>OZ017739.1:17196529-17796529 GCA_963969285.1 Odontomyia ornata | reverse complement strand
TCCAAAAGGTAATAAGACAATTCTAAGTTGCAATGTCAATTTTTTCGAGAATGAACAACATGAAGGGGTGGATTAAAGTGTCAGCCACAGTCAATTTTATGTCTTTAAAAGAAGAAGAAGAATTGAAGATGAGGATGTGGCCCCGACGGTCGACATTCCAAGAGTATTTGGTGAATTTGATGAGGATGCTGAAAATAACTTGGGCGGCGACGAAGCTTTTTGGCCATCGAAATATGTACAGCGGCGATTACGTGAAGAAGCCGTCACCAGGTGGCAATTTCCAAGATTTATGGATCCTGTGACATTTTGGGACATAGTGAGCTTTGATGATCCTGCTACAGTCAAAGAAGCACTAGAGAGTGCAAAAGGAAACAACTGGAAGAATGCCATGAAGGAAGGGTATAAGTCTTTGGTAGAAAACGAAACCTGGACGTTAGTAGAATTGGCAAAGGAACAAAAAGCGATTAAAATCGATGGATTTTCAAGGCCAAATGCACAAATTTGAACATTCGTGATGGAATCTGAAGAGCCTAGTTGTTGAATCCTGCACATTAAATATTCCTTTCTAAGGCGTGTGATCTGTGTATACTGTAAAATACCTGCCCTAAAGGTAGCATTTGAAATGTTTGGTTGCCCATACTATTGCTAGGGGTTTTCTTTCGATAGTAGAGTAGTAGCGCTCCACTTTATTCAGGGTGTGGCTAGCGTAGCTATAAGCTGATCTTTGCCTATTTCTCCTTGTGATAAGACTGGTCCTAAGGCTTCGTCACTGGTGTAGCTTGTCAAATTGAATGGTTTTGAAAAGCCGGGGTGGGCAAGTTAAGAGGTTCCACTAGTGCATTCTACAGCTGGTGAAATGTTTCCATGCTCTTTTCCGTCCAAGTGAACTTTACCTCTTTGCACAGGTGGTTTGTAAGTGGTTTTTCTATTTTTGAGAAGTTTGGTATGAACTTCTCATAATAGTTCACTAGACCTAGAAATGACTGAAGCCTCCAAATGGTGTTGGGCACGGGAAATTCCCGTGCACAGCTTGTTTCGCTTGGGTCCGGTAGTGCACCGGTCGGCGAGCATATGTGCCCCAAATAAACTGGCAATTTTCAGGTTGTAGTTTTAAGTTGTTCAATGTGAATCGGCTGAATACTCTCCGTAGCTTTACAATGTGGTCACAATTGCGCCACCTATAATTTTCTCGTTAAGTCTACGGGAATCGACTACGACTCTCCATTTTTTAAGAGCTGTTGGGTCCTGCTTTCTTTGGTACGACTAATGGGGGGAGTTCCATGGACTTTTGCTAGGCTGAACGATATCATTGTCTAGCATTTCCTCTAGTTGAGTGTTCATCATCTCTTTTTGCGGCTGACTTAGTCTGTACATTTTCGGGTTGATCGCTGCCTGATCCATAATTAGTGGTATTTCGTGGCTGATAGCTTTTGTGTAACTTTGTTCACCTCCGAGCAAAAAAATATGCAATTGTATTCTCCACATAGTTGGATGATTGCCATTTTTTCGATTGAGTTTAGATGCTCATATAGGATTAATTCTTGTTTGAGTAACGCTGTGAGCATGGTTTTGTGTGACAGGATTTGCTCGTTTGGGGTTGCGTCTAAGTACTCAATATGTTTCGAGAGATTTTTATGTTCTGTACCAGGTTCTTCGGTGTCTAGGAGTCGGATAAATAGTCACCTAGTTTTTTGAAGTGTTGCTTGTTCTAGTGTAACTGTTGTTTACTTGGAGCTGAGGGCTCTTATTACGGGGTTTGATGAGCTTAGATTGGAGTTGACGATGTAGGCGCCATCAGCTATGTCCATGCCGGAGCACAGTATGTCCTGTTTTAACACTATCGGCATTTTTATTGAATTTTGGCTTCGTGGTTGGAGCGTAATGATTTCCACACTTTGGGCTGACCTTAGTGGTCGTATACCAGTGCCTTCCAAAGTCTCAGTCACATTCCATTTTTGCTGGATCTTTTACTGTTGGGCTTTCCAGTGGAATTACAAGTTCCTCCAGATTAAGCCTAGTTTAGGGTCATTTTTTTGCAAAGAATACTGTTGCGGAAAGTCGTCGTTTGATTGTAGAAATTTATGGCGATGATACTTTAGCGAAAACACAGAGTTTTGAATAGTCTCAACACTTTAAAAGTAGCAATTTTGACTTCAAAGACAAAGAACGCCCAGGACAGCGAAAAAAGTTTGAAGACGAAGAATTGGAGACGCTACTCAATGAGGATTTGTGTCAAATACAAAACAAACTTGCCAAATTGTTGAGAGTGACTCAGCAATCCATATTGAAACGTTTGAGAGCCACCGGATACATTCAGAAGCAAGGTAATTGGGTCCTCTATGAGTTGAAGCCGAGAGACGTTGAACGGCGCTTCTGTATGTCTGAAATGCTGCTTGAGGGCCATAAAAAGAAATCATTTTTGCATCGGATCATGACTGGGGATGAAAAATGGCTCCGTTAGGATAATTCCAAGTGCAAAAATTCATACGTGAAGCCCGGGCAACCAGTCAAATCAACGGCAAAGCCAAATGTATATGACGCCAAGGTTATGCTGTGTATTTGGTGGGATCAGAAGTGGTCGTTATATTATGATTTGTCGGGCAAGACATACACAGTTGACCTGTACCAAACACAATCAATACGTTTGAAGTGTGCCATAATTGAAAAACGCCCGGAATATGCGACCAGACACGAGGCTATAATTTTTCATCATGACAACGCTCGGCCGCATGTTGCAAGACCCGTGAAAAACTATTTGGAAAATAGTGGATGGGAAGTTTAGGCCCACTCGCCTTATAGTCCGGACCTTGTTCGTCTGGCTTTCATTTATTTCGCTCAATACAAAACGCCCTCACTGGAATACGCTTCAATTCAGAGCAAGGCATCCAAAATTGGATAGATTCGTTTTTGGCGCCCAAGCCGGTGCAATTTTTTTTGGAATGGAATTCATAAATTGCCTTTCAGGCAACGTTGTAGCTTCCAATGAAAAATACTTCAAATAAAATATATTGTAAGGTTTTCCACAAAAAACCATCAAATTTCGCTAATAAATTCCGGTTATTAAGTTGTACACCCAACTGGTGTGTTTAAATTAACTTGAAAATGGACAATCAAAGAGAGGATTATCGGCATATTTTATTGTTCAACTTCCGAAAGGCCAAAAATGCGGTGCAAGCCCGAAAGAAGTTGTGTGAAGTTTATGGAAAGGACTGCCTTACTGAACACCAGTATCAGCGCTGATTTGCTCGCTTTTGGTCTGGAAATTTTATTGCACAAGACGCACTACACGCTGGTCGTACAATTACTACTGATGACGACAAAATAGAGGCTTTAATCAAAATTAACCAGTGTATGACAACTGAAGAGATAGCAGAGAAGCTTGGCGTATCAAAATTACTTATACTTACAGCAGTAAACAATGTATTTAAACAAACTTGATGTTTGGGTTCCTCACAAATCAAAGGAAATCCACTACACCAAAAGCATTAACATATGCGATTCTTTGCTGAATTTTAATCAAAACGACCATTTCTAATAAGATTCATAACGGGTAATGAAAAATGGATTGTTTACGATAACGTAGTCCGAAAAGATCATAGGCCAATTGAGATGAGCTCCCGCGATCGACACCCGAAGCCAATATTCACCAAAATAAGGTTATGCAATCTGTGTGGTGGGATCGCAAGGATATAGCCTACTTTAAGCTGCATCTAAGAAACCAAACTATTGATTAAAATGTCTACTGTTGTCAAAATTAAATGAAGAAATCAAGAAAAAAGCCCTGAACTTGCCAATCACAAAGGCATGATATTCCATTATAATAACACCAGAGCCCACACCTCTTTGATAACCCGTCAAAAATTAATGAAGCTAAATTAGGAACGGATACCTCATCCACCGTATAGCCCTGACTTGGCACCATCAGACTATCATTTGTTTCGCTCCCTTCAAAATCATTTGAATAGTCAACCTTTTGATACCGATCAGCTTGTTAAAAATGAGTTGGACCAGTTCTTCGCTTCTAAAAACTAAGGCTTCTTGGAACGTGGGATTTTTCAGCTTACCGAAACATGGCAAAATGTCATCTAATAAAATGGTCACTATATCAATGATTAATATTTGTTATTAAGTTAAATAAATTTACTTTGAAAAACATGAAAAGAACGACATTAAATATCGAACAATCCAATATATCGTTAATGAATAGTCATTATAATCTAGGTACGAGATGATATTAAAAGAAATCTTTAATATAGTACATGATGAATAAAAATCTAATCTGGATAAGGTTTCATGTGAATTATAATACTTCATAAATATAATTGATTAGAATTGACTCACGTAACCCTAAGGAAATTTCAGATCTGACCATAACATGCTTTTACTAACTGCATCCAAATCATTACCAATTATTGGATTAATGTGCGTTTCACATTCGTCTATTACATGCAACAAAAGGATCAATCAGGTACGACTATACAAATTGGTTTCAATACAAAACAAAGCGGAAAAAAACACAAAGTAACATGACAAATTGTGGTTAGTCAAATAAAATACGTTCGCACTACGTTACAGCGCATTAGGATACTTTTATGAGTTTCAAATGCCCTCAAGCTTGTTGAGATACAAAAGAAAGGATTCAGAATGTACGAGTGTGTGTGCGTGTGTTTGGTACGCAAGAAAAAAAAATCCACAGAAACTTAACATTTTCCACTAGACTGCTTTGTTTGTCTACTCCACTCTCGCCGGCCATCTGTTTCGACTTGGAATCACTTCTTTGCAAAGTAACTTTGTTTTAGGTTTGTTTGTTTTCTCCAAAACTCAAATTTTAATTGCTTACTTCAAACTGCTCCTTATTTGACCAAGTGTCGGACTCTTTAGTACATAAATACGTGTGCAAGATGTGGTGTATCTGTCCAGGAATCATTCACTTTCTGACTTTACTGCCCACTTAATGTGACTACGTGGAGTATAGTGTCCTCCTAGTCTAATGTAAGTTAGATTCTTCAATTGGAATTACCGAAAATTCTGTTGATCACAATTCTTGGCTTGCTTCGGCGAAAAGTTTCCTGTCCAACTGTCAACTGTCTTTTGGTCTTCAAGTTGACATCTGCAGTATTGGCTGTCATTGCCACAATCCATGCCGGGTGAAAGCCTGTGTTAATGTTTTCCACAACCTTTCCTAAGTAAATGCCTGCTGCTGCAGTATGAAATTATTGATCGTAACTGTACTAAATAATGCTTTGCTTTGGTATTGCAGCCAAATTAGTCCGTCTTACCGAAACGACAATGACGTCAATAATCTCCCAAGTCTGCATCAATAACCAAATCACTAATACCTTTGACACAAATATCGAACTAAAGCAGGGAGATGGGCTGGCCCCATTGCTATTCAATTTGGCTCTGGAATATATCATAAGGAAGCTACCTGTCGATATAAGTGGTGCGCTATTATATTAGTCAACCTAAGTAGTAGCCTATGCAGATAATATCAAAATTTTGTCACAGTCACTAACAACCACTAAAGAAATTTTCCTGAAACTAGACAGCGAAGCAAAATTAGTAGAGCTACAAACCAATGAGAATAAAACAATGCTCATGCCGCATTCGAGAAAAAATACCTCGAATACCCAAAATATCACACTTTGTGAATGCAATATCAAAAATGTGGGGAAATTTGTGTATGTATGCGCTAAAACAACGAGAACCGCTAATGAAAGGAATGAAATGCGCCGAAGAATACAACATTTTATTCAGTTTTGACGAGTTTTGAATCGTATGAACCATCAACGGATACCCAAAAAGATACTCATTGGAAGAACTGTAAGCCGAGGACGAGTGAGGAACCTGAGGAAACGCTGGTCTGACTCGGCCGACGAAGACAGTCAGTGTACCGAGACAGCGCTTGTTGCATAAAGCGAACGTCCGAGAGGGGCCGTAGTGCTACGAAAAAGAAGAACAAGAACTGCCTTCGCCACCTCCTTTAATTTTTATATCTTCTGTTAGTCTTTCCAGTGCTTGAGCTGCAAAATAGTTTTTACTCTCATTATTGCTGTCAGGCTTCCAAAGTCACTTGCTTTACGTTCTTCTTCACGTTCGTTTCCTGTTAGAGTGGTTCTTGCTGCTACGGTTTTTGAATATTAATCCCTTTCTGACTTCCTCTTGAAGAGGCTGTATCCGTAGCTTCAGTTCATCGTTGTCTTTGCGTAATTTATTCATTTTTTAATTATTAGCAATTACGAGTATTTGTAGTTTAAATATCTACTATCTACGGAGCTTTCTTGATCGTGTTTTCTTTTCGTGATTATTATTGCCTGTTTACTATCAGATGTTCCCTTGAGTTTCCCCAACGTCCTTTGGTGGTCTTGAGTATTTCGATATCTTTATGTATCGAAGAAAATCGTGATATTCGATCTAAGTTGCTTGAATCAATTGCTTTGACAGTATGATAAGCTTTTTACAATAAAAATTAATTTTCGCAAATAATTTCAAATATTTTTTAACTTTCGAAAACTAGTGACAGGAGTAATTAAAAAACATGTCTGTATGTAACAAGTGCTGAACGTAGAATTCTACCTTGATTCTTCTTAATTTGTTGGCTTGTATTCCGAGAGTAAGTTGCTCTCTTCTTCAGTGTCAATTATTGTCTTCCTTTTACACTGAAGAAGGGAGCAACTTACCCCCGAAACTTATTGTACTCGTACATATATCTGTCGAAAAAATGTTTTATAATATATGTTGCTTATTACTTCAATTATAAATTTAGTCGTAGTTAATACCGTCCTGAACCATTATTTTATAAAGAAATTTACTGAACACATAGGCTCGAAATTCAAAATGTATTCACAATGTCCTTTTCGCTACACTTTAATACAACAATTTGTATAATGTGTTATTAAAACTGGTGAAAATGGACAATATGAATAATAAATTACTACGCACTGGAATGAATTCGCCTGTAATATATGTATCACAGTACGGGTGTGAAAGCAGCAGCGAAACAAGCATATGCGGGGGAGTAGAATAAATATTAAAATCGAATAAAAATATTTCCTACAGTTTGTTCTGCATGCTTTTATGAATATGTTGCAACAGTTAAATAGTGTAAAAACAGAGGAAGTTGCATATTTTATGATCAAAAAATATATTTCGTTATTTATGCTCACTAAAAGGTTTTATGGGATGCACAGTTTATTAAATAACAATATTTCAGGCCTATGAGCCTTAAATGCTCTTTTTGCAAAATATTGGCTGAAATCAGATTGGAAGTTTTCAGACGATACATGAAGAATGTTACGTATGATTAGTATGCGTTGAATGAAGATAAAATTAATTCTAATCAGTTAATTACAATTTATTTTCAAACAATATAAAAAGTTTTCGAAAATCTCAAGAGTTTCCTCAAACCATTGGATCAACTCATACTGTTTAAACTTTTTATGAACCATATAATTTAAACGTAAGTACAAATACTTCTAAAACTGACCAAGATAAACATGTTAGGTAGACAGAACTATGGTCATGTCTGAAGGGTTTTGTGCTTCACCTACGATATGCAGACGCATAGAAAGATTTAATTCAAGAAAAACTTTAATGGTATTCACAACAAATACTTTTTTCAATGGAGTAGATCCAAAAAAAAAAAATTGGAGTAGATTCAATCATAAGTAAAGTGGGTAGAGCGATAGAGAGGCCAAGTAGTAGAAAAACCGTGTATGATTGTTGTAGTCGGTGAAAATTCAAACGGCTATAGCTTCTGTAAATTTTTTTGAAACTTCTAAAAGAACCTTATATAGGACTGCTGAGTGAATCACATAACCCTATGCCATAAATTTGCAACGTGTATATTTTTCATTTAAAGCAAAAATTCATTCAAATTATGTTTGTATGAGTTTTTCCCTTAAATGAAAAATATATGGCAACGCTTACATTTGGATCTTGATCCGGCTGGGTGGTGGTGCGAGAGGGCACCGCTTCTATGTGGATGTCCCACTCTTATTGGGGGGCCATAAGTATCGTCGGTGACGACGAAGTTTTCTCCAAGCCCGGTTTGTCGTCTGAGTCATCAATGTTTGACCCTTAGTAGGTTAGCTCATTCTAAACTTCGGTCTATATTCATTTGAATCTTGAAGCTCGTAGATGTGAAATTTCTTTTGTTGTGGGTCTTGTACTGGGGAAAAGAACCCGCCCCATGACACCGCAATGCTAGCCTGCCAGCGTACTCACGTGTCCACATATAAGACCAATCTCAGCGAAATACACCTTCCTCTCTAGCCAAGGCAGCAGCGCATTACTGCAGTCCTTTACGGACATTTATAATACACCTATTTTACTACCATTATTTAATTAGAAGTTTGTAGAGAAACCCGATCGATCACACTAAGTCTAAGGCTTCTCTACGTCTATCGAACAGACCACTCCTTAGTTCTTAATCCCAATAAACGGAGTCATGTAAAAGCAACTCTGCACGTTTGGTAGAGACCCCTTCGTTAAACCTGAATTATTGACAGGGAATCAGAGGTTTGGCAAAAGTTCTAACAAGAGCGGAATGATTTTTCCAGGAGTTTTCCAAGGTTAGACAGTCAGGAAATTGTCTGTAATTTGCTAAGTTCTCCATTGGCTCCTATTTTGGACATAAGCCAGTAATACTGTTTTTCAGGCTTTTGGGGAATAGATTGATGATACAGTGATTAATAATGGATGTCAGTAGTCTGTAGATGGCGAAGGAACCTTCCTTTAATACAATCTTAGAGATGTTATCGAGATCTTCCGATTTTTCATTGTTAATTGATCTAAGCGCTTACCACAGTTAGTCTGGCTTTGTCAAGTAGCATGCAAAAGGTATATCTGAAGGATTTGAGGCGCAATTTTTGGGTATAAAGATAGTTAAACTGGAACCCTGCTGAGAAATTAAAAATTGCTTCCTTTTTCTTCTGCCACTTCATTCGTGCTTGGGCTTTAGAAGTATCTTTCCCGGTAGGGGTGAGTGTAGTAATTGTGGTCGGTAGATAGTTTCAGTTCCGTTAAAGTGTGTACCTCTCCGTTATGCTGAATTGGGTCCTTCTTTAGGTTGAATTTCATAATTTTTTGTCCGGTTTAGCTCAATTAGTATATTTTTCTCCAAAGGGAATGTCCAGACAGCTTATTTGACTCTTCAGTCTTACATACTCTGCATTGATTTGGTTTAGTTTACCGTGGTAAATCCTTTTGAGTATCCGTTACGAGTTGGCCTAATGCAGAAGAGGTTTATTACGGAGAAGGAGAGGTTGCCACATTTGGAAAAGCCTGATGGGTTAGTTTGGGCATGTGAGTCCAGAACATTTCTTATAGTCATAGAGAAGATTTGGATAGGTTGTCCATGTATACGTTAGTGCATATGGTGTCATCTGGAATAGTACTCTTCAGTTTTTCTTCAAAGTCGTCCGAAAATTTCTGCCAATCGACGTATGTGCAACGCCTGCATAATTTTGGGGAAGGGGCAATTGGGATTATCTAGTTAAGCCAATAGGTTGAGTAGTAAGGCATAGTGGGTAGATTGAGCAGGTAAACTGGTGCATCTCATGTTTGTTAGTTTCAGGCTAAGGCGGGCCATGGAAATGATGAAATTGTCTAGGAATGAGTTTCCTCTTGGGTACGTTTGTATGCCTGCGTTTACTATGTAGAGTAACGTCTGATTGTTCCTGGAGAACCAGTGTGGGATAGATGACCCATTGTCATTTATTAAGCTGACCCCTCACGAGGTGTGTCTGGTATGGGGATCACTGCCCAAAATGAGCTCAACGTAGTTTGATCCAGTTATTAATAATTACTTGAGCTTGGATTCTAGCAAGGGATATAAATTGACTCTAGGAGAATGCTCCGAAGCTATCGTTCTGGCTCACATCGGTGAATGGAAACCAGTACACTTGAGAGGAGCGTACAGTCATTAAAATGGCTTATGTCTATCAGATAAGTGTGATTCGTTAATGAGTACGAAATCTCGAGAGTATTTCACTATCATTTGCTCAAGCGAAGATCTTTTATCATGCGGTTTTAGGTTATTGGTGTTCAGCACCATGAAATTTAATTTATTTTTTGGAGGTCATAACTGGAAAATTCATAAAAAGTGCTTCAAATATTTTTCCTCTAGTAACTGTGTGATATTGCTCTAGAAAGCTTGCGCTTTTTTAAACATTGTTGCAAATGCCAAGCCAACTCGTTGTTGTGGCTCATAGCTGACTAGCTCTGCATTCTTGTTGTGATCTTGACTGACTTGGGTAATACAATATAAGTGAGTAGGTGGTCTCTAACTGCTGTGGCAAAACATAAGTGATCGTCTGTTCTAGCGGGCGCTAGGTAGGTAGTTCACCTGTCTTCTCTAGGAGTCTTTAAGGACGGAAAAAGGCTGAAGTCCAACGTGAATAATTAATCTCGTTTACTTGTCTTGGCAAGTTCAATACATTCTTGCAGTCTTATGCGCTCAGGGCACTTTGAACAGGTGGCAGAGTGACCCAGATTTGAACACACTACGCAAAAGATTGGTTGGATGGGAGAATCTTGGGAGCCATCTTCCATAAGAGTTTACCAATTTTTTCTCGGGTACTCTTCATTGTCCACGTGTTTTTTACCACATGCTCCATATCTTTGGGGGTATGTGCAGTTGTTAGCCACATGGCCGTACCTTTCGCAAAGAAAACATTGCATAAAGTTGCTTATACGGGGTTTCTCGCAGAAGATGCTGTAGTTAAGGGAAATTTAAGTCTGACAATCTCAAACAGGCCATCCTTGGTTGTTAGTGATACTCTGAATATATTTTACGTTATGTTAACCTGGCTTGAAAAAAAAGCACTAACCTTTTTAAATTACCACCGGTCTCGTAGGGGACGCCAGCATAAAGGAGTGTCCAGCAAGTTTTTCTTTGCTCTTTCACTCCTACACCCCACTATAGGCGCTTAGGTTATCTACTGTTCGTTTCAAGTACGATGCTGAAAGGGATTTGATGCTGTATTTGGCTAGAGGGTAATTGCCCAAAATGAGTTCTATTGGTAGTGGGAAAACATTATTAATGAAAATTGGGGGAAGCCACCCCATTTTGGAAGTGAATTGTTCGATTTGTTTTGGTATTATGGTGTAGCTGCTAGTATACCAAACATATTATTCTTATTTATAGAGTTATCTTTCTTAATATTATTTACATTATGTTTTTTATCTTATAGACTAACCTGCCTTTTGCCAAGTGAAATCTATCAGAGTCTGTTTCTAACGCTGTTCAAATTGGGTCGCCATTGTTTTTGGTTTGTATATTGTGTAGTAATCGAGCACTCACCTCAGTAAACTGCTCGAAAACCTTCATAATGCTTATATGAAATTTTAATTGCAGGTTTGGAGAAAATTTAATTGTTTCCATTCATAGTTATAAATCATAAAATATTTTTTTTGTTATTAAATTTAAATTTTGTATCATTTTTCTTCTATGCTAAATTTAAACTTTTCCTCCTCATTATATGCGTTATGATATTTATCTTTTTATTATTATTTAAAAATTTCTTTCATTATTAACTTCTATTAATTAGAAAATTTAAACCTGCAATTAAAATGCGGATAAGGCAACCCTTTTACAACGGAGCTTATTCATGAATTGCATTTCCGCAATGCAATTGGGAAGAAAGGAGAGGCCCGTCGAGTTCCGTTAGACATCTAGCGAGTGGACGATTGACAACCAAAAGGAGACTCCCAAGTAGTCTCCGACTTTCCTCCTACTTATGGAAACCGCTACCAGGATCGAGATTGGGAAGTCTACTTCGAATCACCATAGCGATCACGGGGTATCAAGTAACATTTTGCAACGCGACGCTTTTAAGATTTTTATTGTGTCTCTGGTACGTAAATATGGAGACGCATGTGAGCGGATGATTGATAAGAAAGTGAAAGGACGTAAAGACAAAGAACAAGATCTGTGGATTCAAAATGGTGCTACGTCAACAAATCCTTGTGCTCTTATACCGCAAGCAACCGTTGTGTGTGTGATCCCTTTGTGCAGTGTCCCACGTGAAACCAGTGATTAACGTAACATATATAAAGTATATCAGTTTGTTGGGAGTAAATTCTGTTTAAGAGTTGAATGATATCATCCGGATTCAACGTATCAAATGACCAAAAGCTACAACAATCGACCAACAAGTGACTTACAAATACGGTGTAACGAATAATCAGCCGAAACTTACCCGTTCAATAGTCACAATTCTGAGCACTAGAGTTTCTTAACGGTTCTCTTGTATCATATAAACTCCCCGAAAGTGGATCGAAACGGTAGAAAGGAAGTATGAAAATATCGGAGTATGAAAATTTCGCTCACGTGAAATCGCTTTGCATAAAAACAAATTTCCCGAGCAATCACCGACAAACTTGCACTCATTTGATGCTGGCGCATTTTGACTTAATTTTGTTTAAGACTCGTTATATGAAGGGTTGCATGAATGAACGAATGCGCGAGTCAATCGACAGCAATTTAAAATTTTTTTTTGTAGTAGCTCTTGTGCTGGGGAAAAGAACCAGCCCCATGACACCGCAATGCTAGCCTGCCAGCGCATTCACGCGTCCTTATACAAGGCCAATCTTGGCGGATTTCACCATCCCCTTTCGCCGAGGCAGCAGACCATCGGTGCAGTCCTTTACGCACATCTTAGCTACACCTACTTCACTACAATTGGCGTCTTGTCCATCAAGGTCGTCTGCTAAGCTATGCACAAATTCAAGACTATTTGAACTTAAGTCCTTGATTGTTTCAGTCTCACCCTCGCTACGAGCATGTTGAACGGGTAGATTTACCGGCCTCCTTTGAGCAGGTGATATTTGTGGGAGTTATAGCTCCATTCGCACAGTTTCTTCTAGTGATAGCCATAGAAGGGGATTTTTCGGGGTCTTCGGTGGAAACTGTTTGTCCTTTTGTATGGTTTGGATCTTTCGCCATGCGTGACTCTAACCTTTATCTAACCTTGGGATATATAACTGAGCCCAAGCCCCTTGCGGTCTTTGCTAATGATGTCACTAGCGTTACTATAATGACGCGAGCTAGCCTGCCAAAAATTGGGTTTAATTGTTTATTTAGCTTTCTAAAGATTGGGCTTAGCTGTTTATTTTTATTTGCACATGTTTACTTCACTTTTTTGTGAAAATTAAAGTAACAAGTTTTCAGTCTGCTCAATCGATCACTTCACACAAATCTATCAAAGTCGTAATCTCGACTCTGAAATGACACACAACTTCAAGTCCGTCATTTCTTTTTCAATAGAATTAAAAGCACTTTCTTCTTAAAAACATAAGTTCAGAAACTTTTTCTAACACTTTAATCTGTTAGATATGAACACTTTGAGGTCGTTTTAGATTAATGAATAAAAAAGAAGTTTCGCGCATAGCGCTGAAGATGGTCGGCAATACCGTCCGAAATACATTCGTATGTGTTTTAGAATAAAAAATCGTTTTCTTACCATCAAACTCTTGGTTTTTATTCTAAATCAATATTTGTGGCCAATAAGGGAATTTTAATTTTTATTTCATTAATTCTTAAAAACATGTCTGTACGTAGCGAACACTAGACAAAAAAGTCCAAGAAGTAATCACTGATGACCTTTCCTCAAAGTTTTATTGGTCTAGTTTCTATAGTTTTGGAGAAAAACATACAAATGGACGGATGGACACTGGCCGTGAATTAAACAAGGTTTTGTATTTTAGTACAAAACCCCTTAAAAACAAACCGCGAGGAAAGAATGTATCTTATTGTGCTAGTAAAAAGTGTCTTGAAGTGAGAGGTAGAGAGGAGGCTATTGAAGTTATGAGTTTGGCTATCAAAATAGAAATCCCTACGAGTAGACTAAAGCACGGGGAGAAGAGCATTATAAGGGTAAGATAGTGAAACGAAAAATAGCTTTTCTTACTGTACTTGGTATGGTAAGGAAAAACGTTTTCGGTTTGTCTTCTTGGAGGCAATATACCGAAATTCACCAAAATATACAGATCCATTCTTGCAATCACAGAAGCTAAACTTCAAATAATTTTACCTCTCTACTTCATTCAAACTCAACCTAATTTCCACATTTCACCAGAAATAAACGAATTCATATTCCCCAAATCAGATAATAATTAAATACAAACGTTTCTGAAATCATTTCATTAAATTTTCAACGTTTTGCACCTCATACAATCTAGTAAATACCATTGGTAGCATGTTTAAAAGGACGAAATAATTGAAATAACAGAATTGATTATTTTAATAGCTTCAGGCTGCATTGAAAGTATTCATGCAATACAAGAGATGTTGCGCTTAATTGTTAATGTGGCATGATGTGGCAATTGTACTTTAATTTCATTAAAATTGTTGAGATTTCGCCTGAAGTGTTGTGAAAATTATGGCATGAAAATGCTATTTATTTCCATAACAGCTTAAAGGAGTTTCTATCGGTATTTTAATTGAAAATGTCAAAAGCCTTGATAATAATCGAAAAAATAATAAGAGTTCACGGGGCAATAAAATGCTCCTAGCAAAAGGGTTTTATTTAATACTAATGGAATTTAGCCTCTAATCTAAAGCCAATCAATGATAAACTCAACAAACAGTTGAAGAGTATGTCCACTAATTAAATTTAGATGATGGGATACACATTTATGCTCCTATGTATTTTATTTAGGAAGGCAGTTACTTCAGTTTTGCTCTAATGAAAACGTTGCTATATATTTTTGGAAAAATTGTAGTATTTATTTGGATGTTAATGTCCGTTAAGGACTGCAGCGGTAGTCTGCTGATTCAGCGAGCGGAATTAGTGCTACGCTGGAAATGGCCTTGTTTCGGGATGCGTAGGTGAGCTGGCAAGCCAGCTTTACGGTGTCGTGGGATAGGTTCTTTTCGACAGCACAAGGGCCCACTATAAAAATTTTCACACTTACGAATTACAGGGTAACCAGAGTCGAAGATTCGAACTGATTGAACGATGGGAAGGTGACCGAAGTAACCAACCAAAAGAGATTACGAGGAAATGCAACGACGAATAACCATTTAACCCCGCACGAGACGCAAGGTGATTTCGTCCTTGCCGAGGACAGTCACGTCCCACAAATAAGAGTGAGGCATCCAGGTGGTGGGTTTAAAATAACTTTCACAATTCACTGTGTTCCGTTTAAGGCAAATCACAATTTGCGTTTCCTACGCTACTGACGATGTATTTCTATTTGCAAAATCTTTCTCAGATAATCTATATACTAAGCGTGAATTTAAACTCCCACACGACACAAGAACCGCTTAAATTTGACGAACACTCTCACTTGCAATTGTGACATTCCCGAATGCTTCGCTTTTTAGTTCTTATAGCCGTCGTCGTTTGCGACAAACTTGCAACTCTCTTCCATTAACGAGACAACACCAGACATTCCGTTCTCGCCAGAATGGGATCTTCTGCCTAAGTTCTTCCCTTTCCCCTTGGTGATCCAACCAAAACGCACGATGTTAATTGTCAATAAAACAAAACGTTTTCAGAAAATTATGATAATATTTTTATTATAATAGAAGGGTCTCTGACAATTAAGTACAAAGCAAAATTTTGTCCAAATACTCACCACGGCTACGGTGGCATACTTCTATCCGATGATCCATATTTTCAAGGAGTCGGAGACATAATTGAGGTTCAATGTCGTTAATGTGCTGAATTATCTCATCCTTTAGCTCTTGAATTGTTCTTGGCTTATTGCTGTACACTTTTTTTTTAAATAGAGAAAGAAGTCCAACGGTATCAAATCATATGATCGTGCGGCCAATTTACATCGCCACAACTTAACACGGCCATTGAATTTCTTGCGCGAAAAGCCATTGTTTCTTGACTGTCTGGCAAGTGGCACCGTCCTGTTGGAACCACATATCGTTTAGGTACATGACCTCAATTGCTGGCCACAAGAAGTCCGTTATCATCTCGCAATAGCGAGCACCATTCACGGTAAATGCTTGGCCGTCCTCATTTTTGAAGAAGTAATGCCCGATTCTGCCGCCAGCCCATGAGACGCACCAAACAGGGCGAAAACTTGACGTTAAGGTGTGACTCAAAATTAACATCGTGCATTATAGTTGGACCACCCTTTATATAAACCCTGTATGTATGTATATATATATATATATATATATATATATATATATATATATATATATATATATATATATATGTATATATATATATATATATATATATATATATATATATATATATATATATATATATATATATGTATATATAAATATAAATCCATATATATATATAACATATATATGTACATATTATGAATATACATAAAGAAGTATGAATATTGCAAGAAAGCTCTCCAAAGTATCAAATCAATTCATGTAAAATAATTACTGACTGAAAAACTAGATAGTCGACAAAAGACCATGTCTGATATTATTCGTATTCTAGACTTTTCTCACTTAAATGTTAAACTAAAAAGAATTCAGAATAAAAGAAAAGTAAAAGATCTTCGTCTTCACTTCCATTCTTTTTATTATTGCTTATCCTGATAAGGAAGTAGTCTTTTACGCTTAAACGTTCATGATAAGAACTTTTTTACGCTACAACGCTTTTCACTTTGCCAAAATGTAACAAAAGACCATACAAATACTCGTATAGTTGTATTGTGGCAAAATAAAGGCTTTTTTCCTATTTTGCCCGACTTTCTTATGAAATTTAACATGAAGGCACAACTAAAGACAGATACGTATGATTGAATCAAGGACCTTCACTTAGCCAGCTTTGTGCAAAAAATATAGGAAAGTCGAAGAAGTATAATGTGTGCATGTGATGGGTTACATGGATTTGTGGACATCCGAGTATATCTAACTACAGAACGTACGAGTATATCAAATCTTGTGCAAAGTTACCACACTGGTAATAAAGTTAATTGCTGGCTATTGTTTCTTAGGTATGTAGAGAGATAGTAGCAGTTCCATGGACGGGCTAAGATTAAAGTTTTATATACTATGCTTTATGATGTTTTATTGAATCAATAGTTTGAAATTTGTGTAAATTGCAGGAATAAAACAAGTCGAACTTGATGGGAGTCCTTTTGCCAGGAGGATTTGGCAAACAAATCATAAATTTGTTGTGAATTTTAAAAACTTGAATCATTGTTAAGCCCCTTAAATCGCTTTAAAAAAATTACGTGGCCCTTAAAATAAAATCAATGTGGCAGTCAGAGGGATGACCAACAGAAGTTATGCTTCTACTCTGGGTGTAAATATAAAGGATTGAATGTACTTGCGAATGAGGTTAACATCAACGTGGCTTTAAATGAATATTACAAGAAAATAGTCATAACTAAGTTGGAGTAGCAGGAGAATGCTCCTTCTTTAAGAGTATAATAATGTAATTAATAGCACAATCAACGTCTTTTGAATATCAGGACTTGTCTCATACACACATTCTATAAAATAAGCTCGGGAAACTAATGTACGATTATTATTATTATTTTATTTTCAGAGTGTTGAACTTGTTTTTTGAATTACCATGAGAACATATCAATTCTACAAAAAATTTCTAAAATTTCCATCAAAATTTTTACATACCTGAAGTTTCTGTGTCCTTTGCCAATGCGTATCTCCACAATATCACATGTTATTTTTGTTGCAATTGATAAATTTTCAATCTACTATCACTTTGTTTCTTATGACTCAATTTTAATTAAATTTTCAGGAAACATCCGTTAAATATAAAAAATCTAATACAAATTTTCGGCAAATTTAAGGGTCTTCTTGCAATTTTATGGACAAAAATTTAAAATTCACAAAATGTACTATAATTAACAGAGTTGATCGAATTGTGACTACTGAAGTATTTTTTTACCTTATCCTCATTAAGGCCTACTTCCTTAATTTTTTTCAGATTTTTCCTACATAATTTTCCTACATTTCACCTCCAACCGCACCCCTTGAAGCAAATAGTGTAAGTTTAAGATGTGTTTTGAAAAGCTCTTATCAAGACCTTTCATTTGATATGCTTATTAACTACCTACCTTTGGTGAATTTTATTTTCAGGGGCAACTCATCTATTTGGGGAGAACTCCTTAAACACCTCATCAAAATTATTTTATACTTTTAATAAATCTCCACTTAACGCCTACTCGGTAAATTTCATGTTCAAGTTTGTGAAGAAGTTTACTGTGACACACGGACAGATAGGCGGACGGATAAGTGGACAGACAAAACTTAATTTTAAGAGGGTATTGTCAAATTATTTTACGATACCATAAAGATGGGAGAAAAGGAGATCTCCCGCTTTTATACAGACCGCTCTGAGTATCGCTGCAATCAGGGAAGTCACCATAGTTGCGGACATTAATTCCTAGCCAAAGGTATGCGTAACCCGGCGTGGCATACTGAGGTTGGCTAGCGCTCAGCCGTATCACGAGTCGTTTGGGGCACCCTCTACTCGCGTTGAGTCACCCTACACATAAAAACTTAACACGGAGAGAAAGGAAGAGGCTATTTTGAGAAATGAAAAGAGTAGTTTTTATGAATCCATAGCCATTTTATGCAATTAAAAAAGAAAATTAATGTAGATTATCCGCAAATTTTACAAAAAAAAAATCCGTCTCCATCAAAATCTAGTATTATTTAGTAAAAACACAAAAAAAGTTAACTTACACAAACTAATTTGATTAAAATTCAAAAAAGTAAAATAGAAAAAAGTCAAATTTATACTCACTCCCTTTCTTGCAAAACTCCGAGTGCTCAGCAAAAGACAAAAAAAGAAGCGTGAGGTCACTGAAAATAACGATGGAAATACCAGTAACGTTAAGAAATTAAAAAATGCAACATGGTTACTTTTACAAACACTATGTGTCGTCAATTCGACTCTTCTGTTCTGTCTACTAGTTAGAAAATTCAGAATTGCACTTTGCTTTTTCCATTGGCAATTCACTCTTCAGTTTTTCATAAGTTTATAGTCCTGGGACTTGATTTTAGTTTTTTGTTATTTGATAAACTTCACTCCTCTTAGTTTTATTTTTACCTTATGATTTAGTTCTTTCTTTTCTCCTTTTATCACTCCTAAACTTGCAGTAATTTAATTTTGGTAAAATATATAGTATCGCTACCGCCCAACTGAATACTTGCCGGTTACTATTTGCCATCTTTTGCTGCAATTTTTGCTATCTGTGTCACGGATACGGAAGGTTCATTTTCTTATACATTACAATCTCAAACTAAACTTTTTCTGCCTAGGCGCAATTGGAAAATTAAATTTGCAACACAACACTTCTTTCGAACTCCAATGTTTTTTTTGAAATCTAAATCCAGAAAATTCATATCGATATCACTTTTCGATCAACTCGATGGTATCACTTTCCTATTCACACTCATATTCATTTCTAGCCGTCACCGCCAAAAACCCACTCAAAACTGCGTGCCTCTACAATCCAGCCAAAACTCTTCCCGGTCAAGAGTACATCAGCCGACAACTGCCGCTATCGACGCATCCCATTCAAAAAGTAGACAGCTGATGCTCCATGGCATTTTCTTAGCCGATTCTTCTCATCTGCGTGCCTGTAGACATTCCGTACCATTGCCATGCCATGCCATGCATATAATAAAGAAATCATTCCAGGCTCATTAGCAATTTTTTAACCCTTGATTAAAAATGATGAAAAATTCAGCTAGATCAGAATAAATTACCTACATGCCAACAATGGGAGATCGCAAGAGTTTCTCTGGTCTGTAGCATTCTAAACAAAAGCTGAAATTGTCATCATTTTTCCGATTCATTCGGGAGCTAGGGTGACTGAAACTTGAAAAAATTGTGATACCAAAACATCCCCCAATTACAGACAGGTTGTTCCAGAAATCTTGGCTCTGGGCTACTCTGGACAAAAATTGATCCATTTAAATGCTTTTCTGGCCCCTCAAATATATGTTCAGTTAAGGTTGCTTAAATTGGCACTTTCGAATTCGCATTTCTACGAAAACTAGAGCGTTTCAAAGTTAGAAAACAAATTTTAGGGTTCCATTTTCATTTCAAAAGCAAAAGTGTAAGATTCACAAATAGCGCTTTTATTAACAAATTTGATGGAATTTTTACTTTCGATATATCTGTTGCCCCAGAAGACATAAAGAATCACATCTGTGATTTTTTGATAATTTTTTAGTTCACAGATATCAAATTGCGAGAAGAGACGTAATTGTTTTATGTTCTTCCCCTGCCCTGCATTCCTTAAATGTTTTAAGACTTGGTACTAAAAGACCTGATTAAGATCCTTCATTTGCTGTTTTACTCGACCATCTTCAAAGGAGAAAAAATGTTAAGGGGGGTCAGATTTTTAGATGAAGGTACCACCTGCAGATCTTTTGAAAATATTTTTGACTATGAAACTTTAAAGTAGTCTCTTTAAAGTTTCATAGTCAAAAATATTTTCAAAAAGTCCGCAGGTGGTACCTTCATCTAAAAATCTGACCCCCTTAACATTTTTTCTCCTTTGAAGATGGTCGAGATTTCTGACCTTTCCAAAAAAATTTGATAACTCTAGCTTCTACAATCCTTCAGGAAACATTTTGAAACATTTTTAACGTTGTTATTTAATTTCGTTTTTTATGTCGTTTGGCTATGTTATTACATTATTTTTTTTTATTTTTTGCATTATCTTTACCTGGGAAAACATCCCTTAAGAAGCCTAGCTTCAAAATTTTGCTATTAAGTTTTTGCATTTACCGCCATTTTGTTTCCAGTGTATTGACCTCAGCATTTGGGTAGTTCCAATAACATCTCAATGTAACACATCTTGCTTGAAATCTTCTTGATGATCATCATCATCTATAGCGCGCTAGTTAAAGCTGGGTCCTTGCCTCCAAGATTAATCTCCTCCAATTATTGTGGCTTTGTAACCTCACCTGCCAGTTGATCACTGCAGTAAAGGGCTGCTGTTAGGTTCTATCATGTCTTTTTATCAAATTCTCGGTCTTCACGGTGGATGTCTACATTTTTGTTACACTCTAAGAAAAGGATGCTCCAGGGGGCTTTCAGATCCAGGTAAGCTCATCCGGAGATAGGCGTGGGAGCACCACTAGTCCGATTGCGCCCTCATAAGCCACCAAGTGCGGACTTGGCATTTCGGTATAAATTTTCCAGTGTCTAGGAAGTGAAAATCGTGTTAACGGCATCGCTCTCCGGCTCCTTACTAGCACTTTGGTACCCAATTTCCAACTATGAAATATTCTACCCTGAAATTGCCCGCTAATCAGGCACTCCAGCTAATCAGGCAACCTGGCCGTCATCCTACTAAATGAACTTTGCGAGCATTCCATGCTTCTACTGTGCCTGAAAACTACTATGGAAGGCTTATTCGTTATCTCATCTTCAAACACTACCCCTTAAATTCAGTAGAAGTCAAATTCACGTTTGGGTCTTTACTTCTTTTGTCCACTATTCTAGCCCCGGGAATACACTTCCTGAGCCATACTCTTTACACGCTGCAAGGTAATGATGATTTGATTGAAGTTGAATAAAAACCAATTTCTAATTTTTCAATGTTTTAAGTTCTTCAATAGAAAAAAATACTTGAATCGCTATTGTGCTCTTAACACTTGAAGTTTCGCAAAGAAAAGTACGACAATATCAACTCACTTATTTTTCCCCTTTGTGTTATTGCTCCCGTCATTGAAGCCACACTCCTCAACCAGTTCACTCGTCCCTTCAACCGTATTCACGTTCAAATTTTTTTAATCAATTAAACATTTTTTTCGGGTCCTCCACCGATACTAACATTACAATAACTTCCGCTTCAACTCTACTCTGCCATTCATCCGTCGTTTTCTCCCTGAATTCATAGTTTTTTAATCTTCCTATATCCACCACTAATCCTGTTCACCACCAAACCCCAAAAGAGGAGGTACTTCTTTCCGCCTGTACTTTTATCGAATTGGTGGCTAACAGCCACTTCACCGCTCCTCGACCATTATCTTTGTTAGAGTTCTGCTACATCTCGAAAGCGGCTCTTTTCGTTCCATGGAATAGCTTGTCGCAAGCTCATCAAAACGTTCACTCCAAATTAAGCAACTCTGGTAGAGATTACTATAACTACGGGCTAATTCACTGAATTCAGTTGATAAGTGCTACATTTTGTGCTGTCAAAGTGAATGTTTTTGCTTTGTTCCGGTTCGCCATCGATTGCAGCAACTCAACATTAGTTGCGCGAGCCTGAGAAGAATTTTGCACAAAGACCTCGGTTTATTTGCTCACAAGATCCAAATGACTCAGATATTGAAGCCGAATGATCATCCACTTCGTTACCGCTTCGCAGTTTGGTTATTAGAACAGCTCGAACTGGATGCTAATTTTTCTCAAAAATCATCTTTTCTAATGAGGCACATTTTCATTTCGGCAGCTATGTGAACAAAAAAAACTGCCGCATCTGGGGCACGAAAAATCCACACATGATTGTTGAGATACATTTCCTTGAAAATGAGGCTGGAAATGCTGCTTCGGTCAACGGGGAGGACAACAGAAGCATGATAACCGACTTTTTGTGGCCAGAGAATGAGGATTTAGATTTTACTGACATTTGGTTTCAAAAAGATGGCGCACCATGCCACACAACTCATCAAAAAAGCAATCTTTTGCAAAAAACTCGGAAATCGTGTAATCAGCCACCTTGGTGATGTCAATTGGCCGCCTCAAAGCAGTGACTTGACACCGCTGGACTTCTTTTTATGGAGCGCTGAGAAAGATTGGTATCATGCGGAAAATCTACAAACGATTCAAGCATTGAAATTGAATATTCAACAAACCATTGCTCAGAAAGGGCCCAAAACGATCAATGATGTCTTGAAAAAGTAGACTGAGAGGATGGCCTTCTGTCACACCAGCCATGGTGGCTATATGAATGAATTATATTCCACAACTAACGGGAAGGTTTGTTCTTGCAAAATAAAGCAAAAATATAAGAAAAAAATTAGATTTTTGTGCATTTTATTGCATTTTTAAAAAGAAACTTGCGGCCAGCATTACACCGTTTAATGTGTAACAAAATTAGTGTAGTAATATTTGAAACGAGCTAGTCTAAATAACTCTGGAGTTTGACCCGTGACAGTACTACAGCTCGAAAGTAATGGCCTCTTGAAAAATTGAATATTTGTGACGAAGGTTGCTGAATATTGAAAAGAAACCATTGAAAAAAAAATTCCATAGATAGTCGTGTGCCATGTCAAATAAAAAGCCTTGATGAGAACTTACCAAAACAGACAATAAAACAATCCTGCCAACTTTGCGGGGTGCAAAAGGGGGTATAAAAAACATGTGTCTCCTCTCCACCTCTCGCGATAGGAGACCTGTAGCCTGAGCAATCCGAAGAGATAATAGAGGTAGGTTGTAAGGAGTACCAGAAATATCTTAAAGTACTTGTAGGTCAATAAAATTTGATATTTAATTAGACATGAAAATCTCTTATAATCAATAATCTTTGATAAACTCGAATCATATTTATTGAAGTTAAAGCCAATTTGAATTTGCTCTGATGATAATAACAATAACGCACAGTTGTCACCCTCCTCGTAGAGGTTATTCTAGGCGGAAGCCTTCAGGCCTGGAAAGCCTCCAAAGGATAAGCGTGAGTGCCACTCGCTTAGCCATTGGGCTCCCAAATCCACCAAGCGAGAACGTGGCAATCCGAACATTAAACTCAATCTTACAAGTTAACATCCGCTTCATTTTTACCCCAAATTTTGCACCCTAGCGAAGTGAATTTGGGAAGAAAACCAAAAGGATAACAAAGAAAAACTGCCTCCTGCTACTGTTAGATCACCAGGTTTGACTCGTTTATAACTAACCTCCTGCTGGGCCAAAGTACCGCTGGAAATTTCAAGATAAGAAATATCAGAAAATAAATTTTAGTTAAAATTTCCAGCTCTTATTCAAGCTAATCAAAAAAATATATATATAATACAAACGCATTCTTTGAAGTTACGTTGGGGACCCTTTTTTCCTTCCACTTGTCCATTACCTTATTCGTACTGGACCCCCGTTTCACATAACATAGACTCTTGCACGGATTTGGATAGTTCTTTTATGATGCGTGTTTTTTGGAATTTATTTCCTGCTCCTATTTTCTTGACGCCCTTTAATATATGTTCATATTTGTATTTGATATCACTGACTCATATTTCATTTATCTTTTCAAAACCAACGGCGCGATATACTATTTGGGTAACCCGGAATTTCCCCCCGATCTATAACTCACCTTGATGCTGCTTAGTACTTCCCGTTTTCAGCTGCTCTCTCACTTTTCTGTCCATAGATAATTTCAACTAGGTCCATTCCACTCAACACCTCACTTCACTTAGTTTTCCGTTGGTTCATCACCCACTTTCACACGATGCACAATTTTCTTAAAAACCACTTTTTCTTTCCTTTAACTCGACGGATGTTCATTTTGTTGATTTGTTTGAAAATATTTTGCGCGCGAAGTATCGAGACAACACTCATCACTCACTCTCAAAGTAGCCATCAATAAAAAGCACCCGCTTATTCGTTCTGCTCCGTTAAATAGCTTAGGTAACAACGGGGGTTGCCTGCTAACCAAAAGGGACGATGACCGTCCATTAACCTTTCGCTGTTCAATTTCCAATTAGCAACATCATTTTTTCGTCATAGTTTCTCCAACTGACGACTACTTGCACTTAGCATAGCCAACCAATATATGCAACATCGCAAATCAACCTGTTCGAGTCTCGATCAATTATTTGAACTAGTTTGCTGTTACAAGTCAAAAGTAATGTTCGGACTAATTGTTTATGTTTACGTGCGTGCCGCAATCGCGGAATAAGTTTCGATAAAAAGTTTATAGAGGTTTGTTCGCGTATATAGAAATTCGTCAGCATTTACGATTTTCGCGTAGACTGAATGAAATGCGAGGCCTCTGCCAGCACTGGTAGGATGTTTTCAAGCGTGATGCCGAATTCATCCACTGAAGGTAATGCTAGTTGAAAGCTTATAGTGTTTTCATCACTCAAATTGATTGTGCTTTTTCACACGGCAATGGTAAAACCCCATATCCAAACAGGTTTCGCGCTTACGCCCTTATGTTTACACGTTGCATAGTTCAGCCAACCTATTTTTTGCGAGCGTATGTATCAAAAAGATCATTTGATCGTTAAACATTGTGTGGACAACATGAAAGCGAAGACAGAGAGATAAGCGATTGAGAATTGATGTTTTAGCCTTGAATTGTACACGAGGTAATAAAAACTGGAATGAAAATTGTATTTTATGATTGTTAAAGCTTGTCGATTCAAACTTCTATTGGATTTATTTGAATCCTCCGTGTTTTTCCGCTTTCTGAAAAATATATTGTATATATTTGAATATCTTTTTTAGTCGCATAATTTTCTTGATGTGTTGTAAACTTGCTTATTATAATGTGATTCTATGAAGATTATGCGTACTGTAGTAATCGAGTAGGTATGGCTCAAAAAGTCAGCGTGCGAAAGTTTGTCTCGTTACCGATCTGGGCCTAAAATTTTATTAAAACTGTCCAAATAAATAATCTCTGGAATTGACATATATTTTTATTTGTTCTTCTTCCATCTTCCATCGAGCCAACTCATTCCATTTTACAAGCTAGAAGATTACTGCACCATATTCAAAACAGAGCGATAGGAGGTATAGCTTTTACCATCGCGCAACTGCAGAGGTATACAAAGCTCAACCAAGATGAATGCAACCAGAACAAGTTATTGTATTGTTAGCTTACAAATTTTCAAATACAAAAATTTCAAGTGAGATTTTAGTCTCCGAATTTTTCATGGATGAACAGTTAATCCCCAAGTAAATACGACGTATACTTTTCACTCTGTTTAATTGCGCTGGACCAGACGTTCAATATTTCAAAGTGAAGGTTATACTTCTGTTATCCTCAAGTTATGTGAGTGCGATCTAGTTTTATCTACTTTGCTGTATGCAAAGTCGTCCTCAGTATTAAATACAAACGAACATCAAATTAAGACAAAAGCATTATTAACGCTACACTCATCTTTAACTTTTGTCGTAAAATGTAACATCGTCTCATCGTTGAAACAAACATTACAGTTTCCATCATTAATTACATTGGATAACCTTTGCTTGTTTAAATTCTTGAAATGAACAAATAATACACACATAGAGCCTTAATGAAAATATGCTCTCCCAAGTATTCAACAAACGCCAAATCATTAATAGAAAACAGTAGTTATTAAAAGCGAGTCGCATATGATCGATACATCCATACTTGTACAAAATTCAACATGGTACAAATAGAACAATCAATTCTCTTGTGTATAAAAATAAGATATCGAAAAACAAAAATCAATTATCAAAATTTAAAATTGCACCAACACCAACATCAAACATACAATTATACTACCATTTCTACATTTATTAATTTTAATATAAAATACTTTATATTAATGGTAAAACCAACCATCAAATAAAAAAGCAATCCAAACGCAAATGAAAATACATGTAGACATCAAACACAGATTAATTGAAAGAAAACAACAAACAAATAAAACATACAAATATGATAACAACTTAAAATGTGATGATTTCAAATACATATACATTGAATAGATAAAAACAATTATAAATGAAACTATTGCCAATTCATTTTCTAACACAAGCATAAATGTGAAGAGAAGGAGTGATCCAACGACAATGACCAAGCAAGAGTACTGCAAGAAGTACAGCAAGTTCAGTGGCCAACTCCACGACATCTGCAGATAGTTGAGCTCACGATCGGTAGGACTGACAAACACTACGCGGGGTCTGCTTGAGATCGTGAACCAGCGTGGACGTCGCGAGAAATAGAGAGGTCGAGATTGACACACACGATGGAACAGTTAGACTAGCACGCGATTAAAGGTCGATTTTTGGTTTTAATAACTATAAACAATTGGTTTAACTACTGTATGTTGGTGTTAGATCTAAAGAAAATCCTACAATCAATTTCTGACAAATAAATGATCATGGCGGCTGTTTCTTGAATCACTCGGATTAAATATTGATCGGTGCAGAAAGTTATCAAAAAACACAGTGTTATTATAACTATCAGTTATACGCAACTGCAATCGTAAACGGCGTGAAAGAAACGTATTTTAAAAGAGTCGTGAAAAGATAGGAAATATTCTCCACACTGCTGCGGCTCACTAAATACAATGAAATTCGTTTGCAGGTGATATTGCCATCGTTGAACTTCTTAGTGGCTGGCGTCCTCTTCAGCTCGACAATAGTCTTTGGGTTTACCGGCATTCTTGCCTTCTACAATTTTCAAGCATGCAAATATCAAATGGTGTACCAATAGCTGACCAATGTTCGGCAAATTTTTTGATCGCATAGAGCATTGAAAGGAGAGATTAGTGAAGTAACCGCTCGATTCTTGTCAGTGTTCGCATTCTCAAAACAGACCTGATAACTGTTATCAAAGGGGAATTTCAGTGTCCATGTATTCAAGTTCACGAGCAAGATTCGGTTTCGCGTGTGAAAACGTTACGAAACCACGCCCTGGAAGTAGTGCTCTGCAGTCGGATTACACAAAAGCGTTCTTTAAACGGGATCACCGTAAAGGAATATCGGTCAAATTTCATGGAAGACTTTTAAGGAACCTGATGGTCATATTGAAAGGCAGATCTTTGAACCGACAATAACAACACTTCATTATCATTTTGCTGGAGCAGAGAAAGGATCTGGCAGCACATACTGCGAAGGATGTTAGGCCTGTCGAACAGTTTATTTGGTTTATATGTGCACTGAAACTCGCCACGAAAAGACTTTTCGAAATATATCGAAATTTGTTGCAACGCAATTTACTTTAGTGCAATTGAAATAAACGGAACCGCCCAGTGTAATTTCGCTGCTAGATAAAGAAACTGAAGTTACAAGCATCTTGTATGCATTTTCACTGTGCGATTTTTCGGCAGAGTTGCTCAAACGGTCGTGTCCTAATATAACAGAAGAAGGATTGAAGGAAAATCAGTTAGCTATACAATAATAGTTCTCCAGATTTGATCGATCATTTATCGTCTTCAGAACGCAGTGTAAGGTAGCATATTATTCGTATAACAGAACTACGCGAGCTTTCAGAAAAGTGAATTTAGACCAAAGCGAATTAAAAAATTGAGGCCTCTGAGTGGTTCCTGCTTACCGTTTATAACCACAGCTTCACGCCGTCTCATTGAAACCTAGCCGTTCACGTAAACATCGGCACTCTCGACTTAATATCATCACATTGATGTCATCATCATCGCCGGCGACATTTCGTTTAAAATAAAATCTAATTGTAACGTAGAGGATTATCATAATTTTTTGTGAGTGTCCCAAGCCCAGTGCTTAATTAAAATATCTGTAAATGTTCAATTTGCAAGCCAGGACTTCTGCACCCCACCTAGTCAACGAGTGCTCGTTGTCGGAAAGGCTGGGTAAGTACCCTTTTGGTTTTCTATTCCTTTGCAATAAATTACACAAACTTTATATATTCAAATTTATTTTTGTTAAACATTCAAATTTATATAATTTTTATTAAACATTCAAATTTTATTTATTTTTAAACATTTTACCTCTCAAAAGGAACTGTAAGGAGTAATAGCAATAGTTTAAGTGATTTGATTAAAATTTAACGTAAAATAAACGAAAAGGGGCAACACGTTTAACGCCTGAACCGTGTTGAATTTGAATATGGGAGGAAATTGTAAACGTTTAAGTACCAATAAAACACGGTGTTTGTATAAAATTTCCCCCACCAAATGCTCAACAAAATGCATTTGTGTATGTGCGTTACGCTCGTTCACCCTGAAAAATTTTGGCGTGTTTTTACTTTTGCCCATATAACCTGTTTAACGCTCACTTTTAACGCTGCGTCACAAAAAGCCCATTGACGCATTGAATGCTCCCTTTAGAGTTCTATCTGCAAAACAAAACACTTTTGTCTTTGATATGAGAGAGTGTTCTTTTGCGAAGTAAGTTTTTGTTCACAAGGTTTGCCACCTACCATGGTGTTACGTGAGTGATAGTGCTACCTCCATCCTTTCCAGGTACGAATATAGAAAATTTTTAATCTTTAGCCATATTGCTGAAGGCGGGGATGATTGGGGTCCAGTATGCTTGAAACTGTTACTGCTAGGGTCTGGTACTTCCCACAATGTCTCTTCGCTCAAACGATGGGTCAAAAAAGTTTCCAAAGTGTCCACGACCAAGTCCACGGCTTTCAAGATATTTCAGGAAATTGAAGAAAATTGAGCAACGTGTACTTGTGTTTTGTTACCATAAAAATCTTTGTATCAAATTAAAAAAAACTTAGTATGTATATAATTTATTGTCCGGAACCCTCTCCACGCAACTTCTGCTCACACTTGTCAAAGTTTTTCTGGATTTCATCAAAAATTTTAGAAAGATGTAGAATCGATGGCTGCTTAAAATGGAATAGCAATATTCTTTTCTTCAATCTTAATTCTAAATAAACATTCTGTCAATACGTTTCTTCAGTCGAGTATCTTAAAAAAAGTTTGTACATTTTATAACCAAAGAACAAAACTCTTTTGGCAGGTGGATACCCCTGTCCGCTCACCCTACATGTGAAACATTCCGTCAAAATTAATGAACCAAACAAAAATTTAAACGACAACTCCGACCAGTTAGAATCCACAAAAGCTTCACATCATTTTTATTTCAAATGCCGGCTATATCACCCTCATTTTTGTTCAAATAACACCTCAAAAGCTTTTCGACTTACATCATTAAAAGCTTCTGTAAGGAGTTGCAACAAACCAAAACAAAAAGGGATACCAACCCATTTCTCCTTCGATGACATGCTCCAAAGGTCGAATCTCTTTTAGTAATGCGGGCAGGAAACATGCAGCATCCTTTGTAAGTGTCCTAGACTTTTGCTCGTTCCTGCTGATAGAGGACTGTATCAGGACTCAATGTGTACATTAGTTTTCAGTCTTTCGCTCGTGCAGATGGACGTCAGGTGCTCCCGGTAACCGTGTACCAATTCTCTGTGCGTTCGGCAGGAACACGCGGTTCGCGGCGGTGTGGCGCTTGAATCCCGAAGGATACATTCCGGATAAATGTGTATATGAGAGCATCTAGTGTGCCATTTACAGTTTCAATGCTGTTTGGGTAGGTGGCGTTAGGAGGATGAGAAGGATGTTAGTCGTCACGTGAGATAAAAAGAGCGAAGAGAGAGGTCAATAATTGTACCGTCTACTCGCGAAACGTGCGTCGGATTAGTGCCAGTATGTCAGTTGGCTAAAAGTGCCAAGTCCATGCGACGAAAAGTGAATGCAAAGTGATTTGATTATCTCATAGTGTCCAAAGTGCTTTTACGTGCAAGTGATTTTTTCAACAAGGACAGGCAGCGGGATGTCCTTTTGTGGAGAGGATGATGTACAGTGGGTAAATGAAGGATGGCAACTCAATCTGTTGGCATGTTGTTTAATTCACTCGAACCATAATTGAGTTAATTGAACGGAAAGGGAGAAATTTGGTATGGAAAAGCACCTGAAGAAGAAAAGCTGGATTGTGATGAACTCGTCAATTCTTTCATTTGCAGTTCAAAGTTAATTTGAACTGAATCTCACTGGACAAAATTCCCAGAATTTTCCTTTTCACAAAGCAGCACAACCCAAATGGAATTATATGACATACATAAGCTCGGTGAACTAGAAAATATTTTCCAATTATCTGGGTTGTGTCCTTTTTCGGGGCTTAACAATAATGTGAAGCATTTCGAAAATTTTCAATATATCGTAAGAAAATCCTGTAGATGCCCAGCAATGCCATTCAGGATTTTAGGATTTTTGTCACATGACAATCTCGATTAAATGATTTTTGGTCGCCCAACACCCTCATAATGCCGATCCCTAAACATGAATGAAGTATTCTGCTGCCACATTCATTATAGGTGGTAATTTCTGGGACAAATTTGGGACTTGATGGACTTTAGTAGGAGGAAAACGAAACAATCAAATATTCAAACATTTCTTATCTTTGAAAAATTCACCAAGGACACTGGAAATTACCCTTATCCTTCTAGGATGTAATAACACCCATTCTAATCATTTCAATGAATTTAAATTTAAAAGTTCTCTTTCTCATTAATTTATGTGGAATTGAAAAATTTCATTAAACCCTCAAAAAGGAATCAAAATAAACGAATAAATTTTGTAAACAGAAATTTCAGCCATCGTTTTATCTTGAAATAAATTTCAAGGATAAATCTTATTTGGACGATGTCGTTTGTCTATTTTCGTGATTTATGGGAATTTTCAAATCACAAACATCTTCGTCCTTCTTAGCAGCTCAGATAGCGAGGAGTGTTAGCGACATTCATGATGATATGATGATTTATTTTCACAATTGTGCACAGCAGAAGATGAAGTCACAAGAGACCGACCCACATAATAAAATTAGGTTAAAAGTGCAAAGGAGAAGTTTTTCTTGTTTTGTTTAGTTCCCATCATTTATCACATGCCGATGTAATGGGTGTGAACAGATTTAAGTCTGAATTGTTTAGGGACATTGTTTTTATGATCAAGGAGTGGGCCCTGTAGTATGAGATTTAATGCACTGAGACTTGAAGAAATGGCAATTTTATTAATAAAATTATTTAGAATTGCTTTGGGATGGGATGTGGAAAAGAAAAAAAAACACCAAACATGATTAAATTTAGTCATGGTTATAGGTCAATTGATCCCATCACCTTCTTGCCTATCCTTACGGTATAGGATTTACTAACATTATTCTACATCATGGTACGACCTAGACAGAATCGACATAAAAACTCTGTTAATCATTGAACTTCTCTTCCTTAGAGTGTGCTTTTCCTTAGGGGTTATTTGGGATTCAAAGGCTTGATTAACTTTTGATAAATGGCTTCTGACTTTTTAGTATTTTGTAAAATAATTTTACAATACCCTACCCAAATTGAGACCTGTCCGTTTGTGCGTCACAGCAGATTTTTTCGCTAACTACATAAGCTGCTAACATAAAATTTTGTGTGTATGTTAAGAGTGGTGCTTTCTTTAAAATTTCAATACGAAACCTTTTTCAAAATTTCCTTAAACCTAGAAAGGTACCGTTAACTGTGTGGTGCTTATATGTAGGTACATATGAATAAATTTTACTCACTCGTGGATTTTCATGTTCCAGGGTGATAAGGGAGTCGTTTATTATTTACAGAGTTTTTCAATAAGAGGTGTTATTTTGATATTAAAAGAAAAATGCCATTTTTTAATATAATTGATCGGTTGCTTATTTCATTATAAAGAAGAAGGTATGCCGTTAATAGTGAAGAATAACATCAGGCAAACGACCACTACGACCACGCTTACAGGACCATATCCTTTTCATGAAATTTTCCATAACCAAATCGCAAGTGGCTGCCCTATGTCCTTGATAGCCTCACGAATTCCATCTTTGAGGTCTTAAATCAACGTTGGGCTATTGGCGTAGACCTTCTCTTTCACGTGGCCTCAAAGGAAGAAGTCACAAGGTGTTAAATCACAAGATCTTGGTGGCCAAGTGTGATCACATCTTCGAGAGAAAACACGGTCTGGAAACTTTTCCCGTAAAAGATCAATGTTTTCGTTGCTTGTGTGGCACGTAGCGCCCTCTTGTTGAAGTAAACGTTGTCCAGATCAATACCATCTGATTTCGGCCATAAAAAATCATTAACCATCTCTCGATAGCGCAATGCATTCACCGTAACTGTTGCTCCAGCCTCATTTTCGAAAAAGTAAGGTCCAATGACTCTGCCGGACCATAAACCGCACCAAACAGTCACACGTTGAGGATAAAGAGGCTTTTCAACAATAATCCTTGGGTTTTCCGAGCCCCAGATGCAACAAGTATGCTTGCTGAAGAAGCCACCGCGGTGGCAATGGGCCTCATCACTCAAGATGATTTTTCGAAAGAATTCTGGATGATTTTCATGCATTTCAAGGATCCAATCAGCAAATACACGACATTGTTGATGAACGACTGGCCTGAGCTCTTGTGTTATCTGAACTTTATAACCCTTATGTCCCAAATTTTTATGCAAAATGCGGTGTAATGACGTTTGTGGAATGCCTATTTCCAAAGACAACGAGGAATGGACAAACCGGGGTTTTCTTCAACGCTTTCGGCTACAGCAGGCATATTCTCGGCTGTTCTTGAGTAACATGCACGGGTTTTATTCTTCACATCACTAAGTTGTCCGAATGACTCGAATTTTTCCACCAATTTCTGTATTTTGGTTCGGCAAGGTGCTTCACGTCGACCCTAAAATGTTGGAGTTTTACGAAATTTTCACCATTTTTATAGTGAATTTTAGTAATTTCAATGCATCGTTGAAGCATGTATCGTTCCGTTTTTATCAATGGCGTAGATTTGACTTGTCTAATGTCAAAAAACAACATGTTCAAAAGTAACACCTACCGAAATAGCGGGTTATTCAAAATAACACCTCTTATTGGAAAACCCTTTATAAATAGATGATTGGTGTTTGAAAAAATTTATCATATAAATTAATGAAAACAAAACATACATTTTTTAATCGTAAATACAAGTGAAAAGTTTGTTAATTCGTGAATTAAGTTAAATTTGGAGAGTTAGGAGATAATTTTTTTATATTATTATTTTAAGATTCGCAGTTTGGGCACCTTTAATCTGCATGTTCTTTGCAAATTGGTGAACCTTATTTACAGTACGTAGTGGTGTATCTACGTTTAAGGTAAATTCCTGGAGAGAAATATTATACATATGTATATATATATATATATATATATATATATATATATATATATATATATATACACATATATATATATATATATATATATATATATATATATATATATACACACATATATATATATATATATATATATATATATATATATATATATATATATATACATATATATATATATATATATATATATATATATATATATATATATATAGATACATATATATATATATATATATATATATATATATATATATATATATATACACATATATACATGTGTACAACTTTATAACCGGAATTTGACGCTAGATGTCCGCACTAACAAATATCGTGAAAGCTTGAATTCGATATATATGTTATTTTGAAGGTACATTTGACAGCTATCAAAATCAGTCAACAAAACAATTTTATCTTGTGTGCATCATTATTATTTTTCACGATGAGTAACTTCGAAAACTGGAGAAAAAGACAGCATTTGCGGGAGGTTTTATTGGGTAAATTTTTTGCAAAGAAAACTGCGGCAGAAAATTTATGACGTCGATGCTTTAGCTAAATCAAAGTGTTTTGAATGGTTTCAACGCTTCAAAAGTGCCAATTTTGACAAAGACAAAGAACGCCCAGGACAACCAAAAAAGTTTGAAGACGAAGAATTGAAGACGCTAGTCGATGAGGATTCGTGTCAAATGCAAGACGAACTTGCCAAATCGTTGGAAGTAACTCAGCAAGCCAGTTCAAAAAGTTTGAATGCCACCGATACATTCAGAAGCAAGGTAATTGGGTCCCCTATGAGTTGAAGCCGAGAGACGTTGAACGGCGCATCTGTATGTCTGAAATGCTGCTTGAGTGCCATGAAAAGAAATCATTTTTGGATCGCATCGTTACTGGGGATGAAAAATGGATCCATTATCTCCGGCCAAACAGCCAAATCAACGGCGAAGCCAGATATCCAGGGCGCCAAGGGTATGCTGTGTATTTGGTGGGATCAGAAGGGGCCGTTATATTATGAGTTGTTGGAATCGGACCAAACAACCACAGGCAACCTGTACCAAACACAATTCATACGTTTGAAGCGTGCCATCATCAAAAAATGCCCGGAATATGCGACCAGACACGAGGCCATGATTTTTCATCATGACAATGCTCGGCCGCGTATTGCAAGACCCGTGAAAAACTATTTGGAAAATAATGGATGGGAAGTTTTGGCCCACCCGCCTTATAGTCTGGACCTTGCTCTGTCTGGCTTTCATTTATTTCGTTCGATGCAAAACGCCCTCACCGGAATACGCTTCACTTCAGAGCAAGGGATCCAAAATTGGATAAATTCGTTTTTAGGGATGGGGTTCATAAATTGCCTGAAAGATGAGGACATGTTGTAGCTTCCGATGGACAATACTTCGAATAAAATATATAGTAAAATAAAATAAAACATCAAATTTCGCTAAAGAATTCCGGTTATTAAGTTGTACCCCCATATATAACACATCGTTCAATAAATCCCGAGACTAAGAGCGAAAACAACATTTTTCTTCAAAAATCAATTTCATTCATCAATATAATCTCCTTTTAGGGTGATACAATCTTTTCAACACCTTTCCACCATTTCTATACCGTGTTTATGGAAGGATCTATCTTTTGCTTCAAAATAAACTTCAGTTTCGGCAATGACCTCCTTATTCGACCCAACGTTTTTTCCTTGAAGCATTTTTTTGAAATTAGCAAAGAGCCAATAGTCGCTGGAGGCTAAATCTGGTGAATGCCGGGGATGGAGATGCAAATCAAAGCCCTATTCGTTCAATTTTGCCATTGTTGACTCGTTGCTGTTTTTGTTCCACTGAAAGCAATCGCGGCACCCACTTGGAAAAAAACCTTTTTCATGCTCAATTTTTCATGAAGGATTGTAAATACGATTGCAGATGATATCTGTGTCATTTCTGCAATCTCATGGACCTTCACTTTGCGATTTTTCATTACAATTTTTAACACTTCACTCACATTTTCCTGTGTAACGGCTTCCGATGGCCTACCCGAAGGTTCCGCATCGTTTGTGCCCGTACGACTACGTTTAAACTCAGCATACCAACAACAAATCGTTGGTTTGCATGTAAACGAGTCCACGTGACCTTTTTCAAGCCATTGTTGGGCTTCTACGGTGTTTTTACTCATTAAAAAACAATGTTTCATCAACACGCGAAACTCGCTTTTTTCCATTTTTCAAACGCATTACAAAGTGACTTGACTTTAACCTCGATAACTTTGCTGTCTGTGATCCGATTGACTTGAAATTTTTACACGTTTCATCTAAAGGCTTGCACTCTATGAAAACGTGGCCAGTTTGGTACTACAAGCACTATCTCTGGATTAGTTTCGGGACTTATTGAAGTGCCAAAAAAGGGCGATATAGCTAAGCCAAAAATGTGGCTTCAACAAAAATTTGCTACATATCAGACAAAATGTGATAGGAAGGTGAAGGCTATTTACACCGTATGTGGGATTTTCAAGCATGCAATGCTTCTAGATCACCCACTTAACGCGTACCTTGTCAATTTGAGAATTAAGCTTCGAACCATTTGACCCATTATTTCGGGCTAGAAGTTATTTTTCTAAGCCTAAAGGTGCTTTCAAGCTACAGAAATCCCTCTATAGTGGAAAAAAGGGAAAGAAAGAAATTGTTGGCAAAGAGATTCATTCACTCTTGATGCTCCCAGACACTCCAGGATGCTTTTTGAACTGCCAGGACTCTCCGAGCATAATGTGCCTCACAGTTTCGTTTGTCAAAAGAAATAAGCATCTCACCAACAGCAGTTTGTGCGAAGATCTCTCCAATTTTGTTGGAGAAGTCACCACGCAGCTTGTTCCACCTCTAAAAGGCAAAAATGTGCGATAGTCGTCACCTATCACTCCTGTCCAAAAACGTGGTCAGGAAATCGGAACTTATCAATCTTGTGAAGTTAAGATAGAAAACATCTATACCCGCTCAAGATCTGGGTCAGAAAGAATGCCTGTCTTACCTCCTCATCAATTCAGCCTCCGCCTCAGGTCAGAGATCAGGCATGCAGTCTATATTCTCTTAAAGTTGCTCTCAAATGAATGTTGGAAATTGCTGCGAGAGCGTTGTTTTTCCTCCCGAACAGCCGCTTCTTTATTACCTTCAATTCAATGTGTATATATTTCTCTACTCAAGGACAAGAAGGCTTACGGGTATTGCCTCTGCGATCACCAACACTACTGACGCAGAGACTGTTTGGTATGCACACATTATTTGCAACGCTCCTTCTGTCTGCACTTGTGACAACCGCTTTTATTACAGCTGCTTGTTTAAAGCGTCATCCTACAGTTCCGATTTGTACAGTAATACCGACGGCTTGGTGCTCGTGTTCATGATGGGGTTGGTCCTCTTTCAGTTGAGTAAGTGCCGTTACACGTACTGCCGGTTTATTAGCTGTTACCCCAATTTGCTTGGAAAAACCATGTTCAAGTTTATCAATGTACCCGTGTATTTCACTGCTGGTTTCTATTTGATATGCATTTCTTCAATACTGATAGGTCTTATTCTGAGGACTCTCTTCTTTTCCTACATTACCAATTCAGTTTTCTCCAATGCAATGCTGAAACTCATAGTAAACTCAACTAGTACCCACACCTATCATTTACCCTGTGTTGCACACTTTTTGAATTTTCCCAGGGGCACGTCAGCTGATCCGGGGCATGACAGCTGATCCCATGTTTGGCGCGCTCAAAAAACAAAGCAAAATGCAAATAAAATTTCCGACACACGTGTTCTTTTACGCATTTTAAAACATAGGAGTGCTGCCAGATCCTAATAAAAAACTAAAAGATTGCATGGGACGAATTTGTTTTTCTGCAAAGTTATTGATTTTTAGAGATTTGGTAATCCTGAAATCTCTCACCGAAGCATATGTTTATATTCGCACCAATCTTCGCGTCAGCATTTGCCTACCTACCTACTACCAAAGATTTATGGCTCGCTGTTCGGCTTGTGTTCAGATTTTTTCGGAGGGTTGATGGAGTGTGGTTACTACTTGAGTATACTATGCTGAAACTCTGAGCAATAATCCAGTCTCTATTCAGTGTACTAGCATACCTGATCTGAGTTGCGCATGTTGTATGCTGTGCATCTAGTGGCTAGCTCCGCAACATCATCCACATAGCCGATCAAGCATGACTCACCCGGCAACTTAGGCAGAGCATATCTACTAACAAGCAATTTCACATAGAACAAACTTCGCATCTAACGGTAGTTAACGTAAAAACCGATTTGTGTATGTATTGCGTAAAATTAGAAATCGATTTGTGTATGTATTGAGTAAAATTTATTTTCCTCTCAAATTGTTAGAAAGGAAAGAAAGAAATGCAAAATAATGTCTCTTATGTTATTTTACGTCCCTTTCTAATCGGAAAAACAGCTGGTGCAGTTGCTTGTTAGTATATATGCTCTGACTTAGGCCTCAGTAGTAGATCTCGGCTGAGGATGGGGCCCTGAGTGACAATTGATTTTAGCACCATCCTTCAGCTGCCTTCCACTTTGTCGTAGAGCAGACTGTAGTCCTTCCTTTAATTTTTTAAGAACCCCCTCAGATATTATGGTGGTAGGAAACGCTTTTTCAGTGCTTGGAGGATATCTTACCTTTTAGCTCAGTTGAAAGCGTTTTTTGACACATTAACCAACAACCAAAGTAACCAGGCAAAACTGCTGTGTGTTCCCGTATACTCTAAACCTTTTCAATTGCATTGATATTAGCTATACTGCTATAGAAATAGGGGCTCAACAGTATAAGTCAAGTCCCCTGATGTTTTTTTTTTGAGTACTTACCAGAGTGTGTCTAGCATACATAGTGGGTGGTATGTAGACGGTGAATTGGAATTTCCATTCCAGGGCCCGCTAGCTTCCAGCACTCCGAAAATACCCCTGACACAAGAAAGTGTAGAATGTACTGAACAGCAAGTTAGGGTAAGAGTTATAGACCATTTGCAGTACCTTAGCAAGATCCCCATCTGGTCGTGATGATATTTTGCTTTTATGGACAAGACTACTTCTTCCAGTTCTTACTTCGTGAAAGTGAGCATTGTAATAGTGTGTCATCGTAGATAGCATCAGCATGGACAGGGTGAATAGGGAATCGGGTCAGCTCAAACTCTTTCGATTCCTTAGCAGTTTGTTTTTCGTAGAGGTATGTCTACGGGAGAAGTTTAGCTCATTTTTCAAATTCTATGCTTCTAAGTCTAAATAATAAGTTAAAAGCAACAGGATTCCTTTTTGATTTCATAATGGCTTTTGATTTTGTAAATCATCAAATTTTATTATCCAAATCAGGAGCGGCTGGTATTAGAGGTGTAGCCCTTGACTAGCTCCAAATGTTCTTTCTTACGGAGAACAGCAGGTGCGGGTATTATATGAATGTGCATTATATTTGGCAGTTGTTGTGATATCTATTGTTTTTGCAGACACGTTGTCTTTCCACAATGAAAAGATAACGAAAGGGACCCTAAAAACTAACGACGAAAACATGTGACCACTAACAAGGAAGACCAAGTTTTCTTGATACAGTCAAAAAACATTCAGATTCATCCTTTAAGTCTTTTTCTAGGACATCGGCAAGAAAGGTTAGTGATCGAATTTTGGAAGAAGATGCAAGGAAGTTGGCATCAAAATGTATGTCGCGTGTAAAGCTCTTTCGATCTCTGAAGCCATGAAGCAAATAAGAAGAAATGTTTATCGTTTGCCAAAGAGCCACCGAAATTCTGGAAGAATATTTTATGGACAGACGAGAGCTGGTTTCTGTTTCATGGCCATTACAGAAAACAGTTTAAGCCGTCACAACCGAAACATAGAAAATTTATGGCCACATAACCGATGCAAAGAGATGGTGGTGGCTTAGTTATGTTTTGGGGATGTGTTTGCTTTCATGGCCTTTGAAATATATTTGCAATTCACAGTGGAACCTGTAGTGTAATGGGTGTAGATAAATGTCCGTTAAGGTCTGCTGCCTCAGTGGAAGAGGATGTTGGGCTCCGCTGGGATTGGCCTTGTTTGGGGACGCGTGAATGCGCTGGCAGACTAGCTTTGCGGTGCCATGGGGCGGGTTCTTTCCCCCAGCATAAGGACCCACTCAGTGATGTGTGACGTAGACTACGTGATGTCGACTACACGGTTATCGACATGTCGTCAATGTCATGTCGTTAACTGGTAATTAACGACACTTATCGACACAAGGACACAACCTGGAAACAATATGCAATGTAGACAATACGATACCCGAAACATAAATATTGACCTCATAGACTGAGATGGAATCTCGAAAAATTTACCTTTGAGTTAAAAGGAAGTTGATTGTCCAATTGTTGGTAATCATTTTTCTATAGCCGACGTGTCACTACTGAAATGTTATTCAGTGTGAAATGAAGAGATTGAAGTAGGTGCTGAAAGTACAAAAACCTTTACAAAAGAAATCAAACAATGTTATTAAAACATTTTATTAATAACTTTTCTCATACACAAAAAAATGTTAGATGTACTTAATATTCAATGTCATCTTCATTTTCTAAACGAGTTAGATCTTTTATTCTTAGTGTATAATAAATATATAACAGTTTTTTTGATCGCTGGAATGTTAAAAGATTTCTTGCCCAAGAGTGGACATGAGCCCAGCTCGAGAAAACTCTTTCAATTTGGGCAGAAGAAGCTGGTATCTGCAACAATCTTATAGCAATTTTAGCTCAATTTGAATATTTGATTTCTGCCATGCTCCAGAAAACAAGTGGATTTTTTATGTCTTTTTCATAAAGTCGTTGAAAAAATCCCGATTTATGGCGAAAACTATCCCACTCTTCAATGCCAGGGCCATGAAGATTTTTAAAAAGGAACTCAAAAATGGTTTGATCGTGTTCTTTGCTGAGCTTTGCATTGTCCAAAAATGGATGCAAGTAATACGCCGTCAAGGCATAAGTGTTCAAAGCTAGTTCCTGTCGTGATTTCAACTGCCTTTTAAATTCTTCAGGCAACTTCAGGTCGAGCCACATTTCAACTGCCTCTGCTGCAGAACAATTAGAAGACTGACATTTGTTGATCAAATCACAAATAGGATCCAATAAACTTATTTGGTTTTTGATATCATCCATGAATTGTGAGTCAAAAAGTAAAGCAACTATGTTGGGTTTTACTTTTGATTCCGCTGCTACCAGTTTCATGTATTGTTCATTTTTTCTAAAGCAATAATATGCATCGCGGTGCGAGCACCACCGTGTTTCACATGGCAATTTCATTCTGCTTCCACCTTTCTCAATAATTTTCTTTTCCAAATTTGGCTGTTTGAACTCTTTCAAGACGGATGAGACTTTTTGATTTAGTTCTTTATTCAGAACGTCTTTCGCTAGAAGGTTTCCTGTATGGCTGCTGCAGTTACTTTTCCATACAAAATGCTTGGTAATCTTACCCATTTTGGTCATCGCACTAGCGTTATCAGACACAACTGCATATGCATGAGAATCATATATTTTTTCGGCCAAATCAACTGATTCTGATACAATCTCAGCAAGTCTTTCGGCGGTTTCGCTTTCTCCCGTAACATCTCATGCTTCTAAAAAGGCCTGTTCGCCGTTAGCGTTATGAAGCATTGAAACTACAGTTTTTGTATTATTTGAAGAATTTTTCCAGCCATCAATTAACAAAACAGAGTCAGAGTTTATTTTTTCTTTTGCTGAAGATAAACATTTTTCATATGCGTTATCCAGTAACTTTGTTGATAACGTTTTCCGTCCTGGAATTTTGTCCACATATGCCGGTTTCATTTTTTTGACAAAATTTTTAAAATAAATTGAGTCCACAACACTCAGAGGAAAGTTGCATCCAAAAAAAAAATTCTGCCAATGATTCATTAATCTCCTCATCTTCCTTTGGAGTCAATCTGTCAGCAAAGGCGGCAATAGACGAGGAACTTTGCTTTGAGTTTTGCCGCTTTCTGTTTTTGCTAGAAGATATGGATGAGTTTAATGGCAGTTGATCGCTGTTTGAATATGAGCCATATTCAAATGACGATACTGATGAGCCTGGTCTTGTTGAAGGCAAATCTGAGCTACATGCATCAACGTTTCTGCTACCTGTATCCAATTGATTACCATTGATTCCATCTATAAGCGATTAAATACTTGGCCTTTTTTCAAGTAGTAAGCTAAATTTAATACTTACATAAACCTACGTTAATCTCGCCTGCTTCTATAAGTGAAATGTTTTCATTTTCGTTAACGTAAAAAACGATATTTTCTTCATTTAGATTGGATGGACTCGTTTCATTTGAGATTTTGCACACATTTCTTACAAAGAGAATCAAAACCTAAGGACAATTTGCGAGAAGGAATAAAAATAGTTTCACCTGTGTGCTCTTAATCTAGCTTCCGCAGTATTCAACAAATTTTTGCAGCATATGAGGCAGTATGCTGCATGTTTATTATTAACTTTCACTATTTTATAGTTCAGCTCATCATAAGCTTTACTTTTAGGGCGGCCAGCCATTTTAAATCCTTTTTAATCCACGAATAATAAAAACTTACTTCACTTCACAATGCAAGTCAGAAGTCACACACCCACTGACATTTTGATTTGATAGATTAAAATGACATTGACGACCAATTCTTGACATTGATGACATTAACGACGTAATTGAAGACATCAACGACACCATCATGTCGAAAATTAAAAACGACACGTAAAGGAACATCATTGTAACAAAAGAATTTCGCATCCACGAAATCCTGGGGTCAAATAAATGTCGACCGAAGTCGAAAAAGGAGGTAACCAACTAAGGGTCGGAAATTGCTCACGCAAAGGACAAACTGGACCTGGGGAAGACAGACGGACTTAAAAGGACTTCGTCGTTACGGATGATTTTTATGGCCTACAAATAAGTATGGGGCATCCAGATGGAGATGGTGCCCCCTCGCACCCTCCCAACCGGATCAAGATCCAAACGTAGACGTGGCCATATATTTCCCACTTGAGTAGAAAACTCATACAGACATAATTCGCATAAATTTTCCCATTAAATGAGAAATATAGACGTGGCCGATTTATGTTATCGAATTATGTGATAGAATCACATAACTCTATACCATAAAAGGGCATGCGAGCGGAAGGCCACTCCACCTGGCAAGAGCCCCTGTTAAACAAGGAAAAACGGAAGAGCGCATCCAAGGGCTAGCCCGTGCTATAGGAAGAGCCTGCCATCGTTGCGGGTCCTATACCTGATCAGGTAAATCGAAATAGAAAGACCGCGTTTTTAAACTTTTATAATTCATTGTATTTTGTTCTACGTTTAATTATTTTTGTTTTTTAATATATAAATATAAAAGGGGATAAAAATTCGGATATTAGCAACCTTCTTGACTACTTGAGACTTTCATTATTCTTACTTCACTAATTTGCAAAAATAATTAAGTCCAAGATATCTGCTTATCTCTGTAAATTTATATTTAACAATTTCAATCACGATCACTGATTCAAATTTTTTTTATCTTTAGGATTGCATTGATATCAAAATGTAGAAAAATGCCTAATTTTTATCAGGGTTTAGTATCTTTTGAAGTCTTGATGCTTTCTGCTTAATGAGCGAAATAGTGTTTAAAAAAAGAAGGTTTATCCAATATGCTACTGAGTATATGAAAGCTCTTTTTGCGAATCATGCAAAAAGTTGGAGTAATTTGGAATGCGTAAACATCTCATACACGATACACAAATTTTTGAATACATCTTCATTAATACCTACGTTAAAATTATTAAGGAGTGATTGGTTATCCATATACTGAACAGACTGGATATAGTTTCTCTACAGTTTCAATTTAAATGCGACGATGACTACCTCGTAAAAAGTTAAGCTTTTATAGTCTGTTTTCTCCTTCAATTTGAATGTGCGAATATTTCTCTTAGCTTTTCGATTATATCAAGACAATAATACAATAATTAGATAACGAAATATTTATAACGAACTGGGTGAATGTGAAACATCTTTTCAATTACGATCAAATAGGAAAGTTATTTTACTTGATTAATGTTTTGTGTTTATATTAAATATAAATCTAAATAAATATTATAAAAAGAAGCGTTAAAAAGCTCACTTCATTCCCTCGTCGAGCGCTCGAGTACATTTATGCTGAATTTAAGCTGATAATTCTAGAAACTGCTTTCATTGCTTAATCTTTAAACATATCATAAGGTGCTGCAATAATTTTCCCTGGTTTTAAATGTGGGACTTAGAGTTGAATCACATTTTGTGACTATTATTATAATATGCCAACAAGCGATAATCAAACATTTTAAATTAACTTACTGGTAACTATTAGCACACTCCACGAAAATTAGAAAATAAACTTTGTGATCATGAAAAGTACTGCCTACGTTAAACATCTATTAAAGTAATCTTGACACGCACGATAAATAAACCAAACACGAATCTGTGTCGCTACGTTAATAATGCAAACAAAAAGATACGAAATTTATTCAACGCTGGCATTATATCATCACAAAATCAAATACTATAGTTAATTTTTCTCATCTTTTAAAATCTTCCTCGATTTTTGCACGAGTACTTTTGTCGCCGTCACGTCAAGAAAAAATTCAATTGCAACTCTCGATCCACTTTTCACGATGGTACGCCTCCTAAAAGTTTCCTTCGGGGTGACAAAAACCAGTTTCCATATCGTCAAATTTTCGTCGCACTAACATATAATCAACATTAGGAAACGTCGGTCTTCGATACGGTGTGGTTAGATGGACTAGTTTTCAAACTTTTTCAGGACAGGTTCCCCAGACACCTTGTCGCCATGATGTGTAATATGTTATACGGGAAATCATTTGTTGTAACTGATGGAAATCTGACAACAATGCGCGAATTCAAGGTCTTGAATGGTCTACAGCAGGGAACAGTTACTGCACCTCTGCTTTTCTCAATATTCATTCGCAAGCTATTGAACAGCTTTGATTTTAATGTCTCGCCAAAGCGATCATTGGTAGCGTTTGCTGATGATCTGATCATCTATACGGCAGACTGAAAAGCTACAATAGTTCAGAGCAATCTTCAAAAAATGTTTAATGATGTGCAGCTCTACACTGACAATTGGCCAATTAAAATCAATGCGCAGAAGTGCGAAACAATTTTGTTTCGGACAACGCTGCAGGGGGCCAGTCAAGACCTGAAACGTAATTGGAAGGATTTCCACATTATAGCTGGTTAGGATAGTTCAGAACGGGTTCCACATAAATCCTGTGTTCGATACCTCGGTGTTCATCTTGACCAGTATCTGCACTATACTGAACATGTCAAAATCATGCTCAGTAAAGCACTAAAAGTAGTCATGGCTCTTTGGCGACTCTTTCATTCCAGATACATTGATCAAAAAGTCAAAGTTATTTGTTACAAGACCCTGGTTAGGCCAGTTTTGACATACGGATGCCAGATCTGGTACAACCAGAGTGCTAGTACAATGGAAAGATTAAGAGTTTTCGAAAGGAAATGTCTTCGTGCGTGTACTGGTTTGTACAGAAAGCCTGAGACGGATTGGAAACACTATATATCGAATAGAAAAATTTATCAAACCGCTCAAGTGACAAGAGTCGATATCTTCATATTGAAACTTCTTCGGAATCATATCGCAAGATCTGTAACTGTGAGTGAAAACCCTTGGATTTTACAGCCGTTCCACCCTACAGATGGGTATATTGTGACTTGCCTCACTACTGCCTTCGTTCCTCCAGAAGCATTCGTGTATTTGGACATGAATCGATATGTTTTTGATTCTGACGGTGTCCTAATCATATGTCACATATATACACGGGCCACCGATAAGAAGATAAAATATCCTCCGAATCTGAGTTCATGAGACCAACAATTCCAATGTAGATACTCATTTGCTAGATTCGTTGAGGCTGGTGGAGCTGAGATGGAGCAATCTAGGTATTGGTGGCTGAATGACAATGTCTAAATTATTTGTGTTTATTTTCTTTTTTAGGGTTTTGTAAAATACACTTTGCATGAAAATTTCAGGAATGATAGGTGTCATGTATGTCTTTGAGAATCGGTTCAGCTAGTGGTATCAGTAATCGTAAAACCAAATAGTGGCTGTTTTAAACGCGAAGATTGAATAATTTTGAGTTATTTTTCCCAATTTCAACGTTTAAGGTGCATGCTTTGAACACTTGATTCAATTTAATGAATGACTGAAAATGAGTACCTACAATTGATGCTCATGAGTGAAACAAGTCAAGGAGGTGGGAGAGAGCTCCTAGCAAAAGGGTTTTGTAACCATTCTAGGATTCGAACAAATTGTGTTTCCTCCCATCTGAAATAATTATCAAGGGAGATATTTATGAGTATAACAAAAACAAAAACCTCAGAAGTCGATATTCATTCAACTTTGTTAAAAATAGTATGATCTTCGTATTTCCTATTTCCTCCAATAAAATCGTCTTTGACATGTTTCTTGATTTGATTCGATCTGATGACTGCATTTTGTAAATTGAATACAAAACCCTTCTGACACGAGCGTAGGTCTGTTTACCCAACTTGTTTGTACTTTTTCTCGTTACTTAGTTTTTTAGATTCATCTCATTATTGCTACATCTAGTGTTGTTGTTTATTTGTATTATAAATTAGGTATAGGTTTCAATATAAGGTAACGTTTTTTTTTTATTGAACTTATTTAGAATTAGGGTGATACATATTAGGTATAGGATTTAAGTTCATTGTTGTGTTAGTTATATAAGTAATTTTTGAATAATGCTGGTTGGTTTTTTCTCCTTATTCCAATTGAATCAAAAAATGTCTAATAATCTCAATTAATTTAAATTTGCTAGTGTATTTTGTTCATCAAATGTGAACTGATAACGTATAAATTTAGAGAGCCATTCGGGCCATTAAGTTTTTTATAGTTTTATTGTTTGGAATTTGCTTTATGTTCTTTTAAAAATTTATAACGATTGGTATTAAATAAAGCGCTTTTGACTTTGACTTTGAGGAAACGTCGGTCACCATGTGTCAAATGCAAACTTTTTATGGCTGCACTGTTTGCGATCTCACTCGGGGCCTGACATCATCCTTTGCAATGTGGATCATATCACGAACCAAGCAAAGGTTATATTCTAGCCACTTTTTTTTACCTAAAGACTTATAGGCCTTTTTCTTTGTTTATTTTTCCTTCTTTCGTTAATGCGTAACCTTTTGTTTGCATGTATTTCTGTACTGTCGCTCTAATTTTTTGTTCTTCGGAGTTGAGTTTCAGTGTACAGCTAACGCTTTTGAAATCTTTCTTTAATTCACCAGAAAAAGTGCAGCATCAATTTGTTGAGGGAAGGCACTTTGTTCATTAAAAATCTTTTTCATTTCATTATAGCCTCCTTCTAAAACAAGCAGAGAATCTGTGGCGTCCACATGCTCACCGCAAGGAGCGCATCAAGCAGTTAATGGATGCCATGAATTTCGCAACCCATGTCAACGAGACGCTCACTTCGGTCGCAACCCCCGACGAGTCAAGTCGCGCGCGCCAACATGTAGTCCTTCACTACATTCATTCCTATACTTGTAATTCTCTTTAGTTTTACTAATAAAGTTATGTTTGTGTTCATTTAAAAGTAATATTCTTTCTTTTTCATGGGGATCGCGCATAGCTTATTAACAATCCCCATAAATCTATTAAACCCTTTCGGGGATGGTTACTTTCACTCATAGAACTTACGTCCGCATCTCAAATGTGTCGCGTTCCTGTTTTTCCTTTAGATACCCGCTCTTGAATATTTCTTTAAGGTCGTTATCTCGTTCTAGTGCAACTAATCGGAAAGCGTTTGCTTTATTTAACTGGTAGAAAATGTAGCTTACTTGAATTGTTGATTGGCTCAATAAATTTGTTGAGGAGTTCCCATTCTTCTAGCGTCAATTGGATTTTAACATATTGATCCAATGGTTCGGTTGCGGGTTCAAAAGCGGCCAAAATTCATGGTTCCAAGTTCGCCCACGCGGCACGTTGGCAATCATAGAGATTGTGCAGGTGCAAGCAATGTCATTTTTTTAGGCAATGCTTTCGACACAACTACTTACCTAATTTTTGACAGAATACGCGCAGAAACTGTGCGATTCTTGAATCCGTGACGCCTCACGTGAAGCGGATCCCACTATAATTTGATTTGTGACGACCACTGGATGCGTCAAATTGACGTAGACGTCGATCCATCCGCTGAGTTCCATTCCATTCGCTGATCTAATACGTTCTCTCAGCGTTCTCATACTTTAAATTTTATGTGGCGATTTGAAATGGTTTTAAAACAAAATTTGACCAAAATAAAGAAAAATAAAGAGGACATTAATAAAAGTTAAAACTCATAACGAATATAATTAGAGGGAAACATTTAAATTTAATATAAAGGAAAATTGATATAAAATTACATTTAATAATAATAAGAACGAAATTATTTTACAAGTTACGATTACGAATGGAAGTTATTACATATTTTTTCTAAATCTGCCATAAAATTTTGAGCCGGGGATAGGAAGGTTTTCGAGCAGTTTGCTTGTGTGACTGCGCAATTAATACAAACCTTAACGAAAGTTCCGTATCTTCGATGATTGATTCCCTTCTGGCGATAAGCTACATAAAATTATCGACTGGACTTGCCAGCACGACAACGCTTCGCGTTATAAGGGAAGTAATGTTACAAATAAATTGTACATGCTATTAATATGTGTTGAAAAAATTGTTAAGAACGTGTTATAGTGTGGCCTTAAAGAATTTTGAAGAGGGAGCCAGCCAGCAGCAATAGTAACGCAACAAACATTATTTTGTACAAAGCCCTATTAATTTAAATTTAGTTCTAAATTTCAGATCATTAGCAAAATTAAAATTGACTTAATTCAATGTCCTTTGTAAATCAAAAATATTCCCACTCAATCATTTTCTAATAAACCCTATAGCCAACCTCTGTCTTGAAAATCTGCAGGTTTTACTCAAAATTTTGGATTTTCAACTCCTCAAACCAAACACAAACAATTTATTCTATGCAGTCTAAACACCTTAAAAGTAAATCCTCAAAGCAAAGACTTTATTCAATTGAAATATTTTCTCAAAAGTTTCTTCGAACCTCATAGCCAACGAACTTTATCCACGAAAATTTCTCAGCTCTTGCATGTAGCAATTAAATTAAGGATAACTAAGACATTTTATTTGAGAAGTATTCCAACGGAGGTATGAATCGTAGAACGATCCAATAGATTCATCCAGACTAAGTAAAGATGGAGAAAGTTTAACTAAGATTAAAATGAATATCCAAGCCCAACACTTTCTTAGCGCATCGCCACTCTATTCTCAGGGAACAATTTACAACTTCTTACATTGTCGGTTTGCCGGCAACTCAAAGCAAACACTCAAGCAATAAAGGGAATCCAGGTGAGTGTAGAACTTACTAGTAGTAGACGAAGATGATGATGGGGATGATGTCCTCGAAGGAACTTCCCAAGAGTCATTCACTGCAAAGCTTTCTCAACCGAGCGCCAACCATACTCGTACTATTCAAATTCTTCCGTCTTCATTCAGTCTGGGGACTTGATATGTTACTTTCTAGGACGTTGAGCATTTTGATTAGCCTTGGCTGTTCAAGGATGATGTAAATATGAAAGCTTTGTGGTTCTCCAAAGCAATTTCAGCCATTTGAAACTTATTCTAAAGTTACTTTCTCAATCGTTTTATTCTTGGATTTAAATTATCCACGGAAATTGGAAGAGTTTGAAGTTCTAAGAAAATTTTGGTTTACTTCGCCGTTAATATGATTGTAGCTCTTCCCCTTAAGGTATGTAAGTAAATTTGAAGGAAAAATGTTTGATGTGCGCGTTTGTGCTTAATTTAAACTAATAATAGAAAAGATTAATTCAAAATATAACTTTGGGAACTAACAACATAATTACCTGTTTCTAGAAAAACATTAATTTTGGATTCTACGAGTAGTTTTAACACCTGCAGTTTCTCAAAACGACAAACTCTCAGCGGATTATCCAACTTTCTTGACTGCATTTAGATGATGAAAAATAATAAGGAATAAACCACCAAGTGGCGCTGACATTGCATCTTTTCCTTGAATTTGCAGAACCGACAAAGTTTTATCCTTTGGGGACGATATGATGCTAGGAAGAAGAAACATATTGCTCGAGGTTGTGAATATCTGACGAGGAAGCTTAGCCAGATTAAAACTTTTCCGTGAAAATGTGTTCACGTCAGATTCCTTTGAGATAATCATTCCTGTGCGGTTTATTTATGGCAAAGGTAAATTGGCTTGCTCTTGGTTGCTCCAACTGCGAGGGATTTAATATTTTAACGAAGCTATGCAGATCGTTAATTTGTACTTTGTTGATAAGTGGGGATGGATTTAAAGGTAAAACATTTTAGCAAATTAAATTACGTGGTACAATAGTTTCCGAAAAAGAGCAAACTAGCAAATATATACGATAAGCACAAATGAAACAACATTAGGGTGAAAACTCAATGAATGTTGAAAATTACGTATCATAATCTTAAAGCCCACGGGAAATCACGCTTTGATTTTTTAAGAATATTTTTCACACGTGTTGGATTTATACAAAGCCTTATTCTTTTTAACGGTCAAGGCAATCATAGTTACTTAGTTGCAAGGTTCAACCCTCATCTTTGTGTTTTTTTTTTGTAGTTGGGAGGTGAATGTAATTTACGTACCAAGAGTAGGACTTCCATGGTCACAAGCGACCACTGAGCCCGCCCCATGTCAACCCGAGGACCTGGAACCATTGGAGACATTACTTCGGGCCTGGAATCGTTTTGTTACTTCATGAAGCACTCTTAAGCTGGAGGATCCTGCCTCTAGCGGGAGGGTAGAGGGGAAAAGGAATTGCTAGACAAGCGATTGCCCAGCCCACTTTTATCTTTCAGGACTGCCCCAACAATACGTACTACGAGAAGCAAATCGAATTAGCCTGTCAAAAATGGAAATAATCAATCCATGCCAGATATGAATCTTCTTATTCAAAGTAGAAAAGCCAAAAATCTATTCAACACCATTTACTAAGTACCAACTACCATTCACAGGAGAGCCTCCTGCAAGCTCCCAATACACCTCTAGCAAATGCAGAGCAAAAACTTTCTTGCTCATCGGATTCTACACCAATATTACGTTCTGGTCTTTTGTCAAGAGTGGTATCACCTCCACTTCAAATATTTGCATCGTGTGTTGCTTTTGATACACCCATATCTGAAATTACAGAGTATATTGTGACTCGGCTACGTCACTCTCCGCAATAGCTGCATTGCAAAAAGTTAACATCAGATAACCAAGTAAATCGTATCGTGGCCTCATTTCAAATAACGGTTTCATCGGATACGTAGATTTTGCTTAACTCTCTCTTTCGGCTACTGAGAATTCTCGTAAAACGTTTTGAACGCCATTCGCGGAAAAATTTTTGGTCGTCCAGCAGACCTCAAGCGAGAACCTAAATAATCATACTTTTAGTAATCACGTAAACTTTTATTACCAAAATGTCAGAGATACAAGAACGAAGCTAGATACAATCAACCTTGGATCCCTTCAGGCTCAGTGACGAGATCATGGATAAAGAAATCTTTCCTCAACATGTGATTTTTAGACATGGTCGGAATCGATCTATTTCCGGTAAACAAGCTGGTAGAGGTGTGCTAATAGCTGTAAACAACCAGTTGCATTGTGTACTCGGCAGTACTTATGCTCCGTCACCTCCAATCGAAGGCGCAACAGTTCAAATTTCTCTTCACAACTGTTCACTATTTATCTTCTGTATCTACATTCCTTGGAGAACTCCCTTAAGATCGTATGAAAATCACTAACAAGCTAATTTTATCAAACTACCCTGCGGCAGATCCTTATACTAAGCTGGACCCTTACTCTCCTCCTTTAGAGATTTAATTATCATTGGATTCAATTCGTGGCAAGCCTAAAGTGAAACAAAGTCGATTTAACATTTTCAAGGCTAACTACGAAGGATTGGCTGCTGACTTTGCCGTTGTTCATTGGCATGCTACCCTCAATCTTGACAAAACCAACCTCGCAACACAGCAATTCTAAGCAGTGCTTAACTATATTATCTCACTACATACCCTGACTACACGACCACACACAAATTTTCTTTTGTGGTTCACAAGAAAATTTGCTTTGTTCTTGAAGGATTCGGCTCTGAAACGCTAGTTAGGTTCAAGATTAGATTTGGACCTCTCCAAAGTTCGTCAGCTACGTACTAATGCGAAATAAGTCATTAAATCCACAGGGCTCCTCTATTTGAGAGCAATCAAAACATCATTTGCCAATAACCCGAAATCGTTTTGGTCTTACATCAACTCTATACAAGACTTAAGTCAGCATATCAATGCATTGTCATACGAGAACCACTTAGTCTACAATGACCAAGCCATATGCGACTATTTCTTGGCCGTCTGTAGCTGCCGGACCTCTACTTCTGACGAAAACCCTCAGCCCGCTCCTTAGAGGTCACAGAGGTAATCTGGTCACTGAATTCTAGCAGCGTAGTCGGCGCTGATGGAATCCCTAACATTTTTATGAAATCCCTCTCCTCATTCTTATGTATTCTCCGTGCCTATATCCTCAATTCAGGTCCCAAAAGAAATACATTTTAAGAGGTTTGGAAATACGCAAATATCCTATCCATCTATAAATCGGGTGACCGCTCACAGGCATCTCATAACACACCCGTTTCACTCCTATCGTGCTTTGGAAAAATCCTGGGACGCATTGTTCATTGTAAACTTAACAAGGTTTTGCACGGCTGCAATTACCCCTGACTTAGGAGGTCAAGTTGATGTAATTTACACTGATTTTACGAAAGCATTTGATAGTGTGGATCACAAAATGATCGACTAGCTCCGCTATTTTGCCATTCAGGGATCTCTTCTCTCCTGGATTTACACCTTTCTCTTTTATCGTTCCTGCGCGGTTATCTTTAATGGATCTACATCCCACCCTTTCGTCCCAACTTCTGGTGTTCCACAGGGCTCAATTTTAAGTCCACTTATTTTCAATCTCTTTATTAATGACCTCCCGGCTATCTTATATATGCTGATGACCTGAAGATATTTTGAGTCATTAATTCAATACAGGATGGTCCTCTTGGTGTCATAGAAATCGAATCGAAAGAAATCGAAATCTAAGTGCCTTTCCATGACCTTTACCAATAGAACTTACCCCATTCAATTCTTGTACTCTATCAAAAGCTCCGTGCTCACTTCGATCAAGAGTTTTAAGGATTTAGGTGTGACTTTTGATTATTATTTGAAATTCAATGTTCACGTTTTTGGAATAACCAAGAAAGCTTCTCAGATCGAGGGCTTTGTCAGCCGTTGCTCTCACAGATGTTTCAACTTTCAAACCTGTGTTTGGCTATTCGCCATGTGCCTCCCAAATTCTTGAATATGCATGCCAGATATGATTCCCGCATCTTAATTATTTCGTGGTGGTGGTTGAATTTGTTCAGCGTAGGTTCTCCCGCACGCTTTTCCTAAAAATATAACATCCATATGGCCCTTAATGATGATCGCCTGAATTTCGTCGGTCTACATTCGGTGCAGGTAAGGAGGCATTTGTCAACCAATCCAAGCATCACTACAACTATGCTATCTGGGATTAGCTCTCTCGTCTTCCTGTAAGGGATCCCATGAAGCATCGTGTTTCACTTTTTGGCAAAAAAGATAATCAAGAGACCGTGACCTACCAATTACGTGAAGGTAAGACTGAAAACATTTATGCGCGCTCAAAACCTGTCTCAGATATAAGTCATCATGCCTTCAGTTTAGCCACAATTTCACATCTGGAATGAGGCGCACAGTCCACCTTCCCTTCGAGCAAGACTGCTGATAATCGTTGAGTGAGTACTGTTTCTCTTCGCGGACAACAATCTTCCTTGCGTCCTCATTTCGATGCAAGTGAATAGCGTGGTGCTCTCTAGCAAGGGATGCAACAGGTTTCACACCTGCAATAACTCTCACCGCCGAATCTAAGACTGTCGGGTATGAAAATACAATCCTTAGTACTCCTCTTCTCTGTACCTGCACTAAGCGTTTTCGCTATATCTCATTACACAGCAAACTTCGAAAAACATCACACTTAGTAAAAACTGCTGCGATCACCGATTCGTTCATATCAATTATCAGAGTTACTTGAAAATCAGTAATAAGGTATTTAATTGGATTACAATTATACAATCATCAGAATTGCAACTAACAATTTACTACGGCATGGATATTTGTTTATTATGTAATTTATTGAAGTCACTTTTTTTTGTGCTAGGGAGGTGAATGCCGTTTATACACAGAGTGTGGAACTCCCATGCTCGCAAGAAGGTGACTGGACTACCCACTAAACACCTCCCCTGTCAACCTGAGAACCCAGACTGGAACCGTTTGACACTTCGGGCCAGGTCTCCTTTTGTTATGCCGTGAGGAGCCTTCAATCTGGGGGATCCCTTTCCTAGCGGGAGGAAGGAGGGGAAGAGGAAGTGCCAGAAAAGCGATCCCGCAGCCTCAACGCCCCCGGCTGCTGTGAGTCCCTTTTATCTTTTAGGACTGCCCGAGCATAATGTGCCACCTGGTTCCATTTGTCAACCGATTCGAGCATCACCGCGACATTACCCGGAAAGAGCCCTTCCGTATACCTGTGGAGTTCCTTTCGCAGCCTGACCCATTTTGTACACGCAAAAAATGTGTGGTAGGCATCGGACTTCTTTCTTGGGCAAAACCGACAATCGGGGGACCGTGACTTACCAATCTTGTGCAGGTAAGATTGAAAACACCCATGCCCGCTCAAAAACTGGGTCAGATACAAGTCAGTCTCACCATGCCTTCGATTTGGCCACGGTCTCCCATCCGGGATGATGCGCGCAGTCCACCTTCCCTTCGTGCAATTCGCCCAAGATTGCTGCCAATCGTTGATCGAGCGCTGTTTCTCCTCGCGGACAACCGTCTCCCTTGCATCCTCGTTTCGGTGCAGGCAAATAGCGCGGCACTCTCTAGCAAGAAGGGCGCCAGGTATCACGCCTGCAATAACTCTCACCGCCGGATCAGAGACCGTCGGACGCAAAGATGCAATCCTCAGTGCACCGCTTCTCCGTACCTGTGCCAAACGTCAATGCTACTGTACCTCTGCTCCATACAGTAGCACTGACCCTTCAGCACTCATCGAGAGGCGTCTTCTTGATGGGCTGGGTCCCCTTTGTTGGCCATAAGTCGACTCAGAGCCGATATTTCCAAAGCAGCCTTCTCAGCCGTTGCCCTGGTTTGCTCAGAGAAACCCATCTTCGGGTCGATTAGTAGCCCCAGGCACTTGATTGCTGGCTTTGATTCGATTCGTATAACTCCAATACTGATCATCCCTACTCTAGGGATTCTCCTTTTTGTCAAGATGACCACTTCGGTTTTCTCCAGTGCTAAACTGAGCCCGCGAGCAGTTACCCAGTCCCTCACTCCGTGCATTAGCATAGCTAGCCTAAGTTGCGTCTGTTCAACGGTGCATCCAGCGACCAGAGCCGAAACATCATCCTCATAGCCGACCAAGCGCAGCCCATCTGGCATCTCAAGTCTCAGTAGCCCGTCGTAAGACACGTTCCACAGGTCCGGACCAAGGATAGATCCCTGGGCAACACCCGATGTAATTTCTATCCTTTGTTGGCCCTGTGTCGTGTCGTAGAACAGGCTTCGGTCCTTTACGTAGTTCCTCAAAAGTCGCATTAGAATTTTGGAACTTGAAAAAAGTGTTTCAGCGTATTCAGAATATCCATCTATCTAGCGAAGTTGAAAGCATTCCTGACGTCGAGTGTCACCAACAGGACGATCCGCTGCGTGGTGCGACTATATGCATCTGCCTTTTGGACCGCGTTCACCACCTCTGTAATCGCATCAATGGCAGAACGTACTGCTCTAAAGCCGTACTGCCGAGGAGATAGGTCCCCAGCAACACGAGTTGCGTCAGTGAGTATTCCCTTGATGAGTTTCTCTAGCACTTTCCCAGCCGTGTCTAGCATGCATAACGGGCGGTATGCAGACGGCAATTCGGGATTTCTCTTCCCCTTGCTGATCAGCACAAGCCTCGCTACCTTCCATCGTTACGGGAAAGCCCCGTCAAGTCAGGACAATGGTGATAGACGAGCTGCAACACCTCAGCCGGAACACCATCTGCACCTGGACCCTTCCTCGTTTTCAATGAGAGGAGTGCCTTTTCCAGTTCCGGCATTGTGAAGAGTGGGCACTCGACTGCTGTTTCACCATGGACAGTGCCAACACGGGCGGGATGGGCAGGGAAGAGTCCCCGCAGTATTGCGTCCATTTTTTCCACATCATGTATACAAGGCTTCCTTAGAGCACGAAGCCTCCGCATAACTAGCTTGTAGGCAAGGCCCCACGGATCGTTGTTCACATTGACCACTAGGTCTTGCCAGCTGTGAGCTTTGCTATTGTAAATCAATTTGTGAAGGCATTTCCTGGCTAACTTATATGCTGCCACCCAGTTGCATGCCTTGTCACGGTTCTACGCCCGTTGAGCTTCATGCCGAAGCTTTTGACACTCCCTTCACTTTTCAGCGAGTTCAGCTGACCACCAGTTCACTGGGGGCTTGCCGTGCCGGGGTTTTTGACGGGGTATGAAGCGCAGCAAACAGTCGTAATGATGCTCATAGTAGAGTTCACCACATCTTGAGCTGCCAGTTCTTCCGTCCCCTCCGAAGCTCCCTGCAGCGGCTCACCTACTGTGAGCACTTCAACGAACCTCTCGACGTCCATCCTACCGATGTTCCATCCAGTTTTAGAAAGCCAAAAGTACGGACATTGGGAGACAACATCACTTATCTCAAGCAGAATGCACTGATGATCACTGTCTGAGTAGTCCTCTAATACTTTTCAATTGTGTATTCTCCATACTAAGGACTCCGAGGCAAATGTCACGTCCGGTATAGTTTAGTGCGATGAGCACCCTCCTGGCCGCCATTTACAGGACTCGTATTCCCCGCCGATCCATTTGAGGCATGCCCCATTCGATTGCTTTCACGTTTGAGTCGCCCCTAACGAGCACCTTGCCCTCTGAGTTCGAGGCAGCACCCTCCAGAGCATTAAGCTTGGCTTGGAAAGATGATATCGATTCGTTAGGCATTAGGTGCACCCTGAATAAGGTGGTCCCTGAGCACTGAACCCACACGAAACAATCCCCCCATCCACAACTCTCCGCTTGAAAGTCACTGGTCTGAATCCTGATGGCAGCAGTACCAGTTTCGTCAGAATACCATAATGCAGGATTTTTATAATGGTGCTGCTCACTCAGTGCAGGAAGTCGGCTTTCATGTCCCTCGCAAACTGTTCAAGCAGATTTTGGGCCGTTGAGCTGTGGCGTAGGCTTAGCTGCAGGATATGGGCCATCGAAGTTCTGATTTTGCTTTGGCTAGGGCTTCCTGGAACACCCGACATTTTTCTGATCCCAAGATGTATCCAAAATCAGGTCTTGGATCAGCATCCCTGTAGAAAATACAGTGTGTCTCCTTCCTTTTCTTTTATGTCCCATTTCACCGCATTTGTAACATAGGGGACTCCTATCGGGTCCTTTGCATACTTGTGTGGTGTAACCATAGCCAAGGATTTTGAAACATTGAAAAAGCGTTGCTCTTCCCCGTATCCTACAGACAACCCGCCCTCCAATTTGTACTCTGCCCTTGTTCAGAAATTGTTCGGTGCCCTTTTCGGTGAAGTCAACTATGGCCATGCGTTGTCCTCTGTTGTATTTTGGTGTCAGTCTCGCTTTGATCCTTCCCACGCTAGGGAACTCCCTTTTGTACTCTGCCCTTGTTCAGAAATTGTTCGGTGACCTTTTCTGTGAAGTGAACTATGGCCATGCGTTGTCCTCTGTTGTTTTCTGGTGTCAGTCTCGCTTTGATCCTTCCCACGCTAGGGAACTCCCTTTTGATGGCCTCTTCTACCTCGGCCAATCTGTCACACAGTCAATGTCTCGTATTTCAATCGTTGCCATAGGCTCGAACGAGGCTATAGTTGCGCTTTTGCCGAGGACTTTCTTTACTGCGTCGCAGAATGCTTCCTTATTGCCGGCCTCTGCTCTGAATTCCACCAGTATGTGGCTCGACCGCGTTGGTTGTACTACTTTAATGGTAGTGTTGGTGTCTTCGGGCCTTACGTTTTCCCTGATCTCCCACAGTACCTCCGCGTAGGATCGGCAATCTTGGGATTTCACGAGCAGTGCCTGCTGCCGGGGTATTTGTCGGGGCCTCTGTCTCTCCTGTTTTGCGTCAAGTCTTTTTTCTTGTTGGGCGTCCGTGCGAACTTTATTTTCTGGCGCTTTTTGAAGGAGTTTTTTGCGGTTTTCTTCGTTCCTTTTGTAAGCACTATCCGGAATCCGTGATCTGGTGCTCCACGCCCATCAAGTGCCTCTTCCTTACTTCTTTTATCCCGATCTCCTTCGATTGGGCTAGACGCCATTCTTTTATTGATTTTTAATGGTGGGGTTATCTGCATGTGGCCTATAGATTTCGCCCCCAGCGCTTTCTTAGCCTTCTGCTCGTCTTCGGCCTTTAACCAGCTCTTCCGGTAATGCCTTATGCAATCTAGGAGCTTCTCTAGTTCAAGGAGCCCTACCTTTACTGTTTTGCTGATTTTTAGGGAGTCGCATGCAGATTGTATTCTTTTCAGAACATCTCCCGCTTTTCAGAATAGCGTTTCTTCTTGGTGTCGCTGGGTAGCAATTGTACTCTGCAACCATCCTTGGGAGAGTTTATCGCTTTCCGTTTCCGAGTGCAGTACTTCCGCCACATTTTTGACGTTAGCAGTGCAATCACACAACGTCGCTTTATTTGTCTGGTCACTCGTTGCTTTTCGTGCCGTAATCTCCTCGTTGGCTTCAGGATGTTTCTTTACTATGTCGGGATTTGCAACCCTTGCATCGACCGCTTCGGTAGCGATCGCAGCAGTGACCATCGAGTTCTCGGTGCTCTTTATATTTTTTTCCACCACTCGAACACCTGAAGCGTCCTGCAGAGTTTCCCGCTTTTCCTTATAAGACGCTCTAGCGTTCGTATAATTTTTTTGCTGCGCCCGAACGCCGCAGGAATCTCAGTCTGAACCAGACTGTCTGCTATTCTCCGTTTTTCGTCGGTCTTCACTGTCATTGTATCATTCGTCGTTTTTGTCATGGTTAGTACTGCTCTTCATGTTCTGTTAACATCGTGGCTCCAACCGCTGGTTGCGTTGTCGTTGTTATTATTTTTTATTTTTATTTTTTGAATTTTTCCGGTCTTTTGATTTTGGTTGCTTCAGTTTTATTGGGTCCCCCATCGGAGCCGCTATCTCCGCTCGTGTGTGTAGTCGCCTTTTTGGTTCCATGGTTATCTTTGCAGCGCAGGGAGGCCATGCGAGGGTTGGCACAAGCCCTTATGGGGACAAGTGCTCAGAGCCAGACCAGCACTAATCGGGAGTCCGTCTCAACTGAACATACACCAACAACACAATGGTGCGAACTTCGAACGTACTCCGAGGCCTGCCAAGGTTTTACCGGGACGAAGACGTTATGATAGTTGAATTGGAGCCGTTCACGCACAAGTGTCACCTCGGCGCTACTGTGCAAAGCAACTAGATCCAAACCATCATATCAGCCAGCCCAAAGCATGAATTCCAGTTCGTTGTCCAAAGCGTAGTCTAGATCTAATCAGAGTCGTTACCTGTCATCCCAGGAGCGAACCTCACGGCGTCCCCCATATCCTCGGGTCCGTGGGGGCGGCGTTTCCCAAAGAATGCTATCCTCCAAGAGTGCTCTTGTTGACCGGCATTCCCCCTGTAGAAATTACTTGGGTACGTGGGGGCGGAACTCCCCAAAGAATGCTAGCCTCCAAGAGTATTCCTGTCGACCAGCATTCCTCCTGCGGGGATTGAAGTCACTTTTAAAAATTGCTATTATTCCACATTAAAAATTATACCAGGGTTAATATTTAATTGCACTCGTATGCGATTTCAATGGTGTCGATGAATTGCTATATGATTTTAATGGGTCAGTGGGAAGAAAAAAAACTCATGATTAAAAACAATTAAACACATTCGTCAGTAGAAAAAATTATTTGCAGAGCTATTTGATGTTCGTCCGTACGCGACAACACTCTTTCTAGATCATTCATTAAAGATTATACAGGGTTTCCCAATACGAGGCTTTATTTTGCTATTCAAAGAAAAATGCCACTTTTTAATATTAATGAGCATGTGTTTACTTCATTATAAAGATGAAGGTATGCCGTTAATAGTAGTAAATAACATCAGGTTACAGAACCATATCCTTTTCATGAAATTTTCCATAACCAAATCGCAAAGTGAATGCCCTATGTCCTCGATAGCCTCACGAACATCATCTTTGAGGTCTTAAATCAACGTTGGACTATTGGCGTAGACCTGGTCTTTCACGTTGCCCCAAAGGAAGAAGTCGCGAGGTGTTAAATCACAAGATTTCGGTGGCCAAATCTAATCAAATTTTCGGAAACTTTTCCCGTAAAAGATCAATGGTTTTGTTGCTTGTGTGGCACGTAGCGCCATCTTGTCGAAAGCTAACGTTGTCCAGATCCATACCATCCAACTGCGGCTATAAAAAATCATTGATCATCTCTCGATAGCGCAATCCATTCATCGTAACTGTTGCTCCAGCCTCATTTTCAAAAGAGTAAAGTCCAATGGCTCCGCTGGGCCATAAACTGCACCAAACAGTCACACGTTGAGGATAGAGAGACTTTTCAATAATAACTCTTGGGTTTTCCGAGTCCCAGATGCGACAATTTTGCTTGTTGACGAAGCCATCGAGGTGGAAATGGGCCTCATCACTCAAGATGATTTTTTGATGGAATTCCGAATCATTTTCATGCATTTCAAGGACCCAATCAGCAAAGACACGACGTTGTTGATGATCGCCCGAATTGAGTTCTTGTATTAACTGAACTTTATAAGCCTTAAGACCCAAATCTTTATGCAAAATGCGGTGTAATGACGTTTGTGGAATGCCTCACTCCAAAGAGCGACGAGGAATGGACAAACCTGGGTTTTCTTCAACACTTTCGGCTACAGCATTAATATTCTTGGCTGTTCTTGAGTGACGTACACGAGTTTTATTCTTCACATCACTAAGTTGTCCCAACAGCTCGAGTTCTTCCACCAATTTCTGTATTGCGGTCCGACAAGGTGCTTCATGACGACCCAAAAATGTTCGAGTTTTACGAACCGTCTCTGCCGAATTTTCAGCATATTTGTAGTGAATTTTAATAATTTCAATGCGTTGGTGAAGCGTTTATCGTTCCATTTTTATTAATGACGTAGTTTCTACTTGTCAAATGTTAAAAAATGACAGCTTCAAATGTGACATCTACCGAAATAGCGGGCTATTCAAAATAACACTTCTTATTGGAAAACCCTCTATAAGCAATCTATTCGTTTGGTATTCAATGTGGCTCAAATAATATGTTAAGCCAAAGTAGGAACTTAGGGGAATACATTATTCAATTAGAAATAACATAAAATCACGATAACTTTGCAATTCATTTAGTACTGAGAAAATAAAACAAATACGTGTGGGTGTGTAAAAATTGTGAAAGTATGAAGGGTTTTCAATTACGGGTTAAGAGGGAGTCGAATATGTCTTCTCCAGTAGTGAAGCTTTATGCTTCCAATAATAATTCATTGTTTCCCATGTGATTTACTGGCGAGTCGCGAGTTCACATGAATACTATAATTCGTTGGCTTTAAATCCCTAATTTACAAAGACTAAACTCGAAAAATACCAGTATTAGTTGAAAATTTTTGTCAACAAAAAAAAAATGATTTATAGATGCTACTATCACATCATCTTTGCGTATTTTAAACCAAAAAGATTAATTTCAAGCTTTATCAGAGTTGTCCGCCTACCTAGATTTCGTTGACTTCGCCCATGACATCCAAGCGTCCTTAAAATACATAAATAAACAATGTGCTCATTACGCAGCCAGCCAGGAAATCCTCTTTTCAAAGCTTTACCCAAATCTCCCACTGAATTTCTCTCTACTGTACGTAACACAGAAAACGTATTCGGTTGGCGAAAAATCCCTTCCAACAATAAATCAATGCTTGAGCAAACGCTACACGATTGGCAAATATGTTAATGGTACAATTTTCAATACGACCATTTGTATTTGTCATTGACATTCAATATTTATGGAAAAACCACTTTCGCCGACTTATAAATAAAAAGTGTAGTGACACCAGCAACAACAATTGTACGAGTAGTAGCAACATAAAATCTATTCAAGCCGTTCCAGGCATCGCGACGGTTTTACAATAATGTCCTGCCGCCACACAAATGCTACGAATTCCAGCAAATAAATCGTGAAAAATGATACAGTGCCGGTAAAGGATACAATTTTTTTTACGTTCGTGGTTGGTTGGTTTGCGTGTCCATAGGATGCTGTGTGGTCCAGCCAAGAAACTTTGTTGGAAAAACGGTAAATATAATTTGTATCAGTGGTTGAAATGGGATACTCATTGAAATCCCACCGAGAAGTTGGTGGTGGGCGAGAGAAGTGAGAAACGATGCGACAACTGTAGGAACAATAACAGCGAGACGAAGCATAAGCAAGGACGGGTAAATGTTGTTAAGTGAACCATTAAAATGTTATTTGTGGTCATTCGGTGCCAAAACTCATACTACATATCGCGGACCACAAAATTGTTTGCTCTACTGGTATCATCGCTCCTGGCAGGATTTATATCACGTACTGGCGTCCCAGTGAATGCAGCAGCCGCCCCGCATCCATTACCAGTTCCGGTTCCCGGAAAAGGATTCGATTCAACTGCACCATATCGAGGTAATTATCGAACTAGCATAATCGCTTAAGTTTTTTTCTAGTTTATCATTTACTATTCGTATCAGCATTGCTATGAATATTTATAAGGATTTGGATAATGGAAAAAGTTTAATCCTGGTAAAAGGTTGTAAGAAAATAGTGATTTGTGGAAGCAAATTATTGGATACATTTTTATAGAAGGTTGTTTTCGTCGAAAGTCCAGTATTCCATTTTTTAGAAAATTTATCGAGCAAATATCTCGCAAATATTTAAATGAGCCGTTAAATAAAGATATACGATAACTCCCCCAGTTTTTTTTTTTTTAATTTTAAATGGCCTCCTTTAATTTCAAAGTAAAATGGATCGACAAAAAGACATGAGTCTAAAATTGAATTGCACACAGTTCATCCATAAAATAACACCTTTAAAAGGATAAAGTCTCACCACCATTTTGTGATCCGAATTTCAGACTTTTGAAAGCTTTGTAATATTATATAAACTGTACAGCATATATCTTGTACTGAAAGCAAATATCATGAAATAACTTTTAGGCCCACGCGTCTTTGAAAAGTATTCAAAAGACTTCCAAGGAATATGAGTATACAAATGCCGAATGGTGAACTTTTTAATTAATGTTAGACCTTGCTTTGCGATTCTCCTACGACTTCGTTTTCTTTGATTAATGTTGTCTATACCAATAATGTGTATAATAATTATTCGTATATATTCACAGAAACATGAATATGAGTTGCTAACTTTAAATCACTTGAAGGTATTTTGAACGAACTTAGAAAAATTACATGAGTGGTAACAGCTTTATGTTTCATTTTGATTCAGTTTACTTAATTAATTGTTCATCGTTCTATAAATTTGTCGTAAAATAAATTGGAGAAAGCATTTGAGACCACATAAATATATAGTGCAAAGTACAATCCTTTTTATTTCACATGGAAAGACGCACCAGAATAATGTCCCAGTTTGCTCGATGTGAGCATGTTGCTGCGAATAAGGATATTTTGGCAATATTTCATCACAATCCGATATGATTTCTCCTTCAATTTATAACTATGGATGAAATATGATGACACTGCTATACTTGCATTCCAGGTACCAAAAAAAGCACCTAAAACTTGGGGTCTTGAATGTGACTGGGTTTCAAAATTAGCAAAGAAGGTAAAATTAGCATACGAGCAGTTTATTGTCATGTTGTTTTAAGATGCTCCCGGATAAATTTGAGTTAATTTGTCGAATACATTCAAATAAACACTTGAAATCAAGGTTTCAAATAATTCAAAAAAATTTACAAAAATTAGCTCACACACAGTTTAGGTGAAATGATAAATCTGTGGTCAAGTTGACATACAACAGAATACGAGGGTCATTCAACAAGTACTTAGCCTACAGAAGAAAAACGAAAATTTTGGGAAGGTGGCAATTTATTTTTCCACATGATCTCCTTCAAGCTCGAAACACATCGGCTACGTTTGATGAATTTTTTTTCAGGGGCCACTCTCCTGTACTGTTATCATCGATTAACAGCCAATTTTTTCAAATCCTAGAGTTGTTACAAAGCCCTTTTGTTAGAAGCTCTCTCCCGCCTCCTTGACTTGTTTCACTTATGAGTATTAATTGTAGGTACTCAGCTTCAGTCATTCATTAAATTGAATCAAGTGTTCAAAGCATGCACCTTAAACGTTGAAGCTGGGAAAAAATAACTCAAAGTTATTCAATCTTCGCATTTAAAACAGCCACTATTTTGTTTTACGATTACTGATATCACTAGCTGAACTGATTCTCAAAGTTATTCATGCCACCTATCATTCCTGAAATTTTCATGCAAATCCTAGCAAAACTGTAGTGTCTGAGTCGGTAAAAAGCGCATGTTGTTCCATAGCCATATGTTGCCATAGTAACACTTGCAGCGCATATTGTTCCATAGTAATACAGGAAAATTCAAACCGCTATAACTTCGCTAAATATGATGCAATCTTTATGAAACTTACAGGGTAGATCAACCTTATGAATAGACATCTGTGTACTGAATTTCATTGAATTTAAGGGTACCGTTAAGATTTTATTCAAGAAAACATAAAATCGATAAATCATACTATTACTAAAAAAGTTGAGTGAATTGCGACTTCTCACGTATTTGTTGTTGTTGTACTCACCAAGGCCTACATTCGTGATTTTTTTCAGATTTTTCGGATGGAAGGTGTCCAATCGCGAGGGGGGGGGGGGGGACACAAATTTTTCGTGTATTTCCCCTCCCTGTGCGCCCCTCGAAGCAAACTTTGCCAAATTAAGACCTGTTTTGAAAAGTTCTCATCAAGACCTTTCATTTGATACCCATATCGGCTACCTTCAATGAATTTTTTTTTCGGGGGGTCACTCCCCTACATGGAGAGACCCCCCTTAAATACCTTATAAAATTTTTTAGTAGTTGAACTTTGAAGAGATCACCACTTTACACCTATATACAAAATTTGATGCTTCTAGCTTAAGTAGTTTCCGAGAAAAACTGCTGTGACACACGGACGGACGGACGGACGGACAGACAGACAGACGGACAGACAGGACGCGATTTTAGAAGGGTTTTGTAAAATAATTTTACAAAACCCTAAAAAGTAGTCAGTGGATGGGACGGATGTGAACCGGCGTCTTGTCGTGGTGGAACACCACTTTTTCTTCGCCAAGCGGGCCGCTTTTTCTTCAATTTGACATCAAATCGGCCCAACAAGTCTACATAGTAACGCCCCGTGATTGTTTTACCCTTCTTGAGGTAATTGATGTAGATCACACCTTGTGAATCCCAGGAAACGGTGGCCATCACCTGTCCGGCCGATTGAACCGTCTTCGCCTTCTTCGGAGCACGTTTGCTTGGTGAAGTCCACTGTTTCGACTGTTCCTTGGTCTCTGGTGTGTACCAGTGAATCCATGTTTCATCGATGGTCACAAAACGATGCAAGAACTCCACCGGATTGCGCTGAAGCAGCGCCAAACACGTCGCCGATGTGGTCTCACGGTTGCGTTTGTTTTCCGGTATGAGCAAACGCTGCACCCATCGCGCCAACAGCTTTCTCATGCCCAGTTCTTCGTGTAGAATATGATGCACCATTCCTTCTGCGATGCCCGCAGTCTCAGCAATCTCGCGAACATTCAATCGACGGTCTGCCAACACGAAATAAGTGGATTTTTTAAAAGTTTTCCTCCGTAGCAGCCATTTTCGGGGCAACTGGGCGTGGCTCATCAACGTGCGGCCACGAACAAACTCATTGAACCAATTCTTGACGGTCGCCATCGAAGGAAAAAAGTCACCGCACACAGCACCCAAGTGATCTTTGATTTCGCCGCACGTTTTCCCTTCCAAAAACAAGAATCTAATCACTGAACGATATTGTTCTTTTTCCATTCTTGTACAACCGGCCGACACGCTCACTTCCAAAGGCTATCAAAACAAAACTAACGAAGCGAATTGACTGTGACTTTGACGGTAGGCTACTAAAAGAATGTTCTGCACGATGGTGAAATTTTTTTGTAATAGCAGCGCCATGGGGCGGTGAGGCTAAGTACTTGTTGAATGATCCTCGTATCAAGTGAATCGAGCAATTATTAAATTTTAGGACGAGAGCGAGTCGTAAATTGCAGGAATTTTTGACATCTGATTTTGAAGTCGCAATGTATATATCCTGAGATTATAGCTGAGAGTCGCTATGATGGTGAATTAGTGAAGCTCTAACCCTTTATGTGATCATAAGACAGTACTGGAAAATTCCAAATTTTTGCTTATAAAATATTATGGAAAAGACTATTTTGGTTATGAAGCACAGTTCCCGCTCTAGAACTAAACGCGCTGCAAGTTCTAAATAAAGCTTACGCTCAGTAAATGGTGGAATTTTGACGGAAACGAACTGCAATTGAATTTGCCCAGGTTTCGTGAAGTACAGTGAATAACAAAGATCTCAAAGTTAAAAAAATACAGAAATAATGAAACCTGAGTATTTGTCATGTGAATCTACAAGGTTAATATATTTTCTTCGCTTTTTATCGGAGATATTGTATAATTTTCGGTATTGTTTGAAAAAAATTGTTGTTTATGTTGTATACTAGCTCTGGTACATTAAGTTAGTAAGTGCATCTAGTGTCATATATTTAGCACTACTATATTCTTGTTACAGGATAGCTGCCGGAGGTCTAACAGAGGATGAAATATTGAAGTTTAAATGAGCAGCAATTATGCTTTATTGGTGACGAAAACATACCAACCTTCTGGAACTTGGTAGCCCAGTACAGTTCTTCTTCAAAATATTTCCATAGGAACTTTTAAGAAAAACTACAAGTCAAACTAATCTATATATCGTGCAAAAAGATATTGATATGACATTCCGGGTCACAGAAACCGATATCTAGCAATTTATCGGGCTAGGTTTTATTATGTCTTTGGTACATCTGCCAAGAGTTATTATGTCGTTGGTACATCTGCCAAGAGTTACAAAACATTGGAGTGGTTAAAGAAACAATGCTAGTGAATCAATTTGAAAAAATCAGACAATTCATTTATTTTAATGACAACTCGAAAACGGTTCCTCTCAATCATGTTGATCACGACCGCCTGTTCAAAATCAGACCAATTATGACAAAACTAAATGAAACTTACGTCAAGAAACCATTTGAGAATTTTGTTACGAAATATAAAATTAAACAAAAAATAAAACCCCGGAGCCATTCCTGGAAGGGAAGGATTCCTTGCACTCCAAAATATTAATCGGAATATTGTCAAGGAACTACTCCACGTACTAAAGGAAATCAAGTAGAGGTAATGTTAGTATAAGCGATTATTATTAGCGTTAAGTAAGCATAGGGATTAAGTAAAGGAAGCAGCTATTCTTCGCCACCGAGTTTCAACCGAGTTTCCACAACGATTGTTGGCAGGAAAATTCGGAGCTAGGGAAGCGCAACCACCCAAAAAAGGATTCCGGGGTGCACAAGCGTCAAGATGCTATAACGTTTATCACCATTCCGACTGTATCAAATATGATGCTAACGCTCTAACATAGTGCGGTGTATGACTTTTAAACGTATGACCACTGATACTGGCTGATACCTCCATGCTGATGGTGATTCTCAGAATGAGTCCAATAACAATAAACAACCATTTATTCTTTTTAAATGAAAAGAATTAGGATAAAATTCCTGCAAAAAGAATCAAATCCCCAACGACACTTAAGATGGATGGCATGACTAAGAAATTTTGCGGACTAAACATGCGGTAGTTGGTGTAACGTAACAAGTATCTCAGCATGGATGAGCAGATTTGTTCCACGAAAGCGAGAAATAACCTGAAAAGATACAATCCGAAGAAGCCCCATAGGTGGGGCCACAAAATCTATGTTCTGAGCGGTGTCAGCGGGTTCGCATTCAAGTTCGAGCCAAAAACAGGAAGTGAAAACGTAATTGCGTCTAATGAGCTACGTCTAGGCGCTGGATCAAATATTGTCGTTAGACTTACTCGTGAAGTACCTGGTAATTCAAAACTACCGCCTATATTTTGACGATAACTTCACGTTCCAGCAGCTATTAGAATATCTCACTAAACAAGGAATATTGAGCTTGGGAACCATTCGACGTAACCATATACCTGACAGTAAACTACCCACATCAAAAGAAATCGTCAAAAAGAACGTGGTTATTCAGTCGAGTATGTTGCCTGTGTTGAAAGAATTGATGTATCTACAGTGGCCTAGAATGACAACAAAATAGTCATACTTGCGTCCAGGTTTATGGGTGAACTACCCAAATTACAAGTATCTAGATACCAAACGTGGTGGAAGAATATAACCGTCATATGGGCAGTGTCGATCTTATTGACAGCATAATGGGAAGGTATAAAATAGAACTACGAAGCAAAGATAGCAGAGTCACATGTTTCACCATTTCTTGGACCTTGCCAAGTCCAATGTCTGGTTACTATCCAATGGATAAACATCTGTTGGCATTGGCTGACTTGCCTGAAAAGGTTGGTACAGTGGTTAGTAGGATAGAGGTAAAAGCAAATGTTCAACGCCGAAGCATTGAACGGGCCAAAAAACGCAAAGGTCCAGCTCAATTTGTGTCCAGTACAAGCTCCCTAAATGCACTGAAAAATCACAGACAAATTGTAAAAAGTGTGGAGTTGCATTATGCAATAATGTAGAAAATAATTGTTTCAAAGCATTCCACACTTCGTAAATGAAGATATTGCTACAATGTATCCGCTATGGCTCATACCCTTCCTTTGATTTTCTGAAGTGCCAAACATATTTTTCATTTAAAACTAAACTATACATGATTATTTATTTTCGAAATTATATACTTAGAGCTACTTTTTATCAAATAAAATGTTATTGAGTTATAAATGATTAAGAGAATGTTTCTTTATGGAAAAAATAGAGATAGCTTCCTGCTTGATGGGTATGTTCTCAATTATCTTGGTGGGGCGTTGAGAATAGGGACTGCAATCCGGCACCAATTTCAATCCGGCCTGATTCGGCCGGATTTGTAACATCAAAACAACTTTTAACAGTATAAAAGATATTTAAGTGAGTGTATGATAAAATTACAAAAAGTAAAAATTCAACGACGAGTAAAAATAAAGCCAGCAATAAAAATTTAATATTTAGTGTTACACACTAAATTCTTTATACAAGTAACGATAATTTTAATTCAGTCTTATTCGACTTTAAAGAGAACACCACTGAAAATTATCTTATAGCTTACTTTTTGCAAGTAACTTAAATTCCTCTTCTTCTTTGTAGCACTACAGCCCCTCTCGGGTCTTCGCTTAGAGATAGTCAGAGTATAAGTAACGTATATTACCTAAATCTAAATTTCTTCATGCTAAGCAATCATCATAACACCCAATATTTTTCAATATACTTACTTTAAACAAGTATTTTGGTGAAGAGAATTATGAAAAATTAAGGATTGTTTTGAAAAAATGATCCTAAGAAGCAAAGAGTGTTGATCGTGTCATCTCCCAATCGGCTTCTTAAAGATTTACAAATATAGCCAGCGGCTGAAAAGGCCCTTTCAGCTTCTACACTTGGCGGTTTTATTGTTAACAAATAGTCGTTAATGTAAAATGAATATTGCGCTTGAACTCCTTCACTTTCACACGATGTCATTCCCTTCTCCAGTACTTTCTCAAAATTGATCTCTTTGTTGATATTTATGGTATAAGTTTTGGCTTCCGACTGCATTTGCATTTGTAGCTCTTGCTGTAATGTCATATCATTTTTCAATGAATATGAGTCTGAATTGTTATCTGCCAATTTTATCGTATCGTCTAGGTTTCATTTTGATTTCTAGTCGTATATCTTTTTTTCTTGGGCATAGTGAATTCACTATCGGCTTGTCTTGATCAGTCGTCATATTTTTTTGGATTCTGCAAATAAATAAAGATTCCTGTTACAATAGTGCGCCTTTCTTTTATCCATGCACGCAGGGCTTCAGATAATACAGTACTTAACAGTATGTCTTGAGCAACCAACTTCTCTAAAACAAATTTTAGTGTTGTTTCAGGCATCAATAGGGTCGCATCTCTTCTGTATAAAGTCCCTACAGCCAACTTAAATGGCTGCAAACTGTCAATCAGGTCTTTTATTTTCGACCATTCTAGGTCACTAAATTTTATCTGATATCCCATGTCAATCAAAGCTTTATTGATACATAATTTTAGCTTATAAAATCATTCTATCATAGCTAGAAGACTGTTGCAACGTGTGTGGCAGTCTAAAATTAGGTTTAATTCTGTACCTGTATCTTTTTTCACGTACTTTTGCAGGTACATTTCGTATTTTCTAGGAGATCGTTTGAATAGTTTCACCACGTTACGCACCTTTTGAAGTACATCACTGTATCTAGGAATTACCTCAGCTCTGGACGGATAAGGATTTCGAGGATTCATTGCAATAGAAACTGTTACGCTTTGTCCCACAGATGTTTCGTTCGAGTCTTCGTCATCTGTATTTGATTCAAAAAGAGAGGTGTTTTGGAGTTCTTCTTTCTTTTCCGTATTATTTTTATACAATACGTCGACTACAGCTAATTGCAACTCATGTGCAAAGCATAGTTGCTGGTAGCAACTCATTAGTCTACCAACTTTGACCATGACGCTGGTGCCGTTAGTTGTCATGCCAGTGATATCACTATTAGAATTAATGCCTAAACTTTTTAGGCGCGTTTATATCAAGTTGATAGTATGCTCCGCAGTACACGAACCATTAGGGCTAGATTAAAGTACCTTTCTTTGTTGGTACGCTCAGGCTCAAATAACGGTGCTTTTTCTGGGAAGTGCATTCGTCGAAACTTAAGGCAAATCTTTTTTTTTGTTTAAGAAGATTTTGGAACTCAACCATCATGCCAGTTTTAACGGTATTTGTGAAGTTTTTTATTATAGACCTTATTATGTTTGGTGAATTATGAAGTTGAAAGCCGCTTTTTGAAAAAAACGATCTAAATAGACTAAGGGCCACACCGTCTTTAGAAACCATTCTGGAGACAATCTTTTCCATCGAGTTTTCCTTTTTGAAAAAGGTGTCAATTTTTCTTGGGTATTTCTTCCTCACAAATGTTAATATAATCAGTTAAATTATTCTTTGATGTTTATGGCTCAGGATTTGAATCTGAATTCATTGGACCATTTAATTGACTTTCAGAAATAAGATCAATTTAATGCTTTGTTTTTAAATGTGTTCTCAAACCTTTGTAAGAGCCTATACTGATCTTAAATATATCAGAACACTGAGAACATTTTGCGGAGTTATCTTTGGCCATTTTATTAAAATAATGCTATATGTTCTTCCCATAGTCCTCATCCTTTTTCTTCTTGTTCTAGCTTTGCTTCGAAAACGACATATTTTTGAAACAAGTTGTACGTGCCGAAAAAATATGATTAAAATGTAAAGCTTTAGTTCAGTCATCCACTCACTAAGTAAGAAGATATTCGTATTATACAAAATCAAACAAGTTGGGCAAACAGACCTACGCTCATGTCAGAATGATTTTGTATCCAATTTCTCAGAAATATAATCACCAGCAACGAATAAAGTCAAAAAATATGTCAAACAGATGTGCACGTTAAAAAGCAAATCTATTGTTTTTCTATTTTCAACGGTCGCCATTTAGTTACAAACCAGCAAAAACCACTCAAATCACGAATTCCCCAAAAATTTATATTATTGTTCTTATTTCAAAATTTCAAGAAAATTAAACCAAAACTGCAGTGTCTGATTGTAGTAATCGACCAGTCACACCAGCAGTCTGCTCGAAAACCTTCCCAATGCTTAACTGAAATTAATGGCAGAGTTGACAAAAGAGAAAATAGAAAGATTTCATTTCTTCCATTCATAATGATAATTTATAAATTTTTTTTCGCCTTATTATCGTTAAACGTGATTTTATATCAATTTGCTTTTATGTCAGATTTAAACATTTCCCTTTAATTTTATTTTGTTACTATTCAACGTAATTTTATCTTAATTTTCTTTTATATCAAATTAAAACGTTACTCTTTAATTATGTTAGTCATGAAATTTAAATTTTTTACCACTATTTGAAATCTTTCTCATTTTTTCTTTTACTGCGGTTGATTTTGTTTTCTAGCAGTCACAAAATCAAACTGCTGCAAAACCCTCCTATCTCCTATAAAAATTGCATTATGGCAACTAACACAATTGGGTTGCTGGCAGGTGGGAGTTGGTTGTGGAACAGACGTCACAAAAAATTATAGTTTGGGAGAATCTACCGCTATGTTGAAGAATTTCACCGGCTACTTACTGCACAGCCACCATGAAAACCACAAACAAATCCGGACAGAAGACCGAACGGCCCTTCTCTGAAAGTTTTCGTGAGTTCGATAAATAGTCAGTGATTGCTTGTGAGTGACGTGTGGGGCAATTGGTCGTTCGTTTGCGCGACAAGGTGGCAGTGAGTTTAAATTTAATTACACCGCGATGGCTGGCAATAACGGTAAGTGGTCAATAGAAGGTTTTTCTAGTGTAACGTTATGAGTAGATTTACGGTTTCAGGGAAAAGCGTGCAAGTGAAGGGATCCGGGGAGCGCCAATTCCCGTCAGTTGTTAGCCCTGCAACGTACTGTGGGTTGCAAAAGTATTGGTACCATTGTGTTTGTGCAATGTGGAAAAGTTGACGGGATTTGTGATGGATTAGGCTATATAGCGCTCACGCTAGGTATTGCGCTCTTCCTCAAAAACAATCCACCACGTCGTGAGTACACCGAATTGTAAGCGATCCTTCCCAGGTCCGAATCGAAGAACTCCGACTCGGGAGTGATATATACAGTCAAGGGGACGACCAAGAGAGTTGCCCGCAACGTTCTGTGCTTCTCTGGCCAGCTACTGTTGAGTTCTACAGCATGGATACGATACCAAGATATACTGGGAAGGAATGATGTGACACCTGTCCAATTTTACCGACAAATTGCATCTCCAAATCGAATTGGTTTTTCTGTGTAACGTAAATCTGGCGTGTTTTAATGTGCATGCATTTTTGCATTGTGTTCTATTGATCATATTCTGTGACAAAGTATGGGATTTTCTATGTTTCATATGATATAGTGGCTAGGTCAGTTTGTATTTGCGCGATTGAAAGGCCCGTGCTGGAAGTACAGAATTTTATACTTAATTCGACAGCTGGTAATAACACATCGTTGTGATGACTTGTTGCGATATAACTGTTAGGCGTGAATCCTAGGTTTAAACGGGGTGTTGGGTTGAATCGGTTTTCTTAAAATTTTATGCAGTTACGTGCTTCGGTTTTACGATTGCAGTCTTAAAAAAAAGAAAATATATATACATATACTCTTTTGGACTTTGTATGAAATTCATTTAGCAGATCATTGTAGCTTGGAATGATCTTAACCAGAAATAACCACAAGTTGCTGAAGAAAACGAATAGCTATTATATAGTATACATATTCATTTATAACTTGTGAATGGTTAACGAGTTGCACAAAGTTTAACGTTATTTATTGAACATATCAAAGTTATTTTGTTTGCGTCTAAATAAAACCACTAGTAATTATTATTTATGGATTTAGATGAGGAGCTGTGAATAGAAAAAACAGTATATAGGAAAGGTGTATATTTTTTCGTCACGCAGGCAGATAAATTCTATAAACCGAAACTTTCTCCTGATAGATACCATCTGTTACAAATATTTAAACTTTTTTCCCATATGATGCTTCCATCGACCAAATGTCCCTCCGGGTGTCTTCTATAAGCTTGTGCACAAGATTTATTTCCCTTTAATTATTAAATTAAATTATATTAAATTAAAATAAATCATATTAAATTAAATTATATTAAATTATACTAAATTATATTAAATTATTAAATTATTAATGTTTTCAGCAACGTTGTAAATTGAAATCAAAAAAACTGATAGGTAACCAATTATACTGGGATCTAATTTGATCTTAGGAACCTTTCATAAAAAAGGGAAAAAAACGAAAAAATCCATTTAGTATTAATTAACAAAAAAAACAATAGTTCAAACTGCTAGTCACGCATCCAAACACATACGTACGTTCCATGCAAGATTAAATCCCCAGCCAAATACTACCCTCAAAAACACAATTCAACACCGACATTCTATCTACCAAATAAATCGCATCTATTATATTTTACAAATTAAAGAAAACAAGTTGGGTAAACAGACCTACGCTCATGTCAGAAGGGTTTTGTATTCAATTTTCAAAATGCAGTCACCAGATTGTATAAAGTCAAGAAGCATATCAATGACGATTTTATTGGAGAAACTATGAAATTCGAAGACCATACTATTATTAACAAAGATGAAAGAATTTCGGCTTCTGAGGTTTTTGTTATTGTTCTACTCATAAATATCTCCCTTGATAATTATTTCAGATGTCCATTCGCGACGGAGGAAACACATTTTTCATGTATTTCCCCCCTGTGCCCCCACTGAAGCAAAAACTGACAGTTTAAGAACTGTTTTGAAAAGCTCCCATGAAAGCTATCATTTCATACTCATATCGGCTACGTTTGATGAATTTTTTTTCAGGGGCCACTCTCCTGTACTGTTATCATCCATTAATAGCCAATTTTTTCGAATCCTAGAGTTGTTACAAAGCCCTTTTGTTAGAAGCTCCCTCCCGCCTCCTTGACTTGTTTCACTTATGAGTATTAATTGTAGGTACTCAGCTTCAGTCATTCATTAAATTGAATCAAGTGTTCAAAGCATGCGCCTTAAACATTGAAGTTGGGAAAAAATAACTCAAAGTTATTCAATCTTCGCATTTAAAACAGCCACTATTTTGTTTTACGATTACTGATACCACTAGCTGAACTGATTCTCAAAGTTATTCATGACCCCTATCATTCCTGAAATTTTCATGCAAGTCCTAGCAAAACTGTAGTGTCTGAGTCGGTAAAAAGCGCATGTTGTTCCATAGCCATATGTTGCCATAGTAATACATGCAGCGCATATTGTTCCATAGTAACACAGGAAAATTCAAACCACTATAACTTCGCTAAATATGATTCAATCTTTATGAAACTTGCAGGGTTGATCAATCTTATAAATAGACATCTGTGTATTGAATTTCATTGAATTTAAGGGTACCGTCAAGATTTTATTCAAGAAAACATAAAATCAATAAATCATACTATTACTAACAAAGTTGAGTGAATTGCGACTTCTCACGTATTTGTTGTTGTTGTACTCACCAAGGCTTACATTCGTGATTTTTTTCAGATTTTTCGGATCACAGGTGTCCAATCGCGAGGGGGGGGGCACAAATTTTTCGTGTATTTCCCCTCCCTGTGCGCCCCTCGAAGCAAACGTTGCCAAACTAAGACCTGTTTTGAAAAGTTCTCATCAAGACCTTTCATTTGATACCCATATCGGCTACGTTCAATGAAATTTTTTTTTCGGGGGCTCACTCCCCTACATGGGGAGACCCCCCTTAAATACCTTATAAAATTTTTTAGTAGTTGAACTTTAAAGAGATCACCACTTTACACCTATATACAAAATTTGATGTTTCTAGCTTCAGTAGTTTCCGAGAAAAACTGCTGTGACACACGGACGGACAGACAGACGGACAGACGGACAGACAGGACGCGATTTTAGAAGGGTTTTGTAAAATTATTTTACAAAACCCTAAAAAAGGAGGAAGAAACAAGCAGAACAAGAACTAACCTTATACTTTTGTTAGAACATCTTCCTTTTATTGAAAGATAAGCAAGAGAAGAGAATGATTACAAAACGAAATTACTAAAATTAAAGAAACCTATTATATACTTTACTACAGGTTTTTTTTTGGGAACTTTCTTATCAATATTCTTCTAATTATAGATATGCATTGATAAATGTTTTTGTATTATGCATGATTAAAGATGCGATGTAAATCAAAACTTTAGGTTAATAAAAATTGTAAAAGAAAGGTAGTCGTAGCGAAAAGTAGGTTATTTTGCGTTATCTGTTTTTGATTAAAAAGCTTCGTAAGTTTGCGCGTAGGTTTTTAGTTCATACCAACCTATCAAAATAAACGCCATATATCACTTGATAGCGCTCGTGGAGTTGTAGAAATCGAGATGTAGACTAAAATATTATAGCAGGACACAACCACATCGCATTCTATTTTAAAGTACACATTTGAATAAAGCTGAGGTAAAATTAATATCGGAAACATAAAATAACGAAAAAATTTGTTTGTACTTAATACGGAAAAGTTAACAAGCGAAGTTTATTGCCAAGTTTATTTTTTGTTGAATGCCCTAGTTGAATAAAAATGGATTTTTAAATATACCCATCGGTCTTTCCATTTTTAACCCTTCTGACCGGATATAGGACCCGGTATGGTGGCAGGCTCTCACCACCAGATATGAGCCAGCCATCGAGCACCGACTAACCTCCTTTTGTTTCAGGTGACTTCGCGGGTTGAGTGGCCCGAGCAAGGTGCCTCTTTATGGCATAGGGTTATGGGACCGAATTGCATAACTCTATGTCATATATTGGTCACCGGGGTACTTCTCATCTGATGGGAAGGCTCATGCAAGTTAAGTTGTATGAGTTTTCCTCTTAGAAGAGAAATATCTGGCCAGTGCAACATTTATGGATTTTGATCCGGTTGGGTGGGTGCACGGGGGCACCATCACCACCCGGTTGCCCCTCTCTTATTTGTGGGCCATGAGCCTCGTCGGGTAAAGACGAAGTTACCCTAAGTCCGCTCATTTTTACTTGTTTCACTTGTTCACTGAACTTCGGTCGCCTTTCTTTTTGTTGCCCCAGGAATTCGTGAATGCGAAATTCTTTTTGTAGTGGGTCCTTGTGCTGGGGGAATGAACCCGCCCCATGACATCGCAATGCGCGTCCCCAAACAAGGGCATCCTCGGCGGATATCTTCACCTTCCGCTGCCGAGGGAGCAGACCATCGCCGCAGTCTTTCACGTACATTAGATAATAACTACATGATTCAATGGAAAGTCCGTAAAATATCAAAATCGTGTGTTATTTTGTTGTATTTGGAGAAATTTCAAATGGCTATAACTTCCGTGAATATGATTTCATTTCTATCAAACTTGCAGAGTGTGGGAATCTTATATAAAACTAGTCAAATATCGGTTTTCATTGAATTTAAGGGTATCCATACGATTTTATTGGGGGAAATGTGCAATTTGTCGTTCATACTATTATTAACAAAGTTGAGTGAATTTCGACTTCTAAGTTATTTGTTGTTGTTGTACTTATAAACACCTACCTCCATCAGTTTTTCACAATTTTTGGATCACAGGTGTTCGATCGCGAGAGGGGGACACAAATTTTTCGTGCATTTCCCCTTTCTGTGGGCCCCCTAAAGAAAAAAATACCAGTTTAAACCCTGTTTTGAAAATTTCCCATATCGGCTGCCTTTAATGAAATTTTATTTTTCAGGGGTGACTTCCCTATATGTGGAGACCCCCCTTAAGCACCTTATAAATTTTTTTTGTAGTGAAACTTTGAAGAGGGCATCACTTTACACCTATATACAAAATTTTATGTTTGTAGCATATACGATTTTCGAGAAAAAGTGCTGCGACACACGGGCGGACGGACGGACAGACAGATTTTAAAAGGGTTTTGTAAAATTATTGTACAAGACTTTAAAAAAGTTATGGGTTACCCCAACCCCACGTCGCATTTTATGCGACAAAAAACGCATCCCAGGTTACGGGTTAACCTTCAGCGCCTTATTGTTTGACCTTCAGTGTGTTTTTTGGTGCAAGCAATCATAACCTTCTGATTTCTCTTTCGTATATGAATATTCTCGATCCAGGTGGAGCAGTGGATTAGGGCACACTCCGCTTGGGCAGCTTCCAAGTTCAAAGCTCAGTGGCGGTATCAAGTTTGAGCTTCTGATGCTGCTGTCGGACAATCAACCAACCCAGCTGCGATAGGTAGTAATTGAAAAATTAGGTAATAACCACACGGTTGAGCGTGATCTTGACCATATCACCTTGAGTTCTGTTACGATCATGAAATGAGGTACCCAAGCATTACATCTCAACGCCAGGGTCCAGATTTACACTGTTGTGCGATGGATTATTATTATTATATTTGCGATCCAGTAACTTATAGCTCTAAACCTTGTATCAAGGCCTTCTTGCAAAGCTTTTTCGTAGAATTTCTATAATAGAATAGTATGGTTTCATTTTCCTTGAGCATGAGTATTTTTATCTGTTTGAAAGATTTGACATTTCATCGAAAAGGAATCAATTCGAAATCAGTTTTATCCTGCTATTGAAGTTATCAGCAAAAAGTAAAGATTATTAACTGTTGCCATGAAACTGAAATTCTTAGAATGCTGCTTTCACTGTAATTCTTGTATAATCCTTGACTTTTAGTCAATAAAATATCGATTTTAAAACTTACTATTCAATAAAGATTGAAGCAACAAAGGCGTACAGTCCACAGATTTAAAGAAAATCGTTTCTAGAAACAATAATTCTTGGAAACAACTCGTCGGAAGGATGAAAAGGACCTTCATTTTGTTTCTCTCTTTATTATGAATCCAAGGTATTTAGTTACTTTATTAGATATAGTAGAAATTAATGTAAGCATTTACATGCAGTTTTATAAGAAAGAGACGCTAGCACATTAAGGAAGTACACTCAGAAAAAAATAATGTTATAACAAATATAAAATATCAAGTAATTTAAAAAGCTATCGGAGCCATCCGAAAGAGTGATTGATATCCGCGCGACGTTAGATAAGCTTCAAATGTAGAGCAAATTTGTCGTATAGATTTACATTAAGTTGATGTAAAAAGGGTGAAATGATCCAATAAAAAAGTTTAGCTAATACAAGTACTTACAAGGGAAATTTACCTTGAATATAACTTGCAGATACAAAAACATATTGAGTTTGCATAAGTAGAAAAATTAAAAATTAACTCCCTCACTTCTGAGCATGGTGGTCGCCATCACCGGTGTGTATCTAAGAGTGATGGCCTGAGGAGAATTAGTGCACACGTCGAAACCACCTTCTTCTAACATTTTTCTTCTCTAATAATTTTTCAGAAAAATTATTATCCAAAATATGCAACTCATTTATATGTAGCTGCAAACAATTCCATAAAAAGTAAAATATAAAATACTTAATTTCAACAATTTTCGTTGGTCATTTCGTACCCAACAATTCCTTGTTTTTATTTCAACAGTGCCCAAATTGTTGATGTTTATTTTTTGAGCGGAAGAGTGTAGTACTTGTATCAATAAAAAAAGTTGTTACCAACTCAATATGTTCTGTTTTTGGTACGAATACCAATACTGTTGATTCGTCAAGCATATTAGTCATTGGCATAAATTGCTCATAATGTTAACATGCCAACCGTTTTTATACTTACATCAAACACGAAAGTGCTTCTTTCTCTGTTATAAAACTAGGGGCTGAAATAAAAATCTTGTAATTTGGCAAACTACAAAAATAATAAAATATAATTTTCATATCAGTTTTTATTGAAAATACTTTCAAATCTTATGACTTTTTCTCCGTTGTTTAGTACAAATCTTTCTCCGGTAAGGAAACATCTTCAATTTTTTTTAAATAAAAACATTCCAATTGGTTTTGAAATTTGTATGCTTGGTATTCTTTATAAAAGACAACTTCTGTTTCTTGCCCAATTAAATAAACTATCTTATTGTTATCGTAAAAAAGTAATAGCGTTTTCAAATATATATTTCTGTGACAAACTTTTACAAAGGAATTTTGTGATTATAGAACATTTTTATGCAAAAAGCAATCAAAAGTTTTTACTAGAGTAAACTCTGTACACAAATTTTCATAGTAGGGCAATTTCCGCAAGTCAAAATCCAATATATTTTTGAATTTTTGCATATCATCAAGAAAAACTTATCTTCAATAATCAAAGACGAAAACTGAAGAGAGCCTTTTACAGACAAAGTGTAAGGAACATTAACCCTTGAATTCATTGATCGGACATATTGCTTGAAAAACTGATGCTTGGCCTCAAACCTGAAACACCACAGATGTTTCAAGGGCCCAAGGTTTTTAATAACGGTTGGATAGTGAACTAGGAAATGAAATTTGGGTGTTAAAATTATTTTGAAAAAGTCTACTAAAATTTATTGTGCTGGACGATTAGATCTCTCAATTCATTCAAAATATCATGATCAAATTCTGTTAATAGAACAATATCCACAATTTTTACAAAAACAATTAAAAATTCAAAAACTGGATCATTTACCTCAATTGAATCACCAATCATTAAAAGAACAAAATGTAAAAATGTTTTCATTTCGGCCCCATTTATTTTCATATTACTTTTCTTTATGTGCGATTTTTCTATGGGATTGCTCACATTACCTGCTTTTTGAAGACCATATGGAAACATTTGCTTTCTATAGTTGAACGATTCCAAAGATAATAATGTTTTTTCATAGATAAAATAATTTAAAATTTTTGACATATGTATTTGATTTTCCGATTCCTAAGAATATGTCATGCATTATATCACGAGCAATATTCTGTGTTACATGAAAATTTGGCAAAGTATTTAAAATTGTATCCTCTCTGATAAAAGACCGATTTTCGTCATAAGTATTTTCATTTTGATAGTTGCTTTCATTTCGTAAACTTTCGAAGAGTTCTACAGACTCAAGTTGGCATTGTTGTTTTGTTCTAGTACAAATGCGGCAATAAAATTTTATCCTAAGTTATCCCCTAATATTTGGCCAAGGCAAAAATAAATTTTTGTGATTTCACTGTTAACATTTAATTCAATGCCATTCGTATATAAACTCTTTATAATATCTACAAGCTTATGTAAAGTTAATGTGCTTGGATAATGCTTCAAATCTTTTGACTTAAGGAATCCAGCTACGAAAATATTATTAAGATGCGATAAATGATACTGTGGAACCACAGGCACACTAAAATATACTCCACAAATAGATTCATCGTGCGGTCCGACCACATCATTTATTTGAAAATCATCAAAGTAAAGGAAAATCGGAAACACTAATTTGTCTCCGAATTCTTTCAATTTAGATGTCCAAAGCTTTCCTGTAATGAAGTGACTTCTATTTTCTGACTTTATAAGTTCAATATTTTTCATAGTTAATTTAAATACATTTGAGGACTCAAAATATTTTTTCAATTGAAATTCAATGTCTAATAAATATCCTTCGGATGTGTCCTGACTAAGTGTTGGATTGCCACGAACAACAATTTCATCCAATTCCTTCGCAATCGTAAAGCATAGAGGTGGATTATAAACATTAAGTTCCTGCATCTTATTAAGAAGCTTATGTTCTGATTTTAGATTCTGAAATGGGCTTTCCATACACATTAAGATTTCTTCAAAATCATTTCTTTTATCAGGATCGGAAAAAGGTAAAAATTCTTTGAAGCATTTAACAAGTAGATCTTTTATATAATTAATTACATGGCTTTGTATAAGTGGTACATCCTTTCTGCAAAATGAAGATTTTTCATGAAGCTTTAAAGTAAAATTTATAATAGATTTCAGCATTAGATTTTTGAGGTAACAAAATTTATCTGTATTTTTTCCAGAACTTTTATGTGAGCCCAGAACGTTATGTTCATAACAGGTTGTCCCAGGATTATTATTAATTTGGTAATCATTCAAAGTACATGTATTAGTTCTTTTATCAATGGTAGGATAAGAATAATTTTCGCTTACTGTATTGCGAGAATCATGTTTATAAATATGCATTCTAAATTTATAAAAATTTTGGAAGTATTTTTGACATCCATTGAATTGGCACAAATATTTAAAGACTATTGGAGTTTAGTGATAGTCTCTGAGATGACTAATTAAATGTTCAGCATTTTCAAATTTATTTTTACAAATCGAGCAAATATGATACATATTCGAATGATTACTGTTTAGTGATTGGTGAAGTTAATTAACAATTACTTAGTTTACCAATATTATTTTTAATCCTTGGAATTTTATCATTGCACATTATTTCATACACATATTCTTGAAGGAACATCCAAACATATTTGCTCTTTAATGAATATTCTAAGTGGAAAACGAAACTTATTTTAATTAATAAATCAATAGACCTTAATAGTGTCGGTAGTTTGTAATAGGTAGTGTCAAAAAAAATGTAGAACTCTTTCAAATTGTCTGTAGATTCACCAATAACGAAGATTTTCGGTTATAATTTCGTATTGTCACGCAGGACTTGTGCCTGAAGCTCATCTTCTAATTGCTTTAGATTATTTATGTTGAAATGGAAATGGACAAACATATCATTTTGGGCGTCATAAATCGATGGTTTGGATGTCCTTGCAAGCCTTGGCGGCAAAATAATCGAATGGAGCAGGTTGAAAAAATAAAATTGTCTCGAGTCTAGACAATTTAAAAGACTCTTAGTTGAAAAAATATCATTAAGTCCATTAAACTTACCTTGGTTTAAGTCTTTTGATTGCATTTTTTCAAAAACTGAAGGTTCAATTTACCTTTAATGCAGGCAGGAAAAAGTATATGATTGATTTTTTCTTCCAAGATGTTAACTTTTTCGTACAATAAATTCCCCTTTCCTGGTTGAATAGTTTCGAAGTCAATATCAATCTGTAGATATGAAAAATTAGCAAATTGTTCACCTTTAAAATAAATAATATTCACTTACTAATTCGTATCCATCTGGGTCTTTATACCTAGGCCACTGCTTTAAAATATCGGCAATAGAGCTTTTCATTTGCTGCATTTCCTGCATTCTCAAAATTGAAGTTTTCCGCCAATATTCAATTAAATTACTAGGTTTGTTGTGTGACAACCATTTTTTTCAGCTTCAAATTTTTCCCGATCATAATTAGGGTCATTTGATTGAATTTCCTGAAGTATTGATCTTGGGGAGCTTGTCGATGAGCTATGCGATGCAGATCGTTTTTGTTGTGGCTTCCTTTTGTACATAATATTAAAATAGCGATCATAAAGTTTTCCAGCAGCATTTCGCTTATTATTCCGCGGAATGTAATATGTTGCCTGTAAGTTCATTTATGTATCTAACTTAAGTTTCACTGAATTTTCAACAAAAAACCAATGCTTACGCTATTTTCAGTTGGAAAAAGTTCCAGAATGGCTCCTGTAACCTATTTCATTGCGGGAGGATCCAAATGCGTTTTGGCTCGATAGAAATGGTCACAGACAAAACGAACTAATGTTGTTTGTTGTGCTTCAGTTAGACATTTTTTCATGCGGTATTCATTTAACATTTCATTGCCTGCATAAGTTTGCTCCAAAATCTCTTGAAGATTGAAGCTGCCTTAAGTGACATTGGGAACAGCAGAATTTGTTGAGGCTGAAGAGTGCGATGATAGCCACTCAGTTACAGTATTGGAAAGTGTTCTAGCACTTGCACAGCATGTTAATACTTCACACTGCAAGTATAATTTAAAAGTACACAACGTTTCTGCTATAATAAAACTTAGACTTTACTTACATTATTTGCAATTCGCCACTTTTGTAGATTATATCGAAACTTCACTTTTTCGTCAATCTGATTTTTGGTGTTAAATATTTGATCTACGTCGTGGGAATGCAACATTTTCAACACTTCTAGCGAATCGATTCCACACTCAGTTAAAACAGAAATTGTCTGGAGTTGAAGTCCCCATTTCAAAAAAAGGCACACTGCTTCAGATGAGGCATTTGAAATTGTTGCACTCGCGCCGTCTGAACCGTCGTTTATTATCAAATCGATAAAAGAGCTTATTGCTGATCCTGACTCCATATTGTTTCCAAATTTGTTCACTGCACTACACTGAATTAAAGTTTTCAGATTCAATCTATTCTCTTAAAATGGGAAATCACGGTCACGTCATTAACTATGCTGTAGTTCACTACACTAATAAATTTCACCCACTACACAAAACCAAACAAAACATTGATAGCTCAATGTATTTCAGGCATGTGCAAGTCCGAAACGCTAATACCGAACCGATTGCTCCGATGTCAGATATGCGGCTTGCGCTTTTATGAGGATACATGAACTTATATGAAAAAGATGGTTTTTGTTCTTAAGTTGAAACAAATTGTTGTTGAATGAAAAATTATCCTCTTGAAATGTCAAAGATTGCCGTTGTTAAGCCAAATGTGGCCCTTTAAAATGAATGATTTAGTTGTTGAATATCAATAAGAACAACTATTTGAGGAGTATTCTTCAAATACTTGTTAAATCAAATGTAGCACTTTTCACCAAATGAAGAAATTAGTTCAAATATCAACAACTAATCTTTTCAAATGAAAATAATTTACTTAGATCAACAATATTTTCATTTTGGATTCTCAACAGCGAAAATTTTTGGATTTAACAGTGTGTTTTTTTCTGAGTGTATAACCTAAACTTATAAATGTTCAATTAGTCGTGAGAATTTTCGTAACCTAAATTAACTTTCAACCACATCACCTAACCAATGCTTACTTGAATATTCAAATGAAAACCTGGGGCATCCGTAAATTGCTATAATTTGACCAAATTATCTTCACAACGAATCAAAGCTCACTACACAATTTAATTACCCGAAAAATTGGAACATATCGTTGGGATTGATATTCACTCCCAAATACATTAAACTCTTTTTCTGCGAATATCTATAATTTGCTTGAACAAAGCCCAAGTGCTTGAAAGGCTAACGAAATTGACTCGACCAATATATTCAAGCAGTCATGCAATATTTCCCAATATAATTTCCATTTTTCAATAACGTCGGCCAACGGTTTCTATGAGTTTCACTTGAACGTGAAACTCAACTCCCAAAACAATTTCGTGGATTCTGTATCAGTATTTCTGCACTGACAAAATGCATAAGATAAATTGATGGATATATATTTATCCCTCTTGGGGGAAAGGATAGCGTTGAAAAGTTTTTCCGGTTCTCAAAACATAACAGAAAATTCATCATATGAACGTAATCGAAATATGAAATAAGTTAGAGTTGGCATATGATAGAGCGAGTGTATCGGGTGCAATTTTTCATTATCAGTTTCGAACAGTGAGAACGAGTCCAACTTTCTAAACTGGATATATTTATTCCAGCAACAGAGATATCAGGATTTGGAAAATGTGAATTACCTTATCCAAACACTTCCAACCAAATCGATCGCAAGATCTGTACGAGTATCAACAACGTGGAATAAATAAATCTTTCACCAAACGAATCCTTATCTCGTCTGTGCTGCTTTGAGTTTCAGATAAATAACTCGAAGTGTCGCTTTTACAATCCCAATCCAGAAACAGCAGCATATCAACTTTCAAACTTCTTTTTTCAAGCTCTTGAAATCGATATTACTCAACGACGATTTGCATCCAATCTGTGAGATACAAAACATCCTGGTAACATTCCTTGTATATGGCTAGAAGGTAGCACTGGTTTGATTTTTCATTAGGATACGAATGAAATATAACTGGGTAGGACTATTTTGTGGTGGTGAATGTCGCCGACGAGATTCACTTTGAAAGGGTCACAAGAGCCTTTAACTAGGTCAGACAAAGTGGTGATGATGGAGGACGAGGAAGCTTTACTAGTTTACTTTTTCAGTTGGAACATCCTACTCGTAGATGAAAGCCATTAATTTATTGGCATGGGAGTTTTGTGAAAAATTTCCTTTTAATATGAATTTTGATTCTGGTTAATGGAGCAATGCTTGGATGGATGTTGAAATTAAAGTTGAACTAGAGGGTGTAGATGTTGATTGATGTCTTTTATTAGTACAGTTTTCTTCTCAAAGTGCCATAGAGTTTGCTGGCTGACTTTGATTCTTCACTATAAAGAATAATTGTGCACAGATGCGCAAATATGGAACATCATGGTCTAGTGCTCATCTATCGCAATTTGAAACGATTTTATGATTCAGTTCAAGAAAATCTATCATTTGAGAGCTCGTAGTAACTTTATATATAATTAAGGAACTTTGAAGAAGGTAATAGGCAATGAAATTTATGAATACTTAAACAATTCTACGCTTTCATCTACATTGAAATTTATGCTTCGAACAACATCAGAAAGTTTCATAAGAAGCGTTCTTTTATTGATTAGAAATAAGATGCTAGATTACGCATATAATTAAACATACCGTGGTGGACAAAAGTCTACGACAATTCCTTATATTGAGATACCGGTTAATTGGAAGCTTTAATCAAAAATCCATTGAAGTGAATATTTCAGTAACGTAAATATATTTATAAAAAAATAAAGATAAAAATTTTTCATACCAGAATCCAGGAGAAAGTCCTCAAAACATAAAAAATTGAATGGACAAAAGTCTACGCCGGTCAGTGTTGACTTAGTTATACAGAAAAAATTTCCAACTAAACGCAATGGAATGTAATCAATATTTGTTTACTTGGTATTGTTATCATTCCGTACATGTGCTGCTGCAATTCTGTTTTAGTTTTATTGCTAGTATCTAACTGTAAGGACCGCAAAATGACATCTTGAAAAGAAATTTCTAGTGATATCTGAAATTTGGTAGTAGGTACAGTATAAACAAGTTGGGTAAACAGACCTACGCTCATGTCAGAAGGGTTTTGTATCCAATTTACAAAATGCAATCACCAGATCGAATCAAATCAAGAAACATGTCAAAGACGATTTTATTGGAAAAAGTATGAAAAACGAGGATCATACTATTTTTGTTATTGTTACGCTCATAAATATCTCCCTTGATAATTATTTCAGATGTCCATTCGCGAGGGAGGAAACACATTTTTCATGTATTGCCCCCCTGTGCCCCACTGAAGCAAAAACTGACAGTTTGAGAACTGTTTTGAAAAGCTCCCATGAAAACTTTCATTTCATACTCATATCGGCTACGTTTGATGAATTTTTTTTTCAGGGCCACTCTCCTGTACTGTTACCGATTAATTGCCAATTTTTTCGAATCCTAGAATGGTTACAAAACTCTTTTGCTAGGAGCTCTCTTCCGCCTTCTTGACTTGTTTCACTTAGGAGGATTAATTGTAGGTACTCATCTTCAGTCATTCATTAAATTGAATCAAGTGTTCAAAGCATGCACCTTAAACGCTGAAGTTGGGAAAAAATGACTCAAAATAATTCAATCTTCGCATTTAAAACAGCCACTATTTTGTTTTACAATTACCGATTCTCAAAGATATACATGACACCTATCATTCCTGAAATTTTCATGCAAATCCTAACAAAACTGTAGTGTCTGAGTCGATAAAAAGCGCATGTTGTTCCATAGCCATATGTTGCCATAGTAATTCCATAGTAATATAGGAAAATTCAAACCGCTATAACTTCGCTAAATATGATTCAATCTTTATGAAACTTTAAGGATAGATCAACTTTATAAATAGTCAATAGTGTACTGAATTTCATTGAATTTAAGGATACCGTGAAGATTTTATTCAAGAAATCATAAAATCAATAAATCATACTATTACTAACAAATTTGAGTGAATTACGACTTCTCACGTATTTGTTGTTATTGTACTCACCAAGGCCTATATTCCTGATTTTTTTCAGATTTTTCGGATCACAGGTGTCCAATCGCGAGGGGGGGGGACACAAATTTTTCGTGTATTTCCCCTCCCTGTGCGCCTCTCGAACCAAACTTTGCCAAACTAAGACCTGTTTTGAAAAGTTCTCATCAAGACCTTTCATTTGATACCCATATCGGTTACCTTCAATGAAATTTTTTTTTCGGGGGGTCACTCCCCTATATGGGGAGACCCCCCTTAAATACCTCATTAAATTTTTTTTGTAGTTGAACTTTGAAGAGAGCACCACTTTACACCTACATACAAAATTTGATGCTTCTAGCTTAAGTAGTTTCCGAGAAAAACTGCTGTGACACACGGACGGACGGACGGACGGACGGACGGACAGACAGACGGACAGACGGACAGACAGGACGCGATTTTAGAAGGGTTTTGTAAAATTATTTTACAAAACCCTAAAAAGACAATAAATCGTGCTCGAAAAATCGTGAAATCACTGAAACTTAAACAAACTTCTGTGTGTACAATCATCAAAAACTTTGAAAACAGTGGTTCCATTGAAAATAAGCCGTGAAATGGCCGACCGAAAAAGTTGTCGCGCAGAGACATTAGTTAGATGTCCATGCAAAACCCATCACGAGAGCATTAAATATTAACGGGTTTCACAGTAGAACTCCACGTAAAAAGCCATTAATATCCACCAAAAAACGACTTCTGCATCTATAGTTTGCCAATAGCCATATTGACAAGGATAATGATTTTTGGAATCACGTCCTTTTCACATACGAGTCCAAATTCAACATTTTCGGAAGTGATGGTCACAGTAAATCATGATGGAAAAAGAGCACGGCTTTAGAGACCAACGATTTGATTCCTACTGTTAAGCACGGTGGAGGTAATGTGATGGTTTGGGGAGCCATCGCTGAATCTGGGATTGGCAGATTGGCTTTTGTTGAGATCACGATGGACTGCTTTGTTTACAAGAATCTGTTAGAACAACATTTGAAGCGATCAGTGGAGAATTTGGGTCTTGGAGAGAGATGAATTTTGCAACAAGACAATGATCCAAAATATACTGCACTTTTCGTCTAGAACTTGTTGTTGTACTACGCTCTCAGGCAACTTAACACGCCTCAGCAAACTCCAGATTTAGACCCAATAGAGCATGAGTGGGAGCTTTTGGAACGGAAAATTCGAAAATGTCACATTAATTTGTTGAAGGAAGCGCTGGATACAGAATGGGAGCAAAAAACATTTGTAGAAACTTCTAATTTACTCGTAGTTGCCTCTATGCCCCAAAGACTGCAAGCAGTAATGGATGCAAAAGGGGAGTCCAACCAAATATTAAGCCAGCAAACATTTTAAAATTTCCATTACGTTTAGTTGAAAATATTTTGTGTACAAACGAGCCAGCACTGACTGTCGTAGACTTTTGTCTATTCATTTTTTTTTTATGTTTTTACAAATTTCTCCTTAAGTTTTCTATGAAATGTTTTTGTCTTTGTTTTTTTATAAATATATTTACGTTACTGAAAAATGCACATCAATTGATTTTTATTTAAAGCTTCCAATTAACCAGAATCTCAATATAAGGAGTTGTCGTAGACGTTTGTCCGCCACTGTAAAAGGTGAGTGAATAAAAATTAAGGGGTAGTACGCCTGAAGGTGACCCCTTTTTAATCTGGCCGACATGATATCTCTGGAACGTCTGAAACGTAAAACTCAAAGTGTATGTTAAAATATAGATTAGTCGCTACCGCACGAACTAGAATAAAAAATTTTAGTAAAACAAAAAACAATATGGCGGACTTTATAATTTGATTTTTTTTGCAAAAAATTATTTAAAAAGAGGGTTAAACATTAACCGATTTTCAAAATCCACATGTATAGAGTATCTCATAAAAATTTGAGCCCGATCGGACCAATAGGTGTTCAAAATCATGTCGCCCAGGTCAGAAAACGTGGTTTTGAGAAAAACGCGTTTGAAGTTTTTTTCTTAAAATTTATATAAAAATACGAAAAAGATTACCTTACGCTCAATCAGCGATACCAGTTCCATACATTATGTCTTTCTCTTCTTCAAAAAACCCATTTTCTGCCACTTTGGCCTGTCTAAGTTGTGCCCTTCGCTCCTTGGAAGCCTCGAGCCTTATACGGATACTATAGCGCTGCTCCGTGAGATAGACTGCAGCATTTCCAACTGTTACGCCCATCACTTCGATAATCTTTAATAAATGTTGAAAACATTCATTATATGTACACGCAGCACAATATACAGCGATTTCAACAACTTTTCTGCCTGCAAACATATGCTTTGGAACAATATTCCAGACACACGCATTGAAGCTCACATCCGTGTTCTGTGTGTTTGCTCCCACACATCCTTCCAACAAGTCATCAGAGGTTTAATTCGTGTATATTTCTTTCAAATAAGGCACTCTAAAGGAATAAACAGTTATGTAGCATTAAACAATAATATAATCAAATGGAATATTCTACATACGTGAAAGATTGTTTCTAAATGCTCCGAAATAAAGCCTGCAATAAATAAAACGGGTTTTGACTTGAAAATAATGGGGGGAATATGCATGAAACACGAACGGGCTGCGTGACTCAGCACCTACCGAAAAGGCAGCTGAGCGCCGGTCGGTTACTATATATTGTATCTCGATTCATATATACTTCTCGGTCTTCTCGACATATATCATATAATTTTTACTATTTCTGAAGGTATATATTACACGAATTTGATATTTCTAGAAAATCGATTTTTACAAAAAAAGAAGTGTACTACCCCTTTAAAAACATTGTTATGGCTACGGTATGCACTCCAGTCGCAAAAATGAAATTATAGCAGAGGCCTTAGATTTCCGGGGTGGCCCCCGGAGCTGATTAGACATTGAGTGTGTCGAGGTTCCTTTACGGGGAGATCACTGCCCGTACTGGGCATGCAAAAACTACGCAAAAGAAGGGTGGAAAGTAAGGGGGGTTCAATTAGAAATAAAAAATGGGATTTTTAATAATGATACAGGGCCGCCTTCTTTAAAATTTAATTAATTTTAAAATTATTACAATTAGCATCGAGCCAAATAAGCGCTGCAACTTCTTGCGTGAAGGGCTCTAATTCAACTATCATATCGTTTCCGTTCAAATGAAACTTTGACAGGCCTTGGGGTTCGCACCATTGGGTTGGTAGTGTAGGTTCGGTGGAGATGGACTCCAGTTAGCGCTGGTCTGGCTCTGAGTAGCTAACCCCATAAGGCCAACCTTCACATAGCCTCCCGGCTCTGCAAAGATAATCATGCAACCAACACGGTGTCTTTACACACGAAGGGAGATAGCGGCTTCGAGGGAGGACCAAATCTAACTAAACTCTATTCAACTAAAAGACATGAAAATAAATCAACAATTAATAAAAACAACAACAACGACAAAAGATCCAACGGTTATAGCCACGACGTTAGCAGCACATCCAGTACAGTACCAACGACGAAGATTACAATGACAGTAGAGGTAGATAAATCACGGAGATTAAGGTACAGCCTTGTCCAAACAGAGATTCTTGCGGCATTCGGGGGCAGTAAAAATACAATACAACCGCCGTGGCGTCCTAAAAAAAGTGCAGAAATTTCTACAGACGGCATTGGTTCTGCAAGCGATAAAAAAATGTAAAGAATATCAAGAAATCAATAGTCCTTGTCGTAATCGCTACTAAAGTGACTGAAGCAAGGATCTTAAACATCAAAATAAACCCTGCAGAGAAAACATCGAGCAATTCAATCATCTTGCACCACTCGAAAGAGTCGTAAAGCAGAATCGATTATGAAATGCACCATTGTCACCTGCGATACACAATTGCACATTTGCAAGGTGATCCAAAATGGTACGTTGGAGCTGGAGGAGCTCCCATCTCGAATAGGCCACTACGGCCGCGGATGGATCGAGGTAGAGGAATAGCAAAATACCAAGCTCACTGAAGGTGCAGTAGTTTTCTCAATATCTAATAACAGCAAAACTTGCACCCCAATTGAAGGGGATTGGTGAAAGCGGAAAAGGAGCCAACAAAAATTCAGTATCCTTTGAAGTAGGGCTTTCAGGCAGCATTTTCTAAAGTAATTATAAAAGCAGCCAAAATTGCTGCCCAAAAATTAGAAAAAACAAGCCTCAACATTTGGAAAATAAACCCTCGGATGCAACTCGGGAGAAGAAGATTAGGAAGTGGCGCGATAATTAGGCAGGCAATACTGGACAAAGTCAGTGATGATAGATTTTAAGTGGATATTCTACAAGAGATTAAGAGGGCTGCAAAACTGAAATAGATACAAACTGCCATAAAAACCGTACACCTGACTCGTTAAAGTGACTTATTGGTGATGTTGAAACCAGAAGCCAATAACAAAGATGCATATAAAAATAACTTTTTGTTTTCACGTTTACTCAAATGGGAGTCTTTTTGAAAAAAAAGATAAGAGTTTCAAGCAAAACCAACCTTTAAAACCATTTTATCACCGTGTCGCCTGATGACCAACAACCTTCGCGTATAATGGATGGCAGTGCCAACTCCCTAAATCAAACTACCCAGCGACCAATCTCAGCCGGCCGGTTTTTGAGCAACTCGCAAATCATTAAAGTTTAGCCTAAAATCAGTTGGGTGAGATTTGCGTTACTGTAAAATTTGATTTGATTTTTTTTATGCATGTAAGCCAACAATCACTTATTTGTAGATGTTACATGATTTATCAGACACCGTCATTAAGATTTGAGGTTTGGATTGACTTTTAAACAGTCTTGTGTAAGTGATGCCATTCGCTGATTTAAATCTTGTTCGAGTTTGATTGATTCTCTAAGCTACCAGAAAGTTGTTGCTTTTTTATCTGTGACAAAACAGCTGATAATTCATGAGGTGAAATTTTAATTGGTGGCGGAGTAGCAGCTGGTGCTATTAACAATTGTGCTGGTCGGTTAGAGTTTCGAGGTGTTAGCGAGCGAGAATGTGTTACACTTTCCGGTTTCAGTTGAAGACCATTATACTTTTTAGGACTATATTGCACGAGCATCGTAATTGCATTGACTACATTGCCTTGATACATTTTTTTTGTGGTAGGGAGGTGAATGCTATTTATTTATAAACAGAGTGTGGGACTCCCATGCGTGACTGGACTACCAACTAAACACCTCCCCTGTCAACCTGAGAACCCAGCCTGGAACCGTTTGAAACATTACTTCGGGCCATGTCTCGTTTTGTTACGCCATGGGACGCCTTCAAGCTGGGGAGTCCCTTTCCTAGCGGGAGGGGAGAGGGGGAGAGGAAATGCCAGGAGAAGGATCCCCCAGCCCCAGCGCCCCCGGCTGCTGTGAGTCCCTTTTATATTTTAGGACTGCCCGAGCATAATGTGCCACCTGGTTCCATTTGTCAACCGATTCGAGCATCACCGCAACTATATTATCCGGGGTGGGCTCTCCCGTCTCCCTGTAGAGTTTCCTTCGCAGCCTGACCCATTTCGTGCACGCAAAAAATGTGTAACAGGCATTGTCCTCCTCTCCTGGGCAAAACCGACAATCGAGAGACCGTGACTTACCGATCTTCTGCAGGTAAGACTGAAAACACCCGTGCCCACTCAAAAGCTGGGTCAGATAAAAGTCAGTCTCACCATGCCTTCGATTTAGCCACGGTCTCACATCAGGGATGAGGCGCGCAGTTCAACTTCCCTTCGTGCAATTCACCCAAGACTGCTGCCAATCGTTGAGCGAGCGCCCTCCTCGCGGACAACTATCTCCCTCGCATCCTCATTTCGGCGCAGGTCAATAGCGTGGCGCTTTCTAGCAAGGAGGGCGACAGGTATCACGCCTGAAATCACTCTCACCGCCGAGTTAGAGACTGTTGGAAACGAAGATGCAATTCTCAGTGCTCCTCTTCTCTGTACCTGTGCCAAACGTTTTCGGTATACCTCTTTGCTGAGAGCGTCACCCCATACCTCTGATCCGTACAGTAGCACTGACCCTACAGCACTCATCCAGAGGCGTCTTCTTGATGGGCTGGGTCCCCCTACGTTGGCCGTCGACTCAGGGCCAATATTCCCGAAGCAGCCTTCTCAGCCGTTGCCCTGATTTGCTCAGAGAAACTCATCTTCGAGTCGATCAGTAGCCCCAGCTACTTCACCGCTGGCTTCGATTCGATTTGTATATCTCCAATACTGATTATCCTTACTCTAGGGATTCTCTTTTTTGTCAAGATGACCACTTCGGTTTTCTCCAGTGCTAAACTGAGCCCGCGAGCAGTCGTCCAGTCCCTCACGTGGTGCATTAGCATACCTAGCCTAAGTTGCGCCAGTTCAACGGTGCGTCCAGTGACCAGAGCCACAACATCATCCGCATAGCCGACCAAACGCGACTCATCCGGCATCTCAAGTCTCAGTAGCCCGTCGTAAGACACGTTCCACAGGTCCGGACCAAGGATAGATCCCTGGGCAATACCCAATGTAATTTCCATCCTTCGTTGGCCCTGTGTCGTGTCGTAGAGCAGGCTTCGGTCCTTTACGTAGTTCCTCAAAAGCCGCATTAGATATTCTGGAGCTTGAACAGAGTTTTCCGGCGTGTCCAGAATATCCACCCACCTAGCGGAGTTGAAAGCATTCCTGACTTCGAGTGTCACCAACAGGACGATCCGTCGCTTGGTGCGATTATATGCCTCTGCCTTTTGGACCGCGTTCACCACCTCTGCAATCGCATCAATGGTAGAACGTCCTGCTATAAAGCCGTACTGCCGAGGAGATAGGTCCCCAGCAGCACGAATCGCGTCAGTGAGTCTTCCCTTGATGAGTTTCTCTAGCACTTTCCCAGCCATGTCTAGCTTGCATAACGGGCGGTATGCAGACGGCGATTCGGGATTTCCCTTCCCCTTGCTGATCAGCACGAGCCTCGCCAACTTCCATCGTACCGGGAAACCCCCGTCCCGTAGGCAGGCGTTGAATGTGCTGAGCAGCAAGTCAGGACAATGGCGGTTGACGAGCCGCAACACCTCAGCCGGAACACCATCTGGACCTGGAGCCTTCCTCGCTTTCAAGGAGAGGACTGCCTCCTCCAGTTCCAGCTGTGTGAAGAGTGGGCACTCTTCTGCTGTTTGAGCAAGGACAGCGTCAACACGGACGGGATGGGTGGGGAAGAGTCCCCGCACTATCGCGTCCATCTTTTCCGCGTCATGTATACAAGGCTTCCATAGGGCACCAAGTTTCCCCATGACCAGCTTGTAGCCAAGGCCCCACGGATCCTTGTTCACATTGTCCACTAGGTTTTGCCAGCAGCGAGCCTTGCTACTGTTGATCAGTTTGAGAAGGCATTTCCTGGCCGACTTATATGCTGCCACCTGGTTGCATGCCTCGTCACGGTTCCGCGCCCGTTGAGCCTCACGCCGAAGCTTGTAACACTCCCTTCGCTTTTCAGCGATTTCAGTAGACCACCAGTACACTAGGGGCTTGCCGTGCCGTGGTTTTTGACGGGGCATAGAAGCGCAGCAAGCAGTCGTAATAATGCTCATAGTAGAGTTCACCACGTCTTGAGCTGTCAGTTCTTCCGTCCCCTCCGAAGCTCCCTGCAGCGGCTCACCTGCTGTGAGAACCTTGACGAACCTCTCATTGTGCATTCTTTCAATGTTCCATCCAGTTGTAGAAGGCCGAGAGCACGGACGTCGGGAGACAGCATCACTTATCTCAAGCAGAATGCACTGATGATCACTGGCTGAGTAGTCCTCTTATACTTTCCAGTTGTGTACATCCGTACTAAGGACTCCGAGGTGAATGTCACGTCCGGTATGGTTCCCTCACAGCCAATACGGCGGAAAATTGGCGTGTTTCCGGAGTTTAGTACAACGAGGGCCGTCCTGGCCGCCATTTCCAGGATTCGTTTTCCCCGCGGATCCGTCTGAGGCATGCCCCATTCGATTGCTTTAGCATTGAAGTCACTCCCAACAAGCACCCTACCCTCTGCATTCGAGACAGCGCCCTCCAACGCATTAAGCTTGGTTTGGAAAGACGATATTGACTCGTTGGGCGTTAGGTACACACTAAAGAAGGAGATCCCTGAGCACCGAACCCACACAAAACCATCCCCCGTCCACAACTCTCCGCTTGAAAGTCACTGTTCCGAACCCAGATAGCGGCAGTACCAGTTTCATCAGAGTACCATAATGCAGGACTTTTATTATTGTGTTGCTCACTCAGCAGCAAGAAGTCGGCTTTCATGTCCCCGCAAACTGCTCAAGCAGATTTTGGGCGGTTGAACTGCGGTGTAGGTTTAGCTGCAGGATGCGGCTCATCGAAGCTCTGATTTTGCCCTGGCTAGGGCTTTCTGGAACACCCGGCATTTTCCTGATCCCAAGACGTGTCCAAAATCAAGTTTTGGATCAGCATCCTTGCAAAGAATACAGTGTGCTTCCTTCGTACACTCTTTTCTTTTATGTCCCATTTCACCGTATTTGTAACATAGGGAACTCCTATCGGGTCCTTTGCATACTTGTGTGGTGTGACCATAACCAAGGCATTTGAAACATTGAAGAGGCGTTGCTCTTCGCCGTATCCTACAGACAACCCATCCAATTCGTACTTTGCCCTTGTTCAGGAATTGTTCGGCGTCCTTTTCGGTCAAGTCAACTATGGCCATGCGTTGTTCCCTGTTGTTTTCTGGTGTCAGTCTCGCTTTGATCCTTCTAACGCTAGGGAACTCCTTTTTGATGGCCTCTTCTACCTCGGCCAGATCCGTCACGCAGTCTTTGTCTCGTATTTCGGTCGTTGCCATCGGCTCGAGCGGGGCTATAGTTGCGCTTTTGCCGAAGACTTTCTTTGCTGCGTCACAGAATGCATCTTTATTGCCGGCCTCTGCTCCGAATTCGACCAGTATGTGGCCCGACCGCGTCGGTCGTACTACTTTAATGGTAGTATTGGTGTCTTCGGGCCTTACGTTTCCCCTGATGTCCCGCAGTACTTCCGCGTAGGATCGGCCATCTTGGGGCCTTACAAGCAGTGCCTGCTGCCGGGGTCTTCGTCAGGGCTCCTGCCTCTCCTGCTTTGCATCAGGTCCTTTATGTAATTGGGCGTCCGTACGAACTTTACTTTCTGGCTTTTTTTGAAGGAGTTTCTTGGCAGCTTTCTTCGCTCCTTTTGTAAGCACTGTCTGGAACCCCTGATCTGGTGCTTCACGCCCGTCCAATTTGCATAGTTGGTTTCCAGTGGAAGTTGGAGTGTTCAAGGATCCTCCTCGTCGAGGATTCCAGTTGCATAGTTCGTTTTTAGTGGAAGTTGAAGTGTTCAAAAATTCTCCCCGTCTGGGACTCCAATTGCATAGTTGGTGGTTAGTGGAAGTGGTGATAGGTGGCTCAACAAGCTGGGAGAAGGCTGTTAGCAGCTAGGGCATATTAGCTAGTCAGAGCAAGGTGTAGGCTCTGTGTGAGTGACACTACTCAGTGTCCGTTAGTGTAAAAACCATTCCCGGGAGCCTCAAGCTCGCCAATCGGCTCCTGGGGGCAGTTCTAGGGTCGGCAAGTGGCACCTTCCTACCCCGTCTCCACGGGCTAGCCGGAACCCCAAGGCCTCCAACCGGAATCGTTTGTGTAACGTAACAAACTCCTTACTGAAAAACCTTTGGATGTAGAGGATTTGGTAGAAATAATAACGTCTGTCAATCTTAATGAAGAAGATGATGGTGGAAATTCTCAACTAGCAGCTAGTTTGATCCGCGAGCGCTTCAAGTTTGCCTCAAATATGGGAAATCATTTTTTGGCTAATGATCCTAACATAGAACGTGTATTACAATTTGAACGGCATCTCCATGCTTGAACGGCTGGATATGAAGAGCTCTACAAGAAGCTGGTTAAACCGAAAACTCAGCATTTAATAACAGACTTCTTAGTTAAAATAAAATCAACATCAAAAGACGTTAATGAGCAAAAGTCTTCAACATCCATATCAAGCGATGTAGGTGATGTTGCTCCTGTGGCAGTAAATGTGCAAAACTTTTATCGAACAGTGATTAATAACAAAGTTTAATTTGTACAGTAATATATGAAACTATTGATCTCTTAAGTAGGCAAGTAAAGCTGTTTCGTTATATTTTTCGAATCAAAACCCTGATGGACTCTAAAGTTTTAAAGTGGCATGATTTTTGAATCCAGTTAAATTTTTTGTGCACGGGTTTTTAAACAAAAATTCGTTTGTTTTTTCATCTTACATGGTTTTTGTAAATTTGGGAACACATACTTGATTTTAATATGAAAGACATGTCTTTTTTTACCCAATTATTTATACAATTATGGCTGGAATGTACCTACCGGGTAAAAAAGAGTTGGGTGTATTACTAACAAACTTGAGTGAATCTTGGCCTCTGACGTTTTTTTTGCTTTTGTACTCGCAACAGCCTACTCACATAATTTTTCCCAGATTTTTTGAATCAAAAGCATCCAGAGTATGTGAACGTTTCATATACTTCTCCTTCTCCTGCCCCCTTGAGCACGATAAGGTAATTCTTTTGAAATTGATAAGGTAATCTGTTTTGAAAAGATCTCGTTAAGGCCTTTCATTTCAAACTACCTTTGATGAAAAAATTGCAAGGTCCATTTTTGGGAATGACCCCCTTAAAACTGTCTGAATTTTATCTCCCACCCTCAAAACTTTTAGAAAGTCTTTATTTTTTATCTTTGCACAAAGTTTCGTGCCTGTAGCCTCTACAGTTTCGAAGAAAAGCTGCTTTGATTTACAGTCGTGATTTAAGTAGGGGTTTTTAATTTATTTTTCCAAGGATTTTTATTAATCATAACATTGTTCCTAATAAACCAAAGACTCATAGCGTCCTGTGTCCTACTGTCAATGCAGGTTAATATTTCCTGTGATGTGTAATGCAAACAAACAAATATCCTACAGTTGCTTAGTCTGTTTTCACATAATAATGGATAAATCTTTGATTCATTTACTAGCGAAAGTTTCCTTCATCACTAAATGCTTAAGGGCCATATTTCCGTACACTCTGCCCGGAGCATTTAACATTCTGGCTTTTCCTTCGCACAGTCAATATTTACTTCCCTTAAGTACCATCATCAATATCCAGACTTTGCTTGTTCACAAACCCCCGAAAAACATTGGCACGGTACTGCCCCCTCATTAATGAGCTTTGCACAGAAGAATTATACTTACGCTGCTGATGATTATTATTAGGTTAAATCTATGTGGTATGGTCATGATTAATGCTAACTGACTATCCTCAAGATTCTCTTGATAGCTTTTATGTGCTTCCCTCATTGCACACTTCCACACAAACACATCTTGGGAGGGATGCTAAACAAAAGTGTAGCATCCTATCTTTGATTTAATTAACACTTCTACTAATTACATTCTCAATCATTCCTGAAGTTGATAAATGCTTCTGAAGCTAATCTGAAAATTACAGTGTTTGGTAGTGTAGAGGTGGAAGGATTTTATCTAATTCCAACGCGATGTGTTTGTGAAAGCACAAACCCAACGAAACTCCTGGGTTATCTATTAATGCTGCATCAGGATTAAGCTCATTGTTTTAGACTGCACAGCCGAATTATACTTTCAGATTAGAGTTTCCTGGGTTAGACGTTGCACTGTTCATTAGATAGGCAGGTAATTCCAGCAGAAATGGTAATGAACGAAAATAACATGAATAAGGATATACTTTTGGATTGCTCATACTGCATTACCCAGTTCGTTTAGATATGCTTATGGGGAATAATGCTAAGGAGCGTTGAGTCAGAGAACATCTATCATTAAGTGATTTAATTACTTGCTTCGAGCACTGGTGCAATGAACATTGTTATTCAGGCTGAATTGATATGTTGGTAACCTTAATTACATGGGGTACAGAGCTAAACTACAAACCACACATATCATACGTGGTCTGTGCGTGTGTAATTATTGAGATGTAATATGGGCTTTGCCATTTTTAATACCAATATGTTCAGTAAAGTTATTTAAATATTTTAAATGCATTCCTAAGCTTTTTAAAAACAACCTAATTGAATGAAAGATAGAATAGTTACCCGGAACCAGCCAGCAAAAATTTACACTTACACACGGTGTTGAATCGATTTGCTACGTATAAGCTGCAATCAAAGGACACCAATCTATTATACTCACAAGCTCATTGATACAGTGAACTCAAAAATAAAATATTTTCTAACATAACTGGCTTATTTTGGCATCAAGCCAATCGAATATACGCAAGATATAAGAAAGATATATTCATTGTAATCAGCCTAAAATACTCTTAAAAAAGTTTTTAAATAAAAATCCCCTAAGAACAAAACATTAAAGTCGCACTATGCAATAAATTTATGTACACAAGTATTTGGGATTACATTTATGTTATTTGAACATGTTCAAGCCGTAGCTTCTTCTTTTTTTTCAGCTCAGCCAAACTCACTAAGCATCCTGGGAAGGCCACAAAAAATGGTTCTTATAATTGTTGTTGTGATCTCCGCATTTCCAGCACTCCAACAAAATATTTTGTACTGCTCACCATACGGGAGAGCATGCTTTAAAAATCCATAGACTTTTTGGGTTCATGCAGCCATAAATCCTTTGATCTCCATAGACTTTGCTTACCTATGTTCTTTACAAACAAGCTCAGTCAACGTTGCTATAAGTGCTAGGCTAAAAAACTACTGATAGAATATGCTATCATCCTTTACTTCACCAAGAATCTCTCCTTCTTTGAACAGCTAATAAGCAACTGATGGAATGTCACTTATCCAAACACCTTAGTGATAATCATTTCAAAGAATATCAATCTTAAACTCCTTCCAGATATAACAATAATCTCGATTTCCTTAGACTTAGGTTGAGCTCCTCCTCTTAATGGCTTGTAGTGAATGTTGATGGATATAAATGTTTGCGAAGAGCTGCAGCGATAGTCTGCTGCCTCGGTGAGCGAGGGTGTTGGTACTCGCCGAGATTGGCCTTGTCCAAAGTCATATAAACAAATGGACGAGCAACGAGAATCTGTGTACCCGTCCATGTGAGAAGCAAATTTGCCACATCAATAAGTTATAAATAACTTACGCTCTCGAAATTATATGATTCCCTCTGCTTCTCCTTCCCCTTTTTTTCTAGACAGGTTTTTCTTTCCTCTCTTCAGAAGAATCGCTTCCCCCACTGATACCCGCGCACACCGACAAAATTTCGTTTCACGTGCACACGATCGCGCCTTCGTTATCATTCGGAAAACAGTTTGAGTACAAACAACAAACGACTCTCACGGAAAACTCGAACGTCAAAGCAAAAGAAAATCAAAAAGAGCGCGAAACACGCGGGAAAACTCATGTGTCAAAGCGGATGGAAATTTCGTAAATTTTTAATTAAAACAGTGAATTAAAGTGCCGATTACGTAAGCGCGATCTTTAAAATTAAAAACTTTTTAAATGTGAACGTTTTCCGCCGTGAATAGAGTGCTAAATTAAAAGCATATCACCTCAAATCTCAACTTCACACAACTTTAGTGAAGCTTGCCAATTGCTTCGGCTCTCACGACCGGTTGCGGATCCAGTACTCTCTATATCTATGGCCTTGTCGGAGGACGCGTGAATACGCTTGTGGACAACCATTGCGGTGTCGTGGGGCGGGTCTTTTTCCCCAGCACAAGGGCCCACTACATAAAAATTTCGCATTCACAATTTAGTGGATAACACGACGCTGTCTGATGGTGTCGAACTCGAGGTAACTTAATAAAGGAGAAGATTTCCAAAGCAAACAACAAACTGGGCCGGGTAAAAAAAAGAACGAGACATGAGAATATTTCGTCTTTACTGACGATACTTATGGCCCCCATATAAGAGTGGGGCATCCAAGTGGAAGCGGTGCCACCTCACACCAGGCTACATGGTGCCCCCCCCCCACCATTTCAATATCCATTGTAGACGTGGCCATATGCTTTTCATTTCAATGAAAGCAAATTCTCATGAACTTCTCCCTCCACCTTGCAGATTTATGTTGTAATCTTATATGATGGAATCACATAATACTATAGCATAAAAAAGCACGCAAGCAGAAGGCCACTATACCCTGCAAGATCAACCGTAAGGCACAAATAAGGAGTGAGCTTACCCGATGGCTAGCTCATTGGTGGAGGGGCTAACCAACGTGGCGGGTCCCAAACCGGGTCCGGGTTTCAATAATAAAAAGACCAAATTCTTCCGTTTATGTTTTCATTTTTTTCCAATTCTTTAAAATTTACTATTTTATTTTCATAAAAAAATATCAGAAGATACGATTAGTAATTCATAAAATGGTAATGTGCTGATACACTGCTTAAAAATCTGTTTTATATCTTGTCAATGTTTTTTTCCAAATTTAAAAATCATCATATCAACTTAAACTTTACTATTTGTTCTTACTGATCTTATATATGAATGAAATGTTTTGAAATAAAACTTAAATTTTGATAATACTTTATTAATTAATGTGAAAGAAGAAACAAAAGGGTACTTACCCAGTCCTTCTCCGGCGAGTGCTCACTTTTGGGGTAGGTAAGCTTATTGAACAAATGGTGAACGACTTTAATCTTTGAGTACGCTCGGAGTTCATTTGACAATAACATTACAGGAATATTCACGCAACTAAGTTCGTTTATTATGTGATTAATACCTTAGATGGAAATACTTATAAGAGGCTCTTGCACGAAAAAGTTTGACTGTTTGATGTTTGACTCCAAAATTTTTTTTTTAGAGTTCGAGGCTGGGCTAGTGTTTTTCCTCCAAAGTGTCTAGTATTGATGAACTTCCTTCAGATTTTTCTAGCCGGATTTGAGAGTCTGAAAAATAAGCAGGCTTTATCCGGTATGTTAAAACTAAGCTAGAAATCTCTCAGCATTAGATTTTATGATTTTGATGTCCGACTAGGATTCATACCGTAGTTTTTCTTCGATAGATTCTGCAACTAATTAATTGTATAACGTTACGGAGACCAAAAGTTTTTGACCGAAATTTTCCAGCTAAGTATCTTGCCGGTAGTTGAGCCCGGTTGGCTTGTATTCAGTCTTAGCGCAAAACATGAATTCCATCCATTTGCGTGATTCCTCCACCGAATTCGCAACATATTTCTCCACTAATGTTAATTAGACGTAGTCACCCATTTGACCGACGTAATTTCAGCGAGGTTTATTGAAGATCGAACTTATCGTAGCCAAAAGCTTAGTCCGTCATGCCTGAGGTCGATTTTGTGCGAAAATTGTTGCTGGAATTGTGGACATGTTTACACAAGCACAAATAAGAAATTTTAACTCAGAAATTTTGTATGAAAACTAACTTTGTCCCGGATAATCATTCGACGGCCGAAAAGAGGCGCTAATCAAGGCTGGAGGAAATACTCTTAGAGATAATGAAACACCAATATCAACTTAAAAACAAACTCAACAAGATTCTTTCATCGCCAAACGCGCACATCTCCCGATTGCGCTGATAGGATTCCGTCCTTTTGAATTATTTTCACTCAAACTGCTGCCACTCAGTTTCTTCTTGTTGTAGTGGTGGTGGTTATCGCACCTCTTAGAACGCTTGATATTGACGGCGTCTTTGGTATTATTTCAAGAACTTTTAATTTCAACGTTCCTCGTTGCTTACCACGCACATTGGATGGAAGATTGTATTTATGTATTATCCTATCTCAATTCATTACCGGCGCGGTTCTCACGGCGTGCGCCATGTATGGCAAATCGAAACAGATTCATTGTAATGCAACGGAGGTTTCCTGGTGGGACAACGCAATTCGGGTTGCCATGATCGAATTTTAACTGTAAATTTAAATATTAATTTTTTTAAATTTACAACTAAAATTGCATAAAGTATTATGTTGTTTTTTTGAGCAATTTGCCTAGACAACTGTTTGATTACTACAGGCTAGATATTTTGTAAATGATGAAGACTATAATTGTTTTCAAGCAAAGAAGAGAAGTCTGTTAGCTAGGCGGTGCTCCAACGAATAGAGACCAAAACTTGGCCCGAAGTAATATACCAAACTGTTCCACGGTAATTTCTCAGACTGACAGGCGAGGCTTTTAATTGATAGTCTGGAAGTTTTATATGCCTGGTAGCTCACGCTCGTTTGTCTCTCAACGAAGTGGTATTATTGTCTGTTTAGAATAAAACATCAATCATTTGTAGTATATTGTATGTATAAGGTGACTTGTAATTTAATCTTATTAAGTTAATTGTGCCTACTTATTTATTTATTTATTTAAATTCCATTTAACAGATAAAAATTATCCAATTACAAAATGGAACAAAACAAACAGAAAAGAAGATTAATGAAAATTAGAATTAAGGGTTAAAGTTAATATAAAAAAGAAATTCAATGGTACTAACAACATTAAATATGCGTGTAAAATTAAATTAAAGCACACAAAAAAAGAAAATAAAGTCTAATATTTACTCCAGTTGAGCTTTAAGAATCAGGCTTCTTAACCTCAATTTAAAAACTAGGTATGAGTCGGAAAAAGGACCAAGCTCAAGCCTATCATGATTCCTTACCATTCGTATAATAGGAGAGTGAAAATATACATTTGTACGGGCATACGGTGGCACGAAAAAATTGTTTGCCCGAGAAGAACGCGATGATTGACGAAGACGTAGGTCTGCAAGCAATGTTAATGAAACACATTCTTTATATCAACCTAGAGCTTTTTAATTCGAATTTAATCCTACAGAAAATGAACGATATACGATGATTCCAGATGTTAAATTTGCTGCTCAGCCAGCCATTAAGTTGCAAGACTATCTTCTCTCTCCAGAATAGATTCCAGCACTAAGTCGAAAGATGTTATTGCGTTTCAGCTGCAAACCTGCAAGACATGTATTCGCCTAGAGACCCATTTTCTTGAGATTTCCTTTGGGCTTACAATAATACTAGTAGTCCATGTGCTGTAGTGGTTAAGGCACCCACTGCCTGCAAATCAAAAGCTCGTTGATGGTGAAGAATTTATACTTGTAGTCTTCTGTCAGACTATTTGCCTGCTCAGCTGTGATGGGTACTGATTGGAAGATGTATCACATTCTCGCATACCGTAAGATTCTAAGTTGATTCCTACCTTGTTTGATGCATAATTTAAATCCATTTTAAGTAACACCAATGATGTTTTGACTCCCGAATAGTTTCTCCAGAGTTTAAGGTATTCCCTACCGTCTAATTGTTTCAGATTTCTCTAAATAAGGACCATTTTGGCAACACTAAAGGACTCAGAGCCAACAAATGCAACTATTGATTCTTCTTCACTTAGAGGTCTGCTTCTTAGCTGCCCATCACTCCTCATGGGTAGCTAATACAGAATAGCTCAGTTGTTTTATCGAGTTGGTTGATTTTTGCTTAATATTTTTGAGCTTTATTTGATGGTTTTGCTGATGATTCTAGGGCTTTACTACTGTTTAACTTTTAAAACAGATGGTGATCGTTTGGTCTTTTATTCCTTGTTCATACGCTATTATACAGTTACTGCAATTGCAGAGACCTCCTGTCACCCTCTTCGTAGAGGGTATTCTGGCTTGGAGCCTTCGGTCCCGGATGGCCGAGAATGCGGCCACCAAAACATTGGATACAATCACCTAATTTTTACCAAAAACGAAGCGCAGTTGTGAAGGAGACCCAAACAGGAACAAGGGAACTGCCGCCCACTGTTGTCAGACCACCACTTTTTACTAATACCACTTCTACTTACCTCCTATCAAGCCAATGTACCAATGAAAATTGAAAAGAAAACCAAGAAAAATTATCAATATAAAAAACCGCAAAATCAAGAAATCATTCCAGTTTAAATTATTACTTGTATTTCAATTAAACAGAACAATTATAATACAAGATCTTTCTCCTCGATACTTTTGGGTCCCCTTTCTGGCCCCATTTGTTCATCTTGTCCATACCGGACCCTCCGTTTCACAGAACCTCGATTGTTGCGCGGGTTTGAATAGTTCCTTAAAGTCACGGGTTTCATTTTTAATTTTCTTCCTACTTGGATTCCCCAAATTTTGAATAGTTCCTTAAATCGATTAGTATCTTAAAACCACAAGTTTTGTTTTTAATATTCTTCTCACTCGAATTCCCCAAAGTTAACCCTTTAAAATACGTTTCCAAGGGCTTTCAATCACTTTGGCTCACGACCCTCTATGTGGGTAAGCCGGAAATTTCCCCTTACTCTACGCTTACCTGTGAAGCTTATCAATCTTCCACTACCCCAGTAAAAATCTTTACTTCTCAGTTCACCGAATTCCTTTCACTAGTCTTTCAGTTACTCACTCACTAAGTTTCTAGTTTACACTTACGCCTTAAAATATTTCACATCCGCGGCTATAATCTCTTCGCGATCACTTCTTTTCTGATATACAATTCGACGGAAGAACCGTATCTAAATACTTTTGCGAACACTTTGCGCACAAGTTAACCCCCAACAAAGACTTTCTCACAACTACTACATTTTTTTATTATCCAATTCGACGGAAGGTCTTTATTTAAATACTTTTGCGATCACTTCGTGCGTGAGTTAACCACCAACAAAAATTTCACGGCACTGAGTATTAGCCAATACAAAAGACTCACTCCCTGGTTTTGCTCCATTAAATGGATGCGTAACAACGGGGGTTGTGTACCATTCGAAAGGACTATGACCAGCCATCCACCTTTCTTTTCCAATGCCTAACAAGCAACATAATCTTTTTTGTCACAGTTTCCCAAACTGAGGACTACTTGCAATTAGCGTAACCTCGAACCGATCTCGAATCAATATATGGAGCATCGCAATATGTTCGAGTCTCGATCAATTTTGAACTAGTTTGCTGTGACAAGACAAAAGTGACGTTTGGACTGATTGTTTATACTTACCATCGTGTCGTGCCTGCAAAATCTGATTTGAATAAGAAGTTTGGTCGCGTGAATAAAATAGGAAGTATTGAAAATTTGTTTGCGTATAATGTGACTAAAGGGATTTGTCCGCGTATATAGCCGAGTCATGGGTGAAATGTGATGCCGGCACCCGCACTGATAGGGTGCTTTCAAGCGTGATTTTGAAGTCATCCGCGAAAGCTAGTACTAATGAAATATTCAGAGTGTTTACATCATCCAAATTCACTGACGCGTTGAAGGCTCCCTGTAGAGTTCTAGCTGCAAAACAGAACGCTTTTGTCCTTGATATAGGAGAGTATTCTTTCACAAAAATTGTTTTGTTTACAAGCTTAGCCATGGTGTTACCTAAGTGATATTGCTGCCTCCATCCTTTCCGGGCACTAGAAGAGTCACTTTTGGGTCTTCACCCATATTGTTGAAAGTAAGGATGATTGGGGTCTGGTATGCTTGAAGCTGTTGCTATCAGGGTTCGGTACTTTTCACGACGTCTTTTTGCTCCAAAGATGGGTTGTGAATGCATGAACTTAAAAATAAAGCTTACAATAGTAATTGTGTCTACATATTAATTACGCTATATTGTTGACATTTTGCAAAGCAATAACCTCGGCTCGGAAAAAAATGTTTTCCTTCTGTTCATTATTTTTTAGTGCAAGTTAAATATATTGACTGGCAGCCTGATGCTTAAAAGAAGGCAGTTTTACTTGTCACACTCCGCAAAGAAAATGTTTAACATCTTCACCAGAGGCTCGTCGTGTTCAGTTCTAGGGCCAAAGATTCCAATTTCTTTTCTCTCTGTAGTCTTCGATCCATCAGTAGTAATAGTAGAAATCAGTTTAGGTATGCTTTAGGCAAAATGTGCATTAGGGCTTAATGTGGAAACAGTGGGGCTTGCCTAAGTTAGATATGCCGAATGCGGGTCTAATAGGGGCCGAATTAGGTATGCCTAACTTAAGCAATTTTGGAAATTTTGCGTCTTATTTCAATCTGGAGAGTGGAAAAAATATTCAAATAAAAAGAAATTAGGAATATTTCTCAATTTGTTGGTTTAGAAATGCCTGATTGTGGGCCTAATGACGGCCTAATTAAGCATGCCTATACTTGCTCTGTTTAGGAAAACTCCATTAGGCCCTAATGCCAAACATAACGCATTACCCCTTCAGCTCCTAAACACAACGTCCTTAGGCACTGGTGGAACTTTTTGCATTAGGGCCTAATGGGGTTTTCCTAAACAATTCCTAAACAGAAAAATCTTTGTTGTGAAAAATGTAGACAACACTAAAATTTCTTAGTAAGAGCTTGGCATTTTACGAGCATTCGTCAAAAACGATAGTCTTACGAAAATTAGTCAAAAACGATAGTTTTACGATAGTATTGCGACAGTTCGGTGAAAAATTTTAGAATGGTTTTACGATGTTTTGACGATAGTTTTGCGATAGTTTTACGATAGATGAACGGTAGTTTTGGTGATGGTATTAAGATCGTTTTATGAAAGTTTTACGATAATTTTAATCATATTACGATAATTTTATGAGAGTTTTATATATAATGTTTGGTTATATGATCGTTTAACGGTTCGCTAACAAAAAATCTGTTTCCTGGGCAATTATTTGTTTCACTTTACAAATAAAGTTCAAATTTGTGTGGTGATGGGACTGGCCTAAATAGTTCCTAGTTTAGGTGGTGGTGGCTCATGCCTAAAAATTTCCCAATTTTGGTGGTGATGAGGCTTTCCTCAACTGTTCCTAAACACTAATTTTTGTTTAGAGTAAAAAACAAACAATTCTTGAATTCTTGGAAAGAATTTAAATATTTACAATGTTCATCACTTTATGGAAAATTTCTATTTACGTGATGGTAGGGCTTGCCTAAAATATTCCCAGTTTAGGCGACGATGGAACTTGCCTAAACAGCTCCTTATTTAAGCAGTGATGGGGCCTGACTAAACAGTTCCTAAACAGAAAATTGCTTGTTGTGTAAAATCAAAACAAAATAAAATTTCTTGGTTGTAAATTATAATTACACGTAGAAGACGAGAATGCATATCTTGAAATACTTTTAAGTTTAGATGTGATGGTGAGTTGATCATTTTTTTCCAAGTAAGGCATGCCTAATGCGGCCTAATGAGGAACTACTGCGGCATGCCAGAATTGAATTGAAATACTTCACTGCATATTATTTGTACCAGAGCCGTTCTGGTGAGGTTATACATATATGTTTATTCCAAATGTGGATTTTCTTGAAAAATGTGAAAACTGTTAAGTATTTTGCAAACTGAAGAGAGTGGCAAGTTTTATGAACAAGTTTCTATCTTAGTTGTTAATTTTGCCAAGAAAGTTGCTTGTGTTTAGTAACTGTTTATACAAACCCCATCACCGCCAAAATTAGGAAGTGTTTAGGCAAGCCGCATCACTGCCTTAATTAGGAACTAGTTAGGCAAGCTCCATCAATATTTAAACTAGGAACTTCTTAGGCAAACCACGTCACAGCCTAAATTAGAAACTGTTTAGGCAAGCCCGGTCACTGCCTAATTTAAGCAGTCATGGGGAAATGTCTAATTAAGGTCTGATGACCTTAATTTTACTTGCGCAGTTCTTTTGGGTGCCTACTACAGAGCTCCAATCCTCTTGTTGCTTAGCTGACTCACAATGCCATCAAGCGGTGTACTGATTCATTAGAACAGCTTAACTTATTTGATCCTTATGCCCGATTCTGCACCCACCCTCCTTTTTGTGGCAAAATATCCTGATCATTGTAGGTATAGATTTCTGTTTTATCACTGAATGGAATAGTGGTAAATTTAGTATGATTGCTGATTGCTTCCCTTATGCAGATACAGGCCAGATATTAGACTGGATTGAGTTCTTGTCTTTTTGTACAATCCGGAGCCTTACCCATCCTTCACACCACGTGGGGGCTCTTGTGGCGTTTGTATGTTGATTCTACGTAAATTTTCTATCCGAATAGATTTCAAGACACTGAATCCCTCTCTCTCTCTCTCACTCTATTGAATTCCAATTTCACTTAATTTAAGCTTATAATGCAATGTTGCTCCACCAGTGTGATTTTACCTAGGAGTAAGATTTACCCAAATTTGCCAGCACCAATTGATTATACAACCAAGAACTGCCTCCAGGATCTCATAAAGTCCTTTTCATATTTTTCTTAGACTAGGAAAGCGATATCGTCCACGTATGTGTGACTTATTATGCTACTTTCTGATAACCTCAAGTTGATAAAACCTCTGCTTGTGGAGAACCTTGTGTAGTAGACATATATATGGATTTAGTTCCCGCACTAATTGTGATGATAATTAAAGCAAGAGATTGTGACATTCAGTAGATTACTATACAATTTACCTGTCGCAAGCCCTTTAAAAAAAATAATGCCACTGGCGTGACTTCTACAGGTGCCAAAGATTCTTTGATCGTCCTTGCTAGTGCATTGAATATGGTTACCATAGATCTGCCTGTTTAGTATACATGTTGATGCGAGCTAAAGGTATCGTCCTCCTCATAAGATTTTTCACGACTTTATCCATCTTTTTGTTTAAGTTCTATATAAATAATTTTAGGCTAATATGTCTGCATGTCTTTGTGTTGATTAGGTCATTCCTGTTCACCTCTGGAATGAAGATCACTCTTATCTTTCTCCACCACTGGTATGCTTCTCACAGCTAAACCACAATACTCCTATATCCTTGCCAACAAGATAGATTCCGTCCTTTTCTAAAAAAGGAGTAGGTAATCTTTATATTCTTCAGAGGGTTGAAAAGGCTGGAAAGGATTTCATGCCCACCTTTTATGCTTTTCCGCATATATGGTAGCAACCTTCTCCCTTTTTGTGTAGTTAGGTTTCAATAGTGAGTATGAATTGTCAATATTTCCTACATAATTTAACTTCCTGGGGTTTTTTTAATACAGGATGAACTCTTTTTTCCCGAGTTTACAAGCCTGTTAGCCCTCTTTTGTACAGTATTTTGACAGCTAAAGTTTTATGAAGTCTTGCTTAGGCAAGAGTTTCTTTGATATTCTCATCAAAGGGTTTTAACTAACGTCATTTGGCTCCATGAATTTTCCTACTTTAGTTTGTCAGTATGGTAAAAAAAAAATTGTATGGTAAAAATTTCATTGCTGGCATGTTTTGCTACATCGTAAAACTTTCGTACTTCTAATCTGAGTTTGGTAAGACTGTCACTTCGCCAGTTGAGCTTTCTTTCCTTCTGTATACGAACGGGACAGCTTTATTTGTAGGCATTAACTTTTACTCTTTGAGTTGTTCTACAGCATGTTTCAGTTCCAGAGGATATTTTCAAGTTATCTTTACTGAAATGCCATAGTATGCTGTCCCAGCCAGCCCAGTTTGTATTTTAGGATTCTAAAATTTCTCCTTTTGTGAGCCGTTCTGGCTTTAACCTCAGAATACTGTAGTCAGACATTGAAGGCTCTGCCAACATCCTCCACCTAATTATCATGGAAGCTATATTGATGCTATTGAAAGTCATATTCAGTGCTCTTTCTATAGTCCTGATATCAATGGTCCCACTTTTAATTGGGTTCATAGGTAGATCTCTGTTTTCGCAATGTTTTATCAGCTTTTCAATTTCAACTGAAGGACTTTATCCTCTGTCTCCAGAGTCGTAAACCAATACAATAATTATGTTGTGAATTTCATGCCCTATCTAAAATGATCGCAAGATTTGATTGCCGAAATCAAATCTTGCGTTTAAAATTCTAAAAGACACATACATTTGGTGTTTATCTTGATGTTAATGCTAACCCTGAGTAAATCCTGTCCCACACTTCCAATCAGTTCAATGTGAAACTCCGGGTATTTAAATCTCGGATTTGATCTCCCTGGATCCAGAGTTCTTAAATCAGTGCTAGCTCTAATTGTTCTTTTGTGAATATTCTAGCCAAAACTACTGAGGTGGCTCTGGTGTGAATAACTTCACCTGGCGTATATGGGTAAGTTACCGATTATTGCTGGAAATTTAAATTGTCAAGTTTCAGCGCTAGTTTTTCTCCTACCCTTTCATTGGTGTGATCTGTCGGGATCGATTTTAAAACCAGAGGAATATAGCTCGACTGGTATGTGGAGTTTGAGTCACATTTCGTGGATCCAGCGCAGCAGGTAGTGTGGCCTAGTTTGCCTTCTCTAGGTTTGGTTTTGCATATCGTTTATCCCAATTCGCCTCCCACAGATCTAAATTTTAAGACAGATTTACCTGACGTGCCTTCCTTATATTTGACTTCTCGGACTGTATGGTCAAAGTTGATTTTTCTTTATGCTCCACGACTTTGTGCTTTTTATGGAGCTCCTCTTTGCTAGCTCCTGAAATTGGCTACTGAGGTGTTATTAGAGCTTTTGAAGGTTTCTTTGCTTTTCTCAGTCAAAAATTTTTCCCAAACCTGAAATGTAGGCTTAAATCTTTTGAGACATTGAAGTCTAACGACTCTTCATAAATGCCCATAGTAAAGATCTGGCCTGTTCTGCTTGTCACGTACTTATCACCGTCCATCTTTCTGTGTAGAGACATGCTAACTAATATGCTTAACACACAATCCTTTTTACACACCGACTTAGACCCTTTCACAAACTCGTATTATGAACTCTTCTTCACACCCATTCACTGAGCTATCGCTCCAGAAGTTCACGACCAATATCCCGGGCTTAAAGCAAATGAGTTCTCACTAATAGTCTTTCAATATGAATGGTCTCTTCAGCTGAAAGAGGTCGGCTTAGATGATCTTCAGCGATATCTACCACGGTTTACATTTTTCAAAATCTCACATAGCTAGCTAAGTCCAGCCATGTTAGTCGTGTTGCTCTTTGGTTGGTTTACCGCAGCTTTGGTTACTTATTCCGCTAACTTTGACGGTTAGTTGAGTCCCTGACTCACTTTCTTGTTTATTTAGTGGGAGAATGTGCCAATGCCTTTGGTCTTTTCATGGATCAAATGGAAGCGGCTTAAGTTTTCCCATACTGTGCCATGGCTGTGCCCTTTCTGCAGCCTTTTTCCTTGCCTCAATAGATTAAGTTCTCTGAGCTAAGGTATCCAAGGTACCAGTTTTTTTCAGCTCTATTGAGACTTCTCTCCAACACGTAATCTTGAATTTCCAGTTGGCCTTGAGGTGGAAGTTGTATGCTCCTAAAGGCTTTACGTTTTTTTGGTAAGCTTTTTCTGCCGACCAGAGATGGTACGTCCTTGTTTCTTGATCTTAGAATACAAGCTTTCACATTAACGACCGCATTTTTAAAGATATTTTTGCTAATACTCGATATCTACCTCTTTGCAGAGGCAATCTTCTCTATATGAAGCATTTAAATGAAGCTTGCAGATCCTCGTTGACGATTTTTTTCTCGGCGTGATCTATGAGTTTCGTTATAGTTACATTATGATTGAGTTTAATTTCACTTTTTTTTTCCCTATAATTTTTGACCTCCAGATGTATATGTTTGCCACTATCGAGCCTGATTGACAGTGGATAGGCTCAATTACTCGTTGAGGAACCCAATGTCAGGGAGAATTTGTTTGTGGTAGCTAATTTTACCCCGGCTACCAGCTAAGCCACTCGGCACGAGTTACTTAAAGCCTTGGCTTGGGGAGGAAAGTGCTTGGGTACCAGGACTTATGGCCCAGGAAACTTGAGAAGCCCTTCCCTTTTCCCAATTGGGCTTGAGATCATCTACAGTGAATTTGGACTAGAAGTTTCATAGGCTATGAAAACTTCTCACAGGAGCGAAGTAACAGCTGAAAATTTTCAATTTTTTGCACTTGCACTCTCAATAGGAGTTCGCAATCTTAATATTTATAAGAAGGTGGATTCTGAAGAAGGATTAGGTCAACAAGCTTTTAGAAGCGTACTCTAGTTAAATGACTACAGAACTTTAGATACATCATCTGCACTATGATGTGCATAGAGTAGGCGTTTCTGGGGTTCCTTTTTTTCAACACTGCTTTATATGGAAACAGTTGACAATACAAGCACCTATTATCTATGGCGCAACAATCTGAACTGAGTCCCTGCGCCCAGGATTAATGTCCACCAATCATCATGGTCCTTTAACCTAGTTCACTAGTTGATCACTCACAGCAAAGATCTGCTGTCAACTTTTGTTATGACTTCCCATCGCATCCTTGGTCTTCCCGATGGAGATTTACCTTGTACTCAAACCGCTAAAGTTTTTTTGGGTAGTTTCTGCATAGCTCGCTCACTATATCCAAGCATATACAGGTGTTTCATCAAATAAAGTTCATACAAAGCATCGTTGTTACTTAGTCTCCACTTTGCTCCATGCTTCAGTTGATTTTCCCAAGCACTTGGCCATTTTGGATTCACTCATCATTGTCCATGTTTCACTTCTATATAACAGTAAGGTTGTTTGACTAGTGATTTGTAAATATGGAGCTTAGTATTTGGCCCCAAATTAACTCTCCCCTCATGTCATGGAAATGACATAACCGCTTGTGTAATAATCTGAAAGCAATTTTTACTTTGAATCTGATCGATGGCGTGCCTAAGTGTGATCTGTGGGGTCTAGCTATATGCAATGCGCGTTCCACATACAAGAAGGAAAGAACAAGCTAAAAAACAAATAAAATTTTTATTAGCAAACAAAAATATGAACTGAAATTAACATGTCGAAAGTTACATGATTACGCATTTTTACCTTCGTGGAAGATACAATTCAAGTGATCGTTTGATTGACAGGAGTTGTGAAATTTATTATATCCACTAAACGATTGAAGTCGCTACATCCCACCAACAGGCGATCGGCTGAGTGTCCAAGTAACTCAGCTAACTTGATTTTTGATAGTCTGACGAAGTCTGTTTAGGAGTTTGCTGGGTTGCAAATCTGACCTTTTTAAAGCGTGAATGTGTTCGAATCGGCTCGGGGGTGTTTGCAAATGATGTTACTGTTGGTGCGGATGGTGGTGATTCCTCATTTTTGGTAGCAACTGCATGTCTTTCAACATATGCTGGCTTAATCCTCTCGGTGGAAATTGTTTCCGACTTTCCATTCCTCTTGATGCGAAAAACTCGACCTGACATTCTTTCTTCTACTTCAAAAGGGCCATCATATAGTTGTTAGCATGGAGTTTTAATCGAATTAACTCGAACGAAAACGTGGCTCCAAGTTTCCAGATCCTTGAAGGCAAACGCTTTTGGATGGCTATGGTGAATTGTAGGGTCGGCTAGATTTCTTTCATTAAAAATTTGAACTTCCTCGTGAAGATTGCCGGATCTAATGAAGAGTCATCAAGATCGTCGAAAAAAATTTCACCAGGAATCCGCAATGTTATCCCATAAACAAATTTGGCAGCTGTTGCATCAATACAAGGTTTGAAACTGGTCCTCAATCCTAAAAGGACGAGTGGAAGAACATCAAAACATTCTCTATTCTGATGACACATGATGGATGCTTTTAAAGACCGATGCCATCGTTCAATTAATCCATTGGATGCCGGATGATATGCTGTTGTCCTGTTCCTAGTGCAACCAATCAATTTTGTAAATGAATCAAAAAATTGTGACTCCAGTTGAGAATCTTGGTCTGTTGTTACCGTTTCTGGTGCTCCAAATCTCGAGATCCATTGCTAGAAGAATGCAGTGCTCAAATCAATGATCGGTATCACCTCGGGCCAACGCATAAATCGATCAATCATTGTAAGGCAATACTTGAAACCTTTTGATGGCGGCATCACGATTATGTAAAAATGTACATGTCAAAATTGGCTCGAAGGAATTGGAATCGACTCAGGAAAATTTCTGACGTGTTGTTCAACTTTACTTCTTTGACATACCTGACAATTTCTTGCCCACACTTGAATCCTTATTCATTCTAGGCCACACGTACTTTTTGATGACTATCCGTTTTGTCGCTCTTCTACTGGAATGTGACATCAGGTGGAATAATTCACAAACTTTCCTGCGCATCATTCTTGAAATGGAGATAGCAGTAGCGCCTGCAGATACATCACAGTAACAGGTGTCACACACCTTCCATCCACATAGGGGTTAGTCGCAATGATGAAGATGATGTCTCCTTTAAAATATGCTGCAGTTCTTTGTCAGTAGCTTGCTGATCTGCGAGTTCTTGCAAATCGATTGTCGATGGCATAGTTATTTCTTCGATACGCGATGACGTATCGGCCACGATGTTATATTTGCACTTTTGTTGTATATTGTCCTATGAAATCTAATTGTCATAGTTGACGAGGTGAAGCTTGGTCGGATCTTTGTAGAAATGCATACGTAAGTGGCTTATGGTCAGCGAAAATTGTTAAGTTACGGCCTTCCACGAAATGACGAAAAAATTTAACTGCTTGATACACCGCAATAGTTTGCGGTCGCACGCGCTATATTGCTTTTGCGTTCTGTCCAATTTACATGAAACGAAGCCTATTGGCATTCATTTTCCGTTGACTTCTTGCTCCGAAACTGCTCCAATAGGCATCGCAGTAAAGAGTAAGTGGAACGTTTCTGTTAGGATGTGCAAGTAAAACTGCATTTGCCACCAGGTCTTTGCATTTTTCAAATGCTTTTCTCGCTTTCGGGGTCCGTTGCACTGGTCGTTTGTCACGCTTACGCGCTCCTTTTAGAAGGTCAAGGTGTGGTGCTTGCACATGAGCCGCATGCAGGAAACAGTTTCGGTAGAAGTTGATTGTACCGGTAAAGTTACGTACGAGTAGTTCTTTGACAGTTTTTGCTTTTTCAAGTTTAGTCAGAGCTTCAATTCTGTCCTTATGCATTGACATTGAGTCCTAAATATTGAAGCTTTTGCTGTGCGAAAACGCGTTTTGCCACATTAATGTTTAAACCATATTTTTGGAGACGTTCAAAAACGGCTATTAAATGTTTGCGGTGTTGCTGAGAATCTTTGGAAGCGATGAGAATGTTGTCTCTGTAATAGTGGCGAAAATCCAATCCATGAAGAACATTAACCATTAAACGTTGAAATGTTTGCACTGCATTACAGAGGCCGAAAGTCATAACTTTGAAAGCAAACAGCCCAAACGGGGTGATGATGGCTATTTTTTACGATCCTCAGGAGCAATCGAGATTTGATGGTAGGCCCGATTGAGAGCCAGCGTTGAAAAGATTGTACAGCTAGCTAACTGGGTCATGACTTCGCTCAATGGGGAATAGAGAATTGATGGTGATACTTTTCATACGACAAAAATTCCCGCAAGGCTGCCATTTGCCTATTTTTTTCCGGACTAGATGCAAGGGTGAGGCCCATTCACTGTCAGATGCTTGGCAGATGTTCTTTTCCAACATAAAATCAAACTCCTTTTTCGCAGCTTTAAGCTTCTCCCCAGATAGCCTTCGAGTACGTTCTGTGACCGGTGCACCTTGTGTTATAATGTAGTGCTGGATTGAATGCGGCACAGCTTTTTGTACATTAAATTGTGTTATTTGGTCATACTCTGACAAGTCGATGATATTCATCCGTCATGTCATACGTGTAGATTGCTGGCACTTTCATTGCAGCTACTGATGCAAAAATCTTTACATTTGTGTTTGTATCCACTAGCTTTCTAGCTTTTGAATCAATTACCAGGCCATGATGCTGCAAAAAATCGGCTCCTAGGATTGCTTGTGTGACGTCAGTTACTACAAAAGCCCAGGTAAATTTGCGCCTGAGTCCTAATTCCACTGCCACGCCTTTGATCCGTAGGTTTTTATAACTGAGCCGTTTGCATCGTAGAGTTTCGAATCGGTGGAATGTTGCTTGTTGCACAAATACCTGGATATAACTGATATTTCCGCTCCCGTATCAATCAAGAATTTATATTCAGATTTTTTGTCATAAAAGGAAAGGCGGCTAGTTTTTTTCATTCCGACATGCGTCCACCAATTTGCATGCCGTTGAAACTATTTTTTTCGCTGCTCCGCCTTGATGCAAGACGTAAAACGATTTTCTTGCTTGCTCACCAATTTAGATCTTGACCGTGAACGTCCACGCCGTAGATGCTGAATTCCGCGAGACAGCCATCCGATTTCCTTTTATAACGTTTCCATTTGTATAGCCGTTTTTCTTTCCATGCGGTTGTTGATGTAGCCAATGTTGATGGATGCGAAATTTCCATTATTTTATCGGCCTGCGCTGCTAATTTGGCAATATCAGTTACCCACTAGGATCCCGCGAATGTACTCCAGCATTTGTTTAAGGAGCAATGTCTTTAAAACCGCATCATTGAATTGGTCACTTGCTAAACTTCGTAGTTTTTGTAAGAAAAGAGAAGGTTTGTCTTCTGCAATGTCAACACCACGCAACACGCGACGCAACTTCGCTTCACTTGATTTCGCGACAGATTCTAAAATTCTCCTTTTAATCGCGTCATATTTTCCATGCTCGGGCGGATTAATAGCGATATTCGAAACTGTTAGCCAAACCAAAGCACTCAAGTTCACTATGACATATTGAAATTTAGCTTCATACGACACCACATACAAAATTTCAAACGCCATTTCCACTTGAACGAACCACAAACCCGGATTATCTTTAATAAATGGCGGAATTGTAACTTTGTTCATGGAATGCATGTGGATTTTGGATCGCGCGGGGCTTTCTCCTGTCCACGTTGGCGTGCCAGGAGGCGTAGACATTATTAAAGTTTAAATAGTTTTTGTGGAAATATTAAAAATGGCGTCGCTATTTGTGTTTGGCGTCACTATGCACTTCCTAGCGTCACTATAACTCATATTGTCTTTTTCATTTTTCACGCATTCAAGGTCACCACTGTGGGGTTTACCTACATGCAATGCGCGTTCCACATTCAAGAAGGAAAGAACAAGTTAAAAAATAAATATAACTTTATCAGCAAACAAAAATATGAACTGAAATTAATGTGTGTAATGATTACGCGCTTTTAACTTCATGGAGGTTACAATTCAAGTGATCGTTTGGTTGACGGGAGTTGTGAAATTCATTATACCCACTAAACGGTTGAAGTTGCTACATCTCACCAACAGGTGTGCTGCCATCACTCGAGCGTCGCCACAGATCGATCATAGAATGTATTTATTCCCTATTGTGACCTAATTGGCTATCTTGCTATATTATCCAAAAAAAGAAAGAAAAACAATAATAAGTGTAAATGTCCGCTAAAATTATCTATTTTACCAAACCAAATAATCCCTTTTTTAGCATAATATGAAACTTTAACTCCATCATCAAATCACTCGTCAATTTACGCTATATTCATGCTGTCTACTAGTCACTGTCATCTTCAAATGATATTATCATCACCTCCTCTTTTTAGGGTTTTGTAAAATCATTTTACAAAACTCTACTAAAATCACGACCTGTCTGTCCGTCGGTCCGTCGGTCCGTCCGTGTGCCGTAGCAATTTTCCTCGTAAACCATATAAGCTAGAAACATCAAGTTTTGTAGGTAGGTGTAAAGCAGTGCCCTCTTTAAAGTTCAAGTATAAAAAAATTTTATGAGGTATTCAAGAGGGGTCTCCCTATATAGGGAAGTGGCCGCTGAAATGAAAATTTAATTAAAGGTAGCCGATGTGGGTATGAAATGATAAGAACTAGATGAGATTGTTTCAAAACAGGTCTTAAACTGACACTTTTTGCTTTGTGGGACACACAGGGAGGGAAAATACACAAAAAATTAGAGTACCCCATCCCTCGCGATGGACACCTGTGATCCGAAAAATCTGAAAAAAATTATGGGCAAATCAAACATCTTAGGAGTCAAAATTGTTAATAATAGTATGATCTTTGAATTTCACGTTTTCCCTAATAAAATCGTATAAATACACTTAAACTCAACGAAATTCGATATTTAAGTAGTCATATAAAATATCCTAGTGCTCTGCAAGTTGATGAAAATCAAATCATATTCACGGAGGTTATAGCCATTTGAAATTTCTCCAATTACAATCACAATAAATACGATTTTGGTAGTTTACGGACTTTCAATCGGATCAGTCACTGCAGTTTTGCTATGATCTTCCTAAAATTTTCAGGTGAAATTGATACGAATAACATAGATATTTTTGGAAATTCATGATTTGAGTGATTTTTGTTTGTATGCAACAAATTGGCGACCGTTGAAAATAAAAAAAACACAATGGATTTTCATTTCAGCGTGCACATCTCTTTGGCATGTTTCTTAACTTTATTCATCAGTTGAGTGCAAAACCCTTCTGACAAGACTGCAGGTCTGTCTACTCAACTTGTTTCTCTCCGCCTCGAAGATTCACAAACACATTCTGAACGTGCACAATCACAATGAAGTTTTGAAGTGTTGAAATATGTATAAAAGCAAGTGAAAGAATGTTGCGAAGAAGATACGAGTATCTAGGACAAAAAACCGGGACAGGATAACAGATAAAGTTTCAGATATGACAGTGGAAAAAATGAAAACGAGAGCAGGGAAAAAATAAGTAATTCAACTTCATTATTCCGTCAAGAAGTGGACATTGGAGCCGAGCCGAGTAAGAAGCGACGAAGAGAGGAACCATGAATGCTCTCTTTTGTTTGCTTGAATAGAATCGGGTGGATGATACGACGTTAAGTGTCATTATCCTTTAAGCATCTTTGGAGTGCTTTTACATATACGCTCGTCATCTTGCGCCACAAGCAAGGCAAAGTTGATAATGAGAGTATTTCTACGCAGCTTGTAAAAATGCCAAAAGAACTGCGATGGTATAACTTCAATGAGTCCTCGTCTTCATAGAGATCTGATCCAAGGTTCCTAGCAAATAATGATGGATGGACGTATCAATTAGGTTATTGGAATATTCTGAGCGACATAAGAGATAAGAACTCATTTGAAAAGGATGGTTTTTGTGAACATGAGATGGGTTTGGGTGACTGAAAGGAGATTTAGTAACGAGTAAGTGATTTATATTGATTAGCTGTAATATTGGTTGAAGCTTGAGTTTATTGGTACATACATACATGTATAAAAAGAATGTATAATACAATAAAATCTTAGTTAGCACTCAGCAAAATTTAGAATATTAGACTCCAATCACAGGAAAGTGGGATCACTTGACGTACCTTTATCAGAAAATTATTACCAAACAAACCATCAAAATAAGTAGAATCCCATATCGCACTAGTACTTCTTCATAAATCCTGGAATCAAAACAAAGAGAACCCGCCCAACCCCCAGGCAACTTAAAGCATAACTTCTGTATATTCCATATTCATTCGATATAGAGGTTACTACAAGCTCTCCTGCCTTGCTACGTTTCAGGTAATAAACTTGCCATACAAAAGGGTTTTATTTCAGGCTACACTTGACCTTTCTGGGATTTATTGCTCTGCTCTCCTGCACTCCATATCCAAAGATATTTTCGTTGCTTGGGAGTGTTTCTTGTAAATTGGAAGAATCGGTAACTTTTGAACAGAACGCAAGAGCGTCTGCCATGCGATAAGGATCATTCACCCAATATCCAAGTTTATATCTTCTCTTGAAACCCTCATAAGCCCCAGGATACTTGTCTCGTTTTGTTGTTGCTGTTTCGACACTTGACGTGTTATTGTTGACTTTTGTTGTCGTTTTTGAGACTAGATACATACGCTACATATTCCGTTAATATATGCTCTGCTTTACACGTCGGAAAATGGAATTTCGGGAATGTATTGGGTAGAAATAACGATTTTTAAAGCGTACTTCAAAAGGATCAAAGTTCAATTATTCGCGCTTTTAAGTTTTGTCATTGATTTCATGCAGCATGAACTGAACATAAATGAATAAAGTGGAATTCAAAAATCTCCGGCTCTCTCAAAATTCAAACCATAAAATCTAAACAGTGGATTTATGAGCCGATTATCTGTTTCTGGCGAACACTTACATGTATATGTATTTCATATATCCGATATATTCTGTTCTGATAGTGAAACTCTAAAGCGTAATACAGCTTGAATTTCTGTACATAAACTTTAGTACTTAATAACCCAATCCAGTTATTAGGGGTTAGAATCTAATGCAAAGAGAATAAGTTTAAAATTTAGTAGCCCAGTCCATTTCATTTGCTAAAACAGGAAAACAAATTTTTTAATCAAGGACACAATTTTGTGAACTTACAAAAAAAAAAACTGCAAAATTTCAATAAAGTTTCCTTTCACTATATATAATTAAGAAAAGTCCAGTTTGACAAAACCTCATCGCAATTAACTACAACCTTGAAAGTGTGGATGATTTTGTGCAACTTGAAGCCAATCTGAATAGAAGAGGCGCCAAAAATGACGAGATTGGACGCCACATACATAACGCAAATAAAGCATATTGCTCCGTACTTCCCAATCTAAGGTCCAGAGTGGTGCGCAGGCAAAATAAATCCGCATTTATAAAACACTAGTCAAACGTGTGCTGTTATATGGGAGTGAAAAATGGACCCTGGCGAGCAAATCTGAAAAGGCAGTGTACGTATTTGACCGCAAAGTGCTCTAAAAGACCAGAAAAAAGAAACAGAGTGGAGATTTCATTACAATGCTTAGTTGTATGAACTAATTAAAGTAAATTGCAATGGGCAGGCCATGTAGAAAGAATGGAATAAACCAGCTACCCAGAAGAACATTGACGGGTAAAGCACAAGGAAGACTTTCAGCAGAAAGACTGAGGACTCGATGAAAACACACAAGCAGAAAGACTGAGGACTCGATGAAAAGACACAATAGAAGTTGACAGCAGATCCTTTTTGGGAGTAAACAACTGGCGGACAAGGTCTCAGAACCACAACGATTAGAGGAAATTAATCCTGGAAGCCAAGACCAATTTCCAAGCATCCTGTATTGGTACCAGAGCTTTTGTAGATGAAATAACGATGGCATTGAAGTAGAAAATTGGTCAACAAAAGATTCATGGTCACTACAGGCTTGAAAAAAATACCTTCATCTTTTAAACAAAGAACCTGTTTAAATCCTTATTACTGTCAAAATCATCATAAAACAACGAAAATTTAACGTTAAAATGAGTGAATCTGTCCATCACAACAGGTTGTTTGCCGCAGAGTATATCCTCATCATTATCAAGCAATGTAATGCTATTGGTGAGCAGTGGTTCAGATACTTTGCCTACTCTACTGCCTGCTGCTTCTGCCATTAAAAGAAGTATGGCACTTAAATCTTCATCTCATCGGGGAGTTATTCCAAAAAATAATGAAATTTGGCATAATCCTGAGGAATATCCATCGCTCCAAGTTGTGACGCCACCGAAACAAATCTTTGTTCCTACGCTTGCTTATAATACATCTACCAAGAACATCTTAGAGTACGTAAGGAAGAAATTCGGCTCATCTGTGAAAATAACTGGTTGTCAGAAGCGGATGAAGGTCAACTTAGTCAATAGAGTCATTGCTTCTTTCAAACTGGTCGTTCCGGCATTAAATGAAATCATTTAAAACCCTGATTAATGGCCAACTGGAGTGCTTGCCAAATAATTCACAACTTAAAGAAAAAAATTACACACACCAAGCTCTTGACAAAAGCTGTAGCATCAGTTCCGCCTAAAAACATTCACAATAGTAAATGATCTATTTATTTTCAAAATGTTCGTAGTTTTAGATCCAAGTTGAAGAGTCTAGCTTCATCCTATTTTCTTTCTAACGATGGTTTAATATACTTTTCTCAATAGTGTATTTACCGCTGAAATTTTTCCGTTTACGGTCCGTTCAACCTCCTCCAAGGTGTGGGGTAGGCTGTAGCGTCTAGGTAACGGCACTGGTGTTGGACATGCAGGTTGGATTTTTGTTTGCAAGAGCACTTGCGGAGGTAGATCACCAGTATGACGAATCCGAAAATGCCCAGGTAGCCGATTGTGTACTGGTGGATGTCGTGGTTGGTCACTTGATCGGCCCATGAAACATCTTGCACTTTTAGTTGTCGTCGCGCTTCCTCGATTTCAGATGCAGACTCAGTAAAATCAGTGGAGTCGTTGAAAGAATCCACAAGGTTCATTCCGTTCTATAGAAAAGCCTATTCTCGTCAATACGGTCCCAAATCGTAATAAATGAGCAACTTCCACTCGCTAGAAGATAAGTAGACTCGACCTGGTGGTTGAAAATACAGACCCGTATCGGGTCTGGTTATTGAGCCTTGTGTTGGAGAGGCGTGTGCCATGGAAGCTAGCAGGCACAAAAAGAGGAGCGCCACAATTGACTTGCGGGTTTTCATTGATCGCCGGCTTGTCCTCGAGATGTCGTCGCCGCTGATCTGGGAGTCTTCTTTCGTCAAGTGGGGGGAACTTACTTGTGATGGTTGTTCGTTAGACTGTGCGTCGTCGTGTACTGGCAACGGGGCCAGTTTGTGTATTGGCCTTTTCAAATTTCCGGAGACGGTTTTGACATCAGCGACTCGTACTAAACCATCGGTGCCTTCGTACGTTTTGATAATTCGCTCCAGTGGCCACTTCATCGATGACCACTTTTCCCGTGTTATCGCACTGGGGTGTGATTGTCTCCACTTGACACGATGCTGCAACTGCGCCAAATACTTGTGCAACCATCGTCTCCAGGATTGAAAATTGAGATGATTGATCAGCTTCCACCGGGCATGGAGACCTCCGATGACTGGCTCTGCGTGACCATCCACCATGACTGTAAGGAGCTCTCCGATGAGGAAGTGTGCTGGAGTTAAGGCTGCCAAATCATTGGGATCGTTTGACATCGAAGTCAGCGGCTCAATTCCGCCGGCCCCATCCCTTGTGACAGGATGTCAACTGGGTTACCTTCAGACGTTACGTGTCACCATCAGTCCACCCTTGAGAGAGTTTGTATGGCCGAGACCCTGTTTGCCGCAAAGATATTGTACGTTCTACGAGCTGATCCACGCCAAGACACTCTCGGAATCGACCCAGAATACCTCAAAAACCTACTACAGATTGAGCCCTGTCTTAACTCGTCCTGTAAACTCAGCGCCTAGTTTCGCCACATACGGCAATCTGACGACGACTTGACCGCTCCTCAGGGTTTACCACATGTATATCACTGTGCCATATGCCTTCTTGGAGGTATCGCAAAAGGTGTGCAACTGTACTTGCACGGGTTTCTCGCCTGTACTGATGTGATGGGAAAATCGGGCCTGCTGCAGTGATGGCAGACTACTGCTGGGATTGGACCACTGGGTATGGATCCCCACTGGTAATGCTACATCTCAGTCCAATTCCAATCGTTATAATTCCTGCTGGAATAGTTTGGCTGCTACTATAACAGGAGCCAGAATGCCCAATGGATCGAACATTCTAGCCATTGCCCTCTTGGAGAGCTTCAAATCGGTTGGATCCAGGCTGATTTGGATCTGGAACTCATCAGTTTTTGGACACCAGATGACTCCTAATGTCTAAATATAGTCCTCGTGTAAACTACTGAGATCCAGCTGGACCTGTTGGTCCTCAAGTTTAATCTGCTTCAACAATAGAGGATGGTTGGCACATCATTTGCGCAAATGCATACCTGCGCACGAGAGTGTGTTGCGCAGCTCCGCCTGTTTGCAAAGTGCCTCCTCTAAGCTGTCTGCCCCAGTCATGACGTCATCGATAAAGCAATCCTTCTCCAACGCACTGCTGTCCAGGAGACTTTTCTGCTGGTTCTCTAGTGCTAGAGCCTGTAGACATTTTGTAACTAGAGCACACGTTGTGCCTTAGGTTACTGTTTTCAACTGATAGTATCGCATGATTGCCCTTTCAGTTAACGTAAGCTTGTGCTGTGGATCCTGTACTTCCTTGACTTCCCTAAACCGCTTGATGAGCTAATTAAGCTGGTTGTCTTCTGCCAGGATGCCGTATGACATAGAAGACACTTGAGGTGCAATCACTCTTCCGGCTACAATCCACCCTAGGAGCGTGTTCTGGAGCACTGAGAGCTGTGGGCCCAACTTTATTCGTCCAATGGCTAGGACCTCGTAAAAGTGTTTGGCACTTATCAACATGTCGATGCGCTCCATTCAGTGGAAGTCTGGATCTGCCAGCCTTAGTTTTTGGGAATGTGCCATCTCGATGTGTTCAAATTCTAAGACGGTTGCGGTTATATAATTTTGTCCATGACGAAGGCTCCCAACTGCGTGGCATATCATTTCCATGTGGATCTAAGGCCGAGGTTCACCTTATTGTATGCCTTCTCAGTACTACCGCCACCCTATCAATGAGGACAAGGTGTGCTGTCAATAATAAACCCAATATTTTGATGATTCTTTTGGTGACTAGTTTATTTGTGAGCCTGGATCCAGCAAAGCTTAAAAATCCGTCATCTTCCCGTCGCTGGTGACCAGCCTGACGACGGCTGTGCCCAGAAGTACATGTTCTTGGGGTCGGGGCTCCATCAGAGTCGTTAAACCGAGTGACGCCGGTTCTGCATTTGTTTGCGGTTTCGAGTCTTGTTTTGGCATTGTCGGCCTCGAGGATATCGTCTTGGTCTGTTTGGGCTTATTGTCTCCAGGCAAATAAAGCTGGGTGATGTGATTCTTGGAACACTGCTTGCCATTCCTGACCACGCTGCTGGAAGCCTGATGTCCTTCTCGAAGGCAATTAACGTACAGCTTCTTAGCGCACAAAAAATTTAGTCTCATTGCAGTAGTGATCCTAAGGAAATCTGAGCAGTTATAAAGCGGGTGATCCTACTTACACATTTGGCACCGAGAAGCTGTCCTGATAGCCACGGTCGACTTGGTGGTATTCCTACGGTTGATCTCCGGTTCTTTTGTTTTATGGCCGAGTGTCTCGAGAACCTAGAAACGCGTTTCCATGAAGTCAAACAATCTCTTCAAGAGTGGTAGCTCACGCGGGTTGGATAACGATTGTTCGTATGATGCGTGAGTCGCTAGATCCGTTTCTTGGATTAGCACATGTAGCAGCAATGGATCCCAGTCCCTTGTGGACACTCGTTCTCCAGACCTCTGAGACACTCTAGTGTGGTGTCATGTCGAGCCTTTATTGCTGCCAGTGATGGCCTTTCATTAGCCTCAGATGACTGACTCATCAATTTGTTGATGAGCGTCGCTACCAATAGTTGCCGGTTGTCGTACCTTTCCTTCAAGGTTGTCCAAGCTGCCTCATAGTTGTCATCCGACAGTGTAAAATTTTGAATCAAAAGCATCGCTTCTCCGGTGAGACCAGCCTTGAGGTACCATAGCTTTTGGCACTCGGACATCGGTTGGCTATGCACCATTTGCAGGAACAAGTCGTGGAATTGTTGCCAATGTAAATAGTTCCCATCGAAAAAGGGGATTTTTAGTTTCGGCAGAGGCATGATAAGGGGAGTCACAGGCAGATTCATTGAGGCAGGTGTGGTGCTGAGTTTATCCATTTTCCATTCCAGACGTATGAACCAATCTTGGGTAAGCTCTTCTAAATGAGTGTACTGTTGCACGTTAAAACCATACGCTTCAGGATCGTCATAGAGCTCGACGATCTGCAGGTGATATTCATCCAGCTGTTGCCAACCTTGTTGGAGGGTCATGAGTTTACTTCTGCATCAAGTCCCAGTGACCTGCTTCTGGTCCAAATGGTTGATGATGCTCCTCAACGAGCATGCCATGACTTTGTAGCAACGCAGCATCCTAACCACACTGGCATCTCTTGGTGCTGAGGCTTCTGCAGTGTAGTCTTGGTCCTCGCTGTCATGAATTTTGAGCCGTTTTGGTGACTATTCTCCAGATGGTGTGACCACGTGTGCGTTGGCATGCATTTGATCGCGGAAAAAATGCTGGTAGTTGCCTTTGGCAGTGTCAATTATGTTGGCTGAAATACTCGTGCGACGGAGTGACCTCCGATAGGGATCGGACGTGACTATCACCTAGTTCAAAATCCTCCCATGCCGCCTCCAGTCGCCGCAGTCGCTCCGCATAGTACCCGGCTTCCTGCTTCCTTGAGGGTGAATCCTTCTTGTAGTTTGAAATGATACCTTCGACGATTCAAGTCAATCCTTTTAGGTCCTTGATCAGGCGATCCACATTCGCCATCGCGTAGAAAGTCGAAAAGTGGCCGGAAACAGGAAGCGCGGATACACCACGATACTACACAAAACACCATACAGCACTTGGCGACCTGTTCACCGAGGGAAAACAATTATTTAGTTATGTACAGCAAAATAAATACAAAGTGTATCTCGTCGGGGCCTCCAAATGTTTGCGCCGGGACTCTTTTGTCCCAAACTTTGATTTGACCCTTCCATCTGTCTTCTCGTGTTTTTCATGGATCCATTCTTGGTCCACTATTGTTCACTCTGTTTACAAGTGACTCCATCGATCGCCATCAACTCCTCATGTCTTCTTTATGCAGACGATGTCAAAGATTTCAAATTAGTGTAGTCATCTATGCCCTGCTTTCACCGTTTCACTTTAGAGTTCTTATCACCAGCTTTCATTAAATATTTTATTTATCTTTCCTTTTTGAATAACCCTACTCCTCTTAGCTTTCAATTTTCATAAAATAATTCTTACCTAAGTACGGTGATACATTTCAGAGACTCAGATGTCACTTTCGACTCTAAGTTGAAGTTTGATGATCATGTTTCTGAAACAACTACAAGAGCTTCTTGTACTCTGGCTTGATGTTAAGAAATTTCTAAATTTTTCCCGGTACTTCACTCTGTGTTACATTATATTCCAGTTTGGTTCATTCCATCCTCAAGTACTGTTCACCAGTTTGGGCGCCTTATTTAAAGTTTTTGAAGTTCATGTTAGAACCGAACAGAAAAAATTTACCCGGAACGTCTCCTTGAAGTTCCGAATTCCGGATATTTATTATGAATTACGTTTATCTATTCCAATATTCCTTTGCTGGAAAAGCGTGGAGTTCAAGTAGCTGAATGTTTCGTTCACATACTTTGCCGTTGGTTGCCCGAAACTCACTTAGTCAACCAGATTCTAGTGAGACACTTTAAGCTTCCTATAAGATCGTCTAATATCTTTGATGGTCCATTCACTCAAAGCTTGGTGTATTTTCATTCACTCATGCTAAGAATACCACAAAACTTGATGAACTTTAGCTTGGGCCTTTCCCAATCTCATATTTAGTTAATAAAACATATGTTAACTCTCTTCTTCAACTTTGAGTAATTTTTGTTCTCATTTTTCTAGGTTTTATTACTTTTGTTTTGCTGCTGCACGTTTTTTCCTCCCCTACCTTCTGGATATGCTATTGCTATATCTATTATATAGCTAGAACTATTTTGTCAAATATAGAAACTAAAAAATAAATTTCGTCGGTTTTTAATATATTTGAATAAATTTGCGAGATTTCCCTAAAGGATATTGACTGCGAGACGAAAACCTTAGCCACCCCTGTCCCAAAGTGTGTTGTTTTCAATAACCCCGCCCTACCTCGTGATCGGGTTGAGCAGTATGGACACGTTCCCTAATCTTTAACAAATTAAACTTTTCAATAATGGTAGCGTTTAAAATATTATTCTTTTTTTCTTCGTAGCACCACAGCCCCTCTCCAGCTTTCGCTTCTTGCAAATAGTGCCCTCAACTGTCTCGGCCTATTGACTGTGTCCTCCGATTTTGAAATCCAAACAGCGATGAACTGTCTTCGTCGACCGAGTCAGACCAGCGTTTCCATGGTTTCGCCACTGGTCTCCGGCCTTCAGTTCTCCCAACGAATACCTTTTTGGGTATCCGCTGTTCATCCATACGATTCATGTGTCCAACCCATTGCAGCTTGCGCAGTCTTACAATTGTTAAGACCTCCGGTTTGTCAAAAATTTCATACAGCTCATAGTTGTATCGAATTCACCATTGGTCTCCGTGTAGCTTTGCTCCTATTATTCGTCACAGTACAAGTTGTCAAAAGCGTTCAATATATTTATGGATGCTTGGGTTAGTGTCCATGTTTCACACCCATAGCATGACACAGATCTTCTCACGGATTTGAATACTTAAGGCTTTGTTTTTCTGTGAATACAGCTGGTCTTGAAGATTGTCAAAACTTAAGAAAAAAAATTTATTTGCGAGCTGTTTTCTTCCGCGTATTTCGTCTGTTTCATTACTTGTTCTGGTTATTTTAGCACCCAAAACACACACGAAGTTGCCCATATTTTCGGTACTGTATTTGCCAAGTGTGTTTTTGTGCACTTGAGGTATTTTCCCTCGACTGCATCATGATATTTCTTTTACTTTCATTGATTTGAAGTCTTACTAGCTTTGCTTTGCTGTCGAGTTTCAGGTAGAATTCTTTGACAGTTTTTAATGACTGTAACAAATGTTGATGTCGTCCGCATAGGCTATTGCTTGGCTTGAATTGTATAGCAATGTACCTAGTGTATCGACAGGTAGCTCTCTTATGACATACTCCAGAACCAAATTGAATAGCAATGGGACCAGCCCATCTCCCTGCTTTCGTCATGCAGACCTAGGAGGTCATCGACGTCATTGTTATCTTAGTAAGATGGATTAATTTGGCAGGGAGGCTAACGCAAAGCATTATTTGGTACAGTACCTTATGATCAATCCTGTTGTCTGCTTGCTTAAAGTCAACTTACGTCTATGTTGAACTCTCAGCATTTTTCAAATATCTGCTTGACAGTGAACAATCGCTTTTGTCGAACTACCTGCTCTAAAGCCAGATTGAGACTTCCCAATTATACTGTTGGTGGATTACGTGATTTGGTTGCCTAAGACCTTAAAAAATATTTTGTACGCCGTACAAAGTAGTGAAATGCTTCTGTACTTTTCGCACTGTAGTTTGTCACCTTTTTGGTGAATAAGGAATATAAATGATTTAATCCTCTCTTTTGGCATATGTTCTGGTTACCAAATGTGCTGGATGACTTTTTGAATAGCTCTGTGAACACTGCTGCCATAATATTTGATGAGCTCCACTGGAATCTCATCGAGGCCTGGTGCTTGATTATTCTATTGGGCTTTGATGGTGAAACTAACTTCATCCAGAGTTGGTGGGGTCAATGGAAACTCTCCGCAGACATCTATAGTCTACAATGTTCTGGAGCTGTGCGGAGGATTTAGAAGGTTCGTGAAATATGATGCCCATCTTTCCTCAGTCTTGGTTTCAACAGCGATCTGTCCTCGTCCTTGTTTTCATACCTACGTATTCTTTGTACGCCTGATTTTTTTATGTAACACATACTGGCACCGTCATCATACCGATCATTTCTGTTACACCGGGCTTGATGTCCGATAGTCTGTTCTGCCATGGTCTTAAGAGCCGCTTTCACTTCCATCCAGAGCTCGTTGCTCGTCTTTAACGATGCGTCTAATAAGATGGGAGCCTGCTAGTTGTCGTGGGTCTCCGTGAAATTTTTGGTCACAGACGCCAGTTGGAGCTATTCGATGTCAAATTTTTGTAGAAGGCTGGTCTTCACCGGATATGCTTTTATTTATTTTCGCTATTTTAAAAATCTATGAATCCAATTACAAAATAGGTAATTAAATATAATAAATGCAATAAAAAAAGAGTGAGCAACTTAAATGGACAAAAAAAAACAAGAATATAAAATACTAATAAACTATTAGAAGGTAAGGAGAATATCATGTAATATGCTGTTAAAAACGTTTCAGGAATATGGCAGGGCAGTTCATTGTAATGACGTGATATGCGTACTAAAAACTATTAAAAATAAATATCGTTCGAGCAAAGGGCACAATGACTATGACACTTCAACGCGTTTTTGAGGTTGGGCGTAAATAAACCCTTTCCCGAAGGTTGGGTGAAAGAATACCGTGATATATTTAAAATAAGCAACACGAGTCTAAGAACTCTCTCTGAGGATCTGTAAGTGCTCATTGTAAGAGCTCTAAGGAAGGTTTTATTTGTGGAATAGAGAACGTGTGAATTTATGCTGTACAGTATCAACAGAATCCGATAGATTGGTATAGTGAGCAGACCATGCTTGTGAGGCATACTCAAAGATTGACTGGGCTAGGAAATACAAATAGATGGACGCTAACTAAGACGTTAAAGGACTTGTTGGAGGATCGCAAAATAAATATAAATATGCATGTTAAATTTCTAACCTGGGTCAAATAATATTCCCAAATCTATAAATTTGTTCACAAGTACGAGCAGCAACCCATCAATCTGGTATTCATATAATACTGAATGAATTTTGTAGGTGAATCTCATTTGACAGCATTTTAAAATGTTAACAATAAGTAAAATACCGTTTCACTAGTTTTGGAGATTGTCAAGATCATTTTGAAGGTATGAGCAGTCCTTGTTGGAGTTATGGAATGATAAATTTTTAAATCATCAGCGTAAAGAAGACAATTAGAAGACAGGCATTGGGGACGATCATTAATGAAAATGTTCAAAAGCAAAAGGCATAAAATGGATCCTTGAGGAACACCAGATTTTGGACTAAATGAGGCCGACGAATAAAAATTATTCCAAGCAACGATGCTAGAGCGATGGGATAAGAAGGATAAGACCCATGATAGAATTGAGTCAGAAACGCGGAATGATCGAGGTTTGTTAGCCAAAAGGGCATGATCAACACTGTCAAAGGCTTTAACAAAATCGGTGTATATGACATCAACTTGTTGGCTCTTGTCAAAAGCAAGAGAGATGATATTCGTAAGTTCTAACAAACAAGTTTTTGTCGAACGACCTTTTAATGAAGCCATGTTGTCCATTTCTAAACAGGATACTAATATTCTGTTATGTGCAAGGAGCTTGCCAAAACAAGACAACAAAGTAATCGGACGATAGTTCGAGTTTTCACGACGATCTCCGCACTTATTGATCGGAAAGATGTTAGCATCGGGAAGGCAGGAGGAAGAAAGGTAAATATTGAAAATAATTGATAGTGGAGTAGATAATAAAGAAAATAGTGACTTTAAGGGCAGATTAAGTATTCCATCTGGATCCGGACCATCATCAATGTCAAAAGTGAGCAGTACACTTTCAATTTTTGATGAAGAAGCCACGAGAGAATGCACAGTAGGGAAAGGAGAAGGAACGATGAGAATATAGTTGGGTTTGAATCCTTAAATGTGGAGGGAAAAATTGAGCAAAAATGTCGCATATAGCTTGCCTATCGGAAGCTTGGCGATTATGCCATGAAGTGATTTTCGGGTTATGGGATGTTGGTTTCATGGAACGTATGTTTGTCCAGAAGGGATAAGGACTATTAGATTGTAGTGATGTTTTAAAAATATAATAATACGATCGCAAGGAGTCCTTAACCACTTTTTTTGGCATCTTTATGAGGCAGTCGGTAGGTCAGTATCAGAGTTGGAATACTGAAGTTTTTTGTGTGCTTGGTCCTTTAAATAAAGCAGTGCGCTTGGTCCTTCAAATAAAGAGCATCTGAGACTTCAGCTGAAAATCAGCAAGGGCTCTTCTTCCGAGGGGATCGGCAGTTAGGTACAGGATTTATAATTATGCTACTGAGAATTTCGTAGAAAGTAATTAACGCTTAATTAACATCTAGCTTCTGTAGCAATGAATTCTAGTCAATATTATCCAGCTCAAGCTTGATGGCTGCATAGTTGCCTTTACAGAAATCAAATCTTGGGAAATAAGGAGTTCATTTGAATTGAGGTGCGCAAAAAGATAAACGAACTAACTAAGTTAATTTGATAAAGTAGTAATCTGAGTTACAATTGGCTCCTCGGTATGTAAGGACGTCAAGAATGCTCAAGGCCCAACGTTGTTGGATCAGAATATAGTCGATCTGGCTTTGTGTGTTCCCATCTGGTGATACCCAGGTCATTTTATAAATGCGTTAATGTGGGAAGCAAGTCGAACATATGACTAGATTTCTGCTACATTCAAAGTCAATCAGGTGCTGTCCGTTGTCATTTGTTTCATCGTGGGAGCAATATCCTCCTGCCATTCCGCGATTGGATAGCTAATTGCCACCCTTAGCGTTGAAATCACATATGGTTAATATATGTGCATGTGAACGCCTTACTTCATGAGTATAGGTTTCATAATTTTATTGTACCTAATACTTGGACCGATCTCGTTTAATTTGCCTAAAACGATGCAATCTTTCGTGAATTATCATAGTTTCAAAAAAGTTCAGCATAAATTTGCTGATTTTAAAATAATTTTTCCATCTGTGTATTCAATTCGTTTTGTGTTTAAATACGATTATAAAATAATTTCTTCTTTCCAGTTAAAAAGAAACATTTTCGTCTGATTCAACTTAAGGCATATCCATGAAAACAGTTTTTTGTCCGTTTAGCATATATTAAAAGTATATTCTTTCTCCGCGCCTTCCACTAATTTATTCTTTTTAACTTTTTTCTCCAACTTTCCTCGATAATGCTTTCAGGTTATTTAAGTTTTATAGTTTTCGCGTTTTCTTTCTTTTCTTTCCATAAACAATCATTTTCGCTTCAACTTTTGCAGTTTCTCGCAAAGTGCCGAGTCTTATCAGGAAGTAAAACATATTAAAAAAAATATAAGATAGAAAAACTTTAACAGAACTTTCGTAATAAAATTTCTTGAATGCTTGTGATATGTTCGCTCTAGGATATTGTAAATGCCAACAAACCGACAACGCACCGTGCAGAATATATAGGACAAAGTACGAGTGTTTGTAGAAAGTCTCGAACAGTTTGCTCACCTCATCGTACGTGTATACATATTTACTAGGATACTCCATTTACGATTTTTTCCTCACTGCTTACCAAAGTTAAATATTTGTTCATTCTACGTTACACCTCTTAGTGAATATATATGTACATATGTACTTTGCTGGTAGTGCGGAAAATTAAGCGCGTAGAGTAAAATGATAGTTTTCCTATAAAAATGGTACATTTTAACGTTGAGGTGTTTGGTGGGCATGAACAGTTGAACTTTTTGCAATAGTTTTTTTTTAATTTTATGTAAAACAGGTAAATATTACTTTATTTTATGGGAAAAGAAGAAATTGAAACAATAACGCCAGATAAGGAGCTCCATGTTAAGGACAACGCCTGTAATAATTGATATCTCCAAGAAAAAAACGTAATTTGACCGTTGCTTGAGCTATGTGGGAATCTATTCTTCAGTTGTCTTTATTCAAAGAGTACCCAAGAAAGTTTACTATTGATTAAAAAAGGTTTAATTACGATACCCTTAAAAGTCAAAATCCAAAAATTAAAATCCAAGTCTTAAAATCTACAAAAAAGGATCCATAACAAAATCCACGGTTTACAATCAAACTCAAATCCACAAAATCCACAATCATGAAATTCATAACCACAAAGTCCATTTACATATAATCCACATTTTAGCGTATGCGTGCAATTTTTCGAAGCGCTCTGAAAACTTTCACCCATACACTAAAAGCATGGACTATAAATCGATTTTGGAATTCTATTTTGTCTCTGAGTTAACTGGCACCACGGTACAGTTTTTTTTGGATTAAAAGCAATGTTTCCTAAAGAATAATCGACGAAAAATGCTTACTATAATTATATTTCATATGAGTTTGCTTCAAAACAACTGTTTTTGCTTTTATCCTAAAGAAACTGTTTTTCTTATTACGAGTACAATAAACAACTGAAATTTTTTTTTTATGAATTTTGACTTTATGGACTTTTTGTACATAAATTTTACTAAGTGCTATTTTGCGCATGTGGATAGCATGATTTTGGATTTTATATATGTATCAACCCTACTAAAATTGCGTCCTGTCTGTCCGTCTGTTTGTCCGTCCGCCCGTGTGTCACAGCACTTTTTCTCGCGTTCTTGCTTGCCAAAAATCCTGTGTGTCGAATTTATCTGTTGTTCGAGAACTTGTGAAAGATTTTGTCGAAATTTTCCCAATGCTATATGAAGAAGAAAACGTCAGTTATAACGTATATGTGATTCATTGAAACAGTATGGAACACTAGATAATTTTTCAGCATATAACTTTGAAAATTTTATTCAATATATTAAAAGCTTGATAAGATCTCCAAAAGGAATTCTTGAACAACTTCATAAAAGATTGAATGAGGGAATTCAATTTTGTGGACAAAAGTACTCGGATGAATTTGACTTAAATTGCCAAAAAGAAGCTGATTTATTTTGCCTTTAAACCAAACAAGCCATTTAGAATTACCTGCATTCCAAATTCCCTAAGTTTATCTTATCCAAATTCCCTAAGTTTTTCTTAGTTCCAGTAGCCACCTGCTCTAAGATTTTTGAAGTGACACTAGTTAAAAGAGAGCTGAAAGAGGAAAAGCTAACAATATCTGGCCATACGTTTTTGCATGACGATGTAAGGGTCCAAGTCTGCCTATGAGCAAAGGACAAGTCTTTCATGCTGAATGATTTTAACGTTTTTTTTAAAGGCTGGTTCTATGATATGGCTGTCATCAGCAGTTTTTTGCAGTCTTGTTTGATGAACTGAATGATATGCTGGCCCATGAGCTGGATGAATACAGTGCAGTTCGGTGGTAGAAACATTGCAGTGATGCATTCATCTTCAGTTGTTAGTTCTTCTTCAGATAGATAACCGGTAGCATTGTCAAGAAGTAAGAACGCCTTTGGAGGAAAATTGTGACCTTGTCACTTTCCCCTAACTTCTGGTGCAAAGCTAAGTTCTTTCATCATTTACGTGCTTTTTTGTCCATAATAGTGTACGGGTAAGTCAACGTTTTTGAATACACGTCGGGTCTTTGACTTTTCAATGACAACTAACTTTAACGTATGAATACCAGCTGCGTTCCCACACAATAATATCGTAATAGATTTTTTGCTCGCCTTACGTTCAACTTATAAGCGAACGTTTTATTTGATATTACATGCCAAAAAATCTGTATTGCACTCGTATGCCTGTCAAGGAAAAAGATCTAAGTCTTTCAGTTTTCGCAGAAATATGATCCTAAATCGTTGACGCAGGATGCATCATTAGAAATTTTTTTTCCATTTACTACCACTGAACGTATTCCATACCGATGTTTAAATTATTTGAGCTATCCTTTACTAGCTGTAAATTAGTCTTTTTTGTCATTTTCATGCAAAAAGCAACACGTACAAAGCCTCCTTGACCTCAAGATATTCTGGTATTTTGAGCGTTTGTCTCGTAACAGGCCCAATCTTAAATTCTTTAACATCAAATTATTAACTCACCTATTTCATCAATAATTTACCAACCATGCAATCTTAGTCTATAATTATTCGCTTACTTATTCATCGATCATTCAACTTTAACCCATATCATCCCAAGCACTTTTAACTTTATCTGATTTGTGCCAAACTCTCAGAAATGCACATAAATGGCCTAAGAAACGAAAAACTATTGACAGAAAAAAAAATCCTGCTGTGATTTTGTTATGACAGTACCGTTCCAAAAATGGAACATTAGGACAATATGCCACTGTATTTTCTTCTTTATAAAATTGAAGAAGTAGCTGAAATAAAAGAGCGAGTTACATAAAATCTAAATTTATTTTGTTTATTGTTACAAAGCTTCTTATAAACTTATATTTTATGAGTATCATAGGTGAAATGAATATCATTTATTGTGAAAATCAATTGAACATTTATTATGAAGAGCTACGTTGCAACTGCTACACTTCATAGTTGTGTTTTTGTGGCATAAGCCGCAACGAGTTTGTTTATTTTGGTTGATGGTACTGTGCTGTCTCTTCTTGTCTAATCTTATACTGTCTGGCGCTCGTTTTATTACAGCAAGCGATGACCTAGGCAGCGGCATTTTTCAGATCGATGAAGTTGAGGCTGTATCTCTTTTTTGCATATATGTAGTCACAATGTTCTTAGTGAATGATAACAAATCATAAGTACTACCTTGTTTTGACAATGATGATGATTTGTATAGCTAGAAGGCATTATTGACACAAACATTTATAGGAAACATCAACAGCTGCCAATACCACCTCTTACAGCGAATCGAAATTCGATAGCATCCTACATTCTGGTCTAATCGGTCTACGCCACCCATGTATCGATTATAGTTGATAGTACACCTGAGCTGATCTATTTCTTTTTTCTGTTTATCACAGAAACGCATCACTTTCCCAACGGGATGTGTACCAAATTGAGTTGACGCAACAGTGACGATGTTATTGTCATTATATCGAACCAAAGTAATTCCAGAAGAAGCATTAGTACACTGAAAGTATGACTATCTTTTGTTTTTGTTCATTTCTTTTGGATCCTTCAAAGGAGCCGTTTCGACTCTGTTTGCTCTTATTGTTCCAGTGGCATCGCGCCCTAATTTCCGTATCTCTTCGAGAAGAGACAACGAAGTGAAGAAATTATCCATATAAAAGTTATAACTACCCGGGGGTAGTTTGGATATGAGATCTAATACTACAGAGCCACCGACGCCAAGCTCAGGACGAGTATTTCCCGTATTTACTCCTTGGTAAAGCTCTACATATACCAAATATTCAAGTCGTGTACAAATCGACCACTTTTTATATCCAAATCGAATCGGTTTCCCATGAATATGCTGCTTTGTGCTGTGTTTTCCTAAATACGGGATCATTGACTCATCAATACTCAAATTTCTGTCACCGGGAAAATATTTTAGCCACCTTTTATTCAAAAGATCCCAAAGGGGACGAACCTTAGCGAATTTGTCATTTAGAGGCAAATGATAGTTATCGGCTGCATGGAGGAATCGCAACAACTCTTCAAACCGGTTTCTTGAAATAACTGATGCTACTCCCTGAAAATTGCAGTCAACGCTTTGCTCCCAATACATGCGATACCTAGCTACATTATTATAACCAGTAAGCAGTAGAATACCAATAAATTGCTTGATTTCTGCAGTGGTTACCCTGAAACTGTGATGCCCCTTTTGAATTGCTTTTTTTCCGTTTCTGAACGAAGAAGTTCGAAAATTTCATCATCAAAAAAAAGCTCAAAGAAATTAATTGGATGCTCTATATCGTCTAAGAATGAAGGTGGTGCAGATTCTTTCTCAGGTTTTTCGACAATGTCAACAGATTTCCATCCCCTTGGTACCTCAGATTTTTTTCTTTTAGAGGGTGAAAGATTAAATTTAACTTCGTTGCTAGTGGATCCAGGTGTAGGAGTATCCATGTTATACTCTGCTACCTCAATACTTGTTTCAGCGTTGATTGTAGCCCTTACTGCCGCCTCCGCTAAAAACTGAGTTCGAGACAAGTGATTTATGTCATGTGATTCTTCATCACCACTATCTCCGTCACTTAACTCGTTGCTTTCGGGAGGCGTAATATAAATATTTGCCCCTAAAACATTATCATCTTCTTCCAAATATGCAAGGATTTCATCAACAGTCAATCTAAAATAAAATAAATAAAACGCGACCGTTATAAAACCTGAATACGCTACCGTCTCAAACAAAATATTACAAAGGTATATATTCCTACTGTTCCAATAATGGAACGGTACAAGAAAAACGCAATACTTACATCCAAACCGTAGTTTTTCAATTAATTTTTATAACTTGCTAATTACCTATAGCATTGTTGATAAAATCATGCATAAATATTATATACTTTTGAAGAAAAAAGTAATAATACTTACGTTTTACTGCAAGACATGTTGTCCTCACTACTCAGTAAAATAAATCACCACTCACTAATGGGGATTCCGCTGATTATGATAAAAATTTCAATGCAATTGATAGGTTGGGACTTTAGTGTAGCCAGAATGCAAAAATAATGACCCGATTCGTTGATCGAAAAATTATAAAATTCAAAAACAAACCGTTCCAATAATGGAACAGTAGGATGATATGGGTTAAAGATTATTGACATTACTTGTACTCAATGTTCACCTTGCATATTTTTTTGATTTTTACGCATAAGCAATTTTACATGACGCTAAATGGCAGTAGCCTATTTTCAATAATTCACGTGCAGCATTAAGCGACATGTAAAATGCTAGCAATCAATAAATGCAATGTATTTTAGATGTAAGCATATTTTGTTAATTATAAAAACCCATAAGGAAGAATAAAAAGTACCCAGTTCAACAAAAACCACAAGAGTGTTTGTATTCCATTCCTTATCCCATTCCTAAAAGGGCTAAAGACTTTACAACAATTAAGTCTTTAGCTAAAGTCTAAACTTCATCTGGTGTGGATGATCTTTAGATACTTTTCACCCACAGTTACGAATAGATGCGAATATTAGAGTATTCTCGCAGTTGTTTTTAATGGCACAAATTCTAGGCCTTCCTACATTGTATTCACTTGCAACTTCAGTATCTAATAAATTCATCACGACCTAGGTAGACTAATATTTCACTTTTTTAAGTAGTTGCCTTTCTTTGTGTTTGTAGGACTAGAGATGCTTACAATAGCTTCATATTTTGTTAAATATTTTTTTTTAATTAAAAGAAAGCACATTTGTTTACGCGTACTTTAAATCTGTTCTCTTTTAACTTAGTTAATACAAGGTCAAGTATATTTAGGTACTCTTCCGTCGTTTTTCCCATTACAACATTATCATTGGCTACGATAGTCACTCCCAGAATATCTTCAACAAGTTGGGTAAACAGACCTATTCTCATGTCAGAAGGGTTTTGTATTCAATTTACAAAATGCAGTCACCAGATCGAATAAAATCAAGAAACATGTCAAAGACGATTTTATTGGAGAAAATATGAAATACGAAGATCATACTATTATTAACAAAGTTGAACGAATTTCGACTTCTGAGGTTTTTGTTATTGTTATACTCATAAATATCTCCCTTGATAATTATTTCGGATATCCATTCGCGAGGGAGGAAACACATTTTTCATGTACTTCCCCCCTGTGCCCCCACTGAAGCAAAAACTGACAGTTTAAGAACTGTTTTGAAAAGCTCCCATGTAAACTTTTATTTCATACTCATATCGGCTACGTTTGATGAATTTGTATTTTCAGGGGCCACTCTCCTGTGCTGAAATCATCGATTTATGGCCAATTTTTTCGAATCCTAGAATGGTTATAAAGCCCTTTTGCTAGGAGCTCTCTCCCGCCTCCTTGCCTTGTTTCGCTTATGAGTATTAATTTTAGGTACTCATCTTCAGTCATTCATTAAATTGAATCAAGTGTCAAAGCATGCACCTTAAACGTTGAAGTTGGGAAAAAATAACTCAAAATCATTCAATCTTCGCATTTAAAACAGCCACTATTTTGTTTTACGATTACGGATACCACTAGCTGAACCGATTCTCAAAGATATTCATGACACCTATCATTCCTGAAATTTTCATGCAAATCCTAGCAAAACTGTGGTGTCTGAGTCGATAAAAAGCGCATGTTGTTCCATACCCATACAGGTATATTGCCATAGTAATAAATGCAGCGCATATTATTCCATAGTAACACAGGAAAATTCAAACCGTTATAGCTTCGCTAAATATTATTCAATCTTTAGAAACTTTCAGAATAGATCAATCTTATTAATAATCATCTGTGTAATGAATTTCATTGAGTTTAAGGGCACCGTTAAGATTTTATTCAAGAAAACATAAAATCGATAAATCATACTATTACTAACAAAGTTGAGTGAATTCCGACTTCTAACGTATTTGTTGTTGTTGTATTCATCAAGACCTACATTCTTGATTTTTTTCAGATTTTTCGGATCACAGGTGTCCAATCGCGAGGGGGGAACACAGATTTTTCGTGTATTTCCCCTCCCTGTGTGCCCCTCGAAGCAAACTTTGCCAAACGAAGACCTGTTTTGAAAAGTTCCCATCAAGACCTTTCATTTGATACCCATATCGGCCACCTTCAATGAATTTTTTTTCGGGGGGTCACTCCCCTATATGGGGAGACCCCCCTTAAATACCTTATGCATTTTTTTTTGCATTTGAACTTTGAAGAGAACACCACTTTACACCTACACAGAAAATTTGATGTTTCTAGCTTAAGTGGTTTTCGAGAAAAACTGCTGTGAAAGACGGACGGACGGACAGACAGGACGCGATTTTAGAAGGGTTTTGTAAAATTATTTTACAAAACCCTAAAAATGTTCTCCATTATCGACTGAAAAATGCTTGATACCGAACTGATTCCATATGCTAGGTATTTGTAACGAAAAAAATCTCTGTGTATTTATAGTTAACAGGTGTTATGAATCATCGTCTACGGAAAGTTGTAAAAAGGCGTCTTTTAAAATTTTTTTTTTGAGTAACAAGTACCGTCCTGCAATGCAACTATTACATGGTCTAAGCTTGGAGCCGGATACTTAGTCGTTATTAATTGCGGATTTGCCGTTACCCTTAACTCTGCATAAAGACGCACATCTCCGGTTGGCTTTAAGATAGCCACAATGGGTATGACCCATTCGCTTGTTTAAATCGGTATATATTGTAAGTTTTCTTTTGTCACGTTTCCTCCTAACACGTTCGTGTTGATAAATATACCTACTATCTTTTCGCTTTAATTTTACTTTTTCTTTATTATATGACCCTTTCCCTTTTGAAAATAATTTCTTGTGCCTAAATAGCATTGATTTTAGTTTTCCCTCTCATTGATTTTTGATCCGATTACGTTTAACTTTAACACTTTATAAAGCGGCCATAAATCAAGGGCTTTCAACTAAGGCCTTTCTATATTAAGAGGGCCGGTCGATGTGGGCACGTATACCTTCGAAAATACAGTACCATTATTTGCTTCTACAGTCACACACTTTAACTTTCCTATCGGCTTACTGACTGATTCGTCGTGATTTACAATTCATATATCCGCGTTACGTAGCTTTAAATTTTAAACCATTTTTCTTTCAAATCATAAGGTATGATAGACATAGCAGCCCCCAAGTCAATTTCCATTTTCATCTCGTTATTGTTAAACTTTACTGACATAAATTGAGGCTCTACTTGAGTCTTCTTTGAAATGTATGATTCTGATATATCATTTAATTCACGCTTTTCTACACGTTGTTCAGTAAACATATTTTTAAATTCACTAGTAATACTGTCTGTTTCGCTTCCGCTTTCGTTTTCTTTCACATCTAAATATCCGAGGCAATTATGTTCGAAATTAATACCCGACTTTTGCGATCGATACTAACAAACGTGTTCGAGGTGTCCTTAACGCTTACAATAAGAAGAAGAATAGTCACGGTATTCACATTCGCGAGCGTAATGATTTGACTTACCGCAACAGTAACAATCGTTCAAATAGTTTTGCGTATTGCGTGTTGGTCAATTCGCTGCTCCTCGCTGAGATGCTGTTATGTGATGGTGTTCCGCAGAAAAAATATAAAAAAATTATATGCATTATCAAGAAAAACAGGATGTATGTAGTAATAGCAACTGAGGAGTTGCTCTCGCAGCAGAAAAAAAGGTATTCAGCAAAGGTTGCTGACTAAATAAAAACAGTTTCCCTATGGAACCACATAAAGTCACATGATGGTGACTAAAGAGGAGATCTTTTTGGTTCTACGGCTAGCTCACTGCGTATGGGAGTGGGTTGAGAGACAGAAGGAATTTTTTTTTGTTTTTTAAAGAACTCCATAACGTCGAACACGCGCACACACACACACTAAAATATTCACCAGTGCGTCATGGATTCTGATAACTTCCTGAAATTAAATTAAATTGAATCAAACAAAATGAAAACTGGGCTTAATCCAGCACATTGAACTTATTTCATTATTTCAATTTTTCTAAGCTGTTTTGATTGTAAAATGAACATTTATTTTCGGAATGTTTTATCAGTGCTCTAACAATATTCAAGTGAGTCTTAAAGTATTTTCAAATTGAGATAATTACATACAAACTAAAAAGGCACTATATTTTTAAACAGATTCCACCTATTATTTGCTTATCGACAGATGCACTAATCAGCCTCTTTATCGAAAAATGTATGCTTTGTCAAACGCACTAAACTAAATTTTAAAATAAAGCTTAAAACTGGAATCCGAATTACATTGAATTCAATTAAGTATACCATTAACTAGAATAAATGATTTAATCAACCCATTAAATAATTTAGAATCATTTTTATACAATGAATCTCCGCTATTTTTGGTCTCAAAAGGTTTAACATTGGGTTTCATTTTAAAAGCGATTTTTGTCTTATCTATAAAAAGTCTCTATGCCAGATTGTGTTTTCACTTTTGTTTCGGATTTCAAGTATTATGACCATATTCGAATTTGAAATGTTACCTAACATCTGCAAGCCATGTTGTCAAGTGGTTGAATGTTTCTCTACGGGTTATATCAGACACAAGCAGAGCTCCTGCTGCACCCCGATATTAGGAATGGATAATTGACCTGAATGCCTCCTGGCCTGCTGTATCCCCAAATTCGCAACTTAATTTGTTTTCCATCTAATATTATCATGCGGGCACCAAATTCCGATCGTTAAATCATGGACGGGTTGAAATCGCTTGTCCGTGAACTGTACCAAGAGACACGACTTCCTGACTCCTTTTGAGAAAAAGTAAATAAGCCAAATATTGATTACGGCAGTACATATTTCCGATAAAGGAAGCGCAGCAAATTTTCCGTGGTAACATACATTACCGAATTTCCTCATATGCGATTAGTCTATGTCGGAGGACTTCGATGGCTTTCCTCGAATACTGTTAACAGCGAACAGACATGTCAATGCTTGTGCACTTGCGGATACTCCGAAATTCACTCCAACAACAAGACGCCATTGACGCCCAGACAAACGACACTTATGGATACAGATCCAGCGTCTTGCTCAAGCAAGTTCAAAATGCTATCCCAAGAATGGCGTTTGAAAATTCAACCACAAGAAATAAATTTAGAATACTTTCACTTGTTGAATCCATTCACCTCCCTGGGAAATGTCTTTTGTGCACTACCAGATTTCACGTATCTACCGCACAGTCAAATATTCGTTAATTATCACGCCCTAGTACTCAATTATTTAACTATAAAGGAACATTCAAGCAACGAACGCCATTTTGAACAACTATGTCTCGAACAATTAATACACAGTTTGACTATGATTTACACAAACTCACAATCCTTGGAAATACTAACTATAAATTCCACAAAATCCTTTGTTGCACACACGAAAAGAGGCTATCTTTCTACTAACTTTCTGATTTGAGATTTACAGGGCTTTTTCTTTCTACAAAGGGGCTACGCGATAAAATTATACGTCCGTTCACCACGACTCTGTCCGATCAGCCCTCTAACTCGACTGCACCTCCGCGTCATTTCATCAACGCGTCTCCAAGTTATTTCAACTTCAGCCGCCTGATTACATTAGCCGCGTCATTTCATCAACGCGCGCTGGATTGCGTCTCCGCGTTGAGATGATGTTGGTTTTTGCATCGGATAAGCGAAGTTCAGCGTCGGGGTATTTAAGTGTTTGAAAATAGAGGGGCCATTAATTGTGCCAACGTAACAATGCCCTAGAGAAGGTCGTTGTTTGTTGACGTTTTTGGTGAGCTGCATAGTTGCCATGTTCCTCAGGTTGACTTTTATTTCCTTTGCGTTGTCGAAGTTGTGTGTTCTGACTCTGATTGGCATAGAATAACTCTCCTTTGTCTTGTTCTTCACGTGTTTGCAATTTTTCTGCTCTGACGTTGGCTGTTTCTGATGTCAATGTTTTTATATAGCTATGTTTAGCGTTGGTGTATCCATTTTAAGTACACCAGCTTTCATTGTCTTACTCGTTTGCCCTACAATTAACTGGTCTAGAATTAGTTCGTCTAGGTTAGCAAATTGACAGTCGTCGGCTGGGACTTGAAGAGCAGTTACATATTCATTTATAGATTCATTATTATGCCGCATTTGTTGTCTGAAGTTTGAACGATATACGAGATAAGATGCTGGTGGACGTAAACAATTCTTCAAAAGCGAATTTCAGTCTCATGTATCTGGGCATGAGACTGAAATTCAGTCTCATGCCCAGATACATCGTTGAAGTTGCTAATCTGATGAATGGGAGATCGATAAGGCATAGCTCCATTGGTTACGTCGTGAGTTCTCGACCGTGGGACTGCTGGAACCCTGAGTTCAAGCTCCCCCGGGCGCACGGAAGTATTCTTTTTGGGGTATCGGCAAAATCAATAGTTTTCGTAATGTATATGTGACACTTTACATTCAATCAAGCGATTCTTGGGGATGTAAATTGCCATATATGCAAGTCAATGGATACTATTGTGATTGTCGATACGGGAACAAAAAAATGTGTGGGTAGTGGAATCGAAGTGTAATGAACTTCGATTACGTTACCCAGATGCGGCAGCGGTAATTGAGAAAAGGGATTGCGGAATCTGATTTGGAAAGGTGGAATGCGGGATTAAGTTGTGAGGAATAGGGAGTCGAGATTGGACTTGGAGATAAAAAGGATTGTGTTTGGCTGTGCGGGATTTGTTTATTCGATGAGAAAAGATTCGGTTTTGTTTTGAAGTTTGAAAAGAAGAAGAGGAGAAAGTGCCTTGGGAAAATTAGTAAAATTTTGTTTGGGGCATATGCGGGTGGAATTAAGTGCGGATTTAAGGAAAGAAAAACTTAGTCAAGTGGAGTGAACCGCGAATAAGAATAACCAGGCATAATTCAAAACCAAAAAATTGTGTGGAAAATAAAATCAAAACTTGTATTGTGAACTAGAATTTTAATTGCTGGATAAGGCAGTTAAAAGTGAAATAGGAAAGTGTCGTAATTGGAGTTATTAAAACAAGAAGAAAAAAAAACACAGAGGGAAGTTTCCATGAACTCCTACATTTGATCTATAAAGTGGTGAAAATATTCAATTTTTTTTTGCATTTGGAGATAAACTGTTGGATGAAATGGAAAAGATAATGAATTAGCGAAGAGAAAGAATAATCAGCGTCTTATGAAAAGTGGCCGTTCTGTGATTTCATTTTTAGGGTTTTGTACTAAAATACAAAACCCTATTGCAATCACGACCTGTGTCCGTCTGTCCGTCCGTCCGTCCGTCCGTCCGTCCGTCCGTCCGTCTGTATGTCACAGCACTTTTTCTCCAAAACTATAGAAGATACAGCCATGAAACTTTGTGGAAAGGTCAGAAGTGGTGACCTCTTGAAAGTTCAGTGGTGGAAAAAATTTTCAAAGGGGTTTAAGGGGGGTCTCCCCATATAGGGAAGTGACCCCCCTAAAAAAAATTTTCACCATTGGTAGTCAAGTAGGGTGTCATTGGAAAGGTCTCAACAAGATCTTTTCAAAACAAGTCTTAAAATTGCCTTACAAGTACCGAGGGGGGCAGGGGAAGGGGAAATGTACGAACTGTTCGCGTACCCCCCCCCCCCCTCGCGATTGGACACCTTCCATCCAAAAAATCTGAAAAAAATCATGGATGTAGGCCTTAATGAGTACAACAACAACAAATACACGAGAAGTCGAAATTCACTCAACTTTGTTAGTAATAGTATGATTTATTGATTTTATGTTTTCTTAAATAAAATCTAAATGGTACCCTTAAATTCAATAAAATTTAGCACACAGATGACTATTTATAAGATTGACCTTCTCTGCAAGTTTCATAAAGATCGAATAATATTTAACGAAGTTATAGCGATTTGAATTTTCCTGCATTACTATGAAACAATATGCCCTGTATTACTATGGAAACATATGGCTATGGAGCCATATGCGCTTTTTACCGACTTAGAAACTACAGCTTTGCTAGGATTTGCGTGAAAATTTTAGGAATGATGGGTATCATGAAGATGAGTATAAACAATTGAAACAAGTCGGAAAGGCAGGAGAGAGCTCCTAGCAAAAGGGCTTTGTAACCATTCTAAGATTCTAAAAAGCAGGCCATGAATCGATGATTACAGTAGAGAGGAGTGGCCCCTGAAAAAAGATTTCATGAAAGGTAGTCGATAAGAGTATCAACTGAAAGTTCTCTATGAGAGCTTTTCAAAACAGTTCTTAAACTGACAGTTTTTGCTTCTGTGGGGGCATAAGTGGGGGGGAAATACATGAAAAATGTGTTTCCTCCCTCGCGAATGGACACCCGTGATCTTAAAAAATCTGAAATAATTATCAAGGGAGATATTTGTGGGTATAACTATAACAAATACCTCAGAAGTCAAAATTCTTTCAACTCTGCTAATAATAGTATGATCCTCGAACATGACATCTTTCTTGATTTTATTCGTTACTGGGTACTGCATTTTGTAAGTTGAGTACAAAACCCTTCTGACATGAGCATAGGTCTGTCTACCCAACTTGTTTTGGACTTGTGTTAATAATAATTTTTAAATTGAAACTTGAGTTTCAGGTGCCCCTAATTCCTATCGTTTGTTTTTTGCCGAGCGCTCGGAGTTCAACAAGGAAAGCGTGAGTAATAATTTGGATTAGTTTTTTCTTGTATACTGTTAGTTTATGTTATTAAATTACTATTTTATTTTTTCCTTTTATTAAATTGTATCTAACGGATTTTGCGTGCCTAAATTTTAATGAGGGGCTAAAAATTTGTGAATTTTCTTACTTCTTTCTTATTTTTTGTGAATTAAATAAAACGGCCATGTCTTGTTAAGACAACAAACTTTCATTTCTCAATATGACCTTCCCTTTCCCGTCCTTTTCCCTATGTGCTAGTATTTATATTTAAGGTGGCTCAGCACGAGCAGAGGGTATACCGGAAGACCCGCGACACGACTGAGCGCTAGCCGGCATCAGTATGCCACCCCGGGCTACACTCCTCTGCTAATTCTTAATGTCTGCAACTGCGGTGACTTCCGTGGTTGCTACAGTAGAACAAATGTTTTGTCTGTGGGCTTATTCGGCGTTTACCTTACTAAAAAGTATGGCCCTTTGTTTACCAGCATCTTCCGCGTCGTTAACTATGAAATATTGCTTGAGTCTACCTACAAAATTCTCCCAATCGTCTTTTTTATATCAAAATTCAGGTTCGCTGACACTTCCATTTTCCTTCCTTTTTTAGCACTGGTATGTTCACTCACCGTGCCAATTTTCACCTTTGTACTATCAATTACCACATTGCTTTTATTTTTGTCACTAGTGTTTGCGTTTATTATATCGCCTAATGTTTTGATACTGTCACCATAATTTGAATCTGTTTGTGCTTTTACAAATTCGCGTAACACGTATCTTAGTTCGTTTACCATTTGCTTGGCACTTTTTTGTAGCTCGCTTTTATTCAGATTTTGTATCCAAAATGTGCCTAAACTGCTCATTTGTGGGGCTCACGCCCTCTTTCCTCGTTTTTCCTCGTTCCCAATGTAGTATATTTAGAGAGACAATAAGTGACACAACCGCTCTCTTGTATAGTTTAAAGTAAGATGAATATATCATGCAGTACACATCATATAATGCATCGACGTTTAACACACTACTCGTATATGGCCTACAGTTTCATGCTATACTGTGATGCCATCGTGTGCTTACGCAGACATATATATTGCTTATACACTACAATAGGCATCATGAATATCTTTGAAGATTTGTTCAACTAGTGACATCAGTAATTTTTTTTTTCATGGTAGGGAGGTGAATGCTCTTTACGCACAGAGTGTTGGACTCCCATGTTCGCAAAAAGGTGACCGGACTACCCACTGACACCTCCCCTGTCAACCTGAGAACCCAGCCTGGAACCATTTGACACATTACTTCGGGCCAGGTCTCGTTTTGTTACGCCGCGAGGAGGCTTCAACCTGGGGGATCCCTCTTCTAGCAGGAGGGGAGTGGAGAAGAGGAAGGGCCAGACAAGCGATACCCCAGCCCCAACACTCCCGGCTGCTGTGAGTCCCTTTTATACTTAGGACAGCCCGAACATAATGTGCCACCTGGTTTCGTTTCTCAACCGATTCGAGCATCACTGCGACTAATATAGTTCTTTGCAACCTGTTCCATTTTAAGCACGTAAAAAATGTGTGGCAGGCATTGTCTTCCTCTCGTGGGCAATACCGACAATCGGGGGACCGTGGCTTACCAATCTTCTACAGGTTAGACTGAAAATACCCATGCCCGCTCAAAAGCTGGGTCAGATAGAAGTCACTCTCACCATGCTTTCGATTTAGCCACGGTCTCACATCCAGGATGAGGCACGCAGTCCACCTTCCCTTCGTGCAATTCACCCAAAACTGCTGCCAATCGTCAAGTGAGCGCTGTCTCTCTTCGCGGACAACCATCTCCCTCGCATCCTCGGACATCAGTAATAGGAAAACAAAATAGTGGCTGTTTAAAATGAGACGATTGAAAGAATTTGAGTTATTTTTCCCCAACTTCAACATTTAAGATATATGCTATTAACGCTTGATTGAATTTATTAATGAATGGCAGAAGTTGAGAGGTGAAACGAGTCAAGTAAGTAGGAGAGTGCTCCTACCAGAAGGGTTTTGTACCTATCTTAGGGTTCAAAGCAATTTTTCATCGAAAACTTGCATAAGAAATCATTCAAATTTATCTAAAATCTGCAGAATTACTTTCATAAGTACATAACAGGTGCCATTTTACTTAAGCTTAAATAATTTTTCTCAATGTTCAGCCAATTCAACATGTTCAAATTAAACGCTATTACTTATATTTTCATGAAAACCCGAAGAAAATGAGAATACTTAGGTCGATTTGAAATATGTATCAACCATCAACCAACCATCAAGTGAGCTATCGCCATTTCAATTGGATGGAATTATAACAACAATATATGATTCCATCCAATTGAAATGGCGATAGCTCACTTGATTACGATGTGATTTCCATAAAATTAGGCATAAGGGTCTTATATCAATCTACATAACTGTAAAATTTCGAGAATTTCTAAGGAACCGTTTCGATTTATGAGGGAAAATGTAAAATTAACAAATCATACTGTTCTCAAAAGAGTTCAGTGAATTTTGATTTCTGAAATATTTGTTTTTCCTGGCATTCATTAAGACATACCTTCATGATTTTCATGTTGATGTTCATGATACAAATATTATTCGTGCATTTTGGCCCCCCTGGGCTCCTAATGCAAAAATGACTTATTTTCAGATTCTGAATTGCTAAAACCTTTCAATCAATACTCTACTCGACTACATTTAATGAAAAAATTGTTTAAGGACCAGTTCGTTCTGAAACTTAAAAACTTTTGAAATATCTGAAAAGACCTAATTTTTTGAAAGACCACCAGTTCTGACCTTTTCACAAAGTGTGCGCTTGTAGCTTCTATAGTTTATGAAGGAATTTCTTGTGACGCACGTGTAGACAGACAGATGGACACACGAACGGACAAACAGACAGGATGTGAAACTAATAGGTTTCTGTAAAATTTCTTTCACAAAGCCATAAAAATCATGAAAGTTTGGATGTACTTTCAACCTAGAGGCTGTAATTCGTTGAACTTTGCTAATAATAGTAGGATTTGAAATGTTGGTCAGTAAAACTGTATTATTATCGGTAAATGGGATGAAATCAGCTATTTAGGTAATTCTTTAAAAATTCTTATATTCTATACGTTTCAAAAAATTCAGAGAAGTTGTAGCCATTTGAATTTCCTCCGGTTACAACAATCATATACGATTTTTCTACGACATGGGCTTTTTATTGAACCAGACACTATACTTTTGATTGGATCCTCTCCAAATTTTCAGAAAAGATGAATAACAAAAATACATTTAAGATTCAGGTCAGTCAATGATTTTAGTAATATTGGAACAAAATAGTGGCTGGTTAAACTGGAGTTCTGTTTAGGCAAGAATATATTTGTTGTGTATGTCATAAAAGTTACTCTTGAATTAACATACTCGTAAATCATTCTATCCATCCGGATATTGTAGATTTAGTACGAAATACTTCTAGCATAAGCGTAGTTCTGTCTATCTAACTCGGTCTAATATTGTTAACGTTTTGTGCTTCCGTTTTTGGATCGAAGAATCTATTGCAATACGTGCCTACTAATGAAAAAGTACAAACTTTAATGAGGCAATATCAGCTTAAACGATGATCGCGTCACAAGCAAACTGAAAAAAGGAATATTCCAAAATAATGCAATATGTCACGTTTTATTATGATAAGTTGCAACTTGTCAATTTATACATTGATGGTGCTTTTCCACCCTTAATTACAGGGTGTTTTTTAGAGGTATAGAACTTTGAAAGGAAATAAAATACGGATAAATTGTTTTGATTTCCAGAAAATCGGTTTTATTGAAAAGATAATTTTCCGTTATTTTATTCAAATATAATTTTGGGTATTTGAGCACTACGCCTGGCGCGAAGAGAAGTCCAAACAAGAAGCAAAATTTTCGACTACTCTTACCAATAATTAGGGCCGTACCTTGCCAATAACGCAAGGAATGTTGTCTTCCATTCCATTCTATTTATGTTAAAATGGCAAAACAAATTAACCATATATAGTATTAAAAAAAGGTTGCTCACTTAAAGTTCTATACCTCTAAAAAAACACCCTTTATAACGATCATGGCATGTCAGATTATAGGGGGCGCCGGATTTGACGAGGGACGAATTACCGAGGGTCTAGCATAGTTAACTGCCGCTCGGGTTTCGAAATCGGAGGACGCAGTCAACGGACCGAGACAATTGAAGGCGCTTGTTGCAGGAAACGAAGGCCCGAGAGGGCTGTAGCGCTACGAAGAAGAAGAAGTATAAAACAGGAATCTTATATTTCTCGTCGAATCTTATTTTCCATCGTTCCTCTATGGTCAAGCCGTGCGGCTTCCTGCCGAATTTCACTTATCGACATATGATTATTGTCACCCGGCAGAAGCTCGTCCCAGTTTTTACAATCCGTCATCGAACATGGTAGATATGGCAATATTGATTGGTTAACGCGCTCAACTTGACCGTTAGCACGTACAATTCACACAGGCATCTTAATGTGATGAATATAATACGTTACACAGTAATCCTCGAATTTTCTCGATGTAAATGCCGACCCTCGATCGGTTATAATACGGGTTGGTAATCCAAAATATGATGTTATATCCCTCGACATTTACTGCAAGGGTCCGTTACTGCGATTATGTACAGATTGCCTTTGTCACCCTTAGGAAATGGTCCTAAGTGATCAATATGCAATACCCTTAAAGGTATAGGTTCAACCTGTTCATAAAATAAGCGACCTTCGGTTTGTCCTGCTGATACTTTATTGAGACAACATTCCGGACATGAAGTAATGTACGACTCCATGTAGTTGCGCACTCGAGAAAACCAAAACAGTTCTTAAGCCTATGGACCGTTTTATCAACGCCAAAATGACCGGCATCGTCGTGACAACTTTTTACTAGTCTCCAACGGATGGCTGATGGCACTACAAATTTAAGGTTGCCATTTACTTTTCGCATCAATCTTCCTTTCCAAAGAGTGTATTCGCACTTTGATAGGGCAAATTGAGCTGATTTACATACACCATCAATTATGTCCATAATTTCCTTTAGTTTCCTTTAGTATCAAACAATGGCTCTGATCAGGTTTTTGTATCAGTAACACTTTATCTGCTATTATTGCCGGTTATTGCGATTATTCATGTGGCCGACGACTTAATGCATCGACATGGTTCATATTGTTTTCTGCTCAATATACCACAACAAAGCGAATTCTTGGAGTTTTAGCCTCCATTGAGCAAGTCGATTGTTAAGTGAAGTGGTCAACTTCATCGTCGATATTGCATTACAATCGGATAACACTCGGTTGTGTTTTTCAATCAAACAAAATCTTAATCAATCTAACGTTTCAAAGATTGCCAGTACCTCTAATTCGTGGCTACTGTCCTTCGTTTCAGCATCGGTGCAATGACTACTGAAATATATTACTGGCTGGAATGGTTTCTCCACCGTAGATTGCATCAAGACTCCGGCGAGACCAATAGAACTGGCGGCAGTGTAAACCTTGTGTTTAGCCCGTGAATCTTAAAGAGCCAGAACAGGTTTGCTACGAAAACGAGTTTTCAACTCATTGAAGCTCATGTTTGCGGTCTTGCCCCACACGAAGGATTTTTGTTCCTTCGTTTTTAACAAATTTGTGAGCGGCCTAGAAATTTTTGAGAATTCTTCAATAAATTTGCGGAAGTACACCGCCAATCCCAGAAATCTTCTGATATCGGTCACATTTTCAAGCATTGGAAATTCTTGGATAGAATCAATTTTCTTGCTTCCAGGCTTCATTCCGCCTCTATGTATGCGATGACCCAAGAAGGTTAACTTGGATGGAAAAAAACACATTTTGACGGTCTAAGTGTAAGACCCATCTCCCGTAAAATTTTCAGAACTTCCTTCTGAGTTTTCAGGCCCTAAGCCGCCATCACACTGGAGATAATGACTTCATCCATATAGCTTACGGTATTTCTTGATTTCATACGACGAGTTTAGTTGATCATGACCTCTTGGAAAATCATCGGCACATTAATGAGGCGAAAAGGCATTACGTTGTACTCAAAATGACCAAGATGAGACACAAATCCAGTGTGCTGACGTGATTTTTTATCCAAAGAAATTTGATGGTATCCAGAGAATAAATCTAGTTTCGTGAAGAACTGCTTTCCCGCAAGTTGTGAGAGCTGTTCCTCAAAAGTTGGCATTAGGTACGGCTTCTTCTTGGTGATAGTGTTTATCGCATGAAAGTCAATACAAAGGCGATCCTTCCCATCTTGCTTTGGAACCAAAACAATTGGTGAAGAGTATTATAAATTCCTTGGACGAATTACGTATGTGGCCAACAACTCATTCACAATCTGTTTGATCTTATGTCTTTTTGCCAACGGTATACGATATAGTCGCGCATGTATAGACGTGTCGAATGTCAACTGAATACTCATTGATTTTATCCTGCATCGACCCATTTCAGCCGTAGTCTCTGCAAAACAATCACGAAAATCATCAAGTAGTACCCGCAGTTCGGTTGCTTCGGCTGCAGTTAAATTTCTTTTCATGTCGGGTATTTCAGGACATTTACTTTCAACGTGGCACTTGCCATTCTCAATAATTATTCGATATGAAACTCTGTTCAATGCATCCAATCCCAAAAGCAAACTATTTGTTATAAGGTGATCGGCTACAACATAAAGGTCCAGGCGTACGCTTGCATCGTTCATTTTTAATGACGCTATCATTTTGCTAGTACATTCTAAACATCCACCAACAAATCCGTTCAGCTCAATTGGCGGATGCTTTATAAAGTTGTACGTGCATAATTCTTGCACGAGAATTCGATTACTACCCGAATGTATAAACGCGTCCAAAATTTTTCCATCCATCTGAATGTTTTTCACTATTTGGTTTTGTACGGAATAGTTTGAATGTAACTGGCGAATATTCGCGTAATCACATATTCCGGTTTATCTTGACTTATGCATGTATCCACATTGTGTCCCATCTTTCTGCATGTAACACATTGCGGTCATAGTCGGGGTAAGCTCACGGAAATGTGCCCCAGTTTATTTATAACAAACACGCTTTGAGACGTCGTTTGTATCTTCAACCGTCAACAGACTTATTAAATAGTTTCTTTGGTACAGAGTTCACGTTCATCAGGCCTACACATTTTATTTCACTATGTAATTTTCGCGTGACCGGTATGTTTATCTTACTTTGGTTTGTTAAATAAGTTTTAAGGCAACACAAAAACTCCTTAGTTGTACGCGATAGTGGTTTGCATTTGAACGTCGTTTAAACCTTCACGCGTATATCTTATAATGGCTGCGTCACTAATCCCTGCACGTCTACGTTCCGCACACATTTGATAATGATAATCCGTATATGGCTCATTTAAACGTCTAACATTTGCCATCATACGAAGATATACCTCGGCTTCATTTTCGGTAGACTCAAATTCCTCTTCTTAAGAGCTTGCAAATTCATCAATGCTTTTGTAAATACCGCTTCTTGCACCTAACCACAATTTTGCTGGCCCTCGAACTTTCGTTTGCACTGCAAACAGAACAATGTTTCCATCTCATGAATATATGGATGCTAGTGATCTCACACGATGAACAAGTGATGTGCTTAATGTTGGATCGAATCCTGGCATTATTTCAATGTCGTTGTGTAACATGCTTTGGCGTACTGGGACTGCTTGACATGTCAGATACGGTGACTGATCTTCATCTGTCTGCGGTACATGTAGATTTGGTGTTGATTCCATCACAACAGCCTCATTCGACACGTTTTGCCTATCGTCCGTCGGAAAACCAAGGCTAGACGTTGATGCCATATCCAAGTTTGGTGACACGCCATATGTTATGCCTGAAACATTTAATGCTTGACTAAAGTTGTGAGATTTTGCACGCTTCCTTGCAACTTTATCGCTTCTTCGGATGCAAGATAGTTCTCGGCTAAAATTTCAACGTCGTCTCCATTGACGGCTTCCGTCAGATGTAAAATTAATTCGAGTTTGTTGCCTCTTGCCGGCGAATTTCGCGAACGTAGTGCATGTTTGAGTTCGTTGATTGTGAGCGAATCAATACGAACTATGGTGTCCGGCATTTTCAACTAAGAAATATGGCGGCCACACACGAATATAAATTTGACACGGCAATTGTCTTAATATTCACGATTCAAAATGTCGGCTAATTAATCGAAAATACGCAGCGAGCAGTTGCAGGACGACTAACTGTTGTTAAAAGCACACAATATATAATAGAGCGAAAATTTGGTAGCATCCCACTTCTGAAAACTACCAGGAATAAAAGGACTGTGGATGTTAGGGAATTGCTTTCATTAAAAGATAGCACCGCTTTGTTTCAGTCATGATTATTAGCTATCCTTCACAAATTCACGTTAAAAAAATTCGTTTACCATCATATCATAGGATACGTTGTTCCTACCAACCGCTTGCTTCGTTCAACTCGACTAGACTAATTGAGTAGTTGTTGGAGTTTACACAACTCAAATTCAGGTAGGATATACATTCATCGAAATCTTGACGATATTCCTGGACAATCGAACAAATAAACAATAAAAATCAAGCAACGTTGAATTGCTCACAAGATAATTGCATGCGGGCCGCATTCAAAGCTCACATCTGAAAATTTTCGGAGAATGCTTCCACATTTATTAGGAAAAAATTCACCCATAACAATATGCGGGAAGCTGTTACACCCAAAAAATATTTCTCGGGAGCCAATATTGCATCCAAAACATTTTACGATGCTCCAGCGGAGCTAAGGGACCCGGTGCAGCTCGTCCGGTGACGGGCGTGGGGCGCCACTCGCTTGTCCACCAAGGCCCCAATAAGCCATCAAACGAGAATACGGCTTGCTCGTTTCTTGTTCTCGCAGCACGAACGAAACACCTTCATACGACTAAGCGCCACCGTTTTTCGACCATAAATTTAGAATGGCTCCGAATAACTACACTTTCTCCCTAACGATCGAACAAAAACTAGTTTCCACACTATACACCTCGTACACACTTTCCTCGGAACTCCCTAACTACGGAACAAAAGCTATTTTTCGCACTACCTGACTCTTTTATGTTTCCCTTGATTTATAAGCAAAACCCCTTCACTCGCCCTTTTTTTGGGTTTTGTAAAATAATTTTACAAAACCCTACTAGTTTCGCGACCAGTCTGTCCGTCAGTCCGGCTGTCCGTCCGTCCGTCCGTGTGTCACAGCAGTTTTTCTCGCAAACTACTTAAGCTATAAACATCAAATTTTGTGTGTAGGTGTAAAGTGGTGATTTCTTCAAAGTTCAACTACAAAAAAAATTATTAAGTATTTAAGGGGGGTCTCCTCATATAGGAGAGTGACCCCCCGAGAAAAAAAAATTTCATTGAAGGTATCAGATATGGGTATCAAATGGAAGGTCTTGATGAGAACTTTTCAAAACAAGTCTTAGTTTGGCGAAATTCGCTTCGAGGGGCGCACAGGGAGGGGAAACACACGAACAATTTGTGTCCCCCCCCCTCGCGATTGGACACCTGTGATCCGAAAAATCTGAAAAAATCATGAATGTAGGCCTTAACAAGTACAACAACAACAAATACATGAGAAGTCGAAATTCACTCAACTTTGTTAGCAATAGTATGATTTATCAATTTTATGTTTTCTTGAATAAAATCCAAACGGTAATTCAATAAAGTTTAGCAAACAGATGACTATTTATAGGATTGATCTTTTCTGAAAGTTTCATAAAGATTGCATCATATTTAGCAAAGTTATAGCGGTTTGAATTTTCCTGTATTACTATGGAACAATATGCGCTGCATTTATGACTATGGCAACATATGGCTATGGAACAACATTCACCGATTCAGACACTACAGTTTTGCTAGAATTTGCATAAAAATTCCAGGAATGATAGGTGTCATTTATATCTTTGAGACTCGGTTCAGCTAGTGGTATCAGTAATCGTAAAACAAAACGGTGGCGGTTTTAGATGCGAAGATTGAATAATTTTAAGTTATATTTTCCCAACTTCAACGTTTAAGGTGCATGCTTTGAACACTTGATTCAATTTAATGAATGACTGAAGATGACTACCTACAATTAATGCTCATAAGTGAAACAAGTCAAGGAGGTGGGAGAGATCTCCTAGCAAAAGGGTTTTGTAACCATTCTAGGATTCGAAAAAATTGGCCATTAATCGACGATAACAGTACAGGAGAGTGGCTCCTGAAAAAAAAAATCATCAAACGTAGCTGATATGAGTACGAAATAAAAATTTTCATGGGAGCTTTTCAAAATAGTTGTTAAGCTGTCAGTTTTTGCTTCAGTGGGGGCACAGGGGGGAAATGCATGAAAAATGTGTTTCCTCCGTCGAGGATGGACATCTGAAATAATTAACAAGGGAGATATTTATGGATATAACAATACCAAAAACCTCAAAAGTCGAAATACGTTCAACTTTGTTAATAATAGTATGATCTTCGCATTTCATATTTTCTCCAATAAAATCGTCTTTGACATGTTTCTTGATTTGATTCGATCTGGTGACTGCATTTTGTAAATTGAATACAAAACTCTTCTGACATGAGCGTGGGTCTGTTTACCCAACTTGTTCTTTATAACGATTACGGGGCGTGCAAAGGCAAATGACTATCCCTAAAATTTGCTACCCTATGTACACCACCCCCGAACATTGACACTGAACTTCCGATTTTTTTTCGCGCGATTTACCACACAAGCCGCACATGTTACATCCTGAAACTCAACTTCACTTAGATTCTTTAAAGAAAATTTACCTTTTTCCTGAAATTTAACTTTAATTACAACGATTAAATTTCAAATATACAAACCCATTTCTTATTCAAGTTGCGCAATCTAACAAACTAATTTAAACTGCCAATCTCAATCATACAAAAGAAGGAGTTTTTTAAAAGGAAAACTTAGTAACTACGCGTTTTAAAGGGGCCCCTTTTCCGCTGCTTTTGCTGACGTAATTCTGCTTGCTTCGCCACTTGTTGCTCACAATGCTTCGTTGTTACTTTGTTTCATTCTCATTGATTCGCCACTTGTTGTATAAAATACCTCCTTGTCGCTTCACTCCATCTTACGTGCGTCGCCACTTGCTACCACTGCTTTTCAAAAATCCACCGACGCTTGTCGCTTCACTTTTCATTTACTTCGCCAAACCCAAGAAGAAAAAGAGAAGGCGCGTCATTCGTCGCGCTCTTTTATAATTTCCCTCGAACGGCCAATGTGCCGCTCTCCGACCGAGTTCTTTGTCTCGAGTTCAGCCACCTCTTCGGAGTGGTTCTTCTTATTCCCGAGGAGTGGTTTCACTCAGACTCAGCATGATTTCCACTCCACCTTTAATCACTTCAATCACGGCTGAATCGGCTGAACATCTTCTCTCACAGTTTCTACTGTCAGATCAGATTGTAAATAGAAGTGGAATTGATCAGATTGTAAATAATAGTGCAGAAGTGGAATGTTATTTATCGTCGCCGTTAATCAAGTGAAATGATTCGTCGTTAATAAAGTGTCTTGAGTCATGTGAGTTGGCATTGCCAAAAGCCGTGTTTTCTCCCCAAAAAGTTTGCAAGGTAGTTTTCTCGGTAAGTGTTATAAAAGACCGCAACAATTCAATTAATTTAGCTCTCCCGCATAATCTTCCATGAAATGCATTCAATGTAGAATGTAATTAGTGGAAATACATGGCTGAAGGCGGTATCAGAACGCGGAAAATCTTACGGTTGCATGCGCAATTGATTCTGTTTGTTTTTATTATTGATTCTGATGTTTGCTTTTATATTTTTATCTCTGATGTTTGTTTTTATTATTGATTCATAGTACACTTTTGACCGGTGCCAATTCAATGTCTTTCGCATCACGGCCTCACCCATTTCCTAGAAATCCCGTGAACAGTGAATAATCTCGCGCGCGGTCATGGGAGCTTGTTATTTTTGGCCAAGTGTGGTAAATCTCGCGTCGATTTCCCATAATCCCACATAATGTTTACAATTATGCTACACGGTTCTTGAAGAAGGTGTCCTAACCTGTTTTTACCGTAGGCACATAGAAGCTTTTTCGCTTTTCGTGTTCTCCTTTGACGAAGTTGCTCGATATCGTGCGACTTAAAAGTTCGGGCATGTTGACTTGCCTCCTTAACCTTTGGCTGCAGGCAATCTTTCGTCATGATACCCAATATTGAAGTTGATCAGTGCATTTCCACAACTCGCCTCGTTAGGGCACTTCCGGTCTTGAAACGGCTTTGAACCTTCTCGTTCAGGATGTGAATGTTGTTGGCCAGTGGTTCTAGACATTCCTTCCAGATTAAGATCTTGTCCGCTTAACGCCGGACCTGAAGGGTCATATACTTTCGCCGCAACCTACCTATCCCCCAGAATGGGTTGCATTTATTTATTTTTCTCACTTTTAAAAAATCAAAACTACAAGTATTCGTACTTAACTTACTGCTGCGAGTACTATTAGGAGTGTTAATCAAAACGCCAATCGAATGCGGCGTAGACTTGCTTAATTTAACGAGTTACGCGACTGATATGGTTCGTGTTCGGGGTGAGGTAATGTTGATGAATCTCTACTCCATCTGTATCAAAGCAACTTTGCAAAAATACTAAAATGTTTAGCAACACTACATCTAAGAGATCTAAACAACGCTTTCAAATTTCTTTGGAAAGGTACTGTCGTACTGCTTACAGTAGATATGCTAGGGATAATTTTACAATATCTTTTATAACTATCCATGATTTTCACTAAATTATAATTCAGGTTGAACGCTTATCTTTTACTCTTTTGGCTTCCGTGAAAAATTGACACTTTTCTCCTTTTTGAAATCAATTTTTTTTATCCTTCACCCAATTTTTTATTGTTTCCACAAAAAAATCCACCCAACATGAAAAGATAAATCCACCATCGATAAGCTCCATTTTCAAGTAAATGCTCCACACTGATCTTTAACTCGCTCATTATCAAGTGAAACCTTTCCTTCCAGCACGATTATGCATACACAATAGATTTAATATTCCACAGAGGAACAATTATTCTCGAAGGAAGACACAGCAGACGAGGCAAAGGATACCATCTCCCCCAAAACGCTCGTAACCCGCTTATTTCTGCTCCGATGAAAATCACTTACACTTCGACGAGGTTATCTGCCAATAGCTCTAAATTGCTTGTATGGCGGATTGAACAGAATGCTCGGTTTGTCAGACAACATATCTGGATTGTGGAAGATGGGGAGATTGCGACATTGTATAATATAATGGCAGAAGTGAAAGAGCCTTGGAAAATGGTCACGGAAATCGTGATATCATGGGAAAACTTTCACCATGAAGGAACGTTGCGATGATGGCGAATCAAGTTTGTCGTGTGTGAAATGGATTGTAGCGCAGATTTCGTTTTGTTAGTTTACAGATTGAAATTTTGCGGTTGACTTTTCCTGAAGGATATACTAGCGCGAAAGTTTTGTGGATATTAATTGGTTTGGAACTAGAAATTGATGTTTGACGTGGAGACGTGGGTGGAGATTAAATAAGACATTTCAATCGCTTGAAACGATTATTCCAGGAAGTTTTGAATTTCCTCTCTCAGCATGTAATTAATGCTTGATTCAAACATGCTCATCCAAGTCTAAAACTTGCTGAAGGACATTTGAAGAATAAATGAAACAGTTTTGTGTTGGAATGTCAAACAACTCCCACTTCACATCTCAATGAAGCATCGGATTAATTATGTCAAGTAAAATACACACAAAAAGGATTATGGTAGCTTGAGCTACCCGAAATCCATTTCTGGGTTCATAAATTACACTCTTGATGTGACAGCAATAAGGCCACATAGTATCAAGTTTTCCCCTTGCGTTGACGAACACAAGACACCCGGCATCCGTTTATGGAGCATGAAAGCGTAAATATGTATAATATTCGCAAGAAAGGAACTCGGTGTTTACTCATATGACTCGAATCTACACACGCATGCAAACATCCTTGCTGCCAACTTAACGACAAGATTTTATAATGAATCCCTACCCAAAACACTAGGGAGAGAGTGGAGCACTCTAGATTTTATTTAGGACGCGAAAATGCTCTAAAAAGACTAAATTTTACCCATTAGATTGTTTAATTGAATCAAACAGAGAGAAGACCGTGAGGGTTTCACCTTCAAGCAGATTATGTGGAACATGATATAGTAGCAGTGTAGTGGAAAAGCAAAATTATACCCAAACCAAGATGTTTATAAGCACACGAGTCAATTTAATTTATTCATTGTTTGAGTTCAGCACTAGTTAAATTGAAATTGATATCCGTTGACTCAGACAAATTAGTATATTAGAAAGGACTTAATGTTTGAATCTTAACCACTGTTTACGCTGTGTTGAAGTAGATTTGATTTTAGTGAACATGTGAATTAGAGTAACAAAACATTGTTAGGTGCTAACATGATTAGGGTTCATTTATTTATGTGTATGACAATGGAAAATTAATTGGAATTATTATTTGAAAATAGTTAAATTAATTTGACAAAATGTAGTCTGCTGATAACCTATCTAAGTCTCTTCACATTTTTAGGTCTTTGCAAAAAAAAATTTTACAAAGACATACTAGTTTCGCGACCTGTCTGTCCGTCCGTCTGTCCGTGCGTCACAGCTAGTTTCCTCAGAAACTATTGAAGCTAGAATGCTCAAACTTTGTGAAAAGGTCAGAAGTGGTGGTCTCTCAAAAGTAAAGGTCTTAACAAAAATTTAAAAACGTTTTAAGGGGGGCCCCCCCTAATAACGAATGAACCTGTTCTTTATTGTTCGTTAATAATGTATATAATGATAAACTTTTTCTTCAATATTTTATTTCTCAAAACAATTTATAACATTTGAGAACGAACTGAATCATAATCATTAATTGACTATTTATATACAATTCAAAATATGTATATTTTTTTAACTAGATTTACATTAAATGTTTTAATATGTCAAAAGTAAAGTATTTTTATGCAAAGTATATTTTATGTATGGAATGAATATTTTTGAGTTATTCTGAATTATATATTATATAACCGCCACAGAGCTTCCCCCCTAGTGAAATATTTATATTTCGCGATAAAAGGAAAACTACTATGTGGGGTTAGTTAACTGTTACTCGTTGATTTTTTAATTTTAATGTAAAATTATTCTTTGAGACTTATTGGAACGTTTGCCATTCATAAATATCATGTTATAAATCTTGTTTTATTTTTACTGATGTCAAACGATACTTTTTTGCTCTCTATATTTCCATTATTTGTTACTACTTTTTTCTTAATTGCGGAAAAATAAGGTGTTGGGTACTCACCTTTCTGCGTATATTCTGCCTCCTTAAACGCCTGATCGATGTCGCCTGATTTTGCAACGTAACATGTTCTCTCGGAGTTAGGGCTTGATATTACCTTCCCGGCTTCGTCCGTCAATCTCATAGCCAAGTCATAGCACTTGTTTAAATCTAAAGTAGCCATCTTTCTACTGGAAAACACTCAATGACCAGCCCGCCGGAGAGAACTTCTGATACCAAACAACCGGATGACGGATTGAATTTGATGCACGACGCGAACTTATGTCAACACAATTAATTGTCGAACTTGACATACTACAAATGTCACAGGGTGCCCGTAAACTATTAATATCGCAGAATCACGTAATTGTTCAGAATATTATAAATTTAGTATAAGATTAATTTTACGCGGGAAATTGTACCGAAATTTTCATCAAACGAGAAATTCTTTGAAAGAGATTTTTCCATTGTTCAGTTTTGTATTGTCCGGTCACCAGTTAACTCGTTCGCGATATAGTATAAAATTAGTTGCAAGTTTTTAAAGTCGCGAATTAGACAGTGTTGTATTGAAATACAAAAATTGGAAATATATAAGTTTGAAATCGAACTATAGTTTTTTATCGTGAAACATTTTTGGTTTTTCGAGCCAGATATAGTTCCTGATAATTTGAATTGTGTTTTAATTACGATTTAATTTTGTACAATTTTGTGGATTTAAGTGCAGTGAAAAAGCAATTAAAGATCGGTTCGCGCGGGTTAATGAAAAGTGAGCAGTTGAGCAAGGCAAGGTCTAGTAAGTTCCATATTTTAGTCCTTTTCCTCAATATCTAATTCCATAACCGACATTATCTTGAATTTTTTAATTGCTAAAATTTGGTGCACACTTGCAAGTGTTAATCTATTTTGGAAAGAGCGAACCGTATCTCAAATCCGCATTACATTGGATGAGTATTGTGGTTGAATTTGTTGGTCAGATATTGGATCGGTTTCAAATTGGTGTCAAGTTTAGATTCTTATGCACAATTGTTATTGTTAGTGCATTTAAGAGTGCGAACCACATATCAAGTTTGCACTGCATCGGATCATTGTTGCAGCTAAAGTCAGTTGTTTGCTGTTGATTTTGGAAAGAAAGTTGAATAATTCGAAACTTGGATTAGATTTGGATCCTTGTTGTGGTGCTTAGATAAAAGGTACTTACTGGACATTGGGCGGAATTTGTGAACCGTCATTCAAACTTGAGTAAGTTCGAATCCTGTGCTGTGCCGCTTACTTAACAGTAACAAATAGACTTTCGTGCGAAAGACATTGGACTGTTTATTACATTATTTGATAAAATTCGATTTAATTACATTTAATAGTTTTGAATTTCGTATTGGAATCACGTCCTGCGACTTCACGAACGATGGACGGTTTAGTGGTACAACAAAGTGTACTAAGTGAGCAACTAAGCAAAATGGTCACGAATTTTCGAAAGGACCCTAAGGCACGAAAAACAACCGCGTATGCTACGAAACTACTGGAACGAGTGCAACAAATTCGTCGGTCCTTCACGGAGAATCATCATCAGATTCTTGAATTAGTAGATGGAAAGAAGATCCTTGAAGCAGATTATTTTAAACAGAATGTATATCTGGCGAATTGAATTTTGAGGTGGAATTGGAAGAGTTGCGAGTGGAGTAAGTGGCACATGGAGCGCAAAGTTGTAAAGAAGAAGCGAGTCCGTCACCGAAGCCAATGGATGATACAGACGTTCAGCTCCCACGGATCAACCTGCCAAAGTTCAATGGAAAATATGACGAATGGGCATCGTTTAAAGATCTGTTCACGTCTCTGATCCATAAAAAAGCCAATTTACCGAAAGTGAAGAAGCTTCATTACCTGAAATGCAGTCTGTCAGTAGAAGCAGAATAATTATTGAAGCACTATTCGATTACCGAAGCAAACTATGAATCAGCGTGGAAAATGCTCGTGGAACAGTACGACGATAAGAATGTATTGTTAAAAACGCAGTTCAACCATTTACTCCATATAAGCAACGCAAACGAAACCGCATCATCGATCAAAATGCTGTTAGACAAAACAGTTGATTGCGTGCAGGCCATAGACAATCTAGAGGTAGGAAACATATGGGATGCAATATTAGTGAATTTTACGGCACAGCGATTACCATCCGAAACACGACAGATGTGGGAGCAACAGCAAGCTAAGGTTTCGGAGATATCATCGTTTCAACAATTGAAAGAGTTCCAACAATGCAGGTTCAGAGCGTTAGAAGCTGCTGGGGTAGAAAGGCATAAACCCATTCGCACATGACACAACGTATTTGTGACAAAGGAGGCGCAACAAATCGTGTGTATTCTATGCAAAGGACTACATTATTTGAGACAATGCTCGAGCTTCCTGAAGTTAGAATATACTAAGAGATTCGAAATGGCAAAGAAAAATGGTTTGTGCCTCAATTGTCTAAACAAAGGAAATGCCCTAGTAAATCGAGGTGTTTTCACTGTAAGAAGGCCCACCATACGCTCTTCCATAGACCAAACTCCTCAATTATCGGAAAGTAGTCCCATCAATTGTCGCCCCCCGTTTATCCCTAATAGTCAGTCACCGCAACTAACAGCGCAGAATAATCAACCTTGGACACCTGCGCTAAGACAACAACCGCCGACATTTGGGTCACACAATGGACAACCGTCTACTTCGTCTTCATCTGATCATCGATTTCCAACGGCAGGCTCAACAGTCGCCAAAGTTAACTCATCGACCATCAGTGCTCCAAAAGCGGTATTGTTAGCGACAGCACTGGTGACAGTTGAATCTCCAATCGGGTTCGTGGCGCTTCGCGCCTTGATGGATCAAGGATCACAGGTGTCCATCATTACGGAGAGCGCAGCTCAAGGACTCGGGATCAAAAGAGGTTGCACAAACATATATGTAACTGGAATTGGGAAGACGAGAGGAATTCAAACCAATGGGACTTTGAAACTTAGACTGCGTACCAAGACAAATGAATGCTTGGTAGTGGACGTACTCATTTTGAACAAGCTAACTAGCTTTGTTCCATCGCAATTGGTTTCCACGTCGATTAGGGATCAGATAGGAAACATTGATTTGGCTGACCCGTACTTCGATCATCCGAGCAAAATTGACGTCATTCTGGGAGCGGATGTATACGCTCAAGTAATTCTCAGCGAGATTAAAAAATTGACTTTAGGTCCAGTGTTACAGCACACCAGGCTGGATAGTATCCGGGAGTGTGAACATTGGTCAGCAGCAAGTCCTTCATTCATTCAAAGTTGAACTGAACAAAAATGTGGACATAAGCGAACAATTAAAACGATTTTGGGAAATTGAGGAAGTCGACGGGGGTAAAACTAGAACGCAAGATGAGGATGCCTGTGAAAATCATTATGTTACCCATGTAAAGAAAGAATCAGATGGTCGGTGTCAAGTAAGACTACCATATAAAAACTCGGAAAGTCGAAATTTCTTAGGGTTTTCGAGATCAAGTGCAATTGCAAGCTTACTGCACATAGAGAAACGTTTTGCCAGTACTGAAGGTCTCCGAGAGGAATATGCAGCTGTACTACTAGAATATTTAGACTTAGGACATATGTGTGAAGTGCCTCATTGCAACGAATGGGCAATGGAAAACGGTCGACAGGTGATTACATCTAACTTCCTTCTGCACCACGCAGTATACAAGGAAAGCACATCGACGAAAGTACGAGTGGTGTCCGACGCTTCCCGGAAAACAAGTTCTGGTGTATCCCTGGATGATACCTTGTTGACCGGACCAACTCTTCAGTGCAGCATGACAGCAATTGTAATGAGGTGGAGGCTAAAGCAGTACGCTATGATGGCTGACATAGCCAAGATGTATCGACAAGTAAACATGCATCGAGAAGTTTCCAATTACCAAAAGATCGTTTGGCGGCCCGAACCAAATGGCCCAATTAAAGATTACGCCCTCAATACTGTGACGTTTGGAACTAGCTCAGCACCATTTCTGGCTATTAGAACTTTACACCAGCTTGCATATGACGAAAGGGAAACGTACCCTGAAGCAAGTAAATCGCTCTTGGAGGAATTTTATGTGGATGACCTATTATCTTGAGGTGATAGCGTGCAAGAAAGCGTCATTAAAAGAGATCAGTTCATTAAGCTCTTGAAGTCTGGCGGATTCCAATTGAGGAAATGGTTAGCCAATGACAATCAAATTTTGGTAGGACTTCCAACGAAATATGTGGAAATGAATAACTGCGTTAAGTTTGAAATGGACCATGGATACAAATCATTAGGAATACTGTGGTACCCAATCGGTGATTATTTTACATTTTGACTCAAATGTCATGAAAGATTAGAAACTTATACAAAACGATCAGTATTATCAACAATAGCAAGTTTGTACGACCCATTAGGATGGTTAGCACCCTTCACGATAAGGGCTAAAATATTGCTGCAAGGTTTATGGTTGTCAGGTCAAGATTGGGACGAACCGATACCCAATGTTTTGAATGAGGAATGGAGTGCTTGGTTAAAACAGTTACCTGAAATCGAAAATATACAAATACCACGATAGGTAGCATACCAGAAGGATTCGTAGGTATCACTCCACGGGTTTTGCGATGCATCCCAACGAGCATATGCGGCAGTTATTTATTTGACGGTGCGATCAGGTTCCACAATTGCAAGTCATTTGGTAGCGGCCAAAGTTAAGGTGGCGCCGGTGAAGCTAATTACGATTCCTCGTTTGGAACTTTGCGGAGCTGTTTTGTTGGCCCGATTGCTAAAAGAAGTAAAGGCAGCATTAAAGTTTGATCAAATACCTACGTCGTTGTGGACCGATTCCGAGGTCGTTTTGGCTTGGTTGAAAGGATTGCCGACACAATAGATTGTCTTTATCAGTAACCGAGCAGCTCACATCTTAGACGTCACCGGTAACATACCGTGGAGATATGTACCTTCGAAGGATAATCCAGCAGATGCAGCGTCTAGAGGAATAAAGCCCTGTGATTTAATCGATAGTCAGCTGTGGTGGCATGGGCCAAGCTGGTTAACGAAAGGTGTCAATGATTGGCCTAAAAACAATACCATTCAGTTAACTGACATAGAAAAATGAAAATCCATGATGGTCAATGTGGGATTAAAGACAGAGTATCTCTTGGATGAATTGTTGAAAAAATACTCTAGCTTAATGAAATTAATTAGAGTCACGGCATATTGTTTCCGTTTTCTTAGAACGAAGTCCACACAACCCAATTTGCCAAAGTATCGCACTAGCGACGAATTACCTTGCACTTCGGAGTTTTGGGTAAGGCATGTTCAACAGGATGCATTTCCGGTAGAAATATGTGACCTTCAAAAGGGTACGTCCGTCGGAAAGAAAAGTCGGTTGGTCAATTTGAACCCGTTTATTGACAACAAGGGAATAATGCGGGTCGGTGGACGTCTCGAGTACGCGCCTTTAACATTTGATGCAAGACACCCGATGATTTTACCGCGAAATGGTGTATTCACCGATTTATTATTACAAGAAGTCCATCAAGCTACTTTACACGGACAGACGCAACTGATGTTGAATACCTTAAGAAGGAAATTTTGGATAATTGATGGGCGTAACCGGGCTAAACAATCTATCCACAAATGCGTTCGTTGTTTTCGCGCAAAGGCAAAGGAAGCCAGCCAGTTGATGGGCAATTCGCCAGAAGCTTGGGTAACTATGTCGCGTCCATTCACACACACTGGCGTCGATTTTTGTGGCCCGTTTGAAATTAAAGATAGACGAGGAAGAGGCAGCAGGACGACAAAAAGTTACGTGGCTATTTTCATTTGTTTAGCTGTAAAAGCCATACACGTTGAAATCGTTAGCGACTTGTCGACACCTGCAATTCTAGCAGCATTACGGCGGTTCATGGGAAGACGAGGATTCAGCAGTCATATATATTTGGACTGTGGTACCAATTTTGTTGGCGCAGCTGCTGAGTTGCAGCGGATCACAAAAATTAGTAATGAAGCGGCGGAGATTGTTGCAAATGAAGGAGTAACTTGGCACTTCAATCCACCAGCATCGCCTCACTTTGGCGGACTTTGGGAGGCTGGTGTGAAATCTATTAAGGCAGATTTACGTCGGGTTGCCGGACACGTATCTCTAACATATGAGGAACTATCCACAGTGTTGATTAGAATCGAAGCCTCTCTCAACTTCCGTCCTCTCAGCCCTCTCAACGATGACCCGATGGATACCGCTGCACTCACGCCAGCTCATTTCCTGATTGGCGACGTAATGATAGCACTACCTAAAGCTGAATTGGAAAATGTCAACGTTTACTACCTTGATAGTTGGCAGATGACTCAAAAGATTGCACAAGATTTTTGGAGACGTTGGAAGACAGAATACTTGAGTCGTTTGCAACGTAGACCAAAATGGCTTTAGCACGAAACCAACATAAAGGTGGGAGATTCGTGTATCCTCAAGGTTGAAAAACTTCCTTCTGACCGGTGGCCATTAGCGAGGATCATTCAAGTACCCCCCGGAAGGGATAACTTAGTTCGTGTCGTGACTGCATGGACAAATGGCAAAAGCTATACAAGACCAATTACGAAAATTGCGCTGCTGCCAACGCAGGAATCTACACATTGATGTATATATATATTTGTCGCACCATCCTTACTTTCTCCTATCCTATCCTTCACTCAGACCTTGCGCCGAACAAACATTAATATTATACTACGATTGAAGTCAATTTTTTGCTTTAACCTAACAATTTGGAGGTGGTTTGCAGTACAGGTGGAGGTGGACGCCAACATAGGTGGGACAACTTCACCACGCCTAACTCAATAGACAAGACTAATCCAACCGAAGTCAACTGAAGATAAAGCGTAGCGCAGCAAAGAATCAATTGTTCTCTCGGAGTTACGGCTTGATATTACCTTCCCGGCTTCGTCCGTCAATCTCATAGCCAAGTCATAGCACTTGTTTAAATCTAAAGTTGCCATCTTTCTACTGGAAAACACTCAATGACCAGCCCGCCGGAGAGAACTTCTGATACCAAACAACCGGATGACAGATTGAATTTGATGCACGATGCAAACTTATGTCAACACAATTAATTGTCGAACTTGACATACTACAAATGTCACAGGGTGCCCGTAAACTATTAATATCGCAGAATCACGTAATTGTTCAGAATATTATAAATTTCGTATAAGATTAATTTTACGCAGGAAAATGTACCGAAATTTTCATCAAACGGGAAATTCTTTGGAAGAGATTTTTCCATTGTTCAGTTTTGTATTGTCCGTTCACCAGTTAACTCGTTCGCGATATAGTATACGAGGTGTGTTCAAAAAGTATCGCGAATTTTGAATTTTCGCGTGTTACGTATATTCGAATTTCGATTTTTTTGTGGCGTTATGTTAGTCCTCATGTCTGTCACTTATGCCGACAAGCTCGGCCATTTTGAATGTTCACTTAATTGGTGATAGCTGCTTTACTTGCACGTGTTTTCAATCGTCTTCGATTTTTACTTATTCAAAAAAATGGATCAAAGAACGTTTATCAAATTTTGTGTGAAAAACGAAATTAAGTGCGCGGATGCATTCCGAATGTTGACTGTGGCATACGGAGAAGCTACCTTGGACCGAAGCAACGTTTATCGGTGGTACAAAATGTTTTTAGAAGGCCGAGAAGATGTGAACGACGAAGAGCGTGCCGGACGCCCGAGCACTTCAACAACAGACGAAAAAATTAATGAAGTGGTGAAAATGGTATTGGCCAATCGTCGAATCACCGTTAGAGAAGTTGCTGAGGACCTAAACATATCGATTGGCTCGTGCCATTCGATTTTTATCAACGATTTGGGCATGAGACGGGTCGCCGCGAAATTCGTACCAAAATTGCTCAATTGCAACCAAAAACAGCAACGCATGAACATTGCTAATGAGATGTTAAACTCTGTCCGCGACGAACCAAATTTGCTCCAGAGGGTCATAACTGGTGACGAATCGTGGGTTTATGGTTATGACGTGGAAACCAAAGCTCAATCATCTCAATGGAAGCTGCCGCATGAACCAAGACCGAAAAAAGCGCGCCAAGTTCGGTCGAATGTGAAAGTTTTGCTGACAGTTTTCTTCGATTGCAGGGGCGTGGTGCATCATGAGTTCTTGCCACAGGGAAGAACGGTCAATAAGGAATATTACCTGCAAGTTATGCGCAATTTGCGCGAAGCAATCCGCCAGAAACGCCCGGATTTGTGGGAGAACAAAAATTGGCTTTTGCACCACGATAACGCCCCTGCTCACACATTGTTGCTTGTGCGCGACTTTTTGGCCAAAAAGAACACACTAATGATGCCGCAGCCACCGTATTCCCCAGATCTGGCCCCCTGTGACTTTTTCTTGTTTCCTAAACTGAAGAGGCCCATGAAAGGACGACGTTACGTTACGCTTGACGAGATAAAGACGGCATCGAAGGAGGAGCTGAACAAGATTAAAAAAAATGATTTTTTTAAGTGCTTCGAAGATTGGAAAAACCGTTGGCAAAAGTGTATAATATCTCATGGGGATTACTTTGAAGGGGACAAAATATATATTCATGAATAAATAAATAATTTTTGAAAAAAAAAACAAAATTCGCGATATTTTTTGAAAACACCTCGTATAATTAGTTGCAAGATTTTCAAGTCGCGAATTAGACAGTGTTGTATTGAAATACAAAAATTGGAAATATATAAGTTTGAAATCGAACGATAGTTTTTTATCGTGAAACATAAGGTTTTAATCGATCTACCGAAATATTACACGCTTTATTATTAATCTCAATAGTGAAATATTTTTCTTTTCTCTGCAATATCTTAAAGGGACCTTGGCATGGTGGTTTAAGCGATGGGCGAACCGAATCTACCCTGACTAGAACTTCGGTGCATGTATCTAAACTTTTAATAATTTTTGTGTAATTATTACCATGATTTGCTGCCGGGATATGTTTGAGAACCGACATAGCAACTTTCAGATCTTTAACAAAATCGTTTTGTATTTGGTTATCGAATGATGGAATTGAAAAATCACCCGGAATTTTGATATTTTCTCCATAAGTAGCTCTGCTGGAGAAGTATTAAGATCTTCTTTGATTGCTGTTCTCAAACCTGACATCACAAAAAGTAAGCTCTTGGTCCATGAAGGATTATTATGTGTCATGATGACCACTTTTGGCGTACGATGCCATCTTTCGATTATACCGTTAGCTTGAGGATGATAAGCTGTAGTACGGTTGCGCTTAAAACCTAGAGTCCTTGCTAGTTCGCCAAATAGTTTTGATTCAAATTGTTTACCTTGATCAGTAACTATGATTTCAGGAACTCCAAAACGTGCAATCCAAACACTGCATAAAGCTTCCGCACAAGATTGAGCTGTTATATTTGTCATTGGAATAGCTTCTGCCCATCTTGAAAATCTATCAATAATTGCCAAGCAGTACGTGAAACCTTGTGAATAAGGAAGTGGTCCAATAATATCCATATGAATTGCTTTGAAGCGTTTGGATACCAATAGAAAAGTCTTAATTTCACTTTTATTATGCCTTGAAATTTTGCAACATTGACAATCTAAACAACTTGGAGTCCATTTTGCAACATCGTTATTTAATGAAGGCCAAAAATATTTGCTTGCAATGATACGACGAGTAGTTCGTATTCCAGGATGTGCTAAATTGTGAACAGTTTTGAAAACTTGCTCATGAAATTTTTCTGGAATGTAAGGCCTGATAGTTTTATCAGAAATTTCACAAAAAACTTAAATTATTTGACTAAACTCAAATTTCGAATTTGTTCTCAAGTTTGTCAAACATTCATCTACAATTTGTGCTTCTGAAATAGCTTTGAAATCTATTGTACTAGGAATTTCTATTTGAGAAATCCTATAAAGAGAATCAGCAACTACATTCTCTTTGCCAGAAATACGAGTATGTCGAAAGTCTTTAGTAAACTCACTAATAAATGTTAGTTGACGGAGTTGCCTTGGAGAAGCTTTAGCTGGGTTTTGCCGAAGTGAATATATTAATGGCTTGTGATCTGTGAACAGCGTGAAAGAACGACCTTCAATGTAAAAACTAAAATATTTTACTGCTTGATAAGCCGCCAACAATTCACGGTCATAAGTACTATAATTTTTTGAGCTTGATTGAGCTTCTTAGAGCAGAAACCTTAGGGTTGCCAGTCGTCATTTATGCGTTGTTGGAGTGCTGCATCAATGGCAATATCTGAAGCATCGACAAAAATTGCTAAAGGAGCATCCATGTAAGGAAAAGCTAATACTACTGCTTCGAACAATTGTTGTTTTGAAAAATTAAAAGGGGGTCCAGTTAATTTTTCTTTTGTCTGACTTTTTAGCTCCTATTAAATAACTGTTAAGTAATGCATGATGTTGAGCTGCATTGGGCGAAAAACGACGGTAAAAATTTATCATGCTTAAAAATCGTCTAAGTTCTAAAATAGCCTCAGGTAATTTGAATTGAAGAATATCTTGACACTTGTCTGGAGCTGGACGAATGCCTTCAGACGAAATGAAATGACCAAGAAATGTTATCTCAGTCTGTAAAAATTTACATTTGTTAATGTTAATTATAAGACCATGTTCTTGTAATCTTTCAAAAATAATTTCCAAATGAGCTAAATGCTCAGAAACTGATTTAGATGCAATCTGAATGTCGTCAAGATATACAAAACAAAAATTTAGATCTTCAATACAGAATTAATAAACCGCTGGAAAGTTTACGCAGCATTGCATAGTCCAAAGGTCATTCGGGTAAACTCAAAGAGTCCAAACGGTGTGCATATAGCTGTTTTTGGAATATCTTCGGGTTCGACTGGAATTTGATGGTTTGCCTTGGTAAGATCTAAAGTTGAAAATGTTTTGCAATCGGTCAAAAAATGAGTAATATCGTGTATATTAGGAATCGGATAACGATCTGGAACGGTTATGGCATTAAAACGTCTGTAGTCTCCACAAGGATGCCATTCACCATTACTTTTTTTACCATGTGTAATGGTGAGGACCATTTGCTGTCTGAAGGACGGCAGATGCCTTGTTTCAGTAGAAAATTAAATTCTTTTTTAGCTGACTCTAATCTGTCCGGAGCTAAACGTCTCGGTTTGGACATGATTGGTGATCCAGAAGTAACAATTTTATGTTTAATATTATGTACTGGAACTTTGGTGAAATCAGATTCTAAGGTAATCGACTTGAATTTAATTAATAATTCTTTAACATTAGGATCAACATCCGATTGAACGTGAATTGATAAATTTGAATAATCCTTCCTTAGAAATAGAAGCTATTGATTTAAGATTGGTAACTGGGTCAATTAAAACTTTATTAGCTACATGGCAAAATTTTCAAACTTCTTCTCCGTCTGTCCAACAACGGATACCAGGAAGTTGTCACAATTTATCTTCCTCACAACGTCAAATATCAATACGAATTTTGAACTCGTGGACAATTCAAAGGCAGAAACTAAAAGCGGTTGCAATGAAATCCTAAAATTGTAACAGCCGATCGTAAGCCGAGAGAAAATTTTCTTCTTTCTTGTTAATTCAATTTGAACGGCAATACCCAGGCGTTCGAGAGAAAAACTGGAATATGACTAGCCTGGAGGTCTTGAATATAACCAGTCTGGAGGTCTTGAATTTTTGAAGGCGCTTGTGCCTTATCGAGGTCACCAATTGTTCATAATTGTTCGTTATTGTTCGTTTATGATGTATATAATGATAAACTTTTTCTTCAATATTTTATTTTTCAAAACAATTTATATTCATTAATTGACTATTTATATACAATTCAAAAAATATTTTTTTTTAACTTCAAAAACAATATACATATCTAGATTTACATTAAATGTTTTAATATGTCAAAAGTAAAGTCTTTTTATGTGAAGTATATTTTATGTATGGAATGAATATTTTTGAGTTATTTTGAATTATATAACCGCCACAAACCCTTGTGTGTGTGTGGTATCAAATGAAAGGTCTTGATTAGAACTTCAAAAATCTGAAATACAAAAATCATTTAATGAATTAGGGGGTCCAGGGGAAGGTAAAATGTACGCATAATTTGTGTACCCACCCCCCCCCTCGCGATTGGACACCTTTGAGCCGAAAAATCTGAAAATTGTCACGAATATGGATCTTTATGAGTACAAGAGCAACAAATACGTCAAAAATCGAAATTCATTCAGCTTTGTTAATAATAGTATGATTTGAAGATTTAACATTTTCGCCCATAAAATCCAAATGTACCTTTAAACTTCTTGAAATTTTGCAATTATATAGACTGGTATAAGATACGACGTCCACAAAATTTAATTGAGATCGAAACATAATCAAATGAGTTATAACGATTTCAATTGTATGGAATCACAACAACAATAACACGTGTTTATGGTTGTTATTATATGATGTTAGAGTCCATGGTGCTACCCATCTTTGGTGATATACTGTGATTAGGTAGCTCTCTGTGTTGTGGGACATTTTTGGCTATGGATTTTCTCCATTTTTCGTGGTTTGATGAATAATAAACCAAAAAAGTAATCAAACGCTGTAAAATTTGTTTTTATGACAAATATGTATATTTTATTTATTTATTTATCAAGCAAGGATTGTGTTTATATAATAAATAATCATACACACACTGACATATAAAAACAAATTCGAAAAAAAACCAAACGGTCCTCAAATTTAACAATACATTACAAAAGTTTATTTAACTATTAGGATTGAGAAAATAAAGCATTAAATCGTGAGGACTCACACCGGGTCGAAAAGACCTGGAACATTTTCAATTCCGTCATAATTTCTTTGGTCTTGGGTAGTGTCTGGTGACATTTGTTTCGAGGCTTGCATATAAAATTACTGTTGAAATGTTAACTAAACACGAGAAGCATAAGCTTGGTTCATCTTTTCCCATCTTAGACTGCGTTAAGTTAACAAATACAATCTCGCTCATCGTCAGATCGCCTCCTTCAAAATCAGTGTACCAGCAGCATGTAGCGCTTTGTTGAATCAAAATTTGTGGTCGGATTGAATTTTAGTCAAGCGTTACAGTCCTCCTAGAAGGCGAAATTTTCGAAGAACTTCACATCAAAAAATCAACTCATAACTGACCCTATAACTTATAATAATATTAACTTATATTATCAAAATGTAAGAGACTTGCGGACCAAATTACATAGCCTTAGCGTTCCAAACATTCTTGCGAATGATAATATTATTTGCTTAACTGAGACTTGGTTGAGGAATGATATACATAGCTTGGAATTTTTCCTGAATCACATTGTCTATCGAAGAGACCGTGGTTTTAATCTGACAAAGAAATCTGATGGTGGTGGAGCACTCATTGCCGTTGCTAAAAATCTTTCCAGTGAACTCTGCGGCAATTTTTATCCCCCAGATTTAACCGAACACGTACTTGTCAGAGTCAATACTTTTTCCACTTCTTTGTTCATATTGTGCATCTATGTTCCCTGTAACTCTTCTTTTGACTTTTATGATTCACTATTTGACTCACTATCATCGTATTGTCTTGCACTTCATTCCACTTCACGTATTATTATTTGTGGCGACTTCAATCTTCCTTCCGTAGAGTGGAACTTAACATTATCTATTGATATCTTGGCTTTCAATCGACAGTCTGTATTACTATCGAATTTTTTTTCCAAATCTTCTCTTAACCAATTAATTTACGTTCTAAATATAAATAATCGGATGCTAGATCTTGTTATGTCGAACACTGGTACTGGCCATATTCACGTAGCTGCTGCAGCTCCCTCCTATGTATCTCCTGACCCCCATCATCCCCCTTTGTTGTTAGACAACAGCATGAGCTTTCCAAAAATACTTTAATACCATCAGTTCTTCAAGTTCAACTTCAGGAAAGCCGATTACAGCGCACATCTTTGAGTGGTTGATTGGTTTTTTGACTGCCTTGATTATGAAGAAGCTCTTACCAATTTAATTCCCACTTTGATTCGCTTATCCATCAATTTACACCCCTATGTTGGTCCAAACAGAGCTCTGAGCCACTTTGGCTCAATCGTGACATCTTAGTAGCTCTGAAGATTAAGAACAAACTTCGCCAAAAGTTTAGATTGACTGGTGATTCTGACTCTTATAATGAATACTCTACATCCCGTGCCTCGGCAAAATTATTCACTAAAAGCTCAAGGAAAAATTACTTTACGCACATAGAGCAGTCACCTCATTCCAACCAGTCAAAACCATTCTGGTCATATATGAATCATCTAAAGTCCTCCCTGCACTTTCCTAGCACCATGTATTGGAATGATAAACACAGTTCAACGCTGGGATCCGTTTCCAACTTGTACGGGGACTTCTTTTCCACTATAACTTCCTTTTCGGCATCCGATTCTTCTTATGATTTCCCTCTTCATTTTTCTGTGGCTGATAGTGCTCCTGCAGTTAGTCCTGCATATATCGAGTCTATAATTAATACTCTTGACACAAGCATTGGTTCAGGGCCAGACGGAACTCCAAATGTGTCCGTCAAAACTCTGTCCTTTTCATTAAGTGTTCCTCTGAGTTTTATCCTTAACGCCAGCTTGTCCTCCGGAGTTTTTCCTCGCTCCTGGAAGACAGCGAACATCTTCCCAATTCATAAATCTGGTCCTCTTTCATGTGTCTCCAAGTACCGTCCAATCTCACATCTATCGTGTTTCCCGAAGATCCTAGAACGTTTAGTTCATAATCACATTTATGAACTCAACATATATGCTCTTCGATATCTCCTGCTCAACAAGGCTTTCTTCCAGCTCGGTCAGTGACTACAAACCTACTTGAGTTTACTTACATTGTTGGTGAAGCCCTTGATAAGCACTTTCAGGTTGACGTCGTTTATACTGATTTTACCAAGATGTTTGATAAAGTAAATCATAATGTACTGTGTAAAAAGCTAACACAACATAGTATTTCTGGTTGTTCGCTCTCTTGGCTTGTCTCATATGTAAACAATCTTTCATGTAGACTAAGTCTCTGTGGAGTGCTATCTCACTCCTTTTATCCACAGACTGGAGTCCCGCAAGGATCCATCCTGGGGCCGCTTTTATTCCTAATATACATTAACGACTTGCCCTCTTTAAAAGATGCTCCATCTCTTCTCTATGTTGATGATCCAAATTTTTTAAAGTATTTAGAAGTATTGATGAATGCATCTCTCTCCAAAATGACCTGGGTGTCCTATGCAACTAGAGTGAATCAAATTTTCTTTCCGTTAATGTTCAAAAATGTCATAAAATCGCTTTTTCTTTAAAATCAAATCAAATCTCATTTCCGTATAGCCTACACAATGAGCCGCTATCTGTAGTAACCAAGTTCAAAGACTTAGGGGTGATCTTAGACCCGCGACTCAAGTTCAAAGAGCACATCCCTCACATCACGTCACGTGCTTCTCGGGTTTCCGGATTTGTTTTTCGTCACTTCTGCATCTTTGGAAATATCCTGTCTTCAGTACATCTGTATGTAAGAACTGTTCAGTCTATCTTCGAGTATTGTTACCAAATTTGGACAACGCATTATAAGTACTTAGACTCACTACAAGAATCTGTACAACGGAGGTTTATCCGAATATTTTTCTTTAAATTTAAAGTCCCGTACCAATCTTATAAAGAAAGACTTTCTTTTCTGCACCTCCCATCGTTATCATCTCGTAGACACTTTCTTGATGAATGTCTCCTATATAAGCTTCACCTTCATCAGTTACAAGCATATGTAAGACAGTTACTGACAATGTGGACATCTTATTATCCCTCTAGTAATGAAGGATCATACCACATTCCATTTGCAAGAACGGAAACATTTTAAAACCACAATGCTATGGAGTTTGGCCCCTATCCTCCATCTTTAGTAATTTATAAGCATAGACTTAAGAATTTAATTTTAAACACCTAGCCTACTAGATATATTTTGTTATACTTTTCTATTTGTATTGTTTGAACCAATCTTGTAATTGGACTCTAGTCTATTATAAGCTGGTCGAAATAAATAAATAACTTTGCGTACTTTCAAATCAAACTATGAGCTAGTAACTCTCTCCATGGAGGTTCCCCAGGAAAAAGTGCGAACCACTCAGGGATTTTGAGTACCCGTCAAAGTCAAAAGCGCTTTATTCAGTACTAATCGTTATAGATTTAAAAAAATATAAAGCAAATTCCAAACAATAAAACTGCGAAAACTTAATGGGCCTAATGGCTCTCTAAATTGATACGTTATCAATAATACGCATTTAATGAAAATAAACAATAGAAAATACAAATTAATTGTGTAAAATAGTTAGTTAGTAGTGTAAAATCGTTAGTTACGATATGAAGTCATAGACGGCGTTAAGTGCATATCATAAAAGTAACAGCCTAAATTAATCACATCTGTCAAAATTCATCATTCTTAATTTGTATTTCCGAGTGTGTACTTGCTTGACTGAATGTGGCCAAAATATGCGAGTTGAAAACACGTGTCAAGTTTTCAGGCCTATCATGGTACCCAAACCCGGGAAAGGAGGACAATAGAGCAAAAGACAATTGGGATTTATGGAATTCAATATACTTCGAATTGGACAGATGTGATTGGATTTGGCGTCTCTTGATGAAAATAGCTTTCGAGAATTTGTACATAAAAGTAACTGTTGACGGTGTATGTGTTATTCTATATACATTGGATGTGTTGTGTGTAGGTGCGATTGGGACAATTAAAACCGTGAGTAAACAAACCAAAACCGACATAAAAATGAAGAGTTTAATAAAAGGCCAAATGGGGTTTGTCAAGCAGTTGAGAAAGGCGGAATGTAAATTTAAAAAGGCAAATCTTGAAACGTGAACTAAATCTAGTTACGTGACAGCAAGAATGGAGTTATTAGACAAATTTGAGCATGCATTTAACGAGAACCATTGAAAAATTGTCTCGGAACTAACAGAGGAGCAAAAAGATAAGACATCTTTTTTTTTGCATGACGGGCAAGATATATTTCAAGAAAGTGTTATCAACTATAAGTCTTTACTTAACGAGTACTTAGAGATAAATTCTTCATCAAGGTAAAGTGTCAGTCACAATGCAAGTGTAACTAAAGAGAACAGTTCCGAGTTACAGTTGCCTAGAATACAATTACCAATTTTCTCAGGAAAATACACGGAGTGACAAACATTTTATGTCATGTTTTTGTCATTAATACATGCCAACAACACGCTGTCACCAGTACAAAAACTTCATTACTTAAAAACGGGCTTGTCTGGTAAATCTGAAACACTATTGCAAAATTTTTCTACTACATCAGCACACTACAAAGAAGCATGGGAAAATTAACTAAAAGATACAACAATAGAAGATATAATTGCAACGCTATTCTCAAGAGCCTATTTGCACAAAAGCGTTTACAACATAAGTCTGGAAGAGCAATCAGAGAGTTATTAGACACAACTACTTTATGTTTAAAAGCACTAAATAACCTTAACATTACAACACAAGAATGGGATGCGATAATAATGCACTTGACTGTTTCCAAATTAGACGTAGAGTCACATGAACAGTGGGAGACTTATGTAAGTGGATTAGAAGGCGATCTACCTGCATGGACCCAATTAAGGAAGTTTTTAGAGATGCGCTTTAGAAGTCTAGAGATGTCTGATATGAGAAAACAAACAACAAGCTCTCAGGTGGCTGCAAAATATACGACCTTAAAACAATCCATCAGAACAAAAGCATTTCATTCTGCTGTAAATGTAAAATCTAATACACCCCAAAACCTAGCGCCTTGCGCAATGGGTCACATTAGATATTCTATTGAGATCGATTTAAGAAGCAACCAGTGATTGAAAGACAAAATATTTCACAAATAAAAAGGCTCACACATCCACAATATTATAGACATAGAGCAGTGGGGGCATGTATCAACCCAAATGAACTCCGCTGATTGTGCTTCACAGGCCAGAACTCGTCCAAATTGAAAAACAACCAGCTTTGGTGCTAACTGAACCAGTCATAAACGTGCAGAGTCTTGAGATCATTAAAACACAAGGAGAAGAGAGAGTGACATCCTTTGCGACATTGAATTTGTATATCCCCACCGATTGAACCACGACAGATTGAAGTAAAGGTAATTTGCGATTAAAATCTAGTTTATCGGTAAAGCTATTATGAGTGGAAGGTAATTTGATGTAGATTATCGCTTCATATTTAGAAGAGCTTGAGACTGCCAACAGTAGTTGTTATACAAGGACAATAGTTTTTGTAATAACGTTTACTTACACTACATAAAAACACAGAATAATAATATATACAGGAAAATCTTTGTTTCGCAGCTATGACGCTTCAATGCTTCACTTGGGTCTCTGTCCTCTCAACTACTATCTTAACTCGAATGCCTGGCGGTGAACACAATAACTATCTGTCATATGGGAGACGCTACACTGCTCCCTCTTGAGTGACATTTCCACTGTCACGATGGCGCTTTACAGGCGGATATGTTCTGATAGGCATATGAGGTCATGCTATGATCGGTTCCCATGTAATTGTTTTTCATTTTCCGGGTGTAGAAACTATTCGCCTCGTTACAGAATCTGACGGAGCTTCGGTTTGCTGAGTAGAGTGACGGTAATGAAGGCTGGCTTCAGTCGTTCGGTGGAGACATTGATTTGTCTACCTTCGATGTCAATCGTATACAGCACATCTGAAATTTATTTGATCAGTTTGTGTGGTCCTGAATACGGTTGACATAGCGATTTCCTTACGGCGTCAACTCTTAAGAAGACGTGTGTATATGAATTTAATTGATGATGTACGAAAGTCATTTGATCATTGTGGTAGTTAATTGGAACAGGTCGCAATTAACGCATCTGCTGTTTTAATATGGATCCAAAAACGTGCGGATCGAACAGATTGTCATCGCTTACAAAGAATTCTAAAGGAAGTGTTAAAGTTGTTCCGTAAAAAAGCTCCTCGCAAATGCGAGGCCAGTTGGAATTCTGCTCATGGCACATGATGACGGCTTTCAATGTGCGATGCCATCGCTCTACCAATCGATTGGATGCTGGGTGATACGGCGATGTTCGTGTACGTTTACATCCCAAAAGTTTGGAACGAGAAAAGAAGAGCGCGGACTCAAATTGAGTTCCTTGGTCAGTTGTGATTGTGTGTGGTGCTCCAAATCTCGATACTCAGTTAGTGTAAAATGCACATGCAACAGCTTCATCTGTTCGGCCAGCGTGTAAATCGGCCAACCATCGTTATGCAGTAGCAATAACCGTTGGCTGTTATCAGTGGTCCGATGGTATCAAGGTGCACTTGCTGGAATCGTTTGTCCGGTATCGAAAACTGCTGGATATCGTTTCATGTATGCCTTCTAATCTTTGATCTTTGACATGGTATACAAGTGCGTGTGTAGGCTCGAATATCTTTCTTAATGTCAAGCCAAAAAAAAACTTTCTTTGTATAGCTCGAAACATAGTGCGGGCTCCACGGTGCGAGCATCTGTGGAAGGTGTTCATAACTCGATTACGTAGAGTTGATGGTACATATGGCCGAATATTGTTCGTCGACGGATCGCAATATAAACCGTCCATCCGTCCGTCCGTGTGTCACAGCATTTTTCCTTGGAAACTACTTAAGCTAGAAACATTAAATTTTGTGCGTAGGTGTAAAGTGGTGATCTCTTCAAAGTTCAACTACAAAAAAAATTATAAATTATTTAAGGAGGGTCTCCCATATAGGAGAGTGACCCCCCGAAAAAAAATTTCATTGAAGGTAGCTGATATGGGTATCAAATGAAAGGTCTTGATGAGAACTTTTCAAAACAGGTCTTAGTTTGGCAATATTTGCGTCGAAGGGCGCACAGGGAGGGGAAATACACGAAAAATTTGTGTCCCCCCCTCATGATTGGACACCTGTGATCCGAAAAATCTGAAAAAAATCAGGAACGTAGGCCTTGGTGTGTAAAACAACAACAAATACGTTAGAAGTCGCAATTCACTCAACTTTGTTAGTAATAGTATGATTTATCGATTATATGTTTTCTTGAATAAAATCTTAACGGTACCCTTAAATTCAATGAAATTCAATACGTAGATGTCTATTTATAAGATGATCTATCCTGAAAGTTTCATAAAGATTGAATCATATTTAGCGAAGTTATAGGGGTTTGAATTTTCCTGTATTACTATGGAACAATATGCGCTGCATTTATTACTATGGCAACATAGGGCTCTGGAACAACATGCGCTTTTTACCGACTCAGACACTACAGTTTTGCTAGGATTTGCATGAAAATTTCAGGAATGATAGGTGTCATGAATAACTTTGAGAATCAGTTCAGCTAGTGGTATCAGTAATCGTAAAACAAAATAGTGGCTGTTTTAAATGCGAAGATTGAATAATTTTGAATTATTTATCCCCAACTTTAACGTTTAAGGTGCATGCTTTGAACACTTGATTTAATGAATGACTGAAGATGCGTACCTACAATTAAGGCTCATAAGTGAAACAAGGCAAGGAGGTGGGAGAGAGCTCATAGCAAAAGGGTTTTATAACCATTCTAGGCCCCTGAAAAAAAAATTCATCAAACGCAGCCGATATGAGTATGAAATAAAAGTTTTCATGGGAGCTTTTCAAAACATTTGTTAAACTGTCAGTTTTCGCTTCAGTGGGGGCACAGGGGGGAAATACATGAAAAATGTGTTTCCTCCGTCGCGGGTAGACATCTGAAATAATTATCAAGGGAGATATTTATGAGTATAACAATACCAAAAAACTCAGAAGTCGAAATTCGTTCAATTTTTAAAAAATGGTATGATCTTCGTATTTCATATTTTCTCCAACAAAATCGTCTTTGTCATGTTTCTTGATTTTATTCGATCTGGTGACTGCATTTTGTAAATTGAATACAAAACCCTTCTGACATGAGCGTAGGTCTGTTTGCCCAGCTTGTTTTACATTGCGGAGATATTGGTGGAGCGGTGCTTGTAGGTTGGCAGTATTATAGATGAATCTCCTGTACAAATTTAATATTCCCATGAAACAGCGTAGTTGTTTGACTGATAATGATAATTGAAAATCACGTATGGCTTGAACTCGCGAATCAGGGGGCGAAATGCCATGCTTATTTATTTTGTGTCCCAAGCACTCAATTTCTTCTACACCAAAGACACATTTTGCAACGTTGAATATCACTCCGTAAGTTTTTAATCGTTCAAATACGATACGAAGATGGTCCATATGTTTTTCGATTGAGTTAGATGATACAAGAATGTCATCCAGGTAACAGACATAAAAGTCCAATCCGCGCAATACTTCGTCAAAAAACCGAAGTCAAGGTATGACTGGCACGTCTGCACCTATGTTGATTAGAAACTTAAGTTGTGTTAGTTTGTCAAAGACAAAAAGACGGTTTGTTGCGGAGCGACTGCGAGCGGTCTCAACACGCAGGGCTCCTAGGGGTTTTCCGGCATCGATAGGGCCTAAAAGTTACATAGTTTGGTACAATGATGAGTAGCTTTTCCGAATTTTCGATGATAGAAGCAGATTTTTCTTTCGTTTTCTCGATTGTGAGAACGGCTTCAACTTCTAAAGTGTCGTGGTGATGTGAAGCGTCGAGCAGGTGGTATTCGTGATTGTTGGATTGATGCTTTTAATTTTGCGATCTGTGTAACCAAAGCCGCAGTATTGGTTGAAGTTCCTTTTGCTATATGGCAATCTGAGACTTTAAAAATTTTTTTTTTGACCTTTTGATATCTAGAATTTTGTCAGCCATTTCTGAAAGGCGGGTGAGATCCGTTGCTTTCGCGATGGCGAGAATCGATTGTACATCCGCGGGCAGCCATTGTAGCTAAAGTGATTCGAAAAATGATTCACTTAACTTGCTTTTCGCAGCGAAGCTCATGCACCGTAGCAATTGTGACGGCTTGCTGTCACTTAATTACATGCCGGTGAGAAGAGTTCGAACTTGGCCCTCTTCGGATGGCGCGTAAACATTGATCAATCTTGTTTTCAGCGCTTCATATTTGCCCATTTCCGGTGGTTTCTCCACGATGTCCGCTATAGCGTCCAAGCAGGTACAATCAAGCTCGCTGACGAGCTTGTCAAACATGGTGGATTCTGAGCTTACTCTGCACCCTCGAAATTAGGCCTCAACGCGGGCAAACCACAGCGTTGGTCGAGTTGTCCAAAATGGTGGTACGCGAACTTTTGTGATGTCATTGTTGCTGACTGATGGCTCCTTTTTGATTCTGATGTCAGTTGCGACTCCTGTGGTGGGCTCGGTTCCAGTAACAGTTTCGGCTTTAGTGGCTTTTGTATTTTCTGCCTCTGGCTTTTTAGTTGTATCACGTGCAGGTTTTAATTTATCAGGCGTCACGTTGGGGTCACCAATGTTATGCAAGGCCAATCGTTTTCATAATAGCGTTTACTTGCACTACATAAAAACACACAATAATAATATACACAGAAAATCGCAGTTGTGACGCTTCGATGCTTCGCGTGTGTCTCTGTCCTCTCCACTGCTATCTTAACTCGAATGCTTGGCAATGATTGCAATAACTATCTGTCATATGGGAAACGCTACAAAGTAAAATAAGTGTAGTAGTATGTCGGTTACAGGTCCGTCTTATCGGGATGCTCGGATTTTCAAAATGAGCCATTAATTGTGCATTTATCATTAGAGTAGGATCGTGCAGATATAGTTATCCAAGGAGGAAAATGAACTCACCCTAATCGTTTTTTCCACCATTCTGGGAACAGAGTGCGAAATAAATTCAGGCACGATTAACATATGCGTTTACATTGCAACTGAAATGAGACCAACACCAAATGCACGCAAACTTTTTGGCAATTAAATATGAGAGTGATCACGTGTGCATTCAGTTGACTGCAATAGCGCGAGTAATATCAAACAATCGAAACGAATTTTATCCAAAGGATTGTAACAAAAACGCTACAATGATGGGAAGCTAAAAATTTCAAGATGTAATTACTCGAATGCGATAAGCAGCTTAGAAAAGAAGGAACACTGTTCGACAATATCGAAATAGTTTGATGAAGATCGTCCACCACATGCTGAGCGTTAATATCTGGCTCGAACAAATTCCTTCCGTAATGACCCGAAACCAAGACAAATGTTGAATTCTATATAATCGCTCAACAAAAAGACTTAGCTTGACTTCCCTCTGGCTGTCCATGGTTCACAATTGACTATGTGGCGGTCAAATACTCTATGTGACTCGTGAAATCAAGGCTGCAACTAAAGTTGAAGCCATACTTTTGGTTGGATCTTGCTTTATTGTCAAAACTGATGTAGTTTGTCTTATTCTTGTACGTTCTATTTCCAGATTCTCTTTTTGAAGCCTCCCAAAAAGTGGCAATGCTAAGTTTAGAAACTTGCTCTTGGTGAACTTTTTGACTATTTCAAATTTTCCTTTGCACTACATAAAATTATTAAAATGAGTTTGAAGATTCTCTTGTAAAAAGCCCTTAGTCCTTGAGTGCTTACTTTTTCGATCATTTCAATTCTACGAGTATTATAACCTGATGAATCAGAAATCCTTTCGATATTTCAGTTTCCTTACCAGTGAATTTATCCTTTCTCTTTACTCTAAATGGTAGGTAAAACACATTTTGGCGAGGTACCAAAATTTCTTGCAAATACTGTGCCAAAATCAAGTAGAGGAAGGTTATCTCTTAAGGTAAATTACAATTTACTGGTCGCCAAATAAACAGAACGCAAGAAACCGGTATGCCATATTATAGCCATTAAATGTTCCCACATGCTTAAGGATTGCATAAAATACCATAGAAATAGTAACTTACGAGTACAACTCCAATCGAAATCTTATCAACAAAGTTTATATTTGCTTTTTGGCATCATGCCTTGTCTGATAAAGGAATAAAGAAAAGTCTCGATGTTGTAGTAAAACCAGAAGCTGGCATTTGTGCAAGACTCATCTTCGATACAATTGCAACTAAATTACAAATAGTCTCTGTACAAACAGTGCTAGAACATACTCATACTCAATCCCACAAAATCCTTCCGCTTTCATCTAACTGACCATTTTATTATCGCCAAATGTTCCATCATATCCTTCCTGACGACAAGCACTTGGCATTTTACGCACGACAAAATATTTAACAAGTGGAAGTCACGATTGTCATCTTGAATTCCATAAATTGAAGTTCTCGACCCGAAGGCTAAGTCTGTTTAAGTCTATTTAATATTCAAGGGATCTCTCCTAACGATTTTCTAAGGTTAGTTGAGAGTATGAGAACGAGCATTTAGTATTCCGTTGGCATGAAATTGAAAGCCTTTAAGATAATTAAAATAATGAGCGAGCGCGAGTTTAGGCATCTATTAGAGAACACAAAATGAAGTCGTGAGATGAAATTTTTATGAAATATGCCTAAAACGAGTTATTTTTAATTGAGTTGAATATTTCTTTTGAATTTCTTTGATGGTGATCTTTATAAGACGTGAACTTTGATTACCAAACAGCCGTTTTCGGAGGTCTATCAATTTTTCCTAAGACTGAGGGTATTTTCTTATAAATCCTTGGAATTTATCGTCATTTAGTCAGCCCAGTATAAAAGCATGTTAAAAATTCACTGCTGCTGCAGCCTATTTGATTTGTGGGAGTATTACCGACCAAAGAATGCTTGACCCTTACCATATTTACTGGTACAAAGTCAGTGACTAAATTCCTGGAGGCTGAATCACTTCAAAGAAAAGCTGTTAAGATGATTTTGATTCATTAAAATGCTTTCATCTGGCAATTTGTGATATTACCCAGAATATGTCATGGCTTTTTGGGCTAAATTTAAGTAAAAATAGCAAAGAGGGAAATTCATGTAATGATAAGGGTATTTAAGAAAACATTTTCTGTCAAGGTTTTGTAAGGAAACCCAATGTATCGATGGAAATTTTGGTGTAGATGAAATTGAAAGTTTTCTGCGAGTATTTAGCTAGGTATAGTCCTTCAGATGAAAAGTATTTTGTTTTTGACGTGGTATTTTGTTTTTTGATTATTCGGAAAACTCATAGCATTTTTTCACTATTTTTTTTTATTTCCCGACAAGGTTTAATCGAGAATTATTTTGGAAGAATATTCCGTCATACTTTTAAAGTTTTTCTTACGTTGCGAGAGACACGTTTCGCTGATTCACTATCCTTGGTGTCTAAGTCCACCAAAAGTTCGGTTTTGTCCGCCAAAGATTATGTTTTTCTAATTCATGTAGTAGTTTGTTCCCATTAATATTTTTTTCTTGGCTAAGTGCCGAGTTATTGCCTAACATATTCAATGTGAATCATTATATTTATTTGGTTGGTTCCATCATTGGGTTGGGTTGTTTAGATAAGTGAAAATTCCAAGGAAACTCTGATCCAACTCTGTCGATAAAGGCAATTTGCCGGTTTTCGGGTCACAGGATTGGCGTTCAAGAAACTGAGACAATAAGACATGATATCTGTTAGAACTTTAGTGCTGTAACGAAGAAATAACAAGTTGAAGTAGCAGCAGAGTGCTCCTGCCAGAAGAGTATTGTAAAACAATTAGTAAATCAAACAACATATTGACTAATATACTCTTACAGATTCCATAAATTGAGTTCGAAGAATTATTATGGTTATTATATTTTTATATTCGCCGCCATTTTGTTGCAAGTGTTTTGACCCTGTCGCTTAATAAATCATGATAACCCATCAATATTACAAACCATTTCTAAATTTTTTTTCAAAATCCCTAAATATTTATAGTGTCTACGTCCGTTGCAAATGTGTATCTCCCAAGTATCACGTGTTAATGGTGTTGTAATTGTTAAATATTCAATCGGCTGTAACTTACCTGTTTATTGTTCGATTATTGTTAAATTTTCAGAACATATACAATTGTTTTTAGAAAACTTAAATGGTCGTTTTTGGGAAATTCAAGGGCTCCATTTTCATTTTATAGTCCAAATCGTAAAATTTATAAAATGTACTATTATTAACAAAGTTGATCGAATTTCGACTTCTAAGGCATTTGCTACCCTTGTACTCTTAAAGTCTCACCTCTGTGTTTTTTCCAGATTTTTCAGGTCAAAGGTGTCCAATCGCGTACGAATTTTCGTACAGTTCCCCTTCCCCTGCACCCCTTAAAGCTAAACTTTTCATTTTAAGATCTGTTTTGAAAAGTTCTCATCAAGATCTTTCATTTGATACCCATACTGCCTACATGCGATGAAATTTTTTTTTCGGGGCCACTTCCTATAAGTGGAGACCCCCCTTAAACACCTTATAAATTTGTTTGTGTGATGAACCATTGAAGAGGGCATCACTTTACGACTACTTACAAAATCTTGTGCTTCTAGCTTATGTAGTTTCGAAGAAAAAGTGGTGTGACACATGAACGGACGGACGGACGGACAGACAGGACGCGATTATAGTAGGGTATTTACTTACCGGTAAACATTGTTAAGGATGCGGTACCACTCTGCTTCTTGGGTGTGATAGTAATTCTGAATAAGGCTTGGATCATATTTCATTAAAGAGTAACAATCCCTCAAGCTGAATCCTATAAATAGCGTTTGAAGCTACTTTGAAGGAGCGGTGCAAAAACTAATTTATTATCATTGTAGTGTATTTAATGAACTGTCAATAATGTGCTTCCTTGAGGAAATCAATTTTTTAGTATTTTAATGATTAAGATATAGAGCAAGAAAACTCACACCAATGACTGCATCGTTATCATCGTCAGCATCATCATCAAACAACGAGAATCTGACGTCAAGAGGTGTGAATCTGTTCATCACAACAGGGTGTTTGGCAAAGAATATACCTTCATCATTGTTAAGTAACGCAGCGCTAATGAATAGCGGTGATTCAGGTCCTTTGCCGATAGCACTGCTTCGTCCATCATTACAAGAATTACAGCATAGAGATCTTCATCTCATCGGGAAGTTATTTCAAAAAATATCGAAACCTGGCATATCCATGAGAAATTAACATCCTTTCAAGTTTTAGCGCCACCAAAATAAATCTTTATATCGAGGCTTGCACATAATACATCTACTGAAGGTATTTTAGATTACGTAAGTAAGAAAGTCGGTGAAAATAATTAGTTGTCAGAAGCTGAAGAAGAATAATTCGATCTCATTCACAAACTTAAACTTCATAGGTGTCATGTTTCACTTTTTTTTTACGCACACATACATTTTTTCTTTTTAAATAAAAATGTTTCATCGTTTTCCCATTCTTTTATTCTCCGTCACCGTTAATATTACAATTCTTACCTTATTTTAAGGTTAAAAAACAGGCAAGAATAATTTTATCTCCTTCTCCCCCATGAATAAGTTTCGACTTTTTTACTCCACAAAATCTTAACTTCCTACTAACAAAATTTCATTCTTTAATTACTACTAAAAAAAATTCATTTTTATTTCCTGATAATTTTTTTTAGGGTAGGGGGCTGAATGCCCATTAACGCACAGAGTGTGGGACTCCCATCTTCGCAAAAAGGTGACCGAACTACCCACTAAATACCTCCCGTGTCAACATGAGAGCCTAGCCTGGAACCGTTTGACACATTACTTCGGGCCAGGTCTCGTTTTATTACACCGTTAGGCACCTTCAAGCTGGGGGATCACTCTTCTAGCGGGAGGGGAGAGGGGAAGAGAAAGTGCCAAACAAGCGATCCCCCAGCCCCAACACCCCCGGCTGCTGTGAGTCCCTTTTATCTTTTAGGCCTACCCCAACATAATGTGCCCCCTGGTTCCATTTGTCAACCGATTCGAGCATCACCGCGATTATATGAGATACTCTAACTATCCCCGTAGAGGGCTCTTCCAGCCTATCTTCCTCTGCTGGGCAAAACGGACAACCGTTTCTTACCAATCTTGTGCAGGCAAGTCTGAAAACACCCATGTCTGCTCAAAAGCTGGGTCGAATAGAAGTCAGTCTCACAGTGCCATCGATTTAGCCACGATCTCACATCTAGGAAGAGGCGCACAGTCCCCCTCCCCTTCATGCAATTCACCCAAAACTGCTGCCAATTGCTGAGCGAGCGATGTCTCTCTTCGCAGACAACCATCTTCCTCGGATCCTCATTTCGAAGCAGATAAATAGAGCGGTGCTCTCTGGCAAGGAGGCCGACAGGCATCACGCCTGCAATAACTTTCACCGCTGAATCAGAGACTGTTGGATACGAAGATGCAATGCTTAGCGCGCCTCTCTCTGTACCTGTGCCCAACGTTTCCGGTAAACCTCCTTACTGAAAGCGTCGCCCCGTACCTCTGCTCCGTACAGTAGCACTGAGCCTACAGCACTCATCAAGATGCGTCTTCTTGATGGGCTGGGTCCCCCTACGTTGGCCGTAAGTCAACTCAGAGCCGATACTCCTAAAGTAGCTTTCTCAGCCGTTGCCCTGATTTGCTCAGAGAAACTCAGCCCCATGTACTTCATCGACGGCATCAATCCGATTCACAAGTTTCCAATACTGATCATCCTTACTCTTCTTCTTCTTTGTAGCACTACAGCCCCTATTGGGCCTTCGCTTAGAGATAGTTAGAGAATCTCATTTTCATAACCGTATTGATTTGTTCGGAAGTTGGTTTGGTCAGTACCATGCTCCCGTGTGCCTGCTCATCTATGATATGATCTGATTAAATCAAACCATATCAACAGTGAGTGAACACTCATAGTCTGTCCGGAAAATCCCCTGAACTAAATCACTGTGCTCCCAACGAGATTTGAACCTGGGACCTTCGGCTTGTGGTTTCATGCTCTAACCACTAGACCACACAGACCACTCCTTACTCTCGGGATTCTCTTTTTCGTCAAGATGACCACTTCGGTTTTCTCCAGTGCTAGACTTAGCCCACGAGCAATCATCTAGTCTTTCATACCTAGCCTAAGTTGCGCTTATTCAACGGTGCGTCTAGCGGCCAGAGCCGCAACATCATCCTTATAGCCGATCAAGTGCGACTCATCTAGCATCTCCTGACTCAGTAATCCGTCGTAAGACACGATCCACAGATCTGGACCAAGGATAGATCCCTGTTAACAAAATACAATTCATTCCGATAGTATTTATTAATCTTATGCGTTGATTGCGCTGAGACAATAATCATAAAACTATTATACTATCTAAAACCTCCACGACACTTCTACTCGTTAAGAGAACAATTGCCCATTGTAACGATATCCACGCAGGCATTTGGAACTTTGTTGCTGTTTGATGAGTGGGAGAATGTTGAAAACAAGTGTAGATACTAGCGTATCGGACTCTCAATCTTGAGATCCTACTGGGACCATGGGTTCGAATAATCCCGGGTGCAAGGAAATCTTTTTAGCTTGTTCAAATTTAATTGTTTCTATTGTGAATCACGATTTGCATATAGCGAAGCCTTATCATGGTTATATGTAGATCGCCATTTATTGCGATTGCAATTATTGCATTTTGCGCAAGTCGAAGGATGACTGGAGAGAACGAGATCAGAGTGTAATTAACTTTAATTACATTACCTCTGAACGGCAGTGGATGTTTGGAGAAAAGAGTTGCAGGATAAGACATTAGTCAGGTGATAGCGAAAGTTGTTAGTGGAAGTCTAGTTAGGATGATGAGTTGTATAGGTGGGGAAATAAGAGGTTCTGTAGATTGATAAAGAAATTGATTTTTGCTTATGGCTTTGCATTAAACTTGATTACGGATTTAAGGCGAAAAAGAAAGGCAAAAAGTTTTAAAACGTTGTAATTTTTTCGCATTATTTAAGTGTGCTAAGAAGAAGAAAAAACAGACTATCAGTGGATGGTTTTGGTATTGAAAAGAGTGAACTAAAAAATACCGCCGGTTCAAATATACCTGTATGATTTAACCATCAACATTGTATTGAAAAGAAAACGAATAATAATAATAGTGCATGCCAGTTCAAATGGACGTAAAATAAAAACACACTAAACGGCTAATGGGAGAAGACGAATGAATCGGAGGTTTGGTGCAAAAGAATAATATTCAAATAATGAAGCTTCGGAATTCTTAAACTATGAAAACGTGAAAGAAACAAAAGCGAATTAAAATTGATTTTTCTAAGGCGTATTTTTTCGAATAAAGATATTTTTCCCGCTTGCTTACAGCTGTAACTCAATTTTCAGAAAGAATAAAAAAAACTTGTTCCTTTTCAACTTTATATTTTTTTTATGCATATACGCATTTCGACTGTTACATGCAGTTTCCTTCAGTGCAACGAACTTTTTGCTTGACTTAGCTTACCTTATATATTATTCGCGTTTTTTGGACGTTTGAATTATGCTGTGCAGTACTTAATTACATTATAATTACATAAACATCAAATCTACAAGCTTCGATTTATTATTCGCTATATCTATTTATTTATTTATTAGCCAAGCAAGGCACTGGTACAAGAAATAAAAATATACAAATTTTGTACGCTAACTCACAATAATTACTTAAAAAATACAAATTAAAATTAATTAGATTGATACAATAAAAATATGGTGTCAGGGTTGGATACATGATGGGATTAAGATGCTAGGGCATTTGATAGCAGAGCTTTGAAATGGGTTCTGGACATGTCTGGGGAGTAATGCGCACCGTGTGAATTAAACGTTTTGCAACATCTATTGATAGGCTCATTATCGGCATAGATTGTGTGGTGCCGCTCTTCCACCAACAGACGAGAGTGCCTAGTGACTCGCAAAGGCTCATGTACTTTTATTTTATTAGTTAAAAATGGAACATTTATCGAGCCTCTGAGGACATCAAACGCGAAACAGCAGGTTATCGTGATTCTCCGGGAAGCAAGTGATTGCATATTCAAAATTTGCAGCCTGTGCTCGTAGGGGGGTAAATCCTGAAAATTCTTAGGATCATATAGCGACCTCAATGCAAACAATACAAACTGTTTTTGAACCGATTCAAGTCTGTCAATGTGGACATGAAAAACAGGATCCCAAATAAGACAAGCATATTCAAGCATTGGGCAAACTAACGCGACGTACAACGTCTTAGATACCCAAATATTTTGAAACTCTTTGGATCGACGTTTGATGAGGCCGAGTAGCTTATTGGCCCTAGAGATAACTTCATCGTAATGCAAGTTGAATCGAAGTTTATTGTCCAACATAACACCGAGGTCTACGACGCTGTTCACTCTGTTTAGTTTGTGGTAGTTGAGATGATAATCGCAAGCAAGAACGGAGTTTTTACGGGAAAAACTTATTACCACACATTTTTCGAAATTCAGAGATAGTTGGTTGTTTTCTGACCATTCTAAAAGAGAGTGTACCTTGTTTTGAAGGAATGCCGTGTCCTTAGGAGACGTTACTACATTGAATAGCTTAAGATCGTCGGCATAAAATAGATGGGGAATATCAGACAGCATAACAGAGAGATCAGAAATAAAGATGTTAAAAAGTAGGGGACCAAGATGGCTGCCTTGAGGTACACCAGAGCAAACATTTATTTCTTTGGACACAAACCCTTGAAATTTGACGAATTGGGTCCTATTTTTGAGATATGAGTCGAACCAGTCTAGCAAAGGACCACGGATTCCGAAGATTTTTAATTTGTTTATTAAAATTTCGTGGTTAACACGATCAAACGCTTTGCTGAAGTCAGTGTAAATCGCATCAATTTGGTTACCTTTTTCCATTTCACAGAGGATACTAGAAACCATTACTGTAAGATTTGTAACTGTTGAGCGATTTTTTCGGAAACCATGCTGTTGATCGTTTAGCAGAGGCTCAATGATGGGCGATATTTTTAAACAGACTATTTTTTCAAAAAGTTTAGGAATTGCTGATAGTATTGCAATGCCTCTGTAGTTTTCAACTGATGCTTTATCTTTACTTTTATAAATTGGAATCAAATGGGATGTCTTCCATATCGTTGGGAAAATTCCAAAAGAGAGGGATTTATTAAAAATAATATGCAGAGGAAGAATCAATTGCTCTTTACAGTGAAACAAGAAGCGAGGAGGGAGTAAATCAGGACCAGGCCCTTTATTGATGTCAATTGCCTCTATTGCGTTGGATATATCATTTTCAGAAATGCAGAGTTCCTCGATGGGAGACGCTGAGTTTTCGACTGAAGAAGGTATGTAGGATGAGGAGTTGGTTGGACAGTACACGGATTGAAAATGACTTGCAAAAAATTCGCAGTTGTCTACGGGATTGCACGAGCTCAAGTCTTGATACACCATAGAATTGGGAAAACCTTGGGACTTACGTTTAATGTTTACAAAATCAAAAACTTTTTTGGGTTATGGATAATGTTTTCACCAATTATGTTAACGTAAGAATCATATGCTTCCCGAGATTTGAGTTGCAATTCATCACTTAATTTACAATCTACGGGTATTCTCCTTGTCACTTTGCTTTCAATCGTATCTAGTTTTTTTCCATTTCCTCCATTTCCTGGAGCTGTATCTTAATGGAGCGTTGTCTTCGTTGACCGAGTCAGACCAGCATTTCCTCGGTCTCCCCACTGGGTGTGCTCTTCAGTTCCCTCACGAATACCTTTTCGGGTATCCGTTGTTCATCCATATGATACAATTGTTGAGACTTCCAGCTTGTGAAAAATTTCATACAAGTCATGGTTGTATTGAATTTGCCATTTGTTCCCATGTTACTTCGCTCTGATTATTTGCCTCTGGCACGTCTTTCAAAAGCATTCGATATAGGATGCTTGAGTTAGGGTCCATGTTTCACACCCATAGCATAACACAGGTCTTATCACAGATTTGTATATTTGGAGCTTTGTTTTTCTGTTTTTGCAGCTGGTCTTCAAGATGGTCAAAACTGAATAAAATATTTTATTTGTTAGTTGCATTCTTCAGAGTATTTCGTCACTTTGACTACCGATTCTTGTTATTTTGGCGCCTTAATATAAAAATTTGCTCACGTTTTTGATACTGTTTTCATCAAGTGCAATATTTTGGATATTTGAGGAATTTTTCATCGATTAGGTCATGAGCTTGGTTGTATTCTCATTGATTTGTAGCCCTATAAGCTCTGTTTTGGTTTCAAGTCTCAGAAAGAGTTCTTTGGCAGTTGTTAATGACCGTGACAAAGTGTTGATGACGTCGCATTTGGCTCGACATGTATAGTGCCGTATCTTTCGTATTGACAAGTAGCTTTCTGATGACTTATTCCAGAACCAATTTGAATGGCAAAGGGGCCAGCCCGTCTCCCTGCTTTAGTCCGATATTCGCGTCAAAGACATCGGGGAGTTGGTTATAGATAAGGACTTCGGAGATTGTCGCCATCATGTCATTTTGTAACACGGAATAATTTGGCTGGAATACCAAGGCAAAGCATTATTTGGTACATTACGTTACGACCAGTACGTCTATCTTGAACTCCCAGCATTTTTCAAGTACCTGTTTGACTGCAAACACTTGGTCTATCGTCAATCTACCCAGTCTACAGCCACCTTCATACTCCCCAATAATACTGTTGGCGCTTGATCTGACCTTATTTTCTGAAACTTTTGAAAATATTTTGTACCCCGTAAGAAGAAGTGAAATGCCTCTATAGTTTTTGCACCGTAGCTTGTCACCTTTTTTGTAAATACATAGGGAATATAATTGACTGGCTCACTCTTTCAGCATATGTTTTTGTTGTCGAATATGCTAGGTGACTTTATGGGTGGTTTTCAAACACCGCTGCCACCATATTTAATGAGATCCACTGGGATCTTATTCATGCACAGCGCTGATAACCACGTTTCAGAGTTGTCAGTACTTTGCACACTTGTCTTGTGTTGTTGCTCGCTAGACTTACATCGGACCTTCTTACTTGGTTGCCATAGTATTTTATTTTCTTAATTTTAATTATCTTATTTACTACCATCCCGAGATTTTCATAATATTCTTCCGTTGTCTTGGTTTTCCGATCTAGATACGAGTATTCTTTGTAAGTCCGATTCTTTTTGCCTTGTCTTCTTGTCTTCAAACCAATATTTTTTTTGCACCGGGCTTGATGTCTTATCGCTCTGGTCTTAATTGCCGCTTTCACTTCCACCCATAGCTCATTGTTTGTTTTCAGCAATGTATCTTATACGATGGGAGCTAGCTGATTGTTGAGGGTTTCCGTGAAATTTTTGGCCGCAGATTTGGAACCTTTTTATGTTGAAGTTTTGTTGAGACCTGGTCTTTGCCAAATACGTCTTTGACAAACGACATCCATAGGTTAATTTAATCAAGTAATGATCCAAGCTAAAACTGGCTTTTCTGTATGTACGGACATCAAGTATGCTGAAGGTCCCATGTTGTTGGATCAGAACATAACCGATATAGTTTTGTATGTTGCTATCCGGTGAAAGCCAGCAAACAGGCAAGTCTAACATAGATATGACTATAATTCTGCTACATGCAAAGTCAACCACGTGCTTGCAGTTGTCATTTGTTTCATCGTAGCGACTATATCCTCCAGTTGTTCCCCAATGAGATAGTGCATTGAAATCAATCAAAATTATTTTCGTATCGTTTGTAGGCAATGTTTTGACTAGCCTGTCAAGAAGTTTTAGAACGTTCCATTCATTTCTTCGTCCTTTTTTTGGTCAAAGCTTCTACTTTTACCAGTGAAATTTTGAAGAATTTCGCTTTTAATGGATTGCACACAACCGTTATTTGATCATATCACTTGGATGTTATAAATCTCCGCCTGAGATCTTTGCAGGAGGATCTTAAGCAGCTTGGAAAGGCCATAATTGAGTTTAAGGTAGAAGACCTCAATTGGATGAAAAACTTATTTCCTGTTTTGTATGCTTGTAAAGACCTCAGATAATCATATTGAAGTTTTTTCCTCCAGAAGATAATTTTTTGGGGTGCTGAATTTTTCGCTGGCAAGCAGTTATTTTGCAATAGTCTGTCGTAGTTTTTGGTAGAATTTGGATCCCCAAATAAACTTGTTTTGCTGATTACAAAGTTATTTCCCAATTTTCGAACTCTGGCGCGAATTATGTCCGTTATTTGGGTTCTTGTAAGATAATAGTGGCCAATTTTACAATTTTTGTCTTCAACTCTGATGATTTGAGTTTTGATGAGTTCTTCTTCTTCTTAGCGCTACAGCTCCTCTCGGGCCTTCGCTTCCTGGTTTTGATGAGTTGGATGCCTCAAATACAGGTGATTTAGTGGGTAAATTAATTGGCTTTGAGGGACTATTAATGAACAATCAGGGAAGCTTTCCTACTGGTTTTGGTTGTTGTAAGCTTGGAAACACCTTATCATCATCATCCTCTTCCATATCTTCAGCCCCTGCCTCTTCTTACTGTTCTTCCTCAATTACTTTTCTAGAATTCCTTCTTATGAAAAAAAAAAATGGTTTTATTAGAAGGAGAGGAGGAGGCTTCCATCCATCTCTTCTTGTTGAGCTTCTTTTTCTTATTTTTGTGGAGGCTGATTTCCCTCATCAAGAATTGATTTTTCTTACGTTGGCCTGCCAGTTATACAAAAGTTTCTTGCAGCTGTTGCTGCGTGAAGACCTGCTTTAACTGGTCTTGAATGTTATTGGCATCTCTAAATTGCCTCATTACATGTTTATTCTGTCTGCCCATGTCCATACTTATGCTCTCCTCTATACTAGATTCGTAACATAATCTCTCGTTTTTTGTGACCAGCGATAGAATTCCACACATTCTGTAACTTTTCTAATGTGTATTGTGTAGATGCCTTTGATCTATCATTCGTGCACCAAAAATAAGTTGTTTCTTACCCGCTGATTTTTGGAATCTGTAGGGTTCTTTGCATCTCTTCCTCTCTTCACCGTGAATTATTGGTATTCATATTGCTGTCCTCTTTTGCGGATTTGATTCACAAGCTTGGAATTTGACCTTTTTCTTGAACATGCCACTTTTACCACTCAATGATCACTAGTCACTTTACATATGCCATTCCTGAATCACTGTTTGAGCTAGACTCGGACGGTGCATAATTTAAATTCTATCTCCAACCCTAAAATAGTGCCAGGCCCTGGTTCTGTTTAGGCCATACTGTAAGACTATTACAAAGTACAAATGGTTTCTGCACATCAAAGTTGAACATAATGTTGTTATGTGTCTGTAAATCACAATAGCTTTTCACCACACATGCTACAAAACAAAAAAAAACTACTCAAAAAGGGATCCACTATCAGTCAAGGCATTGTACAAGGCCGACTTGCTAATAAACTCAAAGAATTTTGCATACGAGTACGTTATGACTCTAATGAGGAAATACGTTCCACCACAAAATATGGAATTTTATAATACTTTGTTGACACAAAGGACTATGAAAGAAATTTTGAATTCAGAATATGATGACAATTTACTAACATAATACCATTTTTGCTATAGAAAATTTAACTTCGAGTCGTAAAAGCAGAAGCCTTCAAAACTTTTTTTGTTCACTTAAAATGTTCTTTTTTCTAATATGAATCTATCAAATTTTGTATTCTTACTTGCCTATACTCTAATATAATTAAAAATAACCATTAAAAAATGTGCTTACATTTTTGGAAAGTTTTTTGCATTTTCCTTATAATTTTGTAACGTGTACTTGTTTTGTTATTTCATTGTCACCTTTATTGTCTCTCATAGTGGATTCCCTCTGAGGTTCTTTGCAATAGTGCCATCTATTCAGGAATCATTGGAGAGCTGATTTTAAAGGGTGGTCCAACCAAAACGGTCGATGTTAATTGTAAATAAAACAAAAAGTTTTTAGAGAATTATGTTAATACTTTTTATTATAATAAAGGCATCTATGACAATTATGTGTAAGATAAAATATTGCCCAAACACTCACTACAGCTACGGTGGCATACTTCTATCCAATCGTCCATATTTTCAATGACTCTGAGACTTAATGTGCTCAATTATCTCATTCTTTAGCTCTTCAATTGCTTTTGGCTCATTGGCGTCCGGGTCCATAACCTCAATTTTTGGCTACAAGAAGTCCGTTATCGTCTCGCAATAGCAAACACCATTCACGGTGACGACTTGGCCGTCCTCTTTTCGAAAAAGTATGGCCCAATGGCGTCGACAGCCCTTAAACCGCACTAAACAGTCACTCTTTGTGGATGCATCGGTTTTACAACAATCACTGGTAGATTTTCATCTACCCAAAAGAGGCAATTCCGCTTGTTAACGAATCCTCTGAGGTGAAAGTGTGCCTCGACGCTTAAGACGATTTTCTTTGTAAAGTCACCATTCTCTTCAGTCTGTTTAACCTACCATTCGGCATATTGCCGGCGTTTGAAATGGTCAGTAGGCTTCAGCTCATGAGTCAATTGAACCTTATAAGCGTGTAAATTCACATCTTTATTCAAAACTCGCATCAGCGATGTTCGTTAGATGTTCAATTGTTGAGAACGACGACGAGTTGAGGTTGACGGCTCTTCTGCCACGCTATCGCGAGCAACAGTAATATTTTCTGCAGAAGGTACTGGGCAAGCATGCACAGATGACTTTACATTTCCTACAGATCCGGTTCGCTGAAATTTGCGCACAATTCTCCCGATTGTGGACACATTTGGTCGATTATGCTGACCAAAAAAATCACGAAGTGCACGAGATGTATTTTGATTTGAACGCCCATTTTCGTAAAAGACTTCAAGAACCTTAACGCGCTGCTCAGTTGTGTACCTCTCCATGGATGAATTTGTCAAACAGTGAAAAAAAAATCTTGAGGTTAAGTTGTGACTTACAATTAACATCATGCATTATGGTTGGACCAACCTTTACAAAGATGCAACTGCAAATGGTATTGGCCAATCGTCGAATCACCGTTAGAGAAGTTGCTGAGGACCTAAACATATCGATTGGCTCGTGCCATTCGATTTTTATCAACGATTTGGGCATGAGACGGGTCGCCGCGAAATTCGTACCAAAATTGCTCAATTGCAACCAAAAACAGCAACGCATGAACATTGCTAATGAGATGTTAAACTCTGTCCGCGACGAACCAAATTTGCTCCAGAGGGTCATAACTGGTGACGAATCGTGGGTTTATGGTTATGACGTGGAAACCAAAGCTCAATCATCTCAATGGAAGCTGCCGCATGAACCAAGACCGAAAAAAGCGCGCCAAGTTCGGTCGAATGTGAAAGTTTTGCTGACAGTTTTCTTCGATTGCAGGGGCGTGGTGCATCATGAGTTCTTGCCACAGGGAAGAACGGTCAATAAGGAATATTACCTGCAAGTTATGCGCAATTTGCGCGAAGCAATCCGCCAGAAACGCCCGGATTTGTGGGAGAACAAAAATTGGCTTTTGCACCACGATAACGCCCCTGCTCACACATTGTTGCTTGTGCGCGACTTTTTGGCCAAAAAGAACACACTAATGATGCCGCAGCCACCGTATTCCCCAGATCTGGCCCCCTGTGACTTTTTCTTGTTTCCTAAACTGAAGAGGCCCATGAAAGGACGACGTTACGTTACGCTTGACGAGATAAAGACGGCATCGAAGGAGGAGCTGAACAAGATTAAAAAAAATGATTTTTTTAAGTGCTTCGAAGATTGGAAAAACCGTTGGCAAAAGTGTATAATATCTCATGGGGATTACTTTGAAGGGGACAAAATATATATTCATGAATAAATAAATAATTTTTGAAAAAAAAAACAAAATTCGCGATATTTTTTGAAAACACCTCGTATAATTAGTTGTAAGATTTTCAAGTCGCGAATTAGACAGTGTTGTATTGAAATACAAAAATTGGAAATATATAAGTTTGAAATCGAACGATAGTTTTTTATCGTGAAACATAAGGTTTTAATCGATCTACCGAAATATTACACGCTTTATTATTAATCTCAATAGTGAAATATTTTTCTTTTCTCTGCAATATCTTAAAGGGACCTTGGCATGGTGGTTTAAGCGATGGGCGAACCGAATCTACCCTGACTAGAACTTCGGTGCATGTATCTAAACTTTTAATAATTTTTGTGTAATTATTACCATGATTTGCTGCCGGGATATGTTTGAGAACCGACATAGCAACTTTCAGATCTTTAACAAAATCGTTTTGTATTTGGTTATCGAATGATGGAATTGAAAAATCACCCGGAATTTTGATATTTTCTCCATAAGTAGCTCTGCTGGAGAAGTATTAAGATCTTCTTTGATTGCTGTTCTCAAACCTGACATCACAAAAAGTAAGCTCTTGGTCCATGAAGGATTATTATGTGTCATGATGACCACTTTTGGCGTACGATGCCATCTTTCGATTATACCGTTAGCTTGAGGATGATAAGCTGTAGTACGGTTGCGCTTAAAACCTAGAGTCCTTGCTAGTTCGCCAAATAGTTTTGATTCAAATTGTTTACCTTGATCAGTAACTATGATTTCAGGAACTCCAAAACGTGCAATCCAAACACTGCATAAAGCTTCCGCACAAGATTGAGCTGTTATATTTGTCATTGGAATAGCTTCTGCCCATCTTGAAAATCTATCAATAATTGCCAAGCAGTACGTGAAACCTTGTGAATAAGGAAGTGGTCCAATAATATCCATATGAATTGCTTTGAAGCGTTTGGATACCAATAGAAAAGTCTTAATTTCACTTTTATTATGCCTTGAAATTTTGCAACATTGACAATCTAAACAACTTGGAGTCCATTTTGCAACATCGTTATTTAATGAAGGCCAAAAATATTTGCTTGCAATGATACGACGAGTAGTTCGTATTCCAGGATGTGCTAAATTGTGAACAGTTTTGAAAACTTGCTCATGAAATTTTTCTGGAATGTAAGGCCTGATAGTTTTATCAGAAATTTCACAAAAAACTTAAATTATTTGACTAAACTCAAATTTCGAATTTGTTCTCAAGTTTGTCAAACATTCATCTACAATTTGTGCTTCTGAAATAGCTTTGAAATCTATTGTACTAGGAATTTCTATTTGAGAAATCCTATAAAGAGAATCAGCAACTACATTCTCTTTGCCAGAAATACGAGTATGTCGAAAGTCTTTAGTAAACTCACTAATAAATGTTAGTTGACGGAGTTGCCTTGGAGAAGCTTTAGCTGGGTTTTGCCGAAGTGAATATATTAATGGCTTGTGATCTGTGAACAGCGTGAAAGAACGACCTTCAATGTAAAAACTAAAATATTTTACTGCTTGATAAGCCGCCAACAATTCACGGTCATAAGTACTATAATTTTTTGAGCTTGATTGAGCTTCTTAGAGCAGAAACCTTAGGGTTGCCAGTCGTCATTTATGCGTTGTTGGAGTGCTGCATCAATGGCAATATCTGAAGCATCGACAAAAATTGCTAAAGGAGCATCCATGTAAGGAAAAGCTAATACTACTGCTTCGAACAATTGTTGTTTTGAAAAATTAAAAGGGGGTCCAGTTAATTTTTCTTTTGTCTGACTTTTTAGCTCCTATTAAATAACTGTTAAGTAATGCATGATGTTGAGCTGCATTGGGCGAAAAACGACGGTAAAAATTTATCATGCTTAAAAATCGTCTAAGTTCTAAAATAGCCTCAGGTAATTTGAATTGAAGAATATCTTGACACTTGTCTGGAGCTGGACGAATGCCTTCAGACGAAATGAAATGACCAAGAAATGTTATCTCAGTCTGTAAAAATTTACATTTGTTAATGTTAATTATAAGACCATGTTCTTGTAATCTTTCAAAAATAATTTCCAAATGAGCTAAATGCTCAGAAACTGATTTAGATGCAATCTGAATGTCGTCAAGATATACAAAACAAAAATTTAGATCTTCAATACAGAATTAATAAACCGCTGGAAAGTTTACGCAGCATTGCATAGTCCAAAGGTCATTCGGGTAAACTCAAAGAGTCCAAACGGTGTGCATATAGCTGTTTTTGGAATATCTTCGGGTTCGACTGGAATTTGATGGTTTGCCTTGGTAAGATCTAAAGTTGAAAATGTTTTGCAATCGGTCAAAAAATGAGTAATATCGTGTATATTAGGAATCGGATAACGATCTGGAACGGTTATGGCATTAAAACGTCTGTAGTCTCCACAAGGATGCCATTCACCATTACTTTTTTTACCATGTGTAATGGTGAGGACCATTTGCTGTCTGAAGGACGGCAGATGCCTTGTTTCAGTAGAAAATTAAATTCTTTTTTAGCTGACTCTAATCTGTCCGGAGCTAAACGTCTCGGTTTGGACATGATTGGTGATCCAGAAGTAACAATTTTATGTTTAATATTATGTACTGGAACTTTGGTGAAATCAGATTCTAAGGTAATCGACTTGAATTTAATTAATAATTCTTTAACATTAGGATCAACATCCGATTGAACGTGAATTGATAAATTTGAATAATCCTTCCTTAGAAATAGAAGCTATTGATTTAAGATTGGTAACTGGGTCAATTAAAACTTTATTAGCTACATGGCAAAATTTTCAAACTTCTTCTCCGTCTGTCCAACAACGGATACCAGGAAGTTGTCACAATTTATCTTCCTCACAACGTCAAATATCAATACGAATTTTGAACTCGTGGACAATTCAAAGGCAGAAACTAAAAGCGGTTGCAATGAAATCCTAAAATTGTAACAGCCGATCGTAAGCCGAGAGAAAATTTTCTTCTTTCTTGTTAATTCAATTTGAACGGCAATACCCAGGCGTTCGAGAGAAAAACTGGAATATGACTAGCCTGGAGGTCTTGAATATAACCAGTCTGGAGGTCTTGAATTTTTGAAGGCGCTTGTGCCTTATCGAGGTCACCAATTGTTCATAATTGTTCGTTATTGTTCGTTTATGATGTATATAATGATAAACTTTTTCTTCAATATTTTATTTTTCAAAACAATTTATATTCATTAATTGACTATTTATATACAATTCAAAAAATATTTTTTTTTAACTTCAAAAACAATATACATATCTAGATTTACATTAAATGTTTTAATATGTCAAAAGTAAAGTCTTTTTATGTGAAGTATATTTTATGTATGGAATGAATATTTTTGAGTTATTTTGAATTATATAACCGCCACAAACCCTTGTGTGTGTGTGGTATCAAATGAAAGGTCTTGATTAGAACTTCAAAAATCTGAAATACAAAAATCATTTAATGAATTAGGGGGTCCAGGGGAAGGTAAAATGTACGCATAATTTGTGTACCCACCCCCCCCTCGCGATTGGACACCTTTGAGCCGAAAAATCTGAAAATTGTCACGAATATGGATCTTTATGAGTACAAGAGCAACAAATACGTCAAAAATCGAAATTCATTCAGCTTTGTTAATAATAGTATGATTTGAAGATTTAACATTTTCGCCCATAAAATCCAAATGTACCTTTAAACTTCTTGAAATTTTGCAATTATATAGACTGGTATAAGATACGACGTCCACAAAATTTAATTGAGATCGAAACATAATCAAATGAGTTATAACGATTTCAATTGTATGGAATCACAACAACAATAACACGTGTTTATGGTTGTTATTATATGATGTTAGAGTCCATGGTGCTACCCATCTTTGGTGATATACTGTGATTAGGTAGCTCTCTGTGTTGTGGGACATTTTTGGCTATGGATTTTCTCCATTTTTCGTGGTTTGATGAATAATAAACCAAAAAAGTAATCAAACGCTGTAAAATTTGTTTTTATGACAAATATGTATATTTTATTTATTTATTTATCAAGCAAGGATTGTGTTTATATAATAAATAATCATACACACACTGACATATAAAAACAAATTCGAAAAAAAACCAAACGGTCCTCAAATTTAACAATACATTACAAAAGTTTATTTAACTATTAGGATTGAGAAAATAAAGCATTAAATCGTGAGGACTCACACCGGGTCGAAAAGACCTGGAACATTTTCAATTCCGTCATAATTTCTTTGGTCTTGGGTAGTGTCTGGTGACATTTGTTTCGAGGCTTGCATATAAAATTACTGTTGAAATGTTAACTAAACACGAGAAGCATAAGCTTGGTTCATCTTTTCCCATCTTAGACTGCGTTAAGTTAACAAATACAATCTCGCTCATCGTCAGATCGCCTCCTTCAAAATCAGTGTACCAGCAGCATGTAGCGCTTTGTTGAATCAAAATTTGTGGTCGGATTGAATTTTAGTCAAGCGTTACAGTCCTCCTAGAAGGCGAAATTTTCGAAGAACTTCACATCAAAAAATCAACTCATAACTGACCCTATAACTTATAATAATATTAACTTATATTATCAAAATGTAAGAGACTTGCGGACCAAATTACATAGCCTTAGCGTTCCAAACATTCTTGCGAATGATAATATTATTTGCTTAACTGAGACTTGGTTGAGGAATGATATACATAGCTTGGAATTTTTCCTGAATCACATTGTCTATCGAAGAGACCGTGGTTTTAATCTGACAAAGAAATCTGATGGTGGTGGAGCACTCATTGCCGTTGCTAAAAATCTTTCCAGTGAACTCTGCGGCAATTTTTATCCCCCAGATTTAACCGAACACGTACTTGTCAGAGTCAATACTTTTTCCACTTCTTTGTTCATATTGTGCATCTATGTTCCCTGTAACTCTTCTTTTGACTTTTATGATTCACTATTTGACTCACTATCATCGTATTGTCTTGCACTTCATTCCACTTCACGTATTATTATTTGTGGCGACTTCAATCTTCCTTCCGTAGAGTGGAACTTAACATTATCTATTGATATCTTGGCTTTCAATCGACAGTCTGTATTACTATCGAATTTTTTTTCCAAATCTTCTCTTAACCAATTAATTTACGTTCTAAATATAAATAATCGGATGCTAGATCTTGTTATGTCGAACACTGGTACTGGCCATATTCACGTAGCTGCTGCAGCTCCCTCCTATGTATCTCCTGACCCCCATCATCCCCCTTTGTTGTTAGACAACAGCATGAGCTTTCCAAAAATACTTTAATACCATCAGTTCTTCAAGTTCAACTTCAGGAAAGCCGATTACAGCGCACATCTTTGAGTGGTTGATTGGTTTTTTGACTGCCTTGATTATGAAGAAGCTCTTACCAATTTAATTCCCACTTTGATTCGCTTATCCATCAATTTACACCCCTATGTTGGTCCAAACAGAGCTCTGAGCCACTTTGGCTCAATCGTGACATCTTAGTAGCTCTGAAGATTAAGAACAAACTTCGCCAAAAGTTTAGATTGACTGGTGATTCTGACTCTTATAATGAATACTCTACATCCCGTGCCTCGGCAAAATTATTCACTAAAAGCTCAAGGAAAAATTACTTTACGCACATAGAGCAGTCACCTCATTCCAACCAGTCAAAACCATTCTGGTCATATATGAATCATCTAAAGTCCTCCCTGCACTTTCCTAGCACCATGTATTGGAATGATAAACACAGTTCAACGCTGGGATCCGTTTCCAACTTGTACGGGGACTTCTTTTCCACTATAACTTCCTTTTCGGCATCCGATTCTTCTTATGATTTCCCTCTTCATTTTTCTGTGGCTGATAGTGCTCCTGCAGTTAGTCCTGCATATATCGAGTCTATAATTAATACTCTTGACACAAGCATTGGTTCAGGGCCAGACGGAACTCCAAATGTGTCCGTCAAAACTCTGTCCTTTTCATTAAGTGTTCCTCTGAGTTTTATCCTTAACGCCAGCTTGTCCTCCGGAGTTTTTCCTCGCTCCTGGAAGACAGCGAACATCTTCCCAATTCATAAATCTGGTCCTCTTTCATGTGTCTCCAAGTACCGTCCAATCTCACATCTATCGTGTTTCCCGAAGATCCTAGAACGTTTAGTTCATAATCACATTTATGAACTCAACATATATGCTCTTCGATATCTCCTGCTCAACAAGGCTTTCTTCCAGCTCGGTCAGTGACTACAAACCTACTTGAGTTTACTTACATTGTTGGTGAAGCCCTTGATAAGCACTTTCAGGTTGACGTCGTTTATACTGATTTTACCAAGATGTTTGATAAAGTAAATCATAATGTACTGTGTAAAAAGCTAACACAACATAGTATTTCTGGTTGTTCGCTCTCTTGGCTTGTCTCATATGTAAACAATCTTTCATGTAGACTAAGTCTCTGTGGAGTGCTATCTCACTCCTTTTATCCACAGACTGGAGTCCCGCAAGGATCCATCCTGGGGCCGCTTTTATTCCTAATATACATTAACGACTTGCCCTCTTTAAAAGATGCTCCATCTCTTCTCTATGTTGATGATCCAAATTTTTTAAAGTATTTAGAAGTATTGATGAATGCATCTCTCTCCAAAATGACCTGGGTGTCCTATGCAACTAGAGTGAATCAAATTTTCTTTCCGTTAATGTTCAAAAATGTCATAAAATCGCTTTTTCTTTAAAATCAAATCAAATCTCATTTCCGTATAGCCTACACAATGAGCCGCTATCTGTAGTAACCAAGTTCAAAGACTTAGGGGTGATCTTAGACCCGCGACTCAAGTTCAAAGAGCACATCCCTCACATCACGTCACGTGCTTCTCGGGTTTCCGGATTTGTTTTTCGTCACTTCTGCATCTTTGGAAATATCCTGTCTTCAGTACATCTGTATGTAAGAACTGTTCAGTCTATCTTCGAGTATTGTTACCAAATTTGGACAACGCATTATAAGTACTTAGACTCACTACAAGAATCTGTACAACGGAGGTTTATCCGAATATTTTTCTTTAAATTTAAAGTCCCGTACCAATCTTATAAAGAAAGACTTTCTTTTCTGCACCTCCCATCGTTATCATCTCGTAGACACTTTCTTGATGAATGTCTCCTATATAAGCTTCACCTTCATCAGTTACAAGCATATGTAAGACAGTTACTGACAATGTGGACATCTTATTATCCCTCTAGTAATGAAGGATCATACCACATTCCATTTGCAAGAACGGAAACATTTTAAAACCACAATGCTATGGAGTTTGGCCCCTATCCTCCATCTTTAGTAATTTATAAGCATAGACTTAAGAATTTAATTTTAAACACCTAGCCTACTAGATATATTTTGTTATACTTTTCTATTTGTATTGTTTGAACCAATCTTGTAATTGGACTCTAGTCTATTATAAGCTGGTCGAAATAAATAAATAACTTTGCGTACTTTCAAATCAAACTATGAGCTAGTAACTCTCTCCATGGAGGTTCCCCAGGAAAAAGTGCGAACCACTCAGGGATTTTGAGTACCCGTCAAAGTCAAAAGCGCTTTATTCAGTACTAATCGTTATAGATTTAAAAAAATATAAAGCAAATTCCAAACAATAAAACTGCGAAAACTTAATGGGCCTAATGGCTCTCTAAATTGATACGTTATCAATAATACGCATTTAATGAAAATAAACAATAGAAAATACAAATTAATTGTGTAAAATAGTTAGTTAGTAGTGTAAAATCGTTAGTTACGATATGAAGTCATAGACGGCGTTAAGTGCATATCATAAAAGTAACAGCCTAAATTAATCACATCTGTCAAAATTCATCATTCTTAATTTGTATTTCCGAGTGTGTACTTGCTTGACTGAATGTGGCCAAAATATGCGAGTTGAAAACACGTGTCAAGTTTTCAGGCCTATCATGGTACCCAAACCCGGGAAAGGAGGACAATAGAGCAAAAGACAATTGGGATTTATGGAATTCAATATACTTCGAATTGGACAGATGTGATTGGATTTGGCGTCTCTTGATGAAAATAGCTTTCGAGAATTTGTACATAAAAGTAACTGTTGACGGTGTATGTGTTATTCTATATACATTGGATGTGTTGTGTGTAGGTGCGATTGGGACAATTAAAACCGTGAGTAAACAAACCAAAACCGACATAAAAATGAAGAGTTTAATAAAAGGCCAAATGGGGTTTGTCAAGCAGTTGAGAAAGGCGGAATGTAAATTTAAAAAGGCAAATCTTGAAACGTGAACTAAATCTAGTTACGTGACAGCAAGAATGGAGTTATTAGACAAATTTGAGCATGCATTTAACGAGAACCATTGAAAAATTGTCTCGGAACTAACAGAGGAGCAAAAAGATAAGACATCTTTTTTTTTGCATGACGGGCAAGATATATTTCAAGAAAGTGTTATCAACTATAAGTCTTTACTTAACGAGTACTTAGAGATAAATTCTTCATCAAGGTAAAGTGTCAGTCACAATGCAAGTGTAACTAAAGAGAACAGTTCCGAGTTACAGTTGCCTAGAATACAATTACCAATTTTCTCAGGAAAATACACGGAGTGACAAACATTTTATGTCATGTTTTTGTCATTAATACATGCCAACAACACGCTGTCACCAGTACAAAAACTTCATTACTTAAAAACGGGCTTGTCTGGTAAATCTGAAACACTATTGCAAAATTTTTCTACTACATCAGCACACTACAAAGAAGCATGGGAAAATTAACTAAAAGATACAACAATAGAAGATATAATTGCAACGCTATTCTCAAGAGCCTATTTGCACAAAAGCGTTTACAACATAAGTCTGGAAGAGCAATCAGAGAGTTATTAGACACAACTACTTTATGTTTAAAAGCACTAAATAACCTTAACATTACAACACAAGAATGGGATGCGATAATAATGCACTTGACTGTTTCCAAATTAGACGTAGAGTCACATGAACAGTGGGAGACTTATGTAAGTGGATTAGAAGGCGATCTACCTGCATGGACCCAATTAAGGAAGTTTTTAGAGATGCGCTTTAGAAGTCTAGAGATGTCTGATATGAGAAAACAAACAACAAGCTCTCAGGTGGCTGCAAAATATACGACCTTAAAACAATCCATCAGAACAAAAGCATTTCATTCTGCTGTAAATGTAAAATCTAATACACCCCAAAACCTAGCGCCTTGCGCAATGGGTCACATTAGATATTCTATTGAGATCGATTTAAGAAGCAACCAGTGATTGAAAGACAAAATATTTCACAAATAAAAAGGCTCACACATCCACAATATTATAGACATAGAGCAGTGGGGGCATGTATCAACCCAAATGAACTCCGCTGATTGTGCTTCACAGGCCAGAACTCGTCCAAATTGAAAAACAACCAGCTTTGGTGCTAACTGAACCAGTCATAAACGTGCAGAGTCTTGAGATCATTAAAACACAAGGAGAAGAGAGAGTGACATCCTTTGCGACATTGAATTTGTATATCCCCACCGATTGAACCACGACAGATTGAAGTAAAGGTAATTTGCGATTAAAATCTAGTTTATCGGTAAAGCTATTATGAGTGGAAGGTAATTTGATGTAGATTATCGCTTCATATTTAGAAGAGCTTGAGACTGCCAACAGTAGTTGTTATACAAGGACAATAGTTTTTGTAATAACGTTTACTTACACTACATAAAAACACAGAATAATAATATATACAGGAAAATCTTTGTTTCGCAGCTATGACGCTTCAATGCTTCACTTGGGTCTCTGTCCTCTCAACTACTATCTTAACTCGAATGCCTGGCGGTGAACACAATAACTATCTGTCATATGGGAGACGCTACACTGCTCCCTCTTGAGTGACATTTCCACTGTCACGATGGCGCTTTACAGGCGGATATGTTCTGATAGGCATATGAGGTCATGCTATGATCGGTTCCCATGTAATTGTTTTTCATTTTCCGGGTGTAGAAACTATTCGCCTCGTTACAGAATCTGACGGAGCTTCGGTTTGCTGAGTAGAGTGACGGTAATGAAGGCTGGCTTCAGTCGTTCGGTGGAGACATTGATTTGTCTACCTTCGATGTCAATCGTATACAGCACATCTGAAATTTATTTGATCAGTTTGTGTGGTCCTGAATACGGTTGACATAGCGATTTCCTTACGGCGTCAACTCTTAAGAAGACGTGTGTATATGAATTTAATTGATGATGTACGAAAGTCATTTGATCATTGTGGTAGTTAATTGGAACAGGTCGCAATTAACGCATCTGCTGTTTTAATATGGATCCAAAAACGTGCGGATCGAACAGATTGTCATCGCTTACAAAGAATTCTAAAGGAAGTGTTAAAGTTGTTCCGTAAAAAAGCTCCTCGCAAATGCGAGGCCAGTTGGAATTCTGCTCATGGCACATGATGACGGCTTTCAATGTGCGATGCCATCGCTCTACCAATCGATTGGATGCTGGGTGATACGGCGATGTTCGTGTACGTTTACATCCCAAAAGTTTGGAACGAGAAAAGAAGAGCGCGGACTCAAATTGAGTTCCTTGGTCAGTTGTGATTGTGTGTGGTGCTCCAAATCTCGATACTCAGTTAGTGTAAAATGCACATGCAACAGCTTCATCTGTTCGGCCAGCGTGTAAATCGGCCAACCATCGTTATGCAGTAGCAATAACCGTTGGCTGTTATCAGTGGTCCGATGGTATCAAGGTGCACTTGCTGGAATCGTTTGTCCGGTATCGAAAACTGCTGGATATCGTTTCATGTATGCCTTCTAATCTTTGATCTTTGACATGGTATACAAGTGCGTGTGTAGGCTCGAATATCTTTCTTAATGTCAAGCCAAAAAAAAACTTTCTTTGTATAGCTCGAAACATAGTGCGGGCTCCACGGTGCGAGCATCTGTGGAAGGTGTTCATAACTCGATTACGTAGAGTTGATGGTACATATGGCCGAATATTGTTCGTCGACGGATGGCAATATAAACTTCCATATTCCTCTCTAGGTAGCTGCATACACTACCTATAGAGGAATATGAAAGTGTTTTAAACTGCTGTAAATAGCCAACAGCTCTCGGCCGTAAACGCTGTACTTTGATTCAGCGTGATTCAGTTTTTGTTGAAAGTAAGCTAATGGTAGCCAACTGCCATTTACTTTTTGCTCTAATACTGATCCGATTGCAACATCAGATGCGGCAGCGACAAGTTGTAATGGCATCGATAGAAAAAAATTTACTAGCAATGTCTATTTCGCAAGGCTCTCCTTACAATCGTTAAAAGCTTTTATGGTTTCGGGTGACCATTGAATAACGCATTTGTCGCCTTTTTAGGGTTTTGTAAAATTATTTTACAAAACCCTACTAGTTTCGCGACCAGTCTGTCCGTTTGTCCGTCCATCCGTCCGTCCATCCGTCCGTCCGTGTGTCACAGCATTTTTCCTTGGAAACTACTTAAGCTAGAAACATTAAATTTTGTGCGTAGGTGTAAAGTGGTGATCTCTTCAAAGTTCAACTACAAAAAAAATTATAAATTATTTAAGGAGGGTCTCCCATATAGGAGAGTGACCCCCCGAAAAAAAATTTCATTGAAGGTAGCTGATATGGGTATCAAATGAAAGGTCTTGATGAGAACTTTTCAAAACAGGTCTTAGTTTGGCAATATTTGCGTCGAAGGGCGCACAGGGAGGGGAAATACACGAAAAATTTGTGTCCCCCCCTCATGATTGGACACCTGTGATCCGAAAAATCTGAAAAAAATCAGGAACGTAGGCCTTGGTGTGTAAAACAACAACAAATACGTTAGAAGTCGCAATTCACTCAACTTTGTTAGTAATAGTATGATTTATCGATTATATGTTTTCTTGAATAAAATCTTAACGGTACCCTTAAATTCAATGAAATTCAATACGTAGATGTCTATTTATAAGATGATCTATCCTGAAAGTTTCATAAAGATTGAATCATATTTAGCGAAGTTATAGGGGTTTGAATTTTCCTGTATTACTATGGAACAATATGCGCTGCATTTATTACTATGGCAACATAGGGCTCTGGAACAACATGCGCTTTTTACCGACTCAGACACTACAGTTTTGCTAGGATTTGCATGAAAATTTCAGGAATGATAGGTGTCATGAATAACTTTGAGAATCAGTTCAGCTAGTGGTATCAGTAATCGTAAAACAAAATAGTGGCTGTTTTAAATGCGAAGATTGAATAATTTTGAATTATTTATCCCCAACTTTAACGTTTAAGGTGCATGCTTTGAACACTTGATTTAATGAATGACTGAAGATGCGTACCTACAATTAAGGCTCATAAGTGAAACAAGGCAAGGAGGTGGGAGAGAGCTCATAGCAAAAGGGTTTTATAACCATTCTAGGCCCCTGAAAAAAAAATTCATCAAACGCAGCCGATATGAGTATGAAATAAAAGTTTTCATGGGAGCTTTTCAAAACATTTGTTAAACTGTCAGTTTTCGCTTCAGTGGGGGCACAGGGGGGAAATACATGAAAAATGTGTTTCCTCCGTCGCGGGTAGACATCTGAAATAATTATCAAGGGAGATATTTATGAGTATAACAATACCAAAAAACTCAGAAGTCGAAATTCGTTCAATTTTTAAAAAATGGTATGATCTTCGTATTTCATATTTTCTCCAACAAAATCGTCTTTGTCATGTTTCTTGATTTTATTCGATCTGGTGACTGCATTTTGTAAATTGAATACAAAACCCTTCTGACATGAGCGTAGGTCTGTTTGCCCAGCTTGTTTTACATTGCGGAGATATTGGTGGAGCGGTGCTTGTAGGTTGGCAGTATTATAGATGAATCTCCTGTACAAATTTAATATTCCCATGAAACAGCGTAGTTGTTTGACTGATAATGATAATTGAAAATCACGTATGGCTTGAACTCGCGAATCAGGGGGCGAAATGCCATGCTTATTTATTTTGTGTCCCAAGCACTCAATTTCTTCTACACCAAAGACACATTTTGCAACGTTGAATATCACTCCGTAAGTTTTTAATCGTTCAAATACGATACGAAGATGGTCCATATGTTTTTCGATTGAGTTAGATGATACAAGAATGTCATCCAGGTAACAGACATAAAAGTCCAATCCGCGCAATACTTCGTCAAAAAACCGAAGTCAAGGTATGACTGGCACGTCTGCACCTATGTTGATTAGAAACTTAAGTTGTGTTAGTTTGTCAAAGACAAAAAGACGGTTTGTTGCGGAGCGACTGCGAGCGGTCTCAACACGCAGGGCTCCTAGGGGTTTTCCGGCATCGATAGGGCCTAAAAGTTACATAGTTTGGTACAATGATGAGTAGCTTTTCCGAATTTTCGATGATAGAAGCAGATTTTTCTTTCGTTTTCTCGATTGTGAGAACGGCTTCAACTTCTAAAGTGTCGTGGTGATGTGAAGCGTCGAGCAGGTGGTATTCGTGATTGTTGGATTGATGCTTTTAATTTTGCGATCTGTGTAACCAAAGCCGCAGTATTGGTTGAAGTTCCTTTTGCTATATGGCAATCTGAGACTTTAAAAATTTTTTTTTTGACCTTTTGATATCTAGAATTTTGTCAGCCATTTCTGAAAGGCGGGTGAGATCCGTTGCTTTCGCGATGGCGAGAATCGATTGTACATCCGCGGGCAGCCATTGTAGCTAAAGTGATTCGAAAAATGATTCACTTAACTTGCTTTTCGCAGCGAAGCTCATGCACCGTAGCAATTGTGACGGCTTGCTGTCACTTAATTACATGCCGGTGAGAAGAGTTCGAACTTGGCCCTCTTCGGATGGCGCGTAAACATTGATCAATCTTGTTTTCAGCGCTTCATATTTGCCCATTTCCGGTGGTTTCTCCACGATGTCCGCTATAGCGTCCAAGCAGGTACAATCAAGCTCGCTGACGAGCTTGTCAAACATGGTGGATTCTGAGCTTACTCTGCACCCTCGAAATTAGGCCTCAACGCGGGCAAACCACAGCGTTGGTCGAGTTGTCCAAAATGGTGGTACGCGAACTTTTGTGATGTCATTGTTGCTGACTGATGGCTCCTTTTTGATTCTGATGTCAGTTGCGACTCCTGTGGTGGGCTCGGTTCCAGTAACAGTTTCGGCTTTAGTGGCTTTTGTATTTTCTGCCTCTGGCTTTTTAGTTGTATCACGTGCAGGTTTTAATTTATCAGGCGTCACGTTGGGGTCACCAATGTTATGCAAGGCCAATCGTTTTCATAATAGCGTTTACTTGCACTACATAAAAACACACAATAATAATATACACAGAAAATCGCAGTTGTGACGCTTCGATGCTTCGCGTGTGTCTCTGTCCTCTCCACTGCTATCTTAACTCGAATGCTTGGCAATGATTGCAATAACTATCTGTCATATGGGAAACGCTACAAAGTAAAATAAGTGTAGTAGTATGTCGGTTACAGGTCCGTCTTATCGGGATGCTCGGATTTTCAAAATGAGCCATTAATTGTGCATTTATCATTAGAGTAGGATCGTGCAGATATAGTTATCCAAGGAGGAAAATGAACTCACCCTAATCGTTTTTTCCACCATTCTGGGAACAGAGTGCGAAATAAATTCAGGCACGATTAACATATGCGTTTACATTGCAACTGAAATGAGACCAACACCAAATGCACGCAAACTTTTTGGCAATTAAATATGAGAGTGATCACGTGTGCATTCAGTTGACTGCAATAGCGCGAGTAATATCAAACAATCGAAACGAATTTTATCCAAAGGATTGTAACAAAAACGCTACAATGATGGGAAGCTAAAAATTTCAAGATGTAATTACTCGAATGCGATAAGCAGCTTAGAAAAGAAGGAACACTGTTCGACAATATCGAAATAGTTTGATGAAGATCGTCCACCACATGCTGAGCGTTAATATCTGGCTCGAACAAATTCCTTCCGTAATGACCCGAAACCAAGACAAATGTTGAATTCTATATAATCGCTCAACAAAAAGACTTAGCTTGACTTCCCTCTGGCTGTCCATGGTTCACAATTGACTATGTGGCGGTCAAATACTCTATGTGACTCGTGAAATCAAGGCTGCAACTAAAGTTGAAGCCATACTTTTGGTTGGATCTTGCTTTATTGTCAAAACTGATGTAGTTTGTCTTATTCTTGTACGTTCTATTTCCAGATTCTCTTTTTGAAGCCTCCCAAAAAGTGGCAATGCTAAGTTTAGAAACTTGCTCTTGGTGAACTTTTTGACTATTTCAAATTTTCCTTTGCACTACATAAAATTATTAAAATGAGTTTGAAGATTCTCTTGTAAAAAGCCCTTAGTCCTTGAGTGCTTACTTTTTCGATCATTTCAATTCTACGAGTATTATAACCTGATGAATCAGAAATCCTTTCGATATTTCAGTTTCCTTACCAGTGAATTTATCCTTTCTCTTTACTCTAAATGGTAGGTAAAACACATTTTGGCGAGGTACCAAAATTTCTTGCAAATACTGTGCCAAAATCAAGTAGAGGAAGGTTATCTCTTAAGGTAAATTACAATTTACTGGTCGCCAAATAAACAGAACGCAAGAAACCGGTATGCCATATTATAGCCATTAAATGTTCCCACATGCTTAAGGATTGCATAAAATACCATAGAAATAGTAACTTACGAGTACAACTCCAATCGAAATCTTATCAACAAAGTTTATATTTGCTTTTTGGCATCATGCCTTGTCTGATAAAGGAATAAAGAAAAGTCTCGATGTTGTAGTAAAACCAGAAGCTGGCATTTGTGCAAGACTCATCTTCGATACAATTGCAACTAAATTACAAATAGTCTCTGTACAAACAGTGCTAGAACATACTCATACTCAATCCCACAAAATCCTTCCGCTTTCATCTAACTGACCATTTTATTATCGCCAAATGTTCCATCATATCCTTCCTGACGACAAGCACTTGGCATTTTACGCACGACAAAATATTTAACAAGTGGAAGTCACGATTGTCATCTTGAATTCCATAAATTGAAGTTCTCGACCCGAAGGCTAAGTCTGTTTAAGTCTATTTAATATTCAAGGGATCTCTCCTAACGATTTTCTAAGGTTAGTTGAGAGTATGAGAACGAGCATTTAGTATTCCGTTGGCATGAAATTGAAAGCCTTTAAGATAATTAAAATAATGAGCGAGCGCGAGTTTAGGCATCTATTAGAGAACACAAAATGAAGTCGTGAGATGAAATTTTTATGAAATATGCCTAAAACGAGTTATTTTTAATTGAGTTGAATATTTCTTTTGAATTTCTTTGATGGTGATCTTTATAAGACGTGAACTTTGATTACCAAACAGCCGTTTTCGGAGGTCTATCAATTTTTCCTAAGACTGAGGGTATTTTCTTATAAATCCTTGGAATTTATCGTCATTTAGTCAGCCCAGTATAAAAGCATGTTAAAAATTCACTGCTGCTGCAGCCTATTTGATTTGTGGGAGTATTACCGACCAAAGAATGCTTGACCCTTACCATATTTACTGGTACAAAGTCAGTGACTAAATTCCTGGAGGCTGAATCACTTCAAAGAAAAGCTGTTAAGATGATTTTGATTCATTAAAATGCTTTCATCTGGCAATTTGTGATATTACCCAGAATATGTCATGGCTTTTTGGGCTAAATTTAAGTAAAAATAGCAAAGAGGGAAATTCATGTAATGATAAGGGTATTTAAGAAAACATTTTCTGTCAAGGTTTTGTAAGGAAACCCAATGTATCGATGGAAATTTTGGTGTAGATGAAATTGAAAGTTTTCTGCGAGTATTTAGCTAGGTATAGTCCTTCAGATGAAAAGTATTTTGTTTTTGACGTGGTATTTTGTTTTTTGATTATTCGGAAAACTCATAGCATTTTTTCACTATTTTTTTTTATTTCCCGACAAGGTTTAATCGAGAATTATTTTGGAAGAATATTCCGTCATACTTTTAAAGTTTTTCTTACGTTGCGAGAGACACGTTTCGCTGATTCACTATCCTTGGTGTCTAAGTCCACCAAAAGTTCGGTTTTGTCCGCCAAAGATTATGTTTTTCTAATTCATGTAGTAGTTTGTTCCCATTAATATTTTTTTCTTGGCTAAGTGCCGAGTTATTGCCTAACATATTCAATGTGAATCATTATATTTATTTGGTTGGTTCCATCATTGGGTTGGGTTGTTTAGATAAGTGAAAATTCCAAGGAAACTCTGATCCAACTCTGTCGATAAAGGCAATTTGCCGGTTTTCGGGTCACAGGATTGGCGTTCAAGAAACTGAGACAATAAGACATGATATCTGTTAGAACTTTAGTGCTGTAACGAAGAAATAACAAGTTGAAGTAGCAGCAGAGTGCTCCTGCCAGAAGAGTATTGTAAAACAATTAGTAAATCAAACAACATATTGACTAATATACTCTTACAGATTCCATAAATTGAGTTCGAAGAATTATTATGGTTATTATATTTTTATATTCGCCGCCATTTTGTTGCAAGTGTTTTGACCCTGTCGCTTAATAAATCATGATAACCCATCAATATTACAAACCATTTCTAAATTTTTTTTCAAAATCCCTAAATATTTATAGTGTCTACGTCCGTTGCAAATGTGTATCTCCCAAGTATCACGTGTTAATGGTGTTGTAATTGTTAAATATTCAATCGGCTGTAACTTACCTGTTTATTGTTCGATTATTGTTAAATTTTCAGAACATATACAATTGTTTTTAGAAAACTTAAATGGTCGTTTTTGGGAAATTCAAGGGCTCCATTTTCATTTTATAGTCCAAATCGTAAAATTTATAAAATGTACTATTATTAACAAAGTTGATCGAATTTCGACTTCTAAGGCATTTGCTACCCTTGTACTCTTAAAGTCTCACCTCTGTGTTTTTTCCAGATTTTTCAGGTCAAAGGTGTCCAATCGCGTACGAATTTTCGTACAGTTCCCCTTCCCCTGCACCCCTTAAAGCTAAACTTTTCATTTTAAGATCTGTTTTGAAAAGTTCTCATCAAGATCTTTCATTTGATACCCATACTGCCTACATGCGATGAAATTTTTTTTTCGGGGCCACTTCCTATAAGTGGAGACCCCCCTTAAACACCTTATAAATTTGTTTGTGTGATGAACCTTTGAAGAGGGCATCACTTTACGACTACTTACAAAATCTTGTGCTTCTAGCTTATGTAGTTTCGAAGAAAAAGTGGTGTGACACATGAACGGACGGACGGACGGACAGACAGGACGCGATTATAGTAGGGTATTTACTTACCGGTAAACATTGTTAAGGATGCGGTACCACTCTGCTTCTTGGGTGTGATAGTAATTCTGAATAAGGCTTGGATCATATTTCATTAAAGAGTAACAATCCCTCAAGCTGAATCCTATAAATAGCGTTTGAAGCTACTTTGAAGGAGCGGTGCAAAAACTAATTTATTATCATTGTAGTGTATTTAATGAACTGTCAATAATGTGCTTCCTTGAGGAAATCAATTTTTTAGTATTTTAATGATTAAGATATAGAGCAAGAAAACTCACACCAATGACTGCATCGTTATCATCGTCAGCATCATCATCAAACAACGAGAATCTGACGTCAAGAGGTGTGAATCTGTTCATCACAACAGGGTGTTTGGCAAAGAATATACCTTCATCATTGTTAAGTAACGCAGCGCTAATGAATAGCGGTGATTCAGGTCCTTTGCCGATAGCACTGCTTCGTCCATCATTACAAGAATTACAGCATAGAGATCTTCATCTCATCGGGAAGTTATTTCAAAAAATATCGAAACCTGGCATATCCATGAGAAATTAACATCCTTTCAAGTTTTAGCGCCACCAAAATAAATCTTTATATCGAGGCTTGCACATAATACATCTACTGAAGGTATTTTAGATTACGTAAGTAAGAAAGTCGGTGAAAATAATTAGTTGTCAGAAGCTGAAGAAGAATAATTCGATCTCATTCACAAACTTAAACTTCATAGGTGTCATGTTTCACTTTTTTTTTACGCACACATACATTTTTTCTTTTTAAATAAAAATGTTTCATCGTTTTCCCATTCTTTTATTCTCCGTCACCGTTAATATTACAATTCTTACCTTATTTTAAGGTTAAAAAACAGGCAAGAATAATTTTATCTCCTTCTCCCCCATGAATAAGTTTCGACTTTTTTACTCCACAAAATCTTAACTTCCTACTAACAAAATTTCATTCTTTAATTACTACTAAAAAAAATTCATTTTTATTTCCTGATAATTTTTTTTAGGGTAGGGGGCTGAATGCCCATTAACGCACAGAGTGTGGGACTCCCATCTTCGCAAAAAGGTGACCGAACTACCCACTAAATACCTCCCGTGTCAACATGAGAGCCTAGCCTGGAACCGTTTGACACATTACTTCGGGCCAGGTCTCGTTTTATTACACCGTTAGGCACCTTCAAGCTGGGGGATCACTCTTCTAGCGGGAGGGGAGAGGGGAAGAGAAAGTGCCAAACAAGCGATCCCCCAGCCCCAACACCCCCGGCTGCTGTGAGTCCCTTTTATCTTTTAGGCCTACCCCAACATAATGTGCCCCCTGGTTCCATTTGTCAACCGATTCGAGCATCACCGCGATTATATGAGATACTCTAACTATCCCCGTAGAGGGCTCTTCCAGCCTATCTTCCTCTGCTGGGCAAAACGGACAACCGTTTCTTACCAATCTTGTGCAGGCAAGTCTGAAAACACCCATGTCTGCTCAAAAGCTGGGTCGAATAGAAGTCAGTCTCACAGTGCCATCGATTTAGCCACGATCTCACATCTAGGAAGAGGCGCACAGTCCCCCTCCCCTTCATGCAATTCACCCAAAACTGCTGCCAATTGCTGAGCGAGCGATGTCTCTCTTCGCAGACAACCATCTTCCTCGGATCCTCATTTCGAAGCAGATAAATAGAGCGGTGCTCTCTGGCAAGGAGGCCGACAGGCATCACGCCTGCAATAACTTTCACCGCTGAATCAGAGACTGTTGGATACGAAGATGCAATGCTTAGCGCGCCTCTCTCTGTACCTGTGCCCAACGTTTCCGGTAAACCTCCTTACTGAAAGCGTCGCCCCGTACCTCTGCTCCGTACAGTAGCACTGAGCCTACAGCACTCATCAAGATGCGTCTTCTTGATGGGCTGGGTCCCCCTACGTTGGCCGTAAGTCAACTCAGAGCCGATACTCCTAAAGTAGCTTTCTCAGCCGTTGCCCTGATTTGCTCAGAGAAACTCAGCCCCATGTACTTCATCGACGGCATCAATCCGATTCACAAGTTTCCAATACTGATCATCCTTACTCTTCTTCTTCTTTGTAGCACTACAGCCCCTATTGGGCCTTCGCTTAGAGATAGTTAGAGAATCTCATTTTCATAACCGTATTGATTTGTTCGGAAGTTGGTTTGGTCAGTACCATGCTCCCGTGTGCCTGCTCATCTATGATATGATCTGATTAAATCAAACCATATCAACAGTGAGTGAACACTCATAGTCTGTCCGGAAAATCCCCTGAACTAAATCACTGTGCTCCCAACGAGATTTGAACCTGGGACCTTCGGCTTGTGGTTTCATGCTCTAACCACTAGACCACACAGACCACTCCTTACTCTCGGGATTCTCTTTTTCGTCAAGATGACCACTTCGGTTTTCTCCAGTGCTAGACTTAGCCCACGAGCAATCATCTAGTCTTTCATACCTAGCCTAAGTTGCGCTTATTCAACGGTGCGTCTAGCGGCCAGAGCCGCAACATCATCCTTATAGCCGATCAAGTGCGACTCATCTAGCATCTCCTGACTCAGTAATCCGTCGTAAGACACGATCCACAGATCTGGACCAAGGATAGATCCCTGTTAACAAAATACAATTCATTCCGATAGTATTTATTAATCTTATGCGTTGATTGCGCTGAGACAATAATCATAAAACTATTATACTATCTAAAACCTCCACGACACTTCTACTCGTTAAGAGAACAATTGCCCATTGTAACGATATCCACGCAGGCATTTGGAACTTTGTTGCTGTTTGATGAGTGGGAGAATGTTGAAAACAAGTGTAGATACTAGCGTATCGGACTCTCAATCTTGAGATCCTACTGGGACCATGGGTTCGAATAATCCCGGGTGCAAGGAAATCTTTTTAGCTTGTTCAAATTTAATTGTTTCTATTGTGAATCACGATTTGCATATAGCGAAGCCTTATCATGGTTATATGTAGATCGCCATTTATTGCGATTGCAATTATTGCATTTTGCGCAAGTCGAAGGATGACTGGAGAGAACGAGATCAGAGTGTAATTAACTTTAATTACATTACCTCTGAACGGCAGTGGATGTTTGGAGAAAAGAGTTGCAGGATAAGACATTAGTCAGGTGATAGCGAAAGTTGTTAGTGGAAGTCTAGTTAGGATGATGAGTTGTATAGGTGGGGAAATAAGAGGTTCTGTAGATTGATAAAGAAATTGATTTTTGCTTATGGCTTTGCATTAAACTTGATTACGGATTTAAGGCGAAAAAGAAAGGCAAAAAGTTTTAAAACGTTGTAATTTTTTCGCATTATTTAAGTGTGCTAAGAAGAAGAAAAAACAGACTATCAGTGGATGGTTTTGGTATTGAAAAGAGTGAACTAAAAAATACCGCCGGTTCAAATATACCTGTATGATTTAACCATCAACATTGTATTGAAAAGAAAACGAATAATAATAATAGTGCATGCCAGTTCAAATGGACGTAAAATAAAAACACACTAAACGGCTAATGGGAGAAGACGAATGAATCGGAGGTTTGGTGCAAAAGAATAATATTCAAATAATGAAGCTTCGGAATTCTTAAACTATGAAAACGTGAAAGAAACAAAAGCGAATTAAAATTGATTTTTCTAAGGCGTATTTTTTCGAATATAGATATTTTTCCCGCTTGCTTACAGCTGTAACTCAATTTTCAGAAAGAATAAAAAAAACTTGTTCCTTTTCAACTTTATATTTTTTTTATGCATATACGCATTTCGACTGTTACATGCAGTTTCCTTCAGTGCAACGAACTTTTTGCTTGACTTAGCTTACCTTATATATTATTCGCGTTTTTTGGACGTTTGAATTATGCTGTGCAGTACTTAATTACATTATAATTACATAAACATCAAATCTACAAGCTTCGATTTATTATTCGCTATATCTATTTATTTATTTATTAGCCAAGCAAGGCACTGGTACAAGAAATAAAAATATACAAATTTTGTACGCTAACTCACAATAATTACTTAAAAAATACAAATTAAAATTAATTAGATTGATACAATAAAAATATGGTGTCAGGGTTGGATACATGATGGGATTAAGATGCTAGGGCATTTGATAGCAGAGCTTTGAAATGGGTTCTGGACATGTCTGGGGAGTAATGCGCACCGTGTGAATTAAACGTTTTGCAACATCTATTGATAGGCTCATTATCGGCATAGATTGTGTGGTGCCGCTCTTCCACCAACAGACGAGAGTGCCTAGTGACTCGCAAAGGCTCATGTACTTTTATTTTATTAGTTAAAAATGGAACATTTATCGAGCCTCTGAGGACATCAAACGCGAAACAGCAGGTTATCGTGATTCTCCGGGAAGCAAGTGATTGCATATTCAAAATTTGCAGCCTGTGCTCGTAGGGGGGTAAATCCTGAAAATTCTTAGGATCATATAGCGACCTCAATGCAAACAATACAAACTGTTTTTGAACCGATTCAAGTCTGTCAATGTGGACATGAAAAACAGGATCCCAAATAAGACAAGCATATTCAAGCATTGGGCAAACTAACGCGACGTACAACGTCTTAGATACCCAAATATTTTGAAACTCTTTGGATCGACGTTTGATGAGGCCGAGTAGCTTATTGGCCCTAGAGATAACTTCATCGTAATGCAAGTTGAATCGAAGTTTATTGTCCAACATAACACCGAGGTCTACGACGCTGTTCACTCTGTTTAGTTTGTGGTAGTTGAGATGATAATCGCAAGCAAGAACGGAGTTTTTACGGGAAAAACTTATTACCACACATTTTTCGAAATTCAGAGATAGTTGGTTGTTTTCTGACCATTCTAAAAGAGAGTGTACCTTGTTTTGAAGGAATGCCGTGTCCTTAGGAGACGTTACTACATTGAATAGCTTAAGATCGTCGGCATAAAATAGATGGGGAATATCAGACAGCATAACAGAGAGATCAGAAATAAAGATGTTAAAAAGTAGGGGACCAAGATGGCTGCCTTGAGGTACACCAGAGCAAACATTTATTTCTTTGGACACAAACCCTTGAAATTTGACGAATTGGGTCCTATTTTTGAGATATGAGTCGAACCAGTCTAGCAAAGGACCACGGATTCCGAAGATTTTTAATTTGTTTATTAAAATTTCGTGGTTAACACGATCAAACGCTTTGCTGAAGTCAGTGTAAATCGCATCAATTTGGTTACCTTTTTCCATTTCACAGAGGATACTAGAAACCATTACTGTAAGATTTGTAACTGTTGAGCGATTTTTTCGGAAACCATGCTGTTGATCGTTTAGCAGAGGCTCAATGATGGGCGATATTTTTAAACAGACTATTTTTTCAAAAAGTTTAGGAATTGCTGATAGTATTGCAATGCCTCTGTAGTTTTCAACTGATGCTTTATCTTTACTTTTATAAATTGGAATCAAATGGGATGTCTTCCATATCGTTGGGAAAATTCCAAAAGAGAGGGATTTATTAAAAATAATATGCAGAGGAAGAATCAATTGCTCTTTACAGTGAAACAAGAAGCGAGGAGGGAGTAAATCAGGACCAGGCCCTTTATTGATGTCAATTGCCTCTATTGCGTTGGATATATCATTTTCAGAAATGCAGAGTTCCTCGATGGGAGACGCTGAGTTTTCGACTGAAGAAGGTATGTAGGATGAGGAGTTGGTTGGACAGTACACGGATTGAAAATGACTTGCAAAAAATTCGCAGTTGTCTACGGGATTGCACGAGCTCAAGTCTTGATACACCATAGAATTGGGAAAACCTTGGGACTTACGTTTAATGTTTACAAAATCAAAAACTTTTTTGGGTTATGGATAATGTTTTCACCAATTATGTTAACGTAAGAATCATATGCTTCCCGAGATTTGAGTTGCAATTCATCACTTAATTTACAATCTACGGGTATTCTCCTTGTCACTTTGCTTTCAATCGTATCTAGTTTTTTTCCATTTCCTCCATTTCCTGGAGCTGTATCTTAATGGAGCGTTGTCTTCGTTGACCGAGTCAGACCAGCATTTCCTCGGTCTCCCCACTGGGTGTGCTCTTCAGTTCCCTCACGAATACCTTTTCGGGTATCCGTTGTTCATCCATATGATACAATTGTTGAGACTTCCAGCTTGTGAAAAATTTCATACAAGTCATGGTTGTATTGAATTTGCCATTTGTTCCCATGTTACTTCGCTCTGATTATTTGCCTCTGGCACGTCTTTCAAAAGCATTCGATATAGGATGCTTGAGTTAGGGTCCATGTTTCACACCCATAGCATAACACAGGTCTTATCACAGATTTGTATATTTGGAGCTTTGTTTTTCTGTTTTTGCAGCTGGTCTTCAAGATGGTCAAAACTGAATAAAATATTTTATTTGTTAGTTGCATTCTTCAGAGTATTTCGTCACTTTGACTACCGATTCTTGTTATTTTGGCGCCTTAATATAAAAATTTGCTCACGTTTTTGATACTGTTTTCATCAAGTGCAATATTTTGGATATTTGAGGAATTTTTCATCGATTAGGTCATGAGCTTGGTTGTATTCTCATTGATTTGTAGCCCTATAAGCTCTGTTTTGGTTTCAAGTCTCAGAAAGAGTTCTTTGGCAGTTGTTAATGACCGTGACAAAGTGTTGATGACGTCGCATTTGGCTCGACATGTATAGTGCCGTATCTTTCGTATTGACAAGTAGCTTTCTGATGACTTATTCCAGAACCAATTTGAATGGCAAAGGGGCCAGCCCGTCTCCCTGCTTTAGTCCGATATTCGCGTCAAAGACATCGGGGAGTTGGTTATAGATAAGGACTTCGGAGATTGTCGCCATCATGTCATTTTGTAACACGGAATAATTTGGCTGGAATACCAAGGCAAAGCATTATTTGGTACATTACGTTACGACCAGTACGTCTATCTTGAACTCCCAGCATTTTTCAAGTACCTGTTTGACTGCAAACACTTGGTCTATCGTCAATCTACCCAGTCTACAGCCACCTTCATACTCCCCAATAATACTGTTGGCGCTTGATCTGACCTTATTTTCTGAAACTTTTGAAAATATTTTGTACCCCGTAAGAAGAAGTGAAATGCCTCTATAGTTTTTGCACCGTAGCTTGTCACCTTTTTTGTAAATACATAGGGAATATAATTGACTGGCTCACTCTTTCAGCATATGTTTTTGTTGTCGAATATGCTAGGTGACTTTATGGGTGGTTTTCAAACACCGCTGCCACCATATTTAATGAGATCCACTGGGATCTTATTCATGCACAGCGCTGATAACCACGTTTCAGAGTTGTCAGTACTTTGCACACTTGTCTTGTGTTGTTGCTCGCTAGACTTACATCGGACCTTCTTACTTGGTTGCCATAGTATTTTATTTTCTTAATTTTAATTATCTTATTTACTACCATCCCGAGATTTTCATAATATTCTTCCGTTGTCTTGGTTTTCCGATCTAGATACGAGTATTCTTTGTAAGTCCGATTCTTTTTGCCTTGTCTTCTTGTCTTCAAACCAATATTTTTTTTGCACCGGGCTTGATGTCTTATCGCTCTGGTCTTAATTGCCGCTTTCACTTCCACCCATAGCTCATTGTTTGTTTTCAGCAATGTATCTTATACGATGGGAGCTAGCTGATTGTTGAGGGTTTCCGTGAAATTTTTGGCCGCAGATTTGGAACCTTTTTATGTTGAAGTTTTGTTGAGACCTGGTCTTTGCCAAATACGTCTTTGACAAACGACATCCATAGGTTAATTTAATCAAGTAATGATCCAAGCTAAAACTGGCTTTTCTGTATGTACGGACATCAAGTATGCTGAAGGTCCCATGTTGTTGGATCAGAACATAACCGATATAGTTTTGTATGTTGCTATCCGGTGAAAGCCAGCAAACAGGCAAGTCTAACATAGATATGACTATAATTCTGCTACATGCAAAGTCAACCACGTGCTTGCAGTTGTCATTTGTTTCATCGTAGCGACTATATCCTCCAGTTGTTCCCCAATGAGATAGTGCATTGAAATCAATCAAAATTATTTTCGTATCGTTTGTAGGCAATGTTTTGACTAGCCTGTCAAGAAGTTTTAGAACGTTCCATTCATTTCTTCGTCCTTTTTTTGGTCAAAGCTTCTACTTTTACCAGTGAAATTTTGAAGAATTTCGCTTTTAATGGATTGCACACAACCGTTATTTGATCATATCACTTGGATGTTATAAATCTCCGCCTGAGATCTTTGCAGGAGGATCTTAAGCAGCTTGGAAAGGCCATAATTGAGTTTAAGGTAGAAGACCTCAATTGGATGAAAAACTTATTTCCTGTTTTGTATGCTTGTAAAGACCTCAGATAATCATATTGAAGTTTTTTCCTCCAGAAGATAATTTTTTGGGGTGCTGAATTTTTCGCTGGCAAGCAGTTATTTTGCAATAGTCTGTCGTAGTTTTTGGTAGAATTTGGATCCCCAAATAAACTTGTTTTGCTGATTACAAAGTTATTTCCCAATTTTCGAACTCTGGCGCGAATTATGTCCGTTATTTGGGTTCTTGTAAGATAATAGTGGCCAATTTTACAATTTTTGTCTTCAACTCTGATGATTTGAGTTTTGATGAGTTCTTCTTCTTCTTAGCGCTACAGCTCCTCTCGGGCCTTCGCTTCCTGGTTTTGATGAGTTGGATGCCTCAAATACAGGTGATTTAGTGGGTAAATTAATTGGCTTTGAGGGACTATTAATGAACAATCAGGGAAGCTTTCCTACTGGTTTTGGTTGTTGTAAGCTTGGAAACACCTTATCATCATCATCCTCTTCCATATCTTCAGCCCCTGCCTCTTCTTACTGTTCTTCCTCAATTACTTTTCTAGAATTCCTTCTTATGAAAAAAAAAAATGGTTTTATTAGAAGGAGAGGAGGAGGCTTCCATCCATCTCTTCTTGTTGAGCTTCTTTTTCTTATTTTTGTGGAGGCTGATTTCCCTCATCAAGAATTGATTTTTCTTACGTTGGCCTGCCAGTTATACAAAAGTTTCTTGCAGCTGTTGCTGCGTGAAGACCTGCTTTAACTGGTCTTGAATGTTATTGGCATCTCTAAATTGCCTCATTACATGTTTATTCTGTCTGCCCATGTCCATACTTATGCTCTCCTCTATACTAGATTCGTAACATAATCTCTCGTTTTTTGTGACCAGCGATAGAATTCCACACATTCTGTAACTTTTCTAATGTGTATTGTGTAGATGCCTTTGATCTATCATTCGTGCACCAAAAATAAGTTGTTTCTTACCCGCTGATTTTTGGAATCTGTAGGGTTCTTTGCATCTCTTCCTCTCTTCACCGTGAATTATTGGTATTCATATTGCTGTCCTCTTTTGCGGATTTGATTCACAAGCTTGGAATTTGACCTTTTTCTTGAACATGCCACTTTTACCACTCAATGATCACTAGTCACTTTACATATGCCATTCCTGAATCACTGTTTGAGCTAGACTCGGACGGTGCATAATTTAAATTCTATCTCCAACCCTAAAATAGTGCCAGGCCCTGGTTCTGTTTAGGCCATACTGTAAGACTATTACAAAGTACAAATGGTTTCTGCACATCAAAGTTGAACATAATGTTGTTATGTGTCTGTAAATCACAATAGCTTTTCACCACACATGCTACAAAACAAAAAAAAACTACTCAAAAAGGGATCCACTATCAGTCAAGGCATTGTACAAGGCCGACTTGCTAATAAACTCAAAGAATTTTGCATACGAGTACGTTATGACTCTAATGAGGAAATACGTTCCACCACAAAATATGGAATTTTATAATACTTTGTTGACACAAAGGACTATGAAAGAAATTTTGAATTCAGAATATGATGACAATTTACTAACATAATACCATTTTTGCTATAGAAAATTTAACTTCGAGTCGTAAAAGCAGAAGCCTTCAAAACTTTTTTTGTTCACTTAAAATGTTCTTTTTTCTAATATGAATCTATCAAATTTTGTATTCTTACTTGCCTATACTCTAATATAATTAAAAATAACCATTAAAAAATGTGCTTACATTTTTGGAAAGTTTTTTGCATTTTCCTTATAATTTTGTAACGTGTACTTGTTTTGTTATTTCATTGTCACCTTTATTGTCTCTCATAGTGGATTCCCTCTGAGGTTCTTTGCAATAGTGCCATCTATTCAGGAATCATTGGAGAGCTGATTTTAAAGGGTGGTCCAACCAAAACGGTCGATGTTAATTGTAAATAAAACAAAAAGTTTTTAGAGAATTATGTTAATACTTTTTATTATAATAAAGGCATCTATGACAATTATGTGTAAGATAAAATATTGCCCAAACACTCACTACAGCTACGGTGGCATACTTCTATCCAATCGTCCATATTTTCAATGACTCTGAGACTTAATGTGCTCAATTATCTCATTCTTTAGCTCTTCAATTGCTTTTGGCTCATTGGCGTCCGGGTCCATAACCTCAATTTTTGGCTACAAGAAGTCCGTTATCGTCTCGCAATAGCAAACACCATTCACGGTGACGACTTGGCCGTCCTCTTTTCGAAAAAGTATGGCCCAATGGCGTCGACAGCCCTTAAACCGCACTAAACAGTCACTCTTTGTGGATGCATCGGTTTTACAACAATCACTGGTAGATTTTCATCTACCCAAAAGAGGCAATTCCGCTTGTTAACGAATCCTCTGAGGTGAAAGTGTGCCTCGACGCTTAAGACGATTTTCTTTGTAAAGTCACCATTCTCTTCAGTCTGTTTAACCTACCATTCGGCATATTGCCGGCGTTTGAAATGGTCAGTAGGCTTCAGCTCATGAGTCAATTGAACCTTATAAGCGTGTAAATTCACATCTTTATTCAAAACTCGCATCAGCGATGTTCGTTAGATGTTCAATTGTTGAGAACGACGACGAGTTGAGGTTGACGGCTCTTCTGCCACGCTATCGCGAGCAACAGTAATATTTTCTGCAGAAGGTACTGGGCAAGCATGCACAGATGACTTTACATTTCCTACAGATCCGGTTCGCTGAAATTTGCGCACAATTCTCCCGATTGTGGACACATTTGGTCGATTATGCTGACCAAAAAAATCACGAAGTGCACGAGATGTATTTTGATTTGAACGCCCATTTTCGTAAAAGACTTCAAGAACCTTAACGCGCTGCTCAGTTGTGTACCTCTCCATGGATGAATTTGTCAAACAGTGAAAAAAAAATCTTGAGGTTAAGTTGTGACTTACAATTAACATCATGCATTATGGTTGGACCAACCTTTACAAAGATGCAACTCTCCACCTCTGTCCATTTCAAATTTTTTATTTGAAAGCCCCAAAGCCTATTTCTGGTTGTTTTTTTTTCATAATAGTAAAGCATTGGAAAATTCGCTTGCATACATAACTTCATTATTTGATAGTATAATTTAAACAAGTCCTTAAGCTGATGGTAGGACTCCTGAGGTTGAGTATTTTCAATCACTTAGATAAGATTGCGTCTGGTAGAACAAACCTTAATATGTAATTTACAAAACTGCCTGTCATTAAACAATGTCACGAAGCCGTCATGCCTAATTCATTCATTTCCTTAAAATAATTCTCCATGATGTCCTCCTTACATTACAGCACATAAAAGACAATCTTAAGTTTATTGTGTTCATGTCACCGAGAATTGCTAATTATGAGAAGCACTTCCATAAAGTAACACTCTCTTAACAAATTATCGTGCTTACCATTCACATCTCCTCGTGTTTAATATCAATTTCCGCATAATTGAATTAACGTCATAAAGAAGTCGCTTAAATTCTTCGTCTCAATCACTCGCTTTTCCATAAAACCAGCATTTTACTACACACCTATCGCCGAACACTTGCTGCAATGCGAAAGGACAAACTTATTTTTCTAGAAAACTCATCTACCCAGCAAAGTAACACCTGAGCACCCTATCGTCTTTCCTCCAGAGGCAATATTCGCCGTTCGTAAGAAAGCTTATACTTGTGTATGTTATTTGCTGGAGCTCCTTTTCCATACAAAGGCACTCAATTTTCTGGAATCTATTGGTATAAATTTATTCAGCACAAACATCGCTACACATCTTTAGATTACAAGACTTCCTTATGTCCTTGTTGTTGGGAGTGCCTTACAGACGGGAACTCAGCAGCTTGAGCCTGAAATAAAATATTCCTTGTGCAAATTCAAAGTCAGAAACTCAACAACAGAGTCCTTAAATAAATTTTCTCATTAAATCATTTAATTGTATTATAGAACTGTCATTAACTTCCTTGACGATTAATTGTCCTCTTTATTGCTTTAGTGTATGATCGTTGAAACGCTGAGCGAATTCGCAGGAATGCTTTTACAAGGCGTTGCCTGTCGACAGGGACCGTTCAAGTTACTTTGCAAATGTTTCTTGCTTCGGAGCAGAAAGCGTAATTGGTTGTCAAAAGTTTCCTAGATTTAACTAAATTTCTGAGAAAAACGAAAGTTCATTTGAAATGAAAATCATATTGAAAGAGAAGTTGATTTGTTGTAATGGCTCTGACTAATTGACGAATCTTAACTGTTCCGCATTTCCCCACTTAATTTTCAGGCAATTCAAGGATGCGTATAGAGAAAACAAGACATTTAAGCGTTCTAGAATATGAGCTGTCCTCTAAACGTTTTAACACCATCAGAACTAGGGAACGAGCTTAAGTTGGATGATTTGCTTACTAAAAGAAATCAATATAAGTCAATATAATAACGAATAATAACTCTCCACCACGTCGCAGACTTATGGATCCTTCACTGGGGACTCTCTTACTAAGCCTGAAAAATTGAATATTCAGCCATAACAATGATTGGAATTTCACCACCCTATTACGACGTGTTTCCTGATAAGATATCAATCATCCCATTCTGATAATTGGGAGCCTATGGTAAGGAAACCAGAGCAATTTCCCACAACATCCTATTTGTCCTAATTAAATTGTTCTTGGGAATACTGAAGCTCACGCAATCTGAATAGTTGTCTGCGTGGCTTGCATTCGCTTGGATACAATTCCAGAGGATTAAGTGGAACACTTGCCAACTCAATAGCTCCACTCCCTCGGGGAAATGGTTGAGCTCGGAAAATGACACTTGTGTGGTCTGATACTGATATCCGATTTGACTAGTTGGTTACCCAATTACCCAAACATGCATATTGACAACAAGCTAAGGAAATTTCCGCTTCTAGTGTATTTGAGTATGTATGTGGCTGTGAAACGGTTCGAGGGAGAGAAGCCCCGAGGTTAATATGGTCATGTTGCTGGCCTAATATGTTTAGATATGAAATACACTTGAAGGCTCAAAGAAATAATTTCGATATTCACCATTATGTGTTGGAGCATTGATTGATTGTGGTATTTGAGTGCAAATATTTGGTGATGCACTTCAAAGGGACTCCGGATTAGGGCTTAATTATGTGCGACAATTATTTAATGAATTGTTATCGGCATTTTCTTCGATATTACTGAATATAATTCATGCATGCTCTCAGTGATCTAATTTACAAACAATAAATTTAGAAAATATTAAAAAATTCTTATATACATCTAATCGACTTCATAGCGCCCTAAATAGGATGAAATCAATTTCGAAATTATTCTTCCCCGTATTACTAATTATTCGTAAAGAAACGGTAACCACGCCATTTCTTCAATCGGGAAATGTGGTATGATAGATTCTGCGAAATTTGTTTCATCTGTCTCAATTGAAGACGAATTTTTACAGAGCTAGCGTTGAAAATAATCTGAACAAGTTGAGTAAGCAGGAGAGTGCTCCTACCAGAAGGTCTTTGTAAACATCCTAGGGTTAGAAACAAGTTTTCTAATGGTGTGAATCGATAACTTGAATTATTCATCCAATACTCTCATTCATCCATACTTTCATGAAAAGGATATGTTCCTGTAAGCGTGTCGTGCTGGTTATTTACCTGATGTTATTCATTGCTATTAACGGCATATCTTCTTCTTTATAATGAAATAAACATCCGATCATTTATATTAAAAAATGGTATTTTTTTAAAATATGAAAATAACACCTCCTATTGGAAAACCCTATATCAACAATAAACACGTGTTATTGTTGTTGTGTTTCCATATAATTTAAATGGCGATAACTCACTTGATTATGATTCGATCTCAATCAAATTTTGTGCACATATATATCTTATATGAGTTTGTATAATTGCAAAATTTCAAGAAGTTTAAAGTTACCTTTTTGCTTTTATGGGCCAAAATGTAAAATCTGCATATCATGCTATTATTAACAAAGCTAAACGAATTTCGATTTCTTAGGTATTTGTTGCCCTTGTACTTATACTGACCCACGTTCGTGATAATTTTCAGATTTTTCGGCTCAAAGGTGTCCAATCGCGAGGGGGGGGGGGACACAAATTTTTGGCACATTTTGCCTTCCCCTGGATCCCCTAATTGATAAAATGATTTTTTTATTTCATATTCTAAAATTGCTAATCGAGACCTTTCATTTGATACCCCACTCGACTATCTTTGATTAAAAAAAATGTTTAAGGGCCAATCCGTTATTAGGGGGGACCCCCCTTAAAAATTTTTAAAACTTTTGGTAATGCCTCAGCTTTTGAGAGACCATCACTTCTGAGCTTTCCACAAAGTTTGAGCATTCTAGCTTCTATAGTTACTGAGGAAATTAGCTGTGACGCACGGACAGACGGACGGACGGACAGACGGACAGATGGACAGACGGACAGACAGGTCGCGAAACTAGTAGGTCTTTGTAAAAAAAATTTTTACAAAGACCTGAAAAGCATTGAACTGCTTCATAAGTCACCTAAGTCATCAACGCAATTTTGAAATCATTTTAAAAACGTTGTTCTTACTTTTATTTAAGAGCGATATTAACGCTGAAATCCTACTCTATTTTTCCCAACTGATTTTCTTACAAGGGGTGCCCGAGCACCCCAAATTTTGCGAGCTTTTTTAGGGTTTTGTATTTTAATACAAAACCCTAAAAATAAGCTCGCAATCACGACCTGTGTTCGTCGGTCCGTACGTCCGTTTGTATGTCATAGTAGCTTTTCTCCGAAACTATATAAGCTACAGCCATGAAACTTTGTGAAAGAGTCAGAAGTGGTGACTCTTTGAAAGTTCAATGGTGAAAATTTTTTTCAGGGGGTTTAAGAGGGCTCCCCCATATGGGCTTACGTCAACGGCTCGGAAACTGTTGTTAAATCTACTGGTTTTCATTCTAGCGATCGTGCAATTTAGACATAGAAAAAGCGTGTCTGCTGATGGCATTGGCTTGGAATCTCGCCGAGATTTACCGACTTGACTGTCACTTTTTCCGTTTTCTTACTGCAAAACTTTTAAGCTTGCCCTTTTAGTGCTGGATGTATATTTGAGAGTGAAATAGATCAAAATTTGAAAGGGACAATTGTTTTATGGGTAAATTTGTTGCATTGTTTTAATAGCGAAAATTCGATTGTTTTATAGTTCACATACTTCGATTGTTTCAGTGTAGCTTGAAATTAACTAAGTTTCATGTTTATTTGCCCTGGGAAATTGCCGTTCTCATGTACATTATTTTTTTTATTTGTTTAGCGCAGTTTATTTATTTCGTTTGCTCTTTGATGTTATTGCCTTTTAAAACTATAGTCCAGATGTCTTTCCATTCAATTATGCAGTTAAATGTTTGTTTTTGTTTGCTCTTTTAATTGCATCTCAGGCAATTCGAATGCTCATTCAACTCGAAAGATAAGACTTTAACGTAATATGCATGTAGATACGCGTTATTGCTATTATTATTGTTTAAGTAGTTGGAGTGATAAATGGATTCATATTTCGATAACAATGGGCACGTGTTTGCTTGCTCGCTGTTAAGTTTTTGTTTTGCTTATTTATGTTTAATATTTACTTGTAAAGTTTAGTGTTTTGCATGTTAGCTGACTGAAACTTTATATCTTTTGTATGTTGGTTTTGAACCGGCTCAGAGTTAGTTTTAATGATCTTCAGTCAGGTGAGATGAGATTTAAGATATATGAATGAAAGAGTAAATGAATGAAGAATATGGATTGAAAGTTTCTGTGCTTATATTACTGGTTGTTAATATTAAACTTTGCTTAAGTAAATTTTCAATATGACTATTTGATTTTAAGACTGATCTAATTTGGTGGACAGTATGGATAGGAATAATACTATATTAGACTGTTGATATTATAGTTTAGTTATTAAAAGAAGACTTATTTAGTTTGATGGTTGGTATAAGTAACCTTAATTTTATATTTGAATAGCGATACTACATTTTTCACTTTTAAGAAGACTGATCTATGATAGTATGGGTAGCATGAATATTATATTTGGATATTGAAATTATGTTTTTGCTATTTAAATGATAAATATGATAGCTTAATTGTTTTTATGATAACTGATCTAGTTTTATGAACTGTATGAGGAGCATTAATATTATATTTGGATATTGCTATTATAATTTATTTAATCTAAATAATTAAAATTATTATTAGATTATTTTTAAGAAGATTGACTTAGTTTGATAGACAGTATGAGTAGCAATGGTATCATACAGGAGTTGAGTGGGTTCAGATATCGGTAGGGAAAAGAGGTTTTCAGCCTATTTAAATTTATTAAACAATGTGCTACATTGTGGTCGATATCCTACCGGCTGCACCATTTTGGTTACATAACCAGTATACCCTATGTATACTGGCATGCTTGATCTGATGTGTATCATAATTACATCATCAAGGCTCCCGGGGAGAGACCTCGCTGGAAGACACTTACCTGCTACTCTATCCATCTTAACTAGAACAACAAAGACGAGAGTTAATTTTAAGGAAATATTTTATTTTACTGTCCATTTTTTTAAACATTTACATTATGACCAAACTGATAAATCAACTAGAACGCCTTTGAATTCCGCTTTGACTTGGAGTCCCCTGATGTCGGTGGGGCCTATTCCGCTTGCCATGTGAGTGACCGCTGGCCCGTAGAGTGAATCGGAGAAGATGAGAAAATGGATCGGGGTGGCCACACGGCGTTAAACGCCAAATGCCCAACTGAGGATCGCGGCTGACACCAACACCTCACGCCTCACCATTTCGTTGTCCACTTTCACAAACCTTGGCTTAAAATTTTAGTCGCGTAATTACTCGTACCTTCAAAGAATGGGTAGCAGCACTCTCCCTTTTAGACTCGAACACAGACTGCTTGCCATAACTTGCCCAAGAACTTTAAATACCGTTCTTTTGTGAGCTTTCAACCTCAATTCTCTTCAAAGGTGCTGAGTAGCTAAACACGTGCGCTCTCGTTCCACAAAAGCTTTTCCTCCCCGCCCCGTCTCACTTGCTCGGATAGTGAATATGCGAAACTGGGGGAATTAAGCAAAGGAGTCCTTTGGACTTAAGCTTTCGGCATTCTCACGACCTTTTGGGGTGAATTAGCGAAACTGGGGACATTGAATAAGAAAGCGTTTTCGCCTGAAGTTTCAGCTTTCCTTTCAAAGCTTGTCGTTCACTATGTGATAATCGTGTGAAGCGCATTGCGGGTAAATCTTTTATATTTACTTTTCCGCTCGCTTATTTAATTTTCCGCTTGATCATTGGACGACATGCTTCGATATCAATGGGCGCGTGTGCTTGCTTGCCTAATTTCATTGGCAAAGCGCGAGTACATAGGCAGTGTTTGCTCGCTTGCAACTACTTCAGTGATGAAGCTTTCCTTTCAAAGCTTGTCGTTCACGATGTGATAATCGTGTGAAGCGAATTGCGGGTTAATCTTTTAAATTTACTTTTCCGCTCGCTTATTTAATTATACGCTTGATCATTGGACGACATGCTTCGATATCAATGGGCGTGTGTGCTTGCTTGCCTAACTTAATTGGCAAAGCGCGAGTACATAGACAGTGTTTGCTCGCTTGCAACTACTTCAGTGATGAAGCGTAAGTATATACGAGTATATTGTATTTGTTCACTCGCAACATTGGTCTTAACTTTAAGCGTTGATATAATGTCGTTTTGTACCGCCTCAAATTGCTTGGATAAAGCAATTAAATCCAAAATCATCACATGTTTTGACTTTTGTGGTTTAAGTTCAATTGCGAAATGTGAATCTTTATTTAGCCCAGTGGCTGAAGGTATTCCTAGGAGTAATTCGGATGTTTATTGGTATTGTTTTTCTTGTCGCCGGTTTACTATCTCGATTGATTGGCTCCATAATGCGAATGCTAGAGTTGATTTGCTATCGCGTTCCTCAATAAAAATACAAGAAAACCTCTATGAGACAAAGACATCGCTCGCGGCTTCGTTAAGCTCGCGCAAACTGAACTGCCCTCTACATCTCCCAATTCCAGCGATGCTATGAAAAGAGATAATCTCCAGCAGCATCAAAAGTAAAATCAACATGTAGCCCGAAGTGATGCAAATTCACTGCCGCTTACATCAGCGAAATCACTAAATGTTTCTCAAGAACAAACAGTGCAGTGGTTTCAGCAGTATACTCATTCTTTGCCTCCTCCATTAATATCACCTTGTTTGCAAGATGAGTATGTTTTTCAACACGTATCCAGCGATCAATAATCATCAATCGATCATCGAGGGCCTCAAGATCTGCATGCTCGTCCTTACACGCGTAGTTTTCTTGTTCTGCTACAGCAAAAGATTGTTCAATCACAGCTTCAGAATGATAGTCTTGTACCAAATACCTTACTTAACCCACAAATGAGCGTCACAACAGGTATTGTATATTGACTGAGATTTTGCCTCTACTTTAAGTTTTCATATCGAGACTAGCCAATTACACTTCGAACGAGAATATGACCAAGTACGTTATTTCTAAGCTTAGTTATGAAACTAAATTAAGTACGTCAAATTAATTAAGGACAATCTTCCAGACAAACTCATGAGCTCCTTTAAACTTTATACTAACGATACCTTAGAGTTTATCAATTATGCTGCCACCTGAATTCTGGCTGCAATGATTACTGGTTAAATCATTCAATAAGTGGCAACCTAAGAGTTGATTTCGGACCGAAATGGGACCTTAATGAAACTTCTGATATCTTCAATCAACAATAGACCTCATGTTACTACCAAAATGTTCGTCGTTTGAGGACCAAAACAAATGACCTGCGATTAGCTTCTTCTATATAGTGGTATAGGGTATAGGGCTTAACAGAATCTTGGCCGACTGAAGAGAATCTTGGCCGACTGATGATATTTTTGAGGTTGAGCTCCTACCCAATTTTTTTGTCTTCCCTTGTGATCGTGACCGGTTAGGCAGTGAAAAATTTGATGGAAGGGGTGTTCTTGTAGGTGTTCATAAGCCCGTTAGCTGTGCTATGTGCGCAGACTTCCATGCTTCTCCTCCAGTGGAATGTCTAGCTTTCCGTATTCTCTTTCTTTGTAGTGAAATTTTGGTTTGCTCTGTCTACATCCCTTGTAATAGTCGAACTTATGAACGATTCCTCTCTGAACATTCTTCCTATATCACCAACAATTATCCTTCATCCTAGTTTCTTGTTTGTAGCGACTCTAATATTGCTTCAGTTTTATGGGATAATAAGACTTTGTTCAGAGTTATTTTAACTGGTGGTTTATTTTTAGCTCTTTCTTCCTTTCTTTCACTTTGTGCTCTTTTTCAGTTCAATATTGTTTCCAACATCAATGAGAAAATTCTTGACTCACTAAATCTCACTAAATCTTCACTTAACTTCCTTCCCTCACCCAAACTAGATGTGAATCCTGATCCACACCATCGCACGCTGTCTTTTTTTTATTAATACACACCAAATTCTCATCCTAAAAAAGTTTCGCCTACTCGCTTCAGCTTCTTCAAAGCTAACTACTCCAGAATTGAACAGAAAACCAATTCTAGAAACTGGTTTTCTCTCCTAAGAATCTAGGAGTCAATGAGGCACTTAGTAGCTTCTATATCATACTATCTAAAATCATCCAGGAAAATGCTTCTATGTGTCGTCCAAAAAAGCCAGGCGATGTCCCCTGGCTCGACTCTAACTTAGTTAAGGCTCTAAAAGCTAAGGATTCTGCTCGTTTTAAATTTCTGAAACCAAGTCTCCAGAGGGATTTTAAACTGTTTATGGAACTTCGCAAAGAGGCCAGAAAAGCAGTTATCTCTGCTCAAAAAAAATATATACAGCACATTGAAATTTTCTTAAATGCCAATCACACAAAGCCGTTTTGGTCCTATATCCGTTTTCTTAAGAGTTCTCGTAAATATCCTCAGTTTGTTCGCTACGAAAACATTACCTCTACATCATTGCAAGTTTCTTGTGATCTGTTTGTATGGCATTTCTCGTCCTTCTTCTCCTGTCCAAATATCGATCCAGCTGCTAAGGAGTCCTCTACACTTTCGTTCTTATTGAATGCTTCTGGGTTTGTTATAAATCCACTTGAGGTAGAAAAACTTAGGCTATGTCCAGAAAAGGCGAATACGCCGCGAATCCGTCGTGCGTCCAGAAAGGGCGAATACACAACGAATCTGCCGCGCAAATTGTGCGAGCACGTACCCACGTGCGAGCATTTGGGCACGAAAAGTCAGTAGAAAAAATGGAGTTAGAAGAAGCGGTCGCACTGTGGTTAGCTTATTGTCACTAGAAGAGACGCAAACGAAGAGAAAGTATTTAGTACATCCAATTCTTAACGATAAAATGACACACAGTATGTTTGTAACTTTGTATCCAAAGTTAAGACAACATGAGGCAAAATTTTTTAACTACTTCCGTATGTCCATAAATTCATTTGATGATTTACTGTTATCAATTAAACAAGATTTATCGAGGGTTAACTGCCATGGCAGGATAAAATGATTTAATTTTCATGTTTGCTACAATATAGGTAATATAGGAATATAGGTACTCACAAATTTCTTTCTTTTTCTCTTCGGAGTCATCTTGATCGGAATATATTAATGTTAACTCTTCCCAAGCTCTGCGCCTTAAAATTCTGTTGACATAATCCGAGGATTTCATATACCATAACGCTGGTCTTTTTTCCACTTGATCAATGAACAATTCCTTATCAAACGCGAAACGATTCGCAGCGAATTCGCGCTTTCTGAACATAGCCTTAGATCCAAAGCATAGGCCGTGGTCCAGGTGAAATCCCGAATATTTTTAGCAAATCTTTGTCATCTTCCTTGTGTGTGTCTTTATCTATACTTTTTCATATTAGTCTGGCCAATGCCAATTTTCCTTCCTACTGGAAATATGTATGCATATGTTTTTCTTATTTGTAAGGCTGGTGATACTAACTTCCGACCTATTTCTATTCTCTCCTGCTTCAGCAAGATTTTCGAACGTGCAGTTTATAATAGAGCCAAACCCTCTGTTTAATTTATATTTATTTCACTTTTATAATTCTATTTTAACATTTCACGGCCTAAGTTCGATGTTGAATGTATGTCTTTAATGAAAAAATATTGATGTTAGCTATTTTCTCCTAAAAAATCAAATAGAGACAATAAAAATGTCATAAGTGGATCGAAATAGACTTTGTTGCAAGCAAATTTGAGACATCTTTCAACTGACTAGATATTTGAACCCTGTCTTAAGTCTAAACGGTCCGAAAGTGCATCTATGGTCGTTTTCTTTAAGATACACATTTTGTCAATTAGTGTATATCAGTGAGAATATTTTATGGCCGGCTTTTTTTTTGTTGTGGTTGGGAAGTGAATGTGATTTACGCACAGAGTGTGGAACTCCCATGCTCGCAAGAAGACGACTGTCCACCCGGGAACCTAGCCTGGGACCGTTTGACAGCTATTGATAAGTGTACAAGTACAAGAACAGCGTAGAGGTTATGTGCATCCCAACTATTTCAGTCCCGAGATCAAGAATGCCTTGATTTAGTATTTTTACGTCATTTCTATTTGAGGCTATTTTTATAACAAACTGGCGTATAGAAAATAATCAACTGGTTTCGGCATAGGGGTATTTGAACATAGCTGGGCAAATGTAGTAGCTCCGAAGTATATCGGGTGTACAGTATCGGGGAGAAATCGGTCACATTTTAGATCCGCCCTTTGGGAAAGTGTTGATAGTTTTTATCAAAGGTAGTGAAATAAAAAGTTCATGCATTTTAAGGATCAGCCATGCATGGTAGACTTTGGTAATGGTTTGTACTACGTCAAACGTAACTAAGCCTGTTAACTTCCTGCGAAACATCCCATTTGTAATGCATTGGACCATCCATATTAGCTGGAATTCAGTAGAGTATCCAACTTGAAGCCATATAGTTCTTCGGGAATAATTTTCTGGTTCTCAGTGTATGCATTGAACTGAGTTAAAACTGCGTTTTCTATGTGTTTAGAGATAGAGATGAAAGAAAACTTATTGGCCGCCAAATCGTGCGGATATGTAAGGTCATGATCGGGTCTCGTTATGATGATGATAATTGCTGTTTTCCGCGATTTTGAGGATTTGCGTAGGCGGAAGATGGTGTTGATGATATCCATCAGGGCTTGTAAGATGTTTCTTGGTAGTTAGTTCAGCATGGTATTTGTCAAAGCGTCAAAACGTAGGGCTGACCTTTGTTTAGCGTGCTTATTATGTCTTTTAATTTGGGTTAGTCTAGTGGACATATTACGTTAGTTCCTGTTGTCTTGGAGGCTAACAGTTGTTATACAGAAGACCTTTTAATCGTTGCTATAAATATTTAAATATGCTTGTATCCATCTCCACCAAAAGCAGTGTTTAATTTACTAGACCAAATGCAATATCTTGAACAGATTATCTTCAATCTGGAATTGCCCTACAGTCAATACAGCTATGTAGTTCGGATCATCGTTTATTTGATTTAGTGGACGTAAATTTATACAGGCTGTGATCTGAGCTAACAAAAAGCATATATTTTTAGGGTTTTGTAAAATAATTTTACAAAACCCTACTAGTTTCGCGACCAGTCTGTCCGTCTGTCCGTCTGTCCGTCCGTCCGTCCGTCCGTCCGTCCGTCCGTCCGTCCGTCCGTGTGTCACAGCAGTTTTTCTCGGAAACTACTTAAGCTAGAAACATCAAATTTTGTGTGCAGGTGTAAAGTGGTGACCTCTTCAAAGTTCAACTACAAAAAAATTTTATAAGGTATTTAAGGGGGGTCTCCCCATATAGGAGAGTGACCCCCCGAAAAAAAAATTTCATTGAAGGTAGCCGATATGGGTATCAAATGAAAGGTCTTGATGAGAACTTTCAAAAACAGGTCTTAATTTGGCAAAGTTTGCTTCGAGGGGCGCACAGGGAGGGGAAATGTACGAAAAATTTGTGTCCCCCCCCCTCGCGATTGGACACCTGTGATCCGAAAAATCTGAAAAAAATCAGGGATGTAGGCCTTGGTGAGTACAACAACAACAAATACGTGAGAAGTCGCAATTCACTCAACTTTGTTAGTAATAGTAAGATTTATTGATTTTATGTTTTCTTGAATAAAATCTTAACGGTACCCTTAAATTAAATGAAGTTCAGTACGTAGATGTCTATTTATAAGGTTGATCTCTCCTGAAAGTTTCATAAAGATTGAATCATATTTAGCGAAGTTATAGCGGTTTGAATTTTCCTGTATTACTATGGAACAATATGCGCTGCATTTATTACTATGGCAACATATGGCTACGGAACAACATGCGCCTTTTACCGACTCAGACACTACAATTTTGCTAGGATTTGCATGAAAATTTCAGGAATGATAGGTGTCATGTATATCTTTGAGAATCGGTTCAGTTAGTGGTATCAGTAATCGTAAAACAAAATAGTGGCTGTTTTAAATGCGAAGATTGAATAATTTTGAGTTATTCTTTCCCAACTTCAACGTTTAAGGTGCATGCTTTGAACACTTGATTCAATTGAATGAATGACTGAAGATGAGTACCTACAATTAATGCTCATAAGTGAAACAAGTCAAGGAGGTGGGAGAGAGCTCCTAGCAAGAGGGTTTTGTAACCATTCTAGGATTCGAAAAAATTGGCCATTGATCGATGATAACAGTACAGGAGAGTGGCCCCTGCAAAAAAAAATTCATCAAACGTAGCCGATATGAGTATGAAATAAAAGTTTTCATGGGAGCTTTTCAAAACAGTTGTTGAACTGTCAGTTTAGTGGGGACACAGGGGGTTGTAAATACATGAAAAATGTGTTTTCTCCGTCGCGGATGGAAATCTGAAATAATTATCAAGGGAGATATTTATGGGTATAACAATACCAAAAACCTCAGAAGTCGAAATTCGTTCAACTTTGTTAATAAAAGTATGAGCTTCGTATTTCATACTTTCTCCAATAAAATCGTCTTTGACATGTTTCTTGATTTGATTCGATCTGCGTGACTGCAGTTTGTAAATTGAATACAAAACCCTTCTGACATGAGCGTAGGTCTGTTTACCCAACTTGTTTCATTTATGATTTGGTGGCCAATTGTCCTGCACAAGGACCCAATCATCGTCTGCTGGCTTCTCAGAGAATGGGCTACTCTGAATAAATTTCTATTATATGCATGAAGGGAGATTCTGTATATGGTCTGTAACTGTTGGACAACTTTTAACCACAATCGCCATTTATGACATGCCACTCCCACGTCTTGCAACAAACCGTTTGATGGCAATATATGCACTTGCCGTCAAATTAGAAACGAGCTTCAGGTGAAAGACGTTTGTTGCCATTAGGGTCATGACAATTCCGTATCTTTATATGAATGAATTCTTAAACTACCTTAATAAACTGTCAATGTCAAAACGTTAGTTAATGTCTATATTTTTATCAAGGCATAGCATACGAACTAGTAAGATTAGGAAATTATTTAAAATTACTAATAATTAATAATGTTATTGAAAAATCATCTTCAGCGGTGAAGCTCATTGCTGGCTCAATGACTTTGTTAATAAGCAAAAACTGCATTATTCGTCAGCAACAAACCCACATGTGATCCTCGAGACACCGTTGCATCCGCAAACAATTACTGTTGGGTGCGGTTTTCATGCCGAAGGTGTGATTGGGCCATATTTTTTCGTGGATGAAATCAACCACCATGTTACCGTCATTGGAGATGGCGCTCTCCAATGACGGTAACATGATGTTATGGAATTGATGGAAGATTATTAGTGGCGAGAGTTGGATGAACTTGGTTTCAACAAGATTGTGCAACTAACCGCACAACATGCCTCACAATCAATTTATCGAAATTTACTTATTTATTGTTATGTCCTTAATGGAAAACCTAATATATACAAAGATTGCGATGTTTGCCTATATGGTCTTGATACTGCTCCCTTTGTTCTATTTGATGGTGATTGGCCCTACGTAATTAATTCATGTATTTAGGAATGGTTTGTTACGAGTGACTCTTGTTTCCCATCCCACTACCTGGAAGGAACCCTCGTGATTACTATTCACGCAAGACCGTTAGAAAATGAAGAATTTGTTTTGAGCACCAGTATAGACTAGCCACAGCAAGCCAATGTTTAAAGTTAAGGAAAATTGTGACAAAGAGAAATTTCCGTTGTTTATCGAATTCCCGATGTTTTTTGAATTGAAATGTGTAAAGAAGAGTAGTCACCTGAATGTATGTAACTAGTGCGTAAGACTGCAAAGCTATCCACTTCCACACCAGACAAGGGAAAGGAAAAGCTTCCTCTGACAGGATGTCAGAATACAGGATCAATTGGCCCGCGACTATGATTCCTTCGACCTTTTAGCTTCAATATTCAGCGCCCTTGGACATCAGGACACAGAAACTGTCAAAGGGGCGCTTTGCGGTGCGACAAAATTTTGGATCTGTTTAGGATATTGTGGCGGTGGCGGTTTTCAGGATATCAAGTATCGGGTCCGAAAACAGAACAACGAATCGCCTATATTCTATGTACCCTGAAATGCACAAGTGGTTGAAGTATTTACATCCGCTGGGAAAAATACATACTGATATAAAATAAGTAAATACCCTCCTCACGTCGATAACTACACCCGCTGCAACAAGCAATAATGCTTGGATCAATACGAATTCAAGAAATGCGAATAAGCGAAATGGACAAGAAGAGCTGTTCTGCTGTAATACACTCATTTTACTCACCGATCAGACTTATTTAACAATTCTAATCATAAATAAATCAACTTTGACAAATGCACAATGCTACACTGACTGAATGTCAATCACTTTGGCATTTACACCTGATGGGTGAATGTACTATATGAACGGATTTACATTTCAATTGCCCGATGTGACAACAGTTTGCATGCCACTGATGGATCCCACACAGCCAAAAGAAAGCTCATTTCGCCCGAAAAGAATTTCATGGATCCTTGTTTGAAACGAGTTGACGAGGGACCCGGGAACAAAGCAATCTCCCTCTTTAGCAGGACGACCATTGACGGTGTCAGAAGGAAAAAGCTAAGAAACACGAAAAATACGAATCGCTGATTTATCCTAAGGACGATAGTATTTTAAATTTGTGGCGAAATCATCGAGAAAATATTAAGTTGGCGGCGACCAGCGACTACGAGTATTTTGGGTCTGCGGTGGAATTGTTGGAGGCCCCCAAATTAGTAAGTTGAACTACATATCTAAATTGTTGTTGAACCAATATTGAAACTATATTTACACACTCGTATATCAATTTGAATATTTCTATTTGTGAATTGCGGAAAAGTTGTTAGATTTTTGCCGTTGTGAACTTGGCTTGCAGATAACGCAAGAAATTAAACAATACTGAGCGTCTTTCGGCAAGCCCAGCTGAAGGGGTTGAGGTGGGGGTCCCTGTATAATTTCGTGATATTTCTTGCCTTCTCGTTGAGTTGGACTTTCTTTCAGCTACATGTACAGGTTGTGTAATTGGAATTTTTTTCGTATTTCAGTTCGGGTGTGGTAGCAAACTGTGTGTTCAAGACACTTTTGATGCTCGGACTTAGATGTGGCAGCGGGGTAACTCCGATAAACCATCTATTTGCTTGGCGGTTGAAGTGAGGGTGTAGGATTTAAGCGAGTGGCGTGCACGCCCGTCTCTGGCGAGCACAAATGGGGCCCACAGAACCCTCAATCAGAGCGCCCTCGAAGGAAGGGTAACAAGTTTTTCAAATTGCACCCTAGAGGTTGGTAAAATTTCCATTTTTTACGACTGTTAGTCTTGAGTTGAGTTTCCCCATGCAGCATTTGACGACGAGCTTGTCAGATTAATTGTGTCGCTAATGGGACTTTCAGGATGATAATTGGATGTTTAGTTACCTCTCCCATAAGTGCATATTGAATACGACCGCCCACTCTGAAGATCCCTTCAATGTCAACCCATGGAGATAAGGATTAAAAATGACTGCTCTTTATAACTTTACCGATCGTAGATATACCTTCTTGAATGATATGCGGCACTAAAGCCCCTTTCGGGCTTTCACTTAGAGATCAAGTATCTCATTATTTTGGTCAAATTCCTGGGCATTTATGAAGGTGATATGGTCAGTATCACGCTTTGGCCGTGTATCCATCCACCCAGATGCGATACGTTCTAATTTTAAACCAGTACATATCATAACTGGAGGGGGGTTATAGCCCGTCCGAAGAATCACTTGAAACAAATCTCGTTGTCGCCAACGAAATAAAACCAAGGACCTTCGGCCAGAATTACACCATGCGGACTATTACAAAAGTTATAGCCATTAAAATTTTCAACACACGGTATGGCTATCCTATGGAATTTCCATCGGATCATTTCTCTGTAGTTTTGATTTGATCTTCTTGTAGAGCCGCCTGGCCTTGCTTTTTTAAGTGAGCAGACGTGTTTTGACTTTTTGAGTCATCAGCCAGATGGCTTTTAAGTAAAAAGAGAATTAGCTTGCGGATATCAAATGAACAAAATAATTGACTAATATGAATACCCTTGAAAATTTATGAGACCAATGATATTCGTAATATTGTTGCAAAATGTCAGTCGCTAAAAATGGAGCAAATATCGTCTTTCTTCAACGCATGTAAATACATCTCATTGGTGTTTTTTGAGGTTATTCATTTTTGCGTCTGTATATCAAATGTTTAGTATAAAACCATTTTAATAGGGGCATATTTCTACCAGGGTTGTTGCGGATATTCACATCCGCATCCACAACTGCGGAACTTCCGCATTTATTTTGATATCTGCATTCGCATCCGCAAATTTCAATGCGGAGCTTTTGCGAATGCAGATGTTGTGCAAGTTGTGACAAGCTATCAATGCGAATCTCCGATAATGGCATGAGCTATCGAATATTCGTAGAACAACTGGTAAGAATGTTAGGACAGAAAAGTTTGGTTCGTGTAGGAATTTAGACGTGTTACCCGTATTAAGTTGTGTATTTCGTCATTGGCAATTGAAGTTTTTCATCTTCGTGAAAATTTGTTTAGTTCAGAATGTCGCCAACAACGCGAAGTGAAATTTGGGCTTACTTTACGCCAGACGATCAAGATCGGGACAAATCGAAGTGCAAAATATGTTTCAAAACGTATTCTCGTAAGGGCCGTACAACGACATCTTTAAAAAATCATTTGAAATCTATGCATCCCGAACAATTTAAGCTGTTTCAACAAAGTTCGAATGATAAAAAATTGCTGGAAAAAGAACAAGAATCAGGTGAAATTTGACTTATTCAGTTTTAATACAATCTCTATGACAGAAAACTTTCTATGTGCAGAAAACAAAACCAATACAACTGTGTTATTACGTCTGCATTTTCCAGTTCTTGCATTTGTAATGCAAATGCCTTTGAGATTTTCCTTTTCTGCACATAGTCATTTAGGTAGTCATTTTTAGGGTTTTGTAAAAGAAAAATTTAACGATATCCCTATAGAAACCTGTCTGCCCGTCCGTCCGCCAATGCGTCACAGAAGCTTTTCTCTGAAACTGGAGAAGCTACAGCCACCAAATTTTGTGAACAGGTCATGAGTTTCTGAATAATGAAAGTTCCATTGTGGAAAAATTCTAATAATTTTCGGGGGGTCTCCTCATACAAGAGTCCAATCCCAAAACATTTTTTTTTGCCAAAGATAGTTGCGTTGGGTGTCAAATGAAAGGCCTCGATAAGATCTTTCGATTCAGATCTTAAAATAGCAGTTATCAGTTTTATATTTTCCCCATTAAAATCGTATAGGTAAACTTAATTTCAATGAAACTTTACATTTGAGAAGCCATACAATAGATTCTTGTATTTTGTAAATAACATGAACATTAAAGGATATTTGCGGAAGTTATATCCATTTGAATTTTTCAAATTACAGCAATATCTTTCATCAATTCAGGCACTGCATTTCCCTTTCCAAAACAAGTTATGATATATTTGTTTAATCATTTTTTCCAGATTACGGTCTTTCTTTTCTTCAGAAGGCGAAAAAACAACTTTCTCTTGAGAAGGCAGTTCAAAGAGAAAATAAATGGGATTATAGCAATACAACATCACAAAAAATAGACAAACTAATAGGCGAAATGATTGCCCTCCAAAATTTGCCCTTTAACTTCGTGGAAGGCATAGGGTTCCGAAGGTTGCTACAAGCAATAGTACCGAAATACAACCTGAGAGGGCGCAAGTTTTTTACTAATTTTGTGTGTAAAGAGCTCTATGGAAAAGTAGTTAGTAAATTGAAAGAATTAATTAAAAATTTCGATTTCATGTCATTTACGAGCGATATTTGGACGGATCCAAGTTTTAGTGGTTCTTTGCTTGGTTTGACTGGCCACGGAATATCAGAACACTTTAAGCGAGTGTCAATTGTCCTGAATTGCGAGACTTTTGACGACCGCCATACTGGTGACATAATCGCTGAAAAATTCGAAAAATGCTGCTGGAGTGCAATATTCCAAAAGAGCGAGTACATTGCATTGTTCGTGACGAAGGCTCTAATATGAAGCAATGAAATTAGCGGCATTGAACGACATCAATTGTACTGTTCATAAAATGCAATTAGCTATTCTCAGTTGCTTGCTATCTCAAGAAAATATAAGAAATATCAAGCAAAAGTGCAAAAGAATTTCCGCTCACTTCAACCATTCAACGATTGCTCAAAAACAGCTGCAAAAGGTCCAAGACCGACTGAATCAACCCAACCTTAAAATTTTTCAAGATTACGTAACGCGATGGAATAGTTTATTTTATATGTTCGAGCGATTTATAAGGGTGAAAGACGCATAAAGCCTTTACTTTAATGAGCACAGCATTAACATTGATCCCATCACGCCAGAAGATTGGAAAGTTCTCGAGTGCTGTGTTGAATTGCTGAAGCCTTTTAAGGAAGCCACACGGGAACTAAGTAGCTCTCAAACCCTTATATCATCAGTTATTCCAATAATTCAAATGCTCATAAAGAAACTCGATGACTTTTTGTCAAGATGGGAATATTTTTACGCAATTCAACATGCAATTATAACACTGAAAACAGAAATTTGTACTTGGAAGAGAACCATTTATTTGCAATATCCTCTTATCTAGATCCTCGGTACAAGCATAAGCTTTTCAAACCAGTAACAGAGGAAAAGATAAAAGATAAAATTTTACAGATCGAAATCCTCAATCATATTAATACAGATTGTTCGAGTTCCAAGCAAGCTAAGAGGAGCAGGACCAGAGAATCTCCCGAACAAACTACACATACACAGCAGCCGAGACCATCCTTTCCTGATAAATCTTGCCTTAAAAGTGACTTGGCTATGATGCTGGATTCCTCAAGTGACGACAACGATGACGAAGAAACATTTGATATCAATGACCCAGTTGCGCTTCTCAAAAAGGAATTGGTTCTGTATCGAAATTAAAAAAAGAGCAGCTGTATCTGAAAACCCTCTTGACTGGTGGAGCATTAATCGAAGCGAATTTAAGATGCTATCAGCTATAGCACGGAGATATTTGTCACCTCCGCCAGCAAGTGTTCCAAGTGAACAATTATTTAGTGGTGCGGGGCTTATCTACGAACCTCTGCAAAACAGGTTGGAGTCTCCAAAGGCAGCAACTTTACTTATTATCAAACATAATGCACCAATTTTAGAATTCCGTTATTAAATATTTTATAACAAAATAAACAAAAACTCCATCATCATTTCATAATAAAGAAATAACTATGACAAGTGATATTTTCAATCCTAAATTAAATTTTTCTTAAAAACCATCAACATCCACATCCGCATCCGCATTCGCTCATGTGCATCCGAAAATATTCGCATTCGCATCCGCATCTGCGGATGTCAAAAATTCTGGATCCGCAACATCCCTGATTTCTACCTACCTAATTTTTTTTGTTTTTGGTTCTATGATTGAAGTCTATCTATAAAAATAGTGATTATGTAAATAAATAAAATATTGAATTGTTGAAATAATCGATATTTACAACATAAGTAATTTTTAAAAGGCAGGTAGAAACTCACAATAATTACAATTCTAAGAAAATACTCCTACCTACCTATCTCATATCACAGAAATTTACTTTTTCCATCAGCTCTTAAAAAGGATGCCATAATTACTCAGCTTGCATACTATTCATGTACATATATGTTCCTATATTTATAAACTCAGGCAAATACTCGAATACACTTTGTGTATAATGTAAAAGCATTGGAGATTCTTTTGAAAGCTTTAATATGGAATGATATGTATCATTTCCTTCGTGAAACGAGGACGATACTTACTTCATGTTTACATTTCATTCCGCAAACGTATTTCATTTTCAGTGTAATGACATAATTTCATGGTTCTTCCACTTTGTTGATCTTCATTACTGTCGTCATGTTTGTTATTCATATCTTATTCCACCTCAATTAGGTTTTTAAAAGATATTCGGATGAAAAGATGAAATGTTGTTTTTTAGGAAACCTGTTGTGTACAAGTAGGTGGTATTCCTCAATTAAATGCACGTGTCGTTTAGAGTACTACTATTTTATCTAGCCTATTGGTGTTAAATAAAAAGAGAGCATTTACTATAAAGTAATTGAAGTCCAAAATAAATCTCATGGTTTATAAGCCATCAGCATGTAAAGGGTGGTCAAACCAAAACGCACGATGTCAATTGTAAATAAAACAAAAACTTTTCAGAAAACTATGTTAATATTTTTTTATTGCAATAGAAGGATGTATGACAATTATGCGTAAAACAAAATATTTCCCAAATACTCGCTACGACTACGGTGGCATACTTCTATCCGATGGTCCATATTTACAAAGACCCTGAGACATAATTGAGGTTCAATGTAGCTAATCCGCTCAATTATCTCATCCTTTAGTTCTTGGCTTATTGACGTACATTTTTCTTTTAAATATCTCCAGAAAAAGAAGTCCAACGGTGTCAAGTCACATGATCGTGGCGGCGAATTGACATCGCCACAACGTGAGCTAACACGGCAATTGAATTTCTCGCGCAAAAGAGCCATTGTTTCGTTGGCTGTGAGACAAGTGGCACTATCCTGTTGGAGCCACATATGGTTCAGGTCTATAACCTCAATTTCTGGCCACAAGAAGTCGATTATCGCAATAGCAAACACCATTCACGGTAACTGCTTGGCCATCCTCATTTTCGAAGAAGTACGGCCCAATCATGCTGGCGGCCTATAAACCGCACGAAACAGTCACTCTTTGTGGATACATCGGCTTTTCAACAATCATTCATGGACTTTCATTTGCTCAAACGTGGCAATTCTGCTTGTTAACGAATCCACTGAGGTGAAAGTGGGCCTCGTCACTGAAGATGATTTTCTCTGCAAAATCATCATTCCCTTCTGTCTGTTCAATCAACCATTTGACGTATTGCCGACGTTTGAAATGGTCAGTAGGCCTCAGCTCTTGAGTCAATTGAACCTTGTAAGCATGTAAATTCAAATCTTTATTCAAAATTGGCATCAGTGATGTTCGTGAGATGTTCAATTGTTGGGCACAACGACGAGTTGAGGTTTTCCGCAAGATGAACTGGGCGAGCATACACAGGAGATTTCGCATTTCCTATAGACCCGATTTGCTGAACTTCGCGCACAATTCTCCCGATTGTGGACACATTTGGTCGATTATACTGACCAAAAATATCACGGAGTACACGAAATGCATTTTGATTTGAACGCCCATTTTCGTGAAAGGCTTCCACAACCTTAATGCGTTGCTCAATCTTGTACTGATAAGGCAATTTTAAGGCTTGTTTTGAAAAGATCTCATTTGGACCTTTCCAATGACGCCCTACTCGACTACCAACGGTGGAAATTTTTTTATGAAGAGTAACCTTGCTATATGAGGAGACCCCTCTTAAACCCCTTTTAAAAAATTTCCCCACCCTAAAATTATCAAGAAGCCACCACTTTTGACCTTTTCAAAAAGTTTCATGGCTGTAGCTTCTGTAGTTTCGGAGAAAAAGTACTGTGACATACAGACGGACGGACAGACAGACACAGGTCGTGATTGCAATAGGGTTTTGTATTTTAGTACAAAGCCCTAAAAACGATAGGCTGACGCAAGTACTCCGGACATTTTGCACACGAAAAGAAAAAAAGAAACCCAGCGAAGGTGATCAAAACTAACTACGAATGGAAAAAAACAGACGCAGGTGCTTAAACCAAGTGCAGTCCGATGAATGAACGTACGTGTTTAACTAGTTGTTATCGACACCCACTTCTTTGCCAGACAGATCCGTGAGGAGATAGCGACCAGGTCCTACAACCTCATGTACCTGAATTTTCAGGAAACGTCGGTCCAATTTCGCCTAACAATCGCCAGCTACGACGCTTTGGCGGGAATCGCGACGAAATACTTCATCCTCTTCTCTAAACTTTGACGGTTGGGATCTCAGGTTATGGAGCTCCTCATTTGGGTATCCTGTATTCCTTATCTATCGTCTGATTTGTTAATGGAGCTCACCAAATTTTTCGGAGGGATCTTCCAAACACTTTGATTGCCACAATAGCGTCTACGACTTGTCGTGGCAAATCATGTGGTGTTCGAAGGCGGCAAAGTAAGGCAAGACACCCGTGACGGAATGATTAGTAGACTAGCATGGTGGACAGTCTGCGGTCCCAATTCTTCTGGCTTGAATGGACAAAGGAATGAATCACAGCTAACTCCCAATGCGTTGTACTTCAAACATAGGTTTTCTGGGGCACCGAATATATGGAATACGCAGCTCTCTAAGAACTTCACAATAGGTGAAGTCGTGAATGTTCGAATATGTTCTACCAGTGGGAACTTCGATAGTTTATCTAGAAAAACGATAGCTCCTAAGTGTCCCCTAGAAAAATGAAGGTATATGCAGAGTAAATCTATATACAGACGTTGGGATACACGGTACGGAATGTTGAGTTGGCTCATGGGAGGTCCAAGAGGCTAGTTGGGAGCCCTAGTGCTTTTAAAGGTCTCACAGGCACCTACATATTCCTTGACCAAAACAAGTATTTTTTTAAGGCACCGAAGCGTCCGATTATAGCCACCGTGGGTACTTAGAGGATGGTCGTGTGCACGAAGGATCAGATTGGCTAGATTGGCTCGTTGGGAGCCCTAGTGCTTTTAAATGTCTCACAGGCACCTACATATTCCTTGACCAAAAGAAGTATTTTTTTTAAGGCACCGAAGCGTCCGATTATAGCCACCGTGGGTACTTAGAGAATGGTCGTGTGCACGAAGGATCAGATTATTAGTCATCTCCTGTGGCACCCAAAGCTTCCAAGACTCTTCTTCCTGGAATGAGTCACCGGTTGCGCATTCATTACGTCGGTAAATATGACCATCGATCACTTTCAAATCGGGCAAATGTGTTTGTTAGGTTACAATGTTTTGCCTCAATTCATTGTAGTTGTCTGAATTGAAATATTAGCTTGATGGGAGTAACGTTATTTAATTCCAGTTCCGCTCTCTTGGGTGAAACATATACGATAGAGTATCGGGCACAATGTTTTCTGTTCCTTTCCGGTGTTTGATGGAAAACTTACACCCTTGCAATTTAAGAGCCCATTTGGCCAGGTGTCCGTGTAGGTCTGCTTGGTTCATCAGCCATTGTAGCAAAACGTGATTGTTGATGTTCTTGAACGGGTGGCCTTTTATGTACGCTCAGAACTTCTTCACTGTCATCACTGCTGCCCGACATTCTCGTTCGGATACGGTGTAGTTCTTTTATGCCGAGTTCAGCTTACTGGGCATAAAAGCAATGGGGGCTTCTTCTCCTTCTTCGCTTAATTGCACTAGCACGGCTCAAACCCCATGTTGGCATACGTCATAATATGGAGAATGGTTTCTAGAAGCCATGGCTGTGCAAGACTGGGGCAGATGTCAAAGCTTGCTTGAGCTCTTCGAATGCTTTTCGGCTGAACTTGGACTAGATGAACTTACTTTTCCGGAGCATGCCCAACAGAGGTGCTGAGACCGTTGCATAGTTCCAAACACACCTTTGGTATCAACCACACACTCCTAGGAAATGTCGTAGTTGTTTAACGATCTTTGGTATAGGAAACTCATCAATTGCCCGAGTTTTGTCTGGATATGTTTTGATTGTACTATGTCTGATGATATATCCTAGATATTGGACTTTTTTCATGACAAACTTACTTTTCTGGGCATTAATGGTGAGTTCCGCCTTTCTGATATGCAGGAATAGTTCTCGCAGCAGTAGGGGATGTTGGCCAAACGTTTTTGTGATGACTAGAAATTCATCTACGTACATGCGTACATGGGCACTTGGTGTTTCAGGTGGGGTGGAATGACTTTGTCCATCTACCGAGTCATCATTTGCGAGGCATTACACAGTTCGAAGAGCATTGTGACGAACTTTTATAGTGGTGGTCCAGGCACTGGTAAAGCCAAGTGGAATTCGCCAGCAGGATTCCTTTAAGTCGAGACTCGTAATTTAGTTTGCTTTCGGAAGTCTTGCCAATATTCCATTGATGAACCCAAAAGGGAACTCGCCTTTGACGGTCACAGCGGTGACTTTCTTGGTGTCTGGACAAAGACGAACATTCTCTGCTTTTACCACCAAAGTTACTGGCAAGGACCAGGCACTTTGAGATTCCGCTATGACCCCCAACTCTAGCATTCTACCCAACTCTGCGTAAACTAGCTTCTCCATGGCCAGTGAGATGTCGTAATGTCTCTGCCCTAACGTCGATAATATGCAATGCCAAAGCAATGCGGCCAATACCTTGCCTAGGGTAAGATTGAAAAGTAGCAATGGATGCTTCTAGGCATTGTCGCAAGTTAGGAGTTAATTCGTGTCTGTCGGGCATAGAAGTAAGTTCATGGGCATGTCTGGTGTTAAGGCGTGACTCTAAGAATAAATCGGTGGCTAAACCAAATTGTAGGATGAAATGGACGCCAAGGTTCAGAACGCGTACCTTGACATCGATTTGATCCTACAGTGATGGGATGTGCCGTTCTGATTTACGTGAGCACCTGCCTTTAGTTTACAGTGATGGGATGATGAAAAATGTGATATCCTTAGTTTGACCTCTAAAAGTGGCGGGTGTTGTTAACCTACCCTTGAATGTTTACTGCCACCAGCTATGCTGATGCCAGAGCGCCAAGGTTTTGCTAACGTAGGATGTTGATGAAGTACCTTAGAGCAGAAGCTTGAGGCAAGGCAGCTGATACTTGTACCCATGTTAATTAACGCAACAGCCGTTTTGCCTAACACTTTGATTAGAGCGTAAGGTCTGGTGTCATTCTCAGAAATCTCCAAGATGTTGCATGCGTTCAAAATTTGGTGGCATATGCGGACTCTCTTACGGAAGCTCCTACAACCACGAATTGGTCTTACGTTGGTGTGAAGCGACCTCTTCTGGAGCGAAAATCCGCTCTCGTGCCGCATGATATCCCTGCAGTATAATATGATATGGTTTTAATGCACGAGTATCGTACGGAACGAGTGCGGATTTTTGCTTCAGAATAGGTTACTTCACGCCAACACAAAACAAAATGGTCCCTCAAGCAGTTTGCTTAGGTGGACTGCTTGATTACTACACATGCATTAGTAACAATTTTAGTTATGTATGTTAGATCAATTTTATAGTATTAACATCAGCACCAAAGGTCACAGAACCATACAAATAAATGCAAAGTAAGTATATACTGTAATAGTGAAATGAGAGTAATGAATTTCAGATAAGTGAACTTGAAAGAAATTTGGAAAGAAGAGAATTTATTCTTATATTATTTGTTGTAGCTATGAATATTATCCTTTGCATTGAATGTGTATTCAACTCCTTATTAAATGTAGACACTGACATCTGCATTTCTTTGACGTCTTGAATGAGGAATTGGTTTCGCTTTATAGCTCAAAAAACAGGCATACTAGTTTCGCAGCCAGCAACCTCCCGATAGAATGCAAAGAACTAATGCCAAACATTCAATCTTCAAATTGTTGGAGACATACTAATCGTATCAAAGCCAGCGGTGAAGTACCTGGGGCTACTGAAAAACTCAAAAATGAGTTTCACTGAGCAAATCAAGGTAACGGCTGAGAAGGCTGCTTCGACTTCGAGAGTATCGGCTCTGAGTTGACTTATGGCCAACGTGGGGGGACTCAACCCATCAAAAAGACGCCTCTTGATGAGTGCTCCAGAGTCAGTGTTACTGTACGGAGGATAAATATTGGGCCACGCTCTTAGTAAGAAGGTATACCGAAACTGTTGGCACGGGAACAGAGAAGAGGAGCACTGAGGATTGTATCTTCATATCCGACAGTCTCTGATTCGGTGGTGAGAATTATTATATGTGTGATGCTTGTTGTCCTCCTTGCTAGAGAGCACCACGGTATTTATCACGTCAAAACGAGGATGCCAGCAGGACAGTTGTCTGTGAGGAGAGACAGCGCTCACTCAACGATTGGCAACAGCTTTGGATGAATTGCACGAAGAGAAGGCAAACTGCGCGCCTCATCCCAGATGACCGTGGCTGAATTGAAGACATGGAGAGACTGACTTCTATCTGACCCAGCTTTTGAGCGGACATGGGTGCTTTCAGTCTACCCTGTATAAGACTGGTGAATCATGGTTCCCAAATTGTCAGTCTTGCCCAGGAAAGGAAGAAGATTCCTGCCGCACATTTTTTAATGTGCAAAAAATGGGACAGGCTGTGACAGGACTCCCACAGGGAGACGGGAGGGTTTAGCCCAGATAGTATATTTGTGTTGATGCTTGAATCGATTGACAGATTGTAGATTGTTCTTTTGATTCACAATAAAAATTTTACTATAGAATTAAACTTTATCTATTTTATTGAAAATAAAAACCAAACTTCATAATGAATCACCTTATACATAGTCAAAATGTTGGGAGTAATAAAAGGACCCACATAACGTCTGATCTAAACTGGCTTTAATTTCAAGTTGAGGTCAGCAGTAGTTCTGGCTTTTGAATAAGAGTTGCCTCGCAGGAAGAAAAAATTCTGAGTGAGCAGTCAAGATTTGACAAAGAAATCGAATATATAACCGCAGAGCAATAACAACCTGAAATTATATGCACGAGCATTTATCCGAAGGTAAAAAAATTGACAGTTTAGCGTCATAATCATTATCATAGAATCAACAAAAATTGACTTTAATTTCAATTGGTGTTTTGTTTATGACACCAGTAGTTCAGACAACTATTTTCAGCACTATCTATCTAACATAAAGGAGACAGTTGTCTACGAGGAGAGACAACGCTCACTCAATCACAACTCTGCGTAAACGGCAGAAAGAAAGCTAGGCTGTTCACCTCATCCCTGTTATGAGACCATGACTTGATCGAACACATGGTGAAATTGACTTCTACCTGACCTAGCTTTCGAGGGGACATGTTTGTTTTCAGTCTTACTTCATAGGATAGGTAAGTTGTTGTTTGCTGACTGATGCCAGCTGGGCAGTTGTCTGTGCTTTGTACAGCAGAAGAATGCGATGCTCCTTCCACTCATTATTTTGCATATAACAGATAGGACAGGCCATGTCGGGTCTTCCACAAGGAAATAGGAAAGACCTTCTCATATAAGTTTAATAGGGAGATACTTGGATTAGTTGAAAACTAAAAACATATGGCACATTATGTTAAAGCATTCCTAAAAGATTAAAGGGCTCACAGCAGCTGGCACATTGGAGTTGGGAGATCAATTTTCTAGCAATTCTTCTTTCCTCTCCACTTACTAGAGGAGAGATCCACAAACCTGAAGGTACATAAAGCCGTAGCAAAACGAGATTTACCTTGAAGTAATGTATCAAATGGTTCCAGACTAAGTTCTCAGGTTAAAATTGGAAATTTTTGGTCGGTAGTATAGATGGCTTGCACTCTTGGGAGCCTCACACTCATACCGTAAATATCATTGCCATAAAAAAGGCTTAATGTTAGCTATACAAGGTACTGGCTACAGTGCATAATGGGAATTAGATCACTATGGTAGGTGTTGAGTTTACTAAGGGTATTATCGAACTCAAAACCAGAAGAAAGCACAACAGTTGACTAAGTCAATATTCATTTTGATAGCCTTATTATTAGCGCAAAAAAATTGCAATGGCGTCCAGAGTCATTTTTTGGAAGTTTTGTAGCATCAACAGCTGGGTCCAAAAACAAAAGTAAATGATATAAATTTAGCTGTCTAGAAAAATGCAAACCAGGTGCAAAAGATAAACAATAAGTTTGAATATATGAAAGGGCGAGGTCAAAGAGGTGAACATTAGGATTTTTAATTCCAATTTTGATTTTATGAGCCATATGCCTCACAGTATTTAACAGATTGTTATAAAAAACAAAAACCTTGGAATGCCATACTTTTGATTAACTTCAGAGAACTGTTACCCTCTGCCATGAGCGGTTTTTTTAAGTGGAGCTTTCGGGTCCCGGATAGCCCAATGAAGACGGACCGTGGTGCCACTTGTTCGCTCGATTGCGTACCGAGACCTAGTGGTCCGCCAAACGAAACTGCGGCCCCTACAACGAAAAGAGAAGAAAAACTATCGAAACCCTGCAGCTGTGTTTCCATTTTATCCACCGTATTACACTGACGCAAAATTCCTGTAAATGGTAAAACCACCCTTCAACTAAAGCGTCCACCAAGCCAGTTTTAAACTTTTAAAAGGCGTCAAAATAGGAGTTATTAGTTCTTTGTTAAAATTCCTTTGTTTCCGCAATTCCTTTGATTGCTGAGTTCCTGGCTTCCGCGATCCCCTCCACTCTCAAACTCCGTCCAATTTTCTTTTTCCTCCATTCCTATCCTTCGGTTTCACTGCTTCTCTTTTTATATGTTCTTTTAACAGCGCCTTTCAAATAAATGCTACCTACTTTACCACCATGAGGGAACTGAGAGCCACCGTTATGTCTTGACCCCTCTTATCTCTTCTGGCTTAACGGCTTAGTCATTACATACTTAAGGTCAGCTCGTATGGTTGTCAATGTACTTCTACTAGAATGCGCATCTTGAAGTTGTCTGACCACGAGCTTTTCCCATTTCACGGGCGCTGGCATACCAAAGGGGTGAACTCGCATGCTATTGTCGTGCTGTTTGTCTCTGCTGCCGCTTTTGAGACGGCCGTGGTTGCTGCTTAGGTGAGTGTTACTGGCACTGAGGCATGTTTTACTACCGCTGTTGCGATGCATGCCATTGTGGCTATGCCTGCTGCAAGTGTACACGTGATGATACTGGTAAAATCGTTGATGTCCCGCAGACATCGATTGTTGGGGATATTTCTGTGGCAGAGATTGCTGAAAGTGATGATGCTGCGATAGTTGTGGTCTATCGTGTAGCATTGTGAACATTGTACTGTTGCCCATGGCCGGCTGTGATATCACTTTCACACGCATCCTGACAGATTTTTGTGCCATCTTCCGACCGAATTCATTGGTCTATTGGACGATGAATACAAAGGAGTGGAAGTTAGAAGGTTGCTTGATTGTGCGAAACTAGGTTCTTTGCTGCCGTATTGGAAAGGATGGATTCGAGAGTTTTAATTCGTATCGGCTATTGTCTAGTATGATACGTTGCTCGTTATTGTATTGTATACTGGGGTTTTTAGTATGTTTTGTTGCGGTTGGACTAAATTTTAATTGCACTATACTTCTGTTTGCAAATTTGTTTGACTTCTCTGCTGTTGAATTAGTCGCATTTATTTTGGATTTGTATTTGAACTCTTCTGATGATAATAATGCTGTCTATGATTTGGTGCTGATTTCTCTTCGCTATGATTCATTGCATTATTCGTTTGCTGCTGGCGAAGATGTAATTGCTTAGTTGAGTTTTTTGGTCTTCATTCCACTTCTTGACCTCTGGTGATCCCTATGTAATTATTTCTATGAACTTGTTAAAATCTTCTTACAGCTTTAGCTAAAAATAGTATTTAATAAGATAAAATTTTAGTTCGCTACAAACTTATCATTTAATTTAATTGGCTTGGTAGTGACTCAATTGATTAAAGGTTACTGAAAACAACTCACTTTGACAGTGGTTGGAGGAGTGTCACCTTTTATTACCCCGCCTTTCCCTTAAAATTCCCCTTCAGCCCTGTAACAGGACATCTATTGAGCTATAATGGCTGTAAGAATTAATCTTTGATAGTACCGAGAGGAGTTTCTAAGTGTGCACATGAAACTCCTCATAGTTTTCTGGAAAGGGCCGCCACTTAATTTACTTATTTTTTGGTCGCCATTTCCGTCATTAAAATGTTCAATATTTTTCCGAAACAATGTTATCATAATCGTCAAATTACATTAAATCCTTTCAGTTACCAAAATCACCATAATCACAGTTTAATTAATGCAATGAAAATATTTCTATGAAATCATTCATCAAATGTCACTCACATTGATTACCGAGCTATAGTCATTATAATGAAATCTCGCCCAATCAAAAATCAGAATCTTCTTTAATGCATAAATTATTTTTGCCACGGAAAGAATACTTTTAAACAAAATTACCCTTTTTTTGCCATGAGCTCCTTTCGAACGGACACAATCTTCCAAAAAATAAAATTACTCCTTGATGAAAAATCCAGATACAAGATTCTTTTGTCGACTATCTCAAATTCCTTCAAGTGAAGTAGAAAAATTCGTTCAATCCAATCTGAGACGTCGCATGCCTGTGTCACGTTAACACTTTAACTCCTACTTTCCTGCTCTCCCCTATCGCTACCGAACGGAAACCAAAGATGTAGTTTATTGTTTCTAGGGAAGGATTAACTGAACCCATACAGCATCCCCTCAGACTCCTTCCTCTGTTAGTGACTCCACACATGAATGGAATAGGGCAAAGATGGGGACAGCATGGAAGCTCGGGAGTCCACTTGAGCGTGGAAGTATTCTGGTAAACAATTTCTAGGGTGTTATGGTATTTATTGTTGAAAATGGGAAACAATAAAAAGCGTGCAGCATGAGATCGCTACAAAACGAAAAGACAAAAATAATGGCAATATCCTAGCAGCAGCGTGGCTTCAGTAAAATGCTGAAACAAGACAATACCATGACAGCAACAAGGACACTCGACGAAAAACATAGATGAAGATATTTGGGTGTCATTGAAATGGATGAGTTAGTGAAATGTTTTGTTAGTAACTGTGATTCGGTTTCGAATAGACAGCGCAGAAAAAGATAAACAGGATTCTGGCAAATATCTTCGGTCAGACATGAGGCAATTTCATTTTGACGAAGGATTGTGTCAACATGGTAGTATATAATGAGTTGTTTGCTAGGCGGAAGCAGTAGTCAGACTGTGTTTTGTTGTGTCCACGCTTTTGTTGACCAGCTTTATGACCACAAACGTCAGCATACTCGACAACAATAGGCACTGGACATCAGGGGGAAAATTCTAATTATTTTTGGCTATTCTGCGATTTAATGTCCTAATTTGCTGTGTCGCCGAAATGAAGTTCTGTAAGTGAATGAGATGTTTATTTTGCCATTTAGACGTTGGATGATAAAATGATGGAGAGGAGATATGAATTTTATGTATTTTAATTTTCTATAATCTTGTAAAAATGAAGATTTGAAGTGGTCTTCAATTGTAGTACCAAAGTTAAATATTGATATTTCTAGAAAAATATGTTTAATAAGAGATTGATTTCAATGAATTTGAAGAACTTCAATATGAAAGATTGAGAAATACATACATATATCATAACTGACTGTTAATGAATTTTAAGCATGAAAAAATCAAACTTTTCAGTTTCTAGGCAAATAAACACTGTTTACGACAAAGTTTTCACAATAAAAAATTGGTTTCAATCAAGATTTCATATTTTCAAAACTGGTTTATGTGTTCTTGTGGTTATCAATGAGGACTCCTTTCCAGACCATCTGGTAGCACACGTGCCAATGTCAAGCTGTTGTCTCTTTTAGGTAAATTTATCGAGAGAAATTTACCTCAAAAATCTTGTTAGTTCAATTTTCTCCATTCCAAGAATTTATTTCAACGCCTCCATTGCTCATTAATTGCTCACTTATACTCCCTATCAATATGCGTTAGACATTCCACATAGATCGCCATCAAGTTTGAATTAATCACGCATTAAAAATCCTGCACGTTCAAAGAACAGAAGCATCGAATCAAAGAACATTTCTACCTTCTATTGATACCATCACGTTTATTCCCCCCTCACTTTATACAGTTCAAGTTAGTTTCTCATCAGAGGAAGTTAAAAGACACAAGAACGTAAAAGTCCTTATATTTACTTGTAGAGTGGGATCCATTAAGAGTTTAACAAGTTTTTGAATAATTTGGAGGGAATGACAAATGGAGTCAATTAGTCTGAAATATTTATTGAAGCAAAATAGAACGAACTAAAGGTTGATTTATTATTTGGAAAATTGATCATCTATTTTTTAAATAAATTTACATTTATTACTTGCTACCTGGATATAAATAAAAGTCCACTTTTGTAGGTGATTCGATTTCAATTTAAATATAATTTAACATTTATTTCCTCCGATTCTTTGAATTTTCTTTTGAAAATTTCAAACAAACTATTCCGATTGATGAAATTGTATCATGACGATTGAATAAATAATCAATGATGAAATGAATACTCCAGTTAGTTGATTCCCCATTGTAAAAATTCCATAAATATCAAACTTTAATTCATGTAAAATCAATTGGTATGAATATGCTTCAATCTGAAAAGAGAAAATATGAAAATGTAAATGGAAAAATTTACTAAAAGTTTATTGTAAAAATAACTTAATTTATTATTGTAGAATAATATCAGCGTTTTTTTTAGGAAAAATATGTAATTGATGGTCTTGATGAAAAAGTTTCATTGTTGGAATTTGTATTGTGGTATCACTTTGATTTTTAGGATATTGTTAAATAATTTTTTTAACTATATTCTACTAAAATTGCGAGCTGTTTGTCCGTCCATCCGTGTGTTACAACAAGTTCTCTCACAAACCACATTAGCTAAAAACATGAGATTTGGTGGGTAGGTCAAAAGTGATGCCCTCTTAAAAGTTGCAATATAAGATAATTTTTTACAAGGGTTTTAGAGGGATCTCCCCATATAGGAGGGTGACCCTAAAAAATTTTTTTTACCAAAGGCAATTGATATGGGTATCAAATCAAAGGAATTGATAAAAACTTTTCAAAACAGGTCTTAAACTCATACTTTCTTCCTCAAGAGGTATAGGAGCAGGGGAAATGTGATGGAATTGGGCGAGAATAACAATAGATTAAATTAGTATACTGAGATTTATTTAAAACAGAATGACATAATCAAGGCATTGACAGTAGCTCCAACTTGTGAGCTATTTAGATAAGTATGACAATTTACATTGTTTGGTTTATACTAAATCTAACACCTGCCCTTAAACTAAACAATCTGTAATCCAAGATTTATTACACAATTAAAATGTTTGTCTTTACTTAAACATTTAGTTAGGACATCTGCTGACATATTTTCAGTAGATAAGTATTTTAACATTATAATTTTATTTTCTATAATTTGTCGTACAAAATGATGTTTAATAACAATGTGTTTACTACGGCTATGATTAACATGACTTTTAAAAATGTTTTGTGCTAAATGACTGTCATTGAACAAAGTTACTGATAAATGTTTACCTGAACATTCATAAAGAAAGCTTCTAAGAAATTTAGCCTCCTTTGCTCCTTCACACAATGCCATATATTCAGCTTCGGTGCTTGATAGGCCCACAGTTCTTTGTTTTCGGCTTTCCCATGACACTGCTGAATTTCCCAATTTAAATACATAACCGGAATATGAGCGACGGTCTAGCTAATTAGAAGCCCAATCCGCATATGCATATCCTGTAACACTCAATGAGGATTTTTCATATACTATGTTATAATTAATAGTCCCTTTCAAATATCGCGTTACGCGTTTGGCTGCTTTCCAGTATGTATCAGAATGACAATTATTAAATTGGCTGAGTAGGCTTGCTGCATGCATAATATCTTGTCTAGTACAAACGGCTATGTACATAATACATCCCACTAGACTTCTATACTAGGAATCCATATCAGTTTGGTCTCCTTTCTCAAGCTTTATGCCACATTCCAGAGGGGTACTTACAGGCTTACAATCAGTCATATTAAATTAATCTAATACCTTCTGTATAAAGTTTTTCTGATCTAATGTAATTTGATTTTGTCTTTGATTTAATCTCATTCCTAATACATGTGTAGCTCAGCCAAGATCTTTTGTTTCAAACCTTTTCTTCAGTTTCTACTTGAACGCTTTCTTTTCTGGTTTATCTTTACTTATAATTAAAATGTCATCGACATACAAAGCCAATATAATTATATTTCCTGAGTTGTCTGATTTAATGTAAACACAAGGCTCACTGTTTTTCTAAACTATAGATTTGTCAAGGTATTATCTATCTTGTCATACCATGCCTTTGAGGCTTACTTAAGCCCATATATAGCTTAATGGAGTGTAAATACATGGTTTTCTTCACCATTTATCTTGTATCCATTTGGCTGCTCCATGTAAACAGTCTCTTGCAAATCACCGTTTAAGAATGCTGTCTTTACATCCATGTGATCAATGTATAAGTTTAGATTTACTGCCAGGGCAATCAATGTACGTATAGTAGAATATCGTACCATAGGTGAGTACGTTTCCTTGTAGTCAATCCCGTACTCCTGCGTATAACTTTTTGCTACAAGGCGTGCTTTATACCGAAGTAACTGACCATCTGGTCCTAGCTTTTTCTTGGAAACCCATTTACAGCGCACAGCCTTCTTTCCTTCAGGCAGTAATGTCAAACTCCAAGCCTCATTTCATCTCTTCAATAGCTTCCCTCCAGTGTTCCTTTTCAAGTCCTGATAATGCTTCCTCAATTGTATGTGGTTCTCCATCAAGAGTTGTTGCTGTCATTGCTATTACAGCATTCACACTCTCATCAATGTCTTCGTAATAACTAGAATATTGATCTAGAGTCATGTCTGGATTCCATGTGACATCATTGGGGTCATCCACCGAGCTGGAGTCAGAAACAGTTAAATTAGTTGTTATCGAGTCAGATAACTTTCTAGTAGGCGAGGGATCGACATTGTTATCATCATTTGTTCTCACAACATTTTCTATTCCATCATTAAGATTTATTTGACAATCAGTAGTAGTGTTATTCTGATTGATTTTTAAGTCTTTATACATCATTCTTTCCAAGAAGCACACATCTCTAGATTTAATGCATTTGGAGAGATTTTGAGGATCAATTAGTCTGTACCCTTTTGACTCATTGCAATATTCTACAAAAATGTATTGTTTACTCTTTGCATCTAGTTTCTTACGCCTCTCATCAGGGATCATTTCATAAGCAGCACAGCCAAATATTCTCGAAATTCATAAATCAACTTTACACCCAGACCATTTTTCTTCTGATGTGGTTCCTCTCACCGCTTTACTTGGTGACTTATTCTTGATAAAGACTTATGTATTCAAATCCTCAGCCCAGAATCTTTGATCCATACCTGCATCTGGTAGCATACATCGTCCGGCCTTCATAATCGTGCGATTTGCCCTTTCCGCAACTCCGTTCTGTTGTGAAGAGTAGGATACAGTCGTCTGGTGCACGATGCCATGCTCTTGAAGGAATATCTGGAAATGTTTATTCACATATTCACGACCATTGTCTGTTCTTATCATCATTATTTTCAAATTAGTTTGTTTTTCTACGAAACTTTTAAAGATCTTGAATACAGACAGAACTTCATCTTTACTTTTAATAAAATAACCAAATGTCATCCTAGTATAGTCATCTTTAAATGTTAATAGATACTTGGCATCACTAAAGAGGAAACTGATATAGGCCCACATAAATCAGAATGTATGAGACCAAATGTCATCGTAGTATAGTCATCTATAAATGTTAATAGATACTTGGCACCACCAAAGAGGAAACTGATATCGGCCCACATAAATCAGAATGTATGAGACCTAATTTCCCAGTAGCTTGACTTTAGAATTGTTTTGGGAATGGTATTCTTCTCTGCTCCCCTGCAATACATGCCGCACAGGGATTATTTTTGCTATAAGTGTAATTAATTCCACTTGCCATGCCTTGTTTCAGTAAATCCATACTTCACTTGTTCAGGTGTTCGAGTTTCCGATGCTAAATCTCATGTGATTGATTCGGCTCACACAAATTCACAGCTTCTGCGCGTTTCCCATCCATGGATTGGATCTGTGCCTCCACATGTTTGACATGTTGCAGCCAGCTTATGACCATTTGTTGATTGTTGAATCACTGTGTCTAGTTCATAGACACTATTCACCTTTGTAGCGCTTGCATATTTCCGCAATAAACATTAAACTTTTCAATGTTAAAATGAACTTCAAGTCCCTTAGAAGCCATTTTGCCTACGGAAATAAGGTTTGTTGACAGTCCTGGCACAAAAATAACCTCATTTAATTTTGTAACTTGAGATTGTCCTTTCAACAATAATTCCACTTCACCATGACCTTCACTATGCATTTGCTGATTATAAGCAACTTTAACTAACCGCGGAGTGTCCACAACATAATTTTTCAATAGATTTTTGTTGTTTGTCATGTGACAAGTAGCGCCGAAGTCGACATACCAGGCGTTCGAGTCGATGTTCACAGCTAGTGGTGTCAATAATGTTCCGTTCCACGCTTTCTCACACTTTTCACTTTCACCCCGTTTATTAATATTTTTATTGTTAGTTTCAGTTGGAAAGTTTTTAGCAAAGTGATTTGGTTTTTTTTTGCAAATGAAGCACTTTGCATGTTTGTTGACACTTTTTTGGAAGACTTCTTTGTAAACATCGCACCTTCACTCTTGTCGAAGTCTCTACGTAAATTTTCTTGTAATAATTTACTTTTCACTGTTTCACTGCACAATTTAATGTTCGAATTTTCTAAAGCCATGATAAGCGGATCATAGTCTGGCGATAAAACGCTTAGCATTAACACTGACAGAAAATCATCTTCTAATGGGGCGTTTATGTCTCGTAATTGTTGATCCAAGTCCGTGATTCTCAAGATATACGCTTCCATGTCACTAAATCGTTCCAATTTTAATCCAGATAACGTGCGTAAGAGTCCAAGACGACGACACAGCCCACTGTCTTCATAGGCTGTCTTTAGATTGTTCCATGCCTCGTAACTAGTGGCAGAATTTCCAACGTGGGTAAAACACGAGAGTTGAGCCATCAAACATATCTTTGCGAGTGCCCGTAGTTGTTTGCGGTTGTCATTGACCTTGGGAACACCCGGTGCAGATTCTTCGATGCAATCCTATAAATCTTCATGGACTAAATACATCCGCATTATAAACTTCCAGTTTCCACAGTTAGATATTCCACTAAGCTTTTCGAAATTGATTGTAATTTCGGAACTTATTGCTGTTGAAGATAATGGCGCCGGCACTGGCACCTCGTCCCCACGCGACATCGCGTCTTCCTTGTATGTTGCAATTTTTAGAAAATAAATTTTTACGCACACTTATTCATCGCGTATCCTGGGCCCATAACCTGATGGGATTGGGCGAAAATAACAATTGTTAAATTGGTATACTGAGATTTATTTATAATCTAGTTAGCCCAGAAAAACAGTTGACACAAGAGTGAGTATTATTCGACTAAACAGAATAACATAATCAAGGCATTGACAGTAGCTCCAACTAGTGAGCTATATAGATAACTATGACAATTTACATTGTTTGGTTTATACTAGTTCTAACAAAATGCACGAAAACTTTGTGTCCGCCACCCTCGCGATTGGACACCCTTGGACAGAAAAATCTAAAAAAAATCATAACAAAAGGTATTTATAAGTATAAGGTCAAAACTCTTTCAAAGTTAAATATTGTAATCATAGATTTCACGAATTTTACGTTTTCATCTATAAAATCGGAACGCGACTCTTAAATTTCCCAAAAATGTGAATCTGGATTTTAAGATGTATAACGCATATCTTATTGAAGTTTTATAAAAATCGAGCCACAAACAGTTAAGTTAAAGAAAATTTATCAATTGCAATAACAATTGGGTACATGTGATACTGTTCAAATACACGTTCAGAAAAGACCCAAACTCTACAGATGTGAAAGGATTTTGATGAAATTTTTTGGAAATTATTTTCAACATTGATATGTTATCATGAGAATTCGAATACAGAAATCAGCATCCTGGAAATAAAATGGCGGAAAATCAAAATGCAATAACAACCAAATGTTAATTCTGCGAGCTTAATTCCTGAAATTTATGTATTAGTCAAGTTTTGATATTAAGAAGTTGTATTTTTAATGATTCTACAAAACCTTTCTAGCAGGGGCAGTCCCCCGCTACTTATACTTGTTTTTTAGGGTTTTGTACTAAAATACGAAACCCTATTGCAATCACGACCTGTGTCCTTCTGTCCGTCCGTCTGTATGTCACAGCACTTTTTCTCCGAAACTATAGAGGCTACCTACAGCCATGAAACTTTGTGAAAAGTTCAGAAGTGGTGACTTCTTGAAAGTTCAAGGGTGGAAAAATTTTTCAAAGGGGTTTAAGGGGGGTCTCCCCATACAAGGAGTCGACCCCTCAAAAAAAATATTCACCATTGGTAGTCGAGTAGGGTGTCATTGGAAATCTTAATGAGATCTTTTCAAAACAAGTCTTAAAATTGCCTCATGAGTACCGAGGCGGGCAGGGGAAGGGGAAATGTACGAACTTTTCGCGTACATCCCCCCCCTCGCGATTGGACACCTTCCATCCGAAAAATCTGAATAAAATCATGAATGTAGGTCTTAATGAGTACAACAACAACAAATACATGAGAAGTCGAAATTCACTCAACTTTGTTAGTAATAGTATGATTTATCGATTTTATGTTTTCTTGAATAAATTCTAAACGGTACCACTAAATTCTATAAAATTTATAAGATCGATCTTTTCTGAAAGTTTCATAAAGATCGAATAGTATTTAACGAAGTTATAGCGATTTGAATTTTCCTGCATTACTATGGAACAATATGCCCTGTATTACTATGGAAACATATGGCTATGGAGCCATATGCGCTTTTTACCGACTCAGACACTACAGCTTTGCTAGGATTTGCATGAAAATTGCAGGAATGATAGAAGATGAGTACATATAATCGAAACAAGTCGAAGAGGTAGGAGAGAGCTCCTAGCAAAAGGGCTTTGTAACCATTCTACGATTCGAAAAAATAGGCCATGACTCGATGATTACAGTACAGAGGAGTGGCCTCTGAAAAAAAATTTCATGAAAGGTAGCCGATATGAGTATCAACTGTAAGTTCTCTATGAGAGCTTTTCAAAACAGTGCTTCATTGGGGGAACAGGGGGGAAATACATGAAAAATGTGTTTCCTCCCTCGCGAATGGACACCCATGATCTAAAAGTCTGAAAAAATTATCAAGGGAGATATTTATGTGTATAACTATAACAAATACCTCAGAAGTCAAAATTCTTCCAACTTTGTTAATAATAGTATGATCCTGGAATTTCACATTTTCTCCAATAAAATCGTCTTTGACATGTTTCTTGATTTTATTTGTTGCTGGTTACTGCATTTTGTAAGTTGAGTACAAAACCCTTCTGACATGAGCATACGTCTGTCTAACTTGTTTTTAATGAAATGTAATAATCGAGCAGTTAAAGGGTTAAAGAAAACCTCAAAATGTCCCAGATCAATCGAAACGATCGAACCGGTACGATTGCAGATAGAATTGGAACAATTTCCGATTGACCTAGAACAATTTGCAATCGAACCGGTTTGAGATTGATCTGGTACGATGTAATACCTTGGACAGGGCAGTTGACATTTTGAGTGAAGGAGACTGGAGGAGAGACACACGTGTGGGAATAAGTGCAGTGCTGGCTATAGTTCAGGTATTGATTTTGATAATTTAAATTACACTAACGCTCATATCTACTGCAACACCCAAACAGGAACGTTAGAAAAACCCACATCAAGTGAGAGAAGTTCGAGAACTCGCACGACAACAACTCGGATTTGGCGGAGTTTTGGAAAAACGGGAAGTTTTGAATTTGCCGTGAGCGGGCACTAACGGATGATCGATTGATTGACGCTGTCTTCGATTGGAAGATAAGTAACAGTGAAATAAAATTATCAAGAGTTTACATTCATCCAAAATAATTAGGTGTTGTATATACAAGTACACGTATTACACTTTGCATATCAATCATTATGCAAATTCTTACAACAATTACTAGCGAAGGCGATTGAATGGTCTTTTTGTGCTTGAGAGAAAGGTGTGTACTTATCCCGCATATGAGTGGAGCAACAAAGGGGAGAAAGAACGGAAACAGCTGTCTTATCATGGTCGTCCCTTTGGTGTAATGTACGCTCCACGTCGTCGATGACATTGTGTAAAGCATGGGAAAATAATTTTTTCTGATGTGCAGTTCTTAGATTTAGTTTGCAAGTGTAGAGAACAAATTATTACGGAACGAGATTCTTGTGCAGAAATAAAACGAAACAGCTGTCTCGTCATGGGCATCCCGTTGTTAGATATTGTGAAATGAAGTATTTGGAATTGTATGTCACTGATCAAAAGCTAAGTGCAGAGGCTAAGAGTTTTTCAAGTGATTGTGTGCATGATCGTAACGGTGTGCGGTTATATTGCTGACGCGAGAATAATATGTGCATTGCCAGTTGGAAAGAAAGGATTTATCAGGAAAATTCTCCTGCCACTAGATACGTACTCAGTTCTTTAATCGACGAATATTTTGTTGCTAGTGCTTGAAGCTTTTCAATTGTTATCAACAAGCGAAGCAACCATAAAATTGATCGAAACTTGTTAATAGGAAGTAGTAGCTTTGTTACAGAATCGAAATTTCCGGACCATCTGCATCGTCATCGAGCGCTCGGAGGACCATGCAAGTGAGTACCCTATTATGGTGTTATTAATACATATATTTTTTGCATTTTTTTTTTTCATTTTTAAAAATATTGCAATTCGATTGCGAAAAAATAGAACTTTTGCTTAAATCCCAAAAAGCCGCTCGTGAAGACGTTGATTAAAAAGTGCAAATAATAAAAATAAAAAAAAATACGAAATTGTTAACAAATAGCGATTAAATTTTAAGAAGTCATACTTAAAAACAAGAAAAAAGGCAAACAAATCTAAAAAAAATAAACAGAAATAATTATTTATTAATTTTTAATAAATATTTAAAAGAATTTCTTACTAGTTACAATAATTATTTACGACATATTTAACGAAACTTTGTTTCGTACGAAAGGGATAAGATTGAGAAATTTCACGACTACGTCATTCAATAAAAAAATATAATAAAGAAATTATGAATTCACATTTAAATACTTTTATCAAAAAATAGGTAATTTTTAATTCCTTTCTCGAATATTTTTTTGTCCAAGAATATAATCCCTTAAAAATTAACTAATTTTAAAAATGCTTATTACCACATATAAATACTTTTTCTAGAGAAATCATAGCTTTATTACGATTTTATAATAAAATATATTATAATCGTCAAATAATTTGAACGATAAAAATATTGCAACAAAATTTAGTTATGTATTTGTTTTTACAATTGAAATTCATATTTAATTTGTTAAATGTGATAGGGAATCTACGATTCACGTGACAGATAAAAGCAATTTCACCTGTTATACTTTATTTTATCCATACTGGAATACTTATTGTTTTGTCAAATTTTAATTTACAAATTCACTATGTTCTTATTGGAAATAATTACGAGAAATTAAAACCATGAACTAATATCATACCCTTCGGTCTTTCCTTTCTTCCGGCTCTGACCGGGTATAGGACTCAGTACGGTGGCAGGCTGCCCCTAAAACCATGAGCCAGCCGCCGGGTACAAATTAATCCTTCTCGTTTCAGGTGATGTCGCGGGTTGAGTATAATTCTATGGCATAAATTGGTCACCGGGGTACTCCCCTTCTGATGGGAAAGTTCATGCAATTCAAGTTGTATGAGTTTTCCACTCAGAAGAGGAATACCTGGCCACTGCAACAAAATATATATGGATTTATTCCGGTCGGGTGGGTGCAAAGGGGCTCCACCATCAACCGTTTGCCCCTCTTTCATTTGTGGGCCATGAACTTCGTCGGGTAATGACGAGGTTACCCCAAGCCCGCCTTTCTTTTCAGGTTCCACTTGTTCGCGTAACAAGCTCTATCTCCCTCTGTGTAGTTATCTACAATTTTTGCGACTTCGGTTGCCCATGGATCTCCAGCAGTCCAATTCGTGAGTGCGAAATTTTTTTGTAGTGGGTCCTCGTGCTGGTGAACGAACCCGCCCCACGACACCGCAATCCTAGCCTGCCAGCGCATTCACGCGTCTCCAGACGAGGGCATTCTCGGCAGATACCGACACCTTCTTCTGCCGAGGCAGCAGACCATCGCTGCAGTCCTTCACGGACATTTTTTTGAACATCTAATTCACTACAGAAAGACTGAATTATTTATTTGAATGAATTTTCGTAGTGGTATAAATCAATTGAAGGTCCAATATATTGCTGCACAGAGCATCAGTTTAATTCATCTAATTTAAATATGTATAGTACAAGATGTAATGAAAATGTAGTTTGCAAAACATTTTCATACTAAATTGCTTATAAAAATATCAAGGGTGATATACGATATAAATATTAAACAGTTACACTTATTTTTTTGCCTATGTTTTCTTTTCTCAAATCCAAAGCCGACATGGGCAAACTTTTCAACGGGAAGGCCAGGTTAAAATAAAAATTATCTCGGAGGGCTGAAAAAATAAAAAAAACATATTTTTGTAAGTGATATTACCGTTTGAAAAGGGCTGCTTCAGTCAGGCTCTTTTTGGCCCTGGATAGCTCTGTCGGAAACTGTGTAGGCAACACTCGTCCACACTTGGGGCCTGATTGGAGTCGTCGAACGAGGTTACGGCTCCGCAGAGACGAATGAGTGGAACCCTACCTACCTGAGATTCTATTGAGATTCCCTACAACATCTGAAAGAAACTTTAACATCTTGAAAAGCCAGGAAAACCTTAAGCGTGACCTGAACACGACCGGCACTTGGCAATCCCGCGACTTCAAATCGAGGCCAGTAAACTCCCTTCTAGGAGAAAAAATATCTTTCCGCTCACGAGCAGAAAGTTCACAGAATCTAAAACTGAAATGAAAGAAGGAAGGGAAACAACCGGGAAATTCTAATTCAATTAGTCTTTATCTCTAAATATTAATGCGAAATTCACAAGAGAATATACAATCGAATATTGAAAAAAAGAAAACAATTGGCCAACACTTACAACGATTATTCTGCTGCCGCTGATGTGGGGATCCCCAAATAATTTGTATTCACTTATTTCGCTGCCAATTTTATTGAAGCCGTTCTCCGCTGTGCTCTCCACCGCGGCCAATTTAGCTGCCAACACTTCTTCCGATCTCATTTTTCCATTCGATACCTGCATCCACTCACTTTGTTTTCCTAACCGGTACTCTTCACCGGATGATTTTCACTGCTCAAAAGAAGAACCGGACATCCGTCCGTCTTTTATTAGTTTTTCGAACAACGGCTCATTCTGGTAGGTCGAGGACCTTAAAAATTCCACTACGTGTGGTCGGGTATGTAGTTTTCCACCACAAGAATCGGTGCTTTTGGGTGTTCACGGAAATCTTACTCCTACTATACTAGTATGGGGAAATGTCAGCATGAAAATTCACTGAGTTTGGGTTTGTTGCTGTTGCAAACTCCCCAGATGTGGCTGTCATTGCTGAAGTTTGATTTGTAATTGCTGTTTCAACGCCTACACTTGATTCTCCTCCCGTGTCAATTTCTCCCAAAGTCTCGCCGCCTCGCGCCGGATATTCACTTTCGGTGGTCATTCTTTGTCCTTAATACTCGGTATTTGTCATTTGAGAACTTCAAAGAGATTCTTCAAGCCAATGCCGTTCTGTCGCTCCATATCGTAATGCAAGTTCCTCTTTTTAATGGTATCAGCTTCATCTTAATCGTAGGAATTATGTCGTCAACTGGTTAACGATCGTTGATTTTTACCTCAGCTATGTTTAATCGATAGAAAATAGTCATCCGGCAGCCAGTAGCAAGTGAATTTCGTTTGCGAGTTTGGGAACTGCTTGCAAGATATTTGCTACTACTGCAATTGCTGCTGCTATGAATACTGCAGCCGGAGGATGTGCTTGAATTGTAAGCGGCCTTTTTTTGGCACCATCAATCAGGGAGGTCAAATTGTCATGTTGATCGAAGGTGCAGTTGAAATTGCTACGATTTACATACGATATAGTGATCGGTCGCACGGGTGGTATTGTTTTCAAGCCAGTTGACTATCTTACCATACGGGCGGTGATTTTATTGGCAACCTTTGTTTGCAGGACACAATGAACTTTCTCTGATGGATTTTTGGGTAGTTTGTTATCACCAACAGATACAACGTCGATTTCCTTGCCAGAATCGCTTGAAGTTTCAACATCCAATCCAGATAAATCTACACCATTTTTTCGATCTTGTGTAGCTATGATCACTATGTGGGCTATTATATTTGGGACTTTGACTTGCATATCCTGATGACGGTGAATGGGATTTGGTATGATCGGTATCACTTGAATTGGACGCAACAACAGATTTATCATCGACTTTGTCCTTCAGTTTGAATGTACTGAAGGACAAAGTCGATGACATCCAATATATCCGTCTGACTAGTTGTTTTTGTGTCAGGAACTAAAATTTTACCTAAAGGATCTTCCAATTGTTCACGTAACGCTTTTATCCTTAAAATTTTATCCATATAATATTGACTGTTGCCCTTCAACATTAACGACAAATCCAAACTGATATTATTCGAACCAACTATACACGCTGATAGATTTACTGAGTACTTCATTTCAGGCTCATCATCTTTGAGTCTTAGTGGACTATCAGGACGTATTTGTAGTAGTTGTTGATGTGGCTGTTGCTTTTCCTGCTGTTGCAGCTATTATTATTATTATTATTATTATTATTATTATTATTATTATTATTATTATTATTATTATTATTATTATTATTATTATTATTATTATTATATTGTGGGATTATTCCATCATGGTTTGAGTTCGATGTGTGTTGCAAATCCATCACATCCGGACGGGTTTCTCTATAAAGCTCTGCATTTCTGGGTGAGGGTCCTTCATAATGTTGCAAATATCTTTCCATTAAACTTGCATTTGGTGTGTGTGTCCGAACTTCACCAACACGACAATCTGCATGGCCATGGTTTGGGCCAGCCGCTCTAAGAATTTGTTGAGATCTTTGATTATAGGATATTATTGGTACCAAAATTAATGGGAGGTACCAAAATTAATGGGAGATTCAGGATATTGGGACTCTTTGGGACAACTGCCATTATTATTTCTCTTGAAACTTGTCGGATGTCACGTCACGGTGGGAGCCGTTTGATCGGACTCGCCGCCTTTAATAACGAATTATTTGTCAACTTCGCTTTTGTCGTATTCATCCTAGTATCTACAATTTCAATCGAACTGATATCGTTGTCCTCGCACTCATCTTCACCTTCACATTGTACGATATTCAAGTAAATATAGTGGGATATACAAGTAAATATAGTGGGATTTCGTGCCGATCGATTCTTTTGTACAATTACAACATAAGGCACCGATTTCAGATTCATTATTATTACTCATTAAATTTAAATTATTCGAGTCATCGGTTTGTTCCTTACAAAATTTTCGTGTACGTTATTTCACGCTTTCTGATTGTGAGGTTTACGTTTATTCGCGGCCGATTGCGTAAAGTCGTGCCAAGATTCCATCGTAGTTGTCAGGAATTTGATATACTTGGTATTACCCCGTAACAATGATAAACTTTATATTTAATTTTTACATCACACACAACTTATATTATATGCTACTATGGTAAAGTTAAGGGTTTTCCGATAAGAGGTGTTATTTTGAATAGCCCGCTATTTTGGTAGATGTCATTTTTAAAGCTGTTTGTTTTTACATTTGACAAGTATAAACTACGTCATTAGTAAAAATGGAACGATACATGCTTCAACAATGCATTGAAATTATTAAAATTCACGTTAAAATTGGTAAACATTTGGCAGAGACGGTTCATAAAACTCGAACATTTTCGGGTCGTCGTGAAGCACCTTGTCGGAGCGCAATACAAAAATGGTGGAAAAATTCAAGCTGTTGGGACAACTTAGTGATGTGAAGAATAAAACCCGTGCACGTCACTCAAGAACAGCCGAGAATATTGCTGCTGTAGCCGAAAGTATTGAAGAAAACCCAGGTTTGTCCATTCCTCGTCGTTCTTTGGAATAAGGCATTCCTAAAATATCATTACACCGTATTTTGCATAAAGATTTGGGTCTGAAGGCTTATTAAGTTCAGTTAATACAAGAACTCAAGCCGGTCGATCATCAACAACCTTGCGTCTTTGCTGACTATGTCCTTGAAATGCATGAAAATGATAAAGAATTCCAATAAAAAAATCATCTTGAGTGATGAGGCCCATTTCGACCTCGGTGGCTTCGACAACAAGCATAATTGTCGCACCTGGAGCTCGGAAAACCCAAGAGTTATTGTTGAAAAGCCTCTCTATCCTCAACTGTTTGGTGCAGTTTATGGTCCGGCGGAGTCATTCACCTACGGTGAATAGATTGCGCTATCGAGAGATGATTAATGATTTTTTATGGCTGAAATTGGATGGTATTGATCTGGACAACGTTAGCTTTCAACAAGATGGCGCTACGTGCCACACAAGCAACGAAACCATTGATCTTTTACGGGAAAAGTTTTCGGACCGTGTTATTCTCGAAGAGGTGATCACAATTGGCCACCAAAATCTTGTGATTTAACACCTTGCGACTTCTTTCTTAGAGGTTACGCTAACAGCCCAGCGTCAATTCAAGACCTCAAAGATGGAACTCGTGAGGCTATCGAGTACATAGGGCAGCCACTTTGCGATTTGGTTATGGAAAATTTCATGAAAAGGATATGGTCCTGTAAGCGTGGTCGTGGTGGTCATTTGCCTGATGTTATTTTTCACTTTTAACGGCATACGTCTTTCTTTATATTGAAATAAACATTCGATTATTTATATTAAAAAATGGCATTTTCCTTTTAATATCAAAATAAGACCTCTTATTGGAAAATTCTGCAGAATCGATTTGTTAGAAGTTGATTTGACGCGTTTTAATCGGGCGTTTGAAATAGTGACTGACAAATTGGTGTAAGGACTCTCTGCTCGCGAAAGACCTGCAACTGAAATTCCCTCCCAACCAGCTAGCTTGCTAGCAGCCACCTTGGAGTAGACTAAGGGTGTTCGGTCTTCTTGACCTGATGGATACAGTCCATTGAGACATTCCAAGACTTCACACCTAAATATAACCGATGCGAGGTCAGTTTGGATTTCCTTTGGGGAATCTTGAAGTGGAACGAATGGTCGATGAAAAACGTTTATAGATTCAAGTCATCGAGTCATGCCATCAGGTTATTTTTTCGCACCGTAGGGTGGTTACAGAGCCCCTCTGTTAAAAGCACTGTCTTGCTGACATATGCCTATCTGTTCTAATGAGCGTAAAATACAAGTAATTTTTTTTTATTTAATTTTCCCGACAACTTACACATTCTCTTAGCCGTTTGTCCTTAATGAGCATGGATCGACTCAGTAAATAAGATGACTTGTGGTCCTCATCTACAAGCAAGTCCGCTATGTACATCAAAAGGAAAACATCGATTGTTGCCACAAATGCAAATATTAATTGCAGTAACGCATTGGCCGCGTCCATGGTGACATTGGATAAATACACGTCGAAAATTGTTAAAAGCACACAAAAATATTTGCCTATGATTGTCACTAGAATTTGAAACTGGAACGTTTCTTTGATCATCTTACTTGCTGAAGATACGTTCAAGTGAAGTTTGGCTAAGTTGAATATTTGATCCGAAAATACTCGGGTTGTTATCCTGGGACTGTTTAAGCTTTGTTGAATTACATGCATGAGTTGTTTCAGCTGCGCATTTAGTTTTTCCAGAATTTGAAGAAGCACTATCAAGCCTATGAATATACTGCTCAGAGCGTTTAAATATATGAACCACATCCAATCCAGAACTAAAACACTCATAAAGGAGGCTCTGCTATGTTCATTCCGATAATTGTAAATCACAATCACTTCCATTATTATTTGGCAGTAAATGATACACTCCCTAGCGATAATTAACGTCACAAATTTTTTTCTGAAAAAATTTCCTTGGTCGCAAACCTTCAAAAATAAACAGATATAACTGTTCAAAGTACAAAAAATACTATCCCTATTTGCAATTTGATGAGCACATGCAAAAATCGCTACGAGACAGTAACCTAAATATGCGATTAATATAGCGAGAATGTATATATAATTTATATCGGTGACGATTAGTTGTATTGTCAGTATATACAACGCTATTGGTGCTAAAATGATTGAAATGATACATAGAGATGCACTGTAAATAAGGGCAGCTCGATTCAAACTTATTTTTAGCGTATTAAAATCGATGCTGACTGCAAGGAGACCACATATTCTTAGGACACAGTAGTTCCATTTTAGGAATAAAAATATAACACGATTAATACGCTTGGCCATATTCAAAGCAACTAAAGCTGATAACTCGTAAATTTCCATATCAATTAATATGATTGCATGATCAGTATTTGATGTTTGACTAATCGATGCCGAATATGAATAGTTTGCTGTCAATAAAGCTAAATAAGTCAAATTGCATCAAAATGACCTGGAAGGAAGGAAGGGTTAAGAACTACCAATTGACGTCAAAGCCAAACTGCTAATTAACATGGCCAGGTACTGTCGTTCATATTGTGGCATTCAAAGGACATGCAAAATACCATAATTTCCAATCTATCTAGACACAAGAGTTTGCTACGGATTTTCATGGAATTTTCGAAGATAAAAAATAAAGTTTCATTTCAATATACTTTATGGTAGCAAAATTATCCAAGCCAGAGCAAAATGAGAGAAACGTATAGTCATGAAAACTCTAAATTGAATCTACTTTTTCAAAATTTTGTTAAAGTCCGTAAATACTCGTATGTTGTGTCTTTCAATAAGCTAAAAGATTTCAGTATGATTAGATTGATGAAACTACTATGAGCAGGCTTGAAAGATCCGCAAAGCCAGTCATTGTAAAACATAATGGAAGAAGATCAGCAAATGTGAATTAGTCGTATGAAACTAATAAAGTTACGTTCATCATATGGCTTAAATTTTTTCATTGCACAAACATTTCTTATCCGAATTCAAACTTACACTTTGTTTAAGCCGCTCATCCTTAACAATCATTGCTCGATTTAATATCAGACTCGATCTACGACTCTCACTCACCACCAAGTCAGATAGATACATTAGTAGAAATGTATCGACTGAAGAGATCAAACTGTAAAGGATTTGAATGAAAACATCAGTATCGGAGTCACCAGCAACCTTAGACATGTAAGCACCAAAAGACGTTAGCAAGGTGCAAACGAATTTGCCGCCAATAGTCACAAGCAGTTGAAACTGAAATGTTTTGTTCATTTCTGTGGCTGCATTCGAAATTTTCAGTTGGGTTTTGGCTAATTTTTCTATTTTAGAAATGGTATCAGAAAGCAATTCTTTTTCTAATCCATTTCGGATGGTTTTCAGACGATTATTCAGTTGAGAGTTAACTTCCTTCAACATGAAGTAAAGCATTACTAATCCGATGAACATTGCACTAAGGACGTTTAAAGACACGTACCATACCCAGTTTAACATCATACTACAAACCAATATCGTTGTGCTTTCATAGTATAGCACTTGCATAATTATTTCCACTACTATTTGCCAATAGGTAAATACTTCGCGGATCAACACAAGAGCTAGAATTTTTCGTTTGAAAAACTTGTGATTATTATATGCTTCCAAAAATAGGCTCAAAAAACTATTTAAGGTGATTAAAACATTATTCTTGTAGACGAGTTGGTGCAAGACGCCTGAGAAGCCCACAATACAGAATACCACATATGATAGAATCACATCAAGCCGTTAAATTATAAAATGACTTTCAATATTTTCGCTTATAGCTCGGTACATTGCCGTCGGTACAGAGAAGGACCAAACTATACATAAGAATGCACTGTAAATTAGCGAAGTAGGAGAGAGATTTATTTTTAATGATTTAAAGTCAACCCACACCACAAGGAGACCACACGCTTTAAGGACGTAATAATTCCATTTAAATAATAATAAAACAACACGTTCAAAAGATGTCGTCATTGTCAAGTCAATTCATACGATGGTACTGAAATACTCTGAATGTGAGATCGCTAGAAAACGAACTGAACCCATTTGGATAATGAATCCGATTTGTCGATATGCTAAGGAATTATTAAATATAAATGAAATTAACATTTAGGTGACGAAATATTTCAATAACTGTCGCTTCTATTCCGAATGGTGTTAGGAACTACAATAATTGCGCAGTACCTATTTTGTTATATATTGACTTTATATCCTTTCCCAGGGGTGATGCAAGTTAATTAAAACGCGAAGCGATTCCTTTTAAAAAACTTGTTTATTCACAAGTTGGTGACGAAATACCGAAAACTTATTCTACAGGGTGCGGCAGCATAACTTCCTTTTTTCAAAATTCAACACAACAAATTTTCAGCGGTACTTATTTTTTATTTATTTATTTTTAGTTCCAACACATGATAGCGACTAACCAAGGGATGAGCAAAACTTTAAAATCACCTCTCTCGAATGAGACTACTAGCGCCGCGCTATAACAGTTAGCACTTTAAGGGCGGGCATTTCAAAAAAGGAAGTTATGCTGCCGCACCCTGTAATTTACAGTTTCAATTTATAACTAATGAAAAGTGCTTGCATTGCATTTCCCATGAGCATTCCACGATTTGCATGAATTTCGGTCACATTGTATTTTACTCCAGACTGTAATTTTAAGCGAGTAATCATTTCAGGTGTTAACTTTCGTTAACTCTTCCTCCTTTAGGTTCGGTTGTCCCAACCGACCCTGGAAAAATGGTAGATCTTTAAATTTAGGATTTTCGTGGGATCCACGAGGTTTTGGTGATTGTGTTTCTACTGATGGTTTTGGATTGGGGGCCATGGGATGCGTTGTTGCTTCCGGGTTGCTGGGATATTGTATTTGGGATTTTATTGTTGAAACATGGCTGACAGATGACATTAGTAATAGTGAGCTACTACCGAACCATTTAGTCTTCCACAGAGATAGAGACCATGATGCTACTGGTAAGTCTGACGGTGGAGGCATTCTAGTGGGTAGACATGTTTCTCTTACCAGCAAATCCTGTGATGATTTTACTCCATCTTCACCTGTTGAGGGTATACTTGTGCTAGTCTCTCTATCTGACTCTCTTTCCTTCCTCGTATCATCTGTGTATATCCCTTATAACAGTCCTTCTATTGTGTGCGAACGTTTCTTTGCAGAATTCTCGAGCTACATTAATGCTCGTTTCCCTTCTACCCCTATATTGGTCTGTGGTGACTTCAATTTGCCCTCTATTGTTTGGAACGATTTGTATGTCTCCATACTTTCTGGCGGTAGCGTGTCTTTTGCTCATTCCTCTTTTATTTCACTCTGTTCTGTAGTGATTTAATAATGTTCAATTGTCCGTAAAGAACTGCAGCGATGGTCTGCTGCCTCGGCAGAATAAGGTGTCGGTATCTGCCGAGAATGCCCTTGTCTGGGGACGCGTGAATGCGCTGGCAGGCTAGCATTGCGGTGTCGTGGGGCGGGTTCATTCCCCCAGCACAAGGACCCACTACAAAGAATTTCGCAAACATAAACAGGCAACCGAAGTCGCAACAAGTGTAGGTAGCTCTACCAGGGGCAACTAACTTGTTCTTGGAACAAGAGTAACAAGTAAAAAGAAGTGAAAGCAGGGTGACCTCGTCCTTACCCGGAGAGGCTCATGGCCCACAAATGAGAGAGGGGCAACCGGGTGGTGATGGAGCCCCCATGCAACCACCCAACCGGATTAAAATCCATATTTGTTGCAGTGGCCAGGTATTCCTCTTCTGAGTGAAAAACTCATACAACTTGACTTGCATAAGCTTTCCTATCAGAAGAGGAGTACCCCGGTGACCAATTTATGCCATAGAATTATGCAATTCGATTGCATAACTCTATGTCATAAAGAGGCACTCTGCTTGGGCCACTCAACCCGCGAAGTCACCTGAAACAAAGAAGGATTATTACGTACCCAGTGGCTGGCTCATTTTTTCGGGGCAGCCTGCCATCGTACCGGGTCCTGTACCCGGTCAGCATTTTGGGAAAGGAAAGACCGAATTAATGATTTAACTTTCCATTTTCTTTTATTCCTTATTCAGACATACATATAATTATTTTTACGGTTTGTTCTCATTAAATTTGCCTTTCTCTAGTTCTTTACTTGTTTAAGGAAGTGCTTGAATACAACGATCAGAGATTAAAGGTCAACTTTTCTCGCATTGCTTGTTCGGAATGTACTCATATATATTATATAATGATTTCTATTCACATCAAGCACAAATGTTAGATGCCCATATCAGCTTGCTCAATGCGTGTGCGATCTTGTTCTAGCGTTTCGTAGATTATTGATATACATTAAATATTGTGTAATTTATTTAAATAAATTAAATATAAATATGGTCATAACATTTTCTTTTTTAAATGAAAAAAAAAACATGCGAAAAAATTCAAAAACAAAAGGGTACTCACCCGCATGGTCCTCCGAGCGCTCGACGACAATGCAGGTATCCTTTACAATTCCAAATTAGTAAAATAATGCAATGACGTTTTAATAACTTCATGAATAACTAAAATAAAACTTCTTTTCGACAAATTAAACTCTTTTTTACACGAAAATTGCACAACGCTTTGACAGGTCTTGAATAACAACCGTTTCCGTATGATTAGGACAACAAGTTAGTAACAATGTTCTACGTGAATTAAAATTAAGGTTGATTGAATGATATCTGGTTGCTGTTCCGGACTCCGCTTTGCACCGATTTGGTTTCCGACAAGTAATTTGTTTCCGAAATTTGCATGAATTTGCCTCATTGCTTTTTCCCAATTGTCGAAGAATAAAGGATAATACGAAAGATACGTAAGCGGATAGATTCGCGCTTCCAAATTAGATATCTCGCACTTAGCTGCTCACACGGAAAAGTGATTTTCGTCGATGGGAAATTGAAAAGGGAACGAGAGAAAATTTATCGTGAGATGAACGGAGTGAACTATGTTTATGCAACAAATTCACTGTTATTTACGTTACAGTTTCGAGTGCTGCGGTACTGAAATTTGCGATCAAGTTCTAGATTTTTTTTGTTGCTAACAAATTTAAAGGAATTTCCACAATCCGGTTTGTAATATTTAATTCTTCACGCCATTTGATTTACAGTTGGGAAGTTGGAACTGTAACCACCGCAAATTCTCCACTACCCGATCACTCTATGATTCGCAACGTATTCATGAACCAAGACGATTGAACTTTACATAGAATTTTTCAACACAACTGTAATTATTTCACGTCAATATTTTTCTTCACTTTTCTCTCGACTAACGGGTTTTCACCAAATGTATCGCAATTAATACATAAAATATTTTCCTGCGCAGGATAGGGACAAACTACCGTTATTTTTTTTCGCACGCGGAGCCACTTTCTAATTAAAATTTCTAAAACCAAAAACACTTTAACGGCGCAGGATCCTCGAAGAGGCACTTCACCAGTTGCGAATATTTTCCACTCAAAACTTTTCCGTTTTTACAAACTTTGTGGCGATAGAAAGTACAATAGCACGAAATAGCTTCTCGCTATAATTTTTCACGAAGCCGCTTATCAATTTTTCTTTTCTTTTCTCTCTCTACGCGGCGTCCGCGCTATGTGGCGGTTTCTCGCAGACTCCTCGTCGCAGCTCATAATTGCTACGTTAATTGTGACTATAATTTGTTTGTGTTCTTCATTTTTAAATAATTAAAGATATGTTATACATATTGGTCAGGAATATTGTAATATTGATTTCTTTCATTATCATCAATGTCTGTAAGATCTAGAAACTCATAAGGCGCTGTCGATGCATTTGGATCCATGGCACTTATGCTTGTTGCATTTTCACGTGTGCTTGTCGCATTTTCACGAGGCTTTGGCTGTGGTGGGCCCCCATTATTCATGATGCTGACATGCTCCGTGCTCCATTACTACAGTTCTTTCACCCAATACAACACTTTTCCCAATGCCAATAACAAATTTCTTGATCTTGTTCTTTCCAACTTCTCCTTTGTTGAACCTGATCCTCACCATCCACCACTCTCTATTGAGCTTGCAATCACATCTTCTCGTTCTTTGAAGAATTTCTCACCTTCCCGCTTTAATTTTTTAACAGACGATTTATCGAGCATGGAAGCTAACCTTAGTGCCGTGAGTTGGTATTCTTTCCTCAGCAATATCCACGTTGAAGATTCTGTTGATAAGCTCTATATGTTTCTTTCATCCATAATCTCGCAATTTACTCCTGTGTGTCTAGCAAGAAGACCTACAGATGCTCCTTGGTTTAACTCAGATGTTGCCACTGCAATTAAAGCTAAAAATGCTGCCTGCAGAAAATTCTTATCCAGTGGTCTTTCAATTGACCTGATTAAATTTAAAGAGCGTCGTGTCGCGGCCAAGAAAATTGCCACTTCTGCACTTCGTGCATATGTTAACCACACTAAAACTTCGTTGATGTCGAATCAAACTCGTTATCATTAAACATATTTCTTCAAAAAAAGCTCTAGCAAATTCAATTAATTAAGAGTATTACATATTTTGAAAATCAATTGGAAAAAGGAGAAAAAACCAACCAACACTATCCTAAAATTATTTACAATTTAAACACAACCGTGAGCTTTGATCCTACACCTAATATGTTTTAACTGAATTCTAATAAAATTCAATCAAAAGCTTTATCTTATACTAAAAAATTCTATAACAATGTTCCTAACCTAAGCGTTTAACCTTATCTCTAACCTAATATAATAAGCATAGCATATACCTAACCTATAGCTATTTTTTAACAAAAATAAACAACAACACTAAATGTGGCAATAATGAGCTGAAACTCAAAAACTAAATAATGAAAAACACCAAAACTGAAAATAAGCACAAATAATTTAGACATTCTCATTCAGCCGCCAATACCTAGATTGCCCCGTCTCAGCTAGATCTGCTTCAATGAATCTAGCAAATGAGTATCTCCATTAAAATTGTTGGTCTCGTGAACTCAAATTCGCAGGATATTTTATCTTCTTATCGGTCGATATATGTTACATATGACTGAGACGCCGTCAGAATCAAAAATATATCGATTCATGTCCAAATACACGAATGCTTCTGGAGGAACGAAGCCAGTAGCGAGGCAAGTCGCAATATACCCATCTGTAGGGTGGAACGGCCGTGAAATCCAAGGGTTTTTACTCACAGTCAAAGATCTTGCGATATGATACCGAAGAAGTTTCAATATGAAGATATCGACTCTTGTCACTTGAGCAGTTTGATAAATTCTTCTATTCGAAATATAGTGTTTTCAATCCGTATCAAGCTTTCTGTACAAACCAGTACATGCACGAAGACATTTCCTTTCGAAAACTTTTAATTTTTCCATAGTACTAGGACTCTGGTTGTACCAGATCGGACATCCATATGTCAAAACTGGTTTAACTAGTGTCTTGTAACAGATAATTTTGACCTTTTGATCAATGTATCTGGAATGAAAGACTCTCCGCAGGGCCATGACTACTTTTGTGCCTTACTGAGCATGATTTTGACATGTTCAGTGTAGTACAGATACTGATCGAGATGAACACCGAGGTATCGAACACAGGATTTATGTGGAACTCGTTCTGAACTACCCTCGCCAGCCATGACGTGGAAATCCTTCCAATTTAGTTTCAGGTCTTGACTGACCCCCTGCAGCGTTGCCCAAAACAAGACTGTTTCACACTTCTGCGAATTGATTTTCATTCGCCAATTGTCAGTGTAAAAATGCACATCATTTTTTTTTTTTTAGAGATTGTTGAAATATGAAACCCACCTCAATGTACTAATAAACTAATGTACCAAAATTGTTCTAAAACTTTTGACACGAGAATAAACTTGCTTAGTTTTTTTTTTCTTCTACAGTCCGTCGCCACAACCAGACGTGTTTTATTCATCACTCCTTGTAATAGCCTATTTAAATTCCACTTGCTGCGAACCAGAACAACAGAGATTGCTCTGAACTATTGTAGCTTTTCGGTCTGCCGTATAGATGATCAGATCATCAGCAAACGCTACTTTCGTTATTGCACGTGGTGTCGAATGCCTGGCACGAAAATCAAATTGGCAATTCGGCATCAATTCATATTTCTCAATGTGGGCGTTTATTGCTCTGTTGAGTATCACTTCAAACACTTTGCTGATGTTAGGCAGCAAGCTGATTGGGCGGTAGCTTTAAGGGCGTGAAGAATATTTTCCTTTCTTCAAGATCGGAAATACCTTAGCCTTTTTCCACTCATTTGGGAAATATAAATTGCTCAGCACGTTGTTGAACAATATGCAATAATTCCTGAAAGCAACCTCAGACAAATGTTGGAGAACTACATTTGGAATACGATCAGTACCACATGATTTCTTGTTGTTTATCCTGCGAATTATGAAACACAAGTGTTCATAGCTGACAAAATAATCAATTAGATTCAAGCTTGGTATGAGGTCGGATGTTAATGTTTCATTGAAATGAAGAATTAATTGGCCGTTCAGGCTTGATTTGAATTCGGAAACTTTTGCTTCAACAACCTCCGAAAATATTTCATTCCTTGTCTCAGGGTTTGGTAGATGAACCAATTCAAAATGTGTTCCAATCAGGGCAAGTTTATCCAATCCTTCACAAATAATCCTGTTTCCAAATTATCCGGAGTCGTACTATCAATTTCGATACCAGCCCTATCGAGAAGATTTACCTCATCACTAGTGACTTCAAGATTCGATACCTTCACTCGAGACATCTTGCGGAATATACTATTCACTTTCGCAAAAACGCCATGTGGGTCCAGTGGGCTAATACCTCTCAATTTTTCCGCCCATTGATTGCTAACCTCACTCCTGAAGTATGAATGGATTAACGATGGTTGGTTGTAATCCAAAAATCATCGATAAATATTGTCAGCGCGTGTGAGAAGAAGGCTTTTCAATCTTTTCAACATTACAATAGTTGGTGTTTCATATCCTTCCATATTGTTTCGACGTTTTATCTTGGGAACTACTTTCTCAATCGTTTCCAACGTCAGCTTCTCTAACTTCAACAAAAAGAGATCTATTTCATCGTTAGTTAAATTCCGGTCATTAGGAACCATTGAGCAAGAGTTGCCACCATCAGAAAGGGGACATTGCTTCTGGTATTCCCGATCAAACTTCTTTTGAAACTTTCCCCAGTCTGTTTTTTTTTTTTAAATTCAACTGATGATTTTCGTGTTGAACTGGAATGAGGAAGAAATCATCCTTTTGATGATTGATTTCCATTACGATTGCGTTATGGTCGCTATCGTAAGGAAGCACCTGCAATTTCCGTTGAGGACTATTAAAGCTGAATTCAAGTCTTGCGTCAGCAATGCAGAGGTCCATTTATGAATTTGTCCTAGGGTATGTTGGGAAGTCCGGCCAGTAAAGATTGCACCTGTATTCAACTTGATTCTCTATTATCCACGATTTCAGGAATACAACTCTTGGATTATTGGTGGCGTTAAGCCATGATGTAGCCTTGGCGTTCAGGTCACCAGTAAGAATATAATAATTATGCACCCTGTTCAATTCGAGTATTTCAAATAAGGAATTAAGTTTCTCCTTGAGCTTGAGAACAGTTTCACCAGTTGCATAGGCTGAGATGACGAAGAGGTTATCCCCACCTGGTAGTGAAATTTTGATAACGGACACTTCAAGAGATTCAAAGCTTTTGAATTCAACTTTTTGAATATTTTGGAAACAATAGGGTCTTCGAACCAATATCTCGGTGCCACCTCCTCCCTCGTCTGTTACCCTATTGTTTCTTACGAATTCAAAATCCTTGAATGTCAAGAGTGCCATGAATTGAGGTGGGTTTCGGTGAGAAGCATGATGTCAGGCTTTTGCTTAACAATGAATTCAAGGAGATAATCACCCCGATGTATAGTAACAATGGAGTTGACGTTGATCGAGATGATTATTTTGAGGCATTTGAAACCCCTAAGCGATGGAAAACAAGGCTAATTTTCGTACCTTGTTTACCGATTCTTTCCGACAGAGAATTTAATTGCTGTGAAATTTTGAAAAGCTGCTCATTATTGCTACTTACATTATTTACACTATTTACCGCATTTTCTGCTGGTCCTCTAGCGGCTTGTGCAAATGATAGTGCGGGCTTGACGAGGCTCGGAGCTAAGACACTGCGGTGAAGTTGTGTTTGCTTTGGAACAGATTTTACTCATGTATCCTCATATCGGGAGCATCCTCGATATGATGCCAGGTGACCAAAAACACCGCAGTTAACACAGTACAATTTCTCTTTTGGCTCCGTCTGAGCCAAATTGCACTCACCGGGAGCATGCACGTCCTTGCATTTGACGCATCGGTAATGCATGGCACAATTGGCAGCCGAATGCCCAAATCGTTGGTTGATTTCTCGTTTCTGGAGGCGGTCTCACCTCACCACTCGGAAATTCAAATATTTGATTTGTTGAAGAGCGCTTGGACTGCTCTTTTTTGATATTTGCAGTAAATAAAGTGGTAAATTTTTTTTGCTACCGTCAACCTTCTTGTCGCGAATGTTTTAACCTGAAGAAGATCGACGGTATCTTCTCCGCAGTTCAAGTGCTTCAAAAAGGAGGTCTGGTTCTTCTCGCTATTCGGGGTATATGTGAAGTGTTGAACCTCCTCAGGATTTAGCGCATGTTTTGCTGATTTGAAATCAACCAGTGATTTCGTTCTGATAGTCAACTTTTCGGAATTGATTCGTTTAATCTCGAAGTTTGTTAATTTGTTTTCAGCTGCCAACAGCCGAACCATGTCCTTTCCACTTTGACCAAACACATTAATTGGCGGAACTTTCTGTGTATTCTTGGCTACTTTTTGAGGAGGACCAGCAGAGCTACGAGCTAGTTTCTTCTCCTTATTTTTTAAATAAAGTATAAAATTACCAGTAACTTGACTATTACCTCCATTATTTTCATCAACCTCCATCTCATGTTGGAGTCCGTCCAGCTCTGCACAGTGACTCCGACTGTCTTTAGTGCCTCCAAAACTTAATACTTCTTCTGGGATGACTGGTTTAACAGGTTTCTTCTGCTTAGCTTGCGTATTGATTTGTCGTACCCGTTCAGTATCTTGAACTTCGTTCGCTGTCTTGAACATATCTTCGTACGTTATCAGTCTTATTTTTAATTCTTGGATTTCAGCTTGATGTCAACTCACTCCTTGCTTATCTTCGACTACTTGAGTCTTACGGCTGCCATCTGCGTTTTCGAGTATATTCGTTTGTTGACCGTGATGGTTGGACGTCCCTGCCCATTCATTAAGCTGCTCGAATATTCCACATAGTTCGGTAATGTACGAGAAATGGATTGAATGACTAGAGATCCTATATAAAGGCGAGTTGAATGAATGGGGGGATTCATTACAACCGCGATATAGTAAACTGCGATAGTATGGAGTGCGAAGTAAAAAGCGATATTGAAGTGATAAACAGTTGAAATAAAAATTAATAGACAAGTTGTGAAATAGTTAGATGAGTGATTGTGCATTTTTAGTAAGTAAACTCTTTTAATTTAATTTAAAAGAAATTGCGTTTTCACTTTCCCGGAACATTAAAATTATTGGCAAGAAGTGAGAAAGAAAATTTTGGAAGTGAATTTTAAAGTGCACAATACTGAAAATTAAAGTGGAAACTGGTGGAAAATAGCCGAAACAATAAAAATCCCAGGAAACTTTCATTAAAAATTGGTCAATTGACGATATCGGAGCTCAAGGAGGAGTTGGAACAGCGAAATCTGGCCACACAAGGTACAAAGGCCATACTGATTGCACGCTTGCGTGACGCGATCGAGTTGGAAGGCGTGAATCTGGATTCGGGTGAGCTCTCAGATGCGGAAAAAGGCGCAGAAGATGGAGAAGTAAAAACACCAAAATCAAAGGACCTAGAAAATGCGCTTATGCAAATATTAATGCTGATGTCATCCAGTCTAACTGTGAAGCTAGATGAACAATCAGCGAAGCTAGATAAACAGTCACCTAGTCTAACGGGAAAGGTAGATGAACAATCAGCGAAGCTAAATGAACAGTCATCTAGTCTAACGGCGAAGCTAGATGAACAATCAGCGAAGCTAAGTGAACAATCAGCGGAGCTAGACCAACAAGCGCTCGATATCAAAGCAGACATCAAGGCAGACATCACACAGCAGTTGGAGAAACAGTCAACCGAAATAAAAGCGCAGCTCAGTAGTCTCAACAACCAAATTAAATGCGTCGAGGAAAAGGTATACCAGGTCGAGGAGAGAATAAACCTTGAGATCAGCCAGGTTGAGGAGAGAATGAACCATGAGATGGAAAAAGTGAAAAAAGAATTGGAAGCAGCAGTAACCAGCTTACCAGCTCCGCTTATGACCGCAGCACAAAGTACATCCAGAAACGTACAAGCACCAATATTCGACGGACAAATGGTCTGGAGTATTTACAAAACCCAGTTTGAAGCGGCTGCTCGGATAAATCAGTGGAATGAGCAGCAACGAGGAACTGCATTGATCCTTACCCTAAGAGGGCCAGCTGCCGAGCTTTTGCAGACGATCCCCATTGATTTGCACTCAAACCCGGCTGCTGTAATGAATGCGCTTGACATGCGTTATGGAGACGATAATCTAAAGCAGATTTATCGGTCACAGCTACGGCATCGCATGCAGAAGTCTGGCGAAACCTTATAGCAGCTAGCACAAGACATTGAGCGACTGGCACTTTTGGCTTACCCAGCTTATGACCTGGGACATCGAGATGACACAGCAACACAAGCATTCATCAGTGCATTAAAAGACCAGGAATTGCAACAAGCCGTGTGCTTGGCTCAAAAGCAAACAGTTAAGGACGCATTGGCTTATAGTTTGAACTTTGAGGCAGCAAAAAATATGACCCGTACCACAGCCCGGGTTCGCGAGATAGTGACAGACGAGTGCAGGTGTGAGCACGTGGAAATTGAGTAAGACCCGCATGTTAATGGTGCGCCTAGATGCTGGAATCCCGGAGAGAAGGGATACCTGTAAAGAGACTGAAAGAAGCGAAAAAACTGAGCTTTTATCCAAGGTGTGCCACTAGGAGAAAATCTAGACCAAGTCAGGCGCTCAGAATGGAAGCCCTTCAAGCTGAGGGGTCGGGAAACATGTAAGAGCCAACTTCATGGGGCAGAGGTTGGATAGAAGGATCGAGGTCCCCTGCACCACCATCACCGTGTCAAGACTACATCGTGGAGAAGCAGACTTATGCCTTCCGGGTCAAGTTGATGGAGATCATTGCACCATAACAATCGACAATGGTGCAACCTGATCGATTATCCGACCAGACCTAGTGAGCCAACAACCACCTCACAAAGGCAGGATTTCCTCACTACGGACAGCTACAGGAGAAACTGCACCTGTCCACGGAGAGGTCAACCTCCATATTCAGTTGGGGGACCTTGCATTCCGACATAATTTTCTGGTCGCGAATATTATGGATGACTGCATTGTCGGAATGGATTTTCTGTGACCACATGGAATCACGTTGGATTTGGGCAAACGGGTATTGAAATGGCAGAATGTCAAAGTATTGATGGAAGATCCCAGCATACAAATTCCCAAGATGAATGTAGTAGTATGTACCGACACTGATGTATCGAATTCTTCCGAAAGCATTGTATGGGCCAAGCTTGATGGTTATTCTGGAGACGACCGATCTTATCTGATAGAGCCAACGAAAACGTCCACACAGCGCAGTTTGATTGTAGGACGAAGCCCTGTAAGATCTATGAGGAACGGATACGAACTGGTCAGAGTCCTTAACACCGCAGACTCAACCACGAGCATCAAAGCGGGAGAAGTCATCGGCAGCTGCCAGCCTGTCCCCACCATCGCCTCTTTGGAAGCCACTCACGACCATCATTGGAAAAGGAGGTAAGACGCAGGCAAAGCCCGGGAACCCACGTCTGCAATATTGAAGCAGGTCAAATTACCAGTGCAGTTATTCAAGCGGGCCTCTGATCTGGTCACCAAGTAAAGTGACATCTTCTCAACAAGCCCGGATGACCAAGGCCGAACGAGTATGGTAACACACGTCAAAGATACACAGGGAGCCAAGCCAATACAACAAGCACCGATACGTCTTCCTATAGCCAAACAAGGAGAAGTGAGCACACTGATCTCGGACATGGAAAAACAAGGCGTTATTGAACCTTCTGTCAGTCCATGGGCCACGCCAGTAGTTCTAGTAAAGAAAAAGGATGGCAGCACTCGTTTTTTGTCGACTATAGGCAGCTTAACAACGTCACTAAGAAAGATAGTTACGCAAAATGGTTTTCTACACTCGATCTCAAGAGTGGCTACTGGCAGCTAGAAATCGACAAGAAAGACCGAAAGAAAATTGGTGATGCCATTTGGGCTTTGCAATGCTCCAGCCACTTTCGCACGCCTAATAGAATACGTGCTACATGGTCTAACCTGGAAAACCTGCTTGGTGTACCCAGATGACATCATTGTTATCGGGAGAACGTTCGAAGAACATGTGCGGAACTTAAAGAAGTTTTCCCCAGATTGCGACTGGCGAATTTGAAACTCAGTCCCGACAAGTGCACCCTTTTTGCAGCTGAATTAAAATACCTGGGAGACGTCGTATCAGCAGAAGGGGTCAAAACAGACCCTGAGAAAATTGAATCAAACAACAAGCGCCAACTACGAAGTTTTCTGGGTTTGGCGACCTACTATCGAAGATTCGTCATAGACTTTGCCAAAATAGCTAAGTATCTCCATCAGCTAATCGAGAAAAATCGTCCGTATATCTGGAATGAACAATGCCAGGTAGCCTTTGAGACTTTGAAGCAGAAGCTGTGTGAATCACCGTGCTGGCATATCTGAAAATCGGAAAAATGTTTTTAGTTGAGACCGATGCGAGCAACGGCGGTATTGGAGCTGCACTCTCCCAGCAGATCGATGGCGAAGAAAGAGTCCTCTCGTATTACAGTCGAGTTCTTTCACAAAGTGAGAGGAACTACAGCGTGACCAGGAAGGAGCTATTGGCTATAATAGAGGTCACCAAGCAGTTCCACAAGTACCTACATGGCCAGAAATTTGTTCTTTGAAGGGTTCATGCATCGCTGAGATGGCTGCTCAACTTCAAAAACCCCGAGGGACAAGTTTCGAGATGGATTGAAAGATTGCAGTCATATGGCTACGAAATTGTTCATCGGAAGAACGGAGTTCATGGAAATGCTGACGCCCTATCTTGTCGTCCATATCCAGCTAACTGCAAGCATTGTCGACGGATCGAGGAAAAGGAACTGCCCGTTGATCTGCGATTGATAACGGCCAAATTCGATGAATGTTGGTCATTGGAGTAGATTCGAAATGCCCAGTTAACCGATGAAGACATCGGGCCATTGCTCGTATAGAAGGAGACACCTGGGCGACCTGAGTGGAAGGACGTTTCGATGCACGGCGCCACCCTGAAAAGTCATTGGGCACAATGGAACGCCCTTCAGGTGGAGGGTGGTGTACTCAAGCGGAAATGGAAAACGGCGGATGGCAGCTCCTATAGGATGTAAACTATGCTTCCACGATGTGGTTAAGGAGATGCACGAAGGATCCTCGGGAGGACAACTTGGTGTTAACAAGACCTTAGCGAAATTGCGGGAAAGGTTTTACTGGCTCCACGCTCGAGAAGACGTAGAGGACTGGTGTCGCAGATGCACAATTTGCGCTTCCGTCAAAGGCCCAAAGCGACAACTGAAAGGACAAATACAAGGCTATAACGTGGGCGTGCCATTTGAAGGATTGCTATTGACATCGCTGGACCATTTCCTGAATCCGAATGGGAAAATCGATACAGGCTGGTTGTGGCCGATTATTTCAGCAAGTGGCCCGAGGTCTACCCCATTCCCAACCATGAAGCAACTACCGTAGCTGAACAGCTAGTGTTAAATTGGGTCAGTAGGTACAACGTACCTTGCGAACTACATTCGGATCAAGGCCGAAACTTTGAGTCACTAGTTTTTAGCGAAATGTGCGAGCTATTGGGAATACGGAAAACGAGGACAACACCGCTGCATCCCCAATCCGATGGAATGGTCGAACGTTTCAACGGCACTCTCAATAAACACCTCGCCAGGATGGTTGACGAGAACCAAAGGGATTGGGACCGACATATCCCACTATTTTTGATGGCGCACAGAGCTGCTGAGCATGCATCGACGGGCCAAGCTCCAGCCAAAGTCTTTTTGGAAAGACTATTCGTCTGCCAGCTGATATAAAGTTCGGGACACCCCCCAAGAAACCCCAAACGATTTTCGAGTTTGCAAGTGAGCTAAGACAACAGTTGAGCCAGATACATCGGACAGTGCAAAAACACCTCGAATCGGCTACTGAACGCATGAAGACAAGGTATGATCTAAAGGTAAATTCTACTGGGTTCCAGCAAGATGACTTGGTCTGGCTATATAACCCACAGCAACGGAAGCGTAGGTCTCCAAAGTTGCAGCATGATTGGGAGGGACCATACTGGGTTACAAAGCGAATCAACGACGTCGTATATCGTATACATGAACACCGTAAGCCGAGAGGCAAAATGAAAACCGTGCACCTGGACCGTTTTGCCCCATATTACATCCAAGGAGACTTGACTACAACTGGCGACACATCTTCTCGAGGCGAAAAGAACTGAGGTGGGGGCAGTGTTACATGCACGAATAATTTTGCGAGCTACTGTCGCAATTGTTTTCACAACCATTAAGAACATAATGATCAACAATCGAATGTACTTGAAAGCCCACCAAGCATGATCAACATCTGAAAGTGAGTCACTGCCCCATTCATTAAGCTGTTCAAATATTCCAAGTAATTCGCCAATGTACGAAAAATGAATTGAATGACTAGAGACCTATATAAAGCCAAGCTGAATGAACGGGGGGATTCATTACAACCACGATAGTAAAAGCTGCGATAGAGTGGAGCGCGAGGTAAAGGCGATATTGATTGAGTGATTGTGAAGTGATAGACAGTAGTAATAAAAATTGATAGATAAAGTGAAAAAAAAAGAATTAGGTGAAAAAGCTAAAAATTAATAATTGTGCAGTTTTAGTAAATAAACTCTTTTAACTTAATTTAAATGACATTGCGTTTCCACTTTACCGGAACATTAAAATTATTGGCCGCGAACCATAACACGCGACATTATTATAAGATCATTAATTTAAATTTAAAGATTTAAGGTAGAACATTAAAGTATAATGAGAAATATGATGGTGAATAGATATGTTGAGATTTAAAGTGCCCTGGAGGCTATTAAGCTTAAATAATTTTTATTTTTGAATTCCGTTTATGTTTTAAACTGTTAAGAATCGATTGAATGAAGCATTTAAATAATTAATTGATTAAAATAGGGCTAAAAGTAAGGCCAGGTATTCAAAAGTTTATTAAATATTTTCCTTCAAAATTCTTATAGTGAGGCATGAATTGAAGTTTAAAAATCTAAAGTAGAATCAAAAATTTGCTTTGAATGGAAAATTCGTAAAAACGTAAACATTTCCCCAATCTCTCGGATGATAGGCTCACTCAAGCAATCAAAAAATCTCTATAACATAACAGTCTTCCAAACCTCTATCTTCATCAAGTCTCCTACTTTTCATCCATCATTCATAAATCTCTATAATAAAGCGAAATCATTTAAACCTTTTTTCCACCCACATTTTCATCAAGTTCCGTACTTTTCATCCGTCCTTCATATGCTGCCTCTATAAACAAATTTTGATAACATGAAACATACAACACCATCAAGCTTTTGCACTGATTTACCGGTAAGTCTACAGTCATTCCAGCGTGATTTGCTAATAGCATGATCATTTTCCTCTAGGAAATGTTATTTTACATTGGCCAGTAGCATTTCGTTTCCACATGAAATTCAGAAACAATTGTTAAGATAGCGTCTTTTCCATATATTTTACCATTTTTCTTACATGAAATGTAAAATTTTATTGGATAAATTGAGAGATTGAAGGGACAATGGTGCTCGGCTTTGTACGCGGAGCTCTGTGGTGCTTCCCTGGGCAATCTATAGTTGTATAGTAGAGTATATACAAGCTGATGATAGTATATTGAACGAGGTGTGTGAATGAACAATTGAGCGCCGTGCATGACTTTCGAAAGTTTGTTGTATAGCGAGTCGATGATGAATATTTCTCCTCAGAAAATTTTGTTTAGCATTTGATATGAATGAATGCGAGTTTTTGCGTTGATCATTCATAAAATGAATGAAAATTTCTGTGTGCGATCATCTGAGTGAAGAGATTTATTGATAAATAGGAGTAAAGTTAGCGTAGGTTCTATGTCTTTGGCAGGTTTTATTTTGAAAGGTTTAATTGGGAGTTCACTATTTAAGAGTTCAAAATATTAGAAAATTTCAAGAAGAATTTTATTTGATAAATTTTATTTCTTGTAGAAAATTATATTGAAAACATCATGAAAGCATTAGTTGATTTGATAAAGGAAGCAGTGCTTCCCTTGCGTACAATGACGAACCACCCCTGCTTGGCAAGCCTATGACATCTGATGATCTGAATGGATGAGCCAGATCTCATGTTCAAGAAAAGCTTGATGTCGTCTACTCAGAAATCGTAGGTTGTGGCGGTGGAGCCACAACATGAAGTTTGGTGGATTCGATTAATATACTTATAAAAGAAACTCGGCATACTTTAAATATATTTGTATGATTTAAAATTCATGTATTGGGTGAATTATTCAAGTCATTGATTCAGGCCACCAGCAAATTTTTTTCAAACCCTAGGATGGTTAGAAAACCTTTCTGGAAGGAGAACTCAGCCTACTTAACTTGTCAAACTGTAACTATATGTCGTCAATATATATCAATAGGCTTATTTACACCAGTGAGCGTAAAGTACACAATTTAGTTTAATTTTTTTTAGTTTTTCAAACAACTTACACATTCTCTTAGCCGTTTGTCCTTAACGAGCATGAATTGATTCAATATATAAAATGACTTGCGGTCCTCATTTATAAGCAATTCCGCTATGTACATCAAAAGGAAAATATCGATTGTTTCCACAAATGCAAATATTAATTGCAGTAACGCATTAGCCGCATCCATGGTGACATTGGATAAATACACATCAAAAATTGTTAAAAGCATACAAAAATATTTTCCTATGATCGTCACTAGAATTTGAAATTGGAATGTTGATTTAATAATCTTGCTTGTTGAGGATACGTCCAAATGAAGCTTGGCTAATTTAAATATTACATCCGCAAATGCATGTTGTGTTCGGGTTGTTATCCTGGGACTGTTTAACAGTTACATTCCATTCCCACAAATCTTCCCATTCCCACAATTCTTCACTATATTCACTGTGACCTAAATTCCTTAAGATACAATTTCACTTCAACTTAAATTTTCTATTCCCACAGACAGAATTCTTACGAATTCCGTCAGCATTTCTGCCACGAGCACTTTGCTCGAAATTAAAACTCTTACTCAGGTGTCATTGCTCACCTTTTCGGTGCACTGTTGCAACAATTAGAATTGTGCAACATATAGCAATTTCCTAATATAAAAGCGACAACGACATTCTATTCGGGTTGGTTCTTTGCTAAAGTTTGTGATTCGCGGAGCACGGTTAAGCCTCCTTAACCTACCCACCTAATGTGAGGCTGCATTAGGGTGCTCATTTACGCCTTACGCGCACAATATAAAAATCATTTTGTAAAAAGTGTTCAATCGTTTGACTATCAAATAAATAGGTGATAAAATTAAACAAGTGTTTTTTTTTTCCACCTACCGGTAACCGGCAAGTTAATTGGCGCAGTCGTTGTAGGATGCGCTGCGGGAAAACCGTGATTCTCTTAAGAATTTGTAAAAGCGTATCGAATCTCGTGACCGCGAAAGTATTTTATGAAATCCCCAAGAGGAGGATATTAATAATTAACAAACGCATCGTCGCGAAAGAACTCTGCCCGGACCGATGAACGAAAACCCCGTACACGCTAGCAAAGGTGCGAAGTGTTACGTAAAGCGATCAGTAAAGATTGGATACAAAAGTGCGTGCTAAATTTTATTTTTTTGAAAATCCTGAAGATAGGATACAAAATTTTTGTCAGTGCGTGCTAAATTCTATTTTTTGAAAATCCTGAAGATAGGATACAAAATATTTGTCAGTGCGTGCTAAATTCTATTTTTTGAAAATCCTGAAAATAAGATATTATTTATGGTGTCCCTGAAATAAATAAATGAACCCAACGATTTCATAAGAAAAGTGATAAAATAGTGAAATTTAGCCTAAAAGACTGCGACCCCTTTTTCCCTACAAAAATCAAAAATAGAACCAGTGAAAATAGAAAACCCAGTGAAAAGGAAAATATAAAGAACAGTGTAGTGCAAAATTTTCCAACAAACAAGAAGTGAAAAACGCAAGTGGAAACCCGAAGATTTGGATCCCGATTTTTTTGAAGGAAGCTTTGTTCCAGCAGCCGCAAGTATTTTTATGACGAAATTTCCACATATATACATGCAAATTTTAAATAATTTTACTTATCGATATTTTTATTAATATATATATATATATATATACATATATTCACTCATACATTATATTCACTAAATTATTGAAAAGTTTCAAAACCAATTTTTGTAAGGGTGGTTTGGATTTGGTTATCTGATTTTTCTTTCTCTTGATTTTTCCCCCCATACCAAGTTCGAAATGGCAAATGCTCAAGCAGCCCCCGCAATTCAATTAAACCCCCTCAAATATCTCAGTAGCCTCCCTGAATTTGATGGTAGACCCGAAAACTTACAGAATTTTATAAATCTGATCGATCGAATAAACCCTGTGCTTGTGGGATTTAATGAAGCGTCGCAGCTTCTATTTGGTGACCTCATTAAAAGTAAGCTTAAAGGGAAAGCTAAAGAAACCATCGAAATAAACTGCCATGCTCTCCTTTGGGCAGATATTAAGGAAGTCTTACAGAATAATTTCGGTGATCGTCTAAACGTTGACGAACTTTATGACAAATTGCGAGGAGTTACTTTCAAAACTAATACTGTTGAATTCTATAATGAAATTAAAAGCAAGCTAAGAAGGCTTAATAATAAATCGTTAATTGTCCTTGGTGCGGGAAATGAGTTAAACGAATGTGCTCGAAATAATAAAAGGACAGCTCTTAACCTATTCAAAAACAAACTTCCCGAGCCCATGAAAACGATCCTTTTCTGTAGGAATCCAGACACATTGGAGTCCGCAATGGATATACTATTTACGGCAGGTTATGCTTATTATGGTTCAAATGGACGAATTTATCAACCGACCACAAATCACTCAAAAGAACAGAACAATAACAACCAAAATAGATCAAACAATCAAAATAATAATCAGAGCCGATCAAATAATAATAATAATAATAATAATAGATCGAATAATAATAGCGATAATAATAATAATCAAAATAACAGAAATTTCAACAATAACCACAATAATAATAGATTCAATAATAATCAAAACAGTAATAACAGTAACAATCGGAACAATAACAATAACCATAATAATAACAATAATAACCAGAACAATAATAGGCCTCATAATAATGCTAATAATTATAGCAATAGTAACAATAATGGCAATAATAACAGATTCAATAACAATAATAATAGAAATAATAATAGCAATAATAATAGAAACCACAATTATTTAAATGGAGATCAAAACCCCTACAACCATCAATTTGGATTCCCAAATAATCCCCAATATTATCAGCGACAACCGACCCCAGAGCCTATGGATATTAACACTAACGAAACTGTCAAAAATTTTCCTCCACAGGCCTCGGACGAAGATTACCTTTTATAGTTATTAAAACAAGAACAAGACCCCTTAAATTCATTTTAGATACAGGTGCCACTCATTCCATCATAAACCCTGGGATCTGCCACCCCAAATGGAAAGTTGATACACCCCTCATCAACTTGAAAACTCTGCAACACACAATTGACGTCCATGAAAAGGTTAAAATCCCCCTCTTCGAAGAACTAGGAGACAAAACCCAACTTATCGAATTTTATGTCTGTAAATTCCACGATTTATATGATGGAATCCTTGGTAATAACGTGTTACGTCAACTAAATATAATAATAGATTACAAAGATCAAATTTTACATTCTGGTGATAAAAAGGTCCCCATTCTCTTTGAAACAGACGAAGAGAACCAATATTGTCTTTTCAATAAAGCAGGATTCTATGAAGTTTCCGTGCCGATTGAACAAGAAAGCGGTTTAGTACACTACTCGGGCAAGACCTCCAAAGATGCGAAGGTCCACCTCGAGGAAGGCGTTTACGACGCAAAAGACTTTCGGATGTCCGCTTTAGTTAAGGTACTAGGCGACAGTCCCACCAGAGTTAAATTCGGTACCCAAAAAACAACCCCTGTTACCATTGAAAGTTTCAATATTATTGAAAATAAATCAAAAACTTATCTCCCTGTTCTACATCAGATTAGGATGGATCATCTTAATCAAGAAGAACGTCAAAAACTAACTCCTGTAATAAAGAAATTTTCCGATATTTTTTATAACGAGGACTCAGACCTCTCATTTACGAATGCAATTAAACACGAAATTCGCACTGAAAATAATATTCCAATAGTGGCCAAGACATATAGGTACCCGTATATTCATAAGGATGAGGTACGGAGACAAATTGAAGAGATGCTTGAGAAGAAAATCATAAGACCAAGCAATTCCCCTTATTCGGCACCAGTTTGGATCGTGCCAAAGAAACTAGATGCGAGTGGGAAACAAAAATGGAGACTCGTCATCGATTATAGGAAGCTCAATGAAGTTACGATCAATGACAAGTACCCCATTCCAAACATAGACGAAATTTTGGAAAAACTCGGGCGAAGCCAATATTTTACGACGCTAGATTTAGCAAAAGGCTTCTACCAGATCGAAATTATGGATAAAGATATCCACAAAACTGCGTTCAGCGTTGAAGATGGACATTACGAATTCCTGCGTATGCCGTTTGGGCTTAAGACAGCTCCTGCGACATTCCAACGCCTTATGAACAATATTCTTTCAGACTACATAAATAAAATATGCTTAGTTTACTTAGACGATGTCATTATATTTTCAACATCCTTACAGGAGCATCTTGACTCAATAAACAAAATTTTCAATAGGTTCAGAGAAACTAATCTGAAAGTCCAATTGGACAAATCAGAATTTTTTAAGCGTGAGACTGCCTTTCTAGGACACATTGTCACTAGAGATGGAATTAAACCAAACCCAGAAAAGATTGAGTGTGTTCAAAAATTCCCTATTCCCAAAACACCCAAACAAATCAAACAATTTCTTGGTCTCGCCGGATACTACCGGAAATTCATGAAGGACTACTCTCGTATAATAAAACCCATGACAAGATATCTGAAAAAAGATGCTAAGCTGGATATAAACAACCCCGAGTATATTGAAGCCTTCGAAACAATAAAAACTCTTCTAACCAACGAACCCATCCTTGCTTACCCCGATTTCAATAAAACATTCACACTTACCACTGATGCTAGCAACTACGCCTTGGGTGCTGTACTCTCACAAGAAGGACGACCAATAAGTTATGGTAGCTGTACGTTGAACGAACATGAAATCAATTACAGCACCATAGAAAAGGAATGCTACGCAATAGTATGGGCAACGAAATACTTCCGACCGTACCTCTTCGGAAGAAAATTTATTGTAGAGACAGATCATAAACCATTGACATGGCTTTTCTCAATTAAAGAGCCTAACTCGAAACTCGTTAGATGGAGACTCGGACTCTCAGAATTCGACTATACTATCAAGTATAAAGAAGGAGCAAAGAATATAAACGCTGATACCCTCTCAAGGATTCCTAAGCCCGAAATAAACCTAAGCGAAAATTCCGAAACTATCCCTACTAGCAAATCTTGCATCAACGCGTTCAAGAACCAAATTATTATAAAAAAAACTAATTCAGGGTCCTTAAGAATCAAGAAACAAAAGATTTTCGATAAAAACAGAACAATCATAAATACTAAACAGTTAGATAGTCAAGACGCGATTACTTTATTAAAGAATCATTTCAATCCAAATGGATTAAATGCTGTACTTATTCAAGATGAAGAATTTTTCCAAATAATCCATTCTGCTTTCAATACCAACTTCATAACTAACGGCAAGTTCAGGATAATTAGATGCAACATTATTTTAGAAGACATAACGGACGAGGAACAATTAGCAAAGATCATAGAAGAGGAACATCTGAGAAACAACCATCGAGGAATAGAGGAAGTTTCAAAGGAAATAAAGTTAAAATACTATTCTCCCAAATTAGTAGATAGAGTTACAAGCTTTATCAATAACTGTGAAATCTGAAACTGTGAAAAATACGTTCGGAACCCTCCAAAGCCATTGTTCAAGATAACCGAAACTCCAGAAAGACCAGGAGAAATAATCCATGTTGATGTCTTCTATACTCTCGAAAAACTATTATTTTTAACGATAATAGATAAATTTTCGAAACATGCCTGTGCAATCAAGATTCTCGGAAGAACCTGGAATGAGTTCAGAAGAGCACTCGCCTACTACTTTAGCCAATTCGGCACTGTAAAGAAACTAATTGTTGACAACGAATTAGGATTCAAAGCAATCCCTTTGAAAGATTATCTTTCAAATGAAAACGTAGAAGTCCACTACACTTCCAGTAGCAATCATACTTCTAATGCAGATGTAGAAAGGTTGCACAACACTATCAATGAACACATACGCCTCCTTAAACATGATGATATCAATAACCAATGTACCGTAGAGGAAAAAATCCTCAAAATAATCTCTTTCTATAATAACACTATCCATTCCACTACGAATCGCAAACCGATAGATTTTGTTAATGGCAAAATTCACCAAGACGAATATAACTCTATCCATGAACTTATATCACAAAAGAAATTGAAAACAATTAGCAAACTAAACCAAAACCGAAAAGACAACGACCTTGAAACAGGACCAAATTTTATCAAACAAACCAGAGGAGGAAAAAACCATTCGAAATTCAGAAAGATTAACGCAGAAAAAATTGACGAAGATCATTTAGTCGACTCAGAAAACCAAAACAAATATTTCCGTACCCATGTAAAATCCAAAAAGAAAAACCAAGACGTAAATAACCCTACAATTAAAGCCAAAACTAAAAAGAAAACTAGGATACGCCCCTCAACTTCCCAAGCCCCTCTTAACAACGAAAATCCATAAAATTTATATTCGTCATTCTTTCAGGAAAATGAGCCTGCTCTTGATGATAACCCTTTGGACTACAATAACAGCCCAGACAATAGATATCCAGGACCTCAACTTAAACAACGGCTATGTTCCAATTAAAACTGGAGACGTAAAACTTATAAACTTCTACACCAACGTCCTGCACACTATCAATACGACTGAATACGAGCATACATTAGAATTGATTCGACACAATATCAACACTCTATCAGCTTCCACTTCCGACTCAAAAACAATCCTGGAAACAATCAATAAAAACTTCGAACTTCTGGAATCCAAAATTAATAATCTCATTCCTCATCGACGCCAAAGACGTGGACTAATAAACATTCTAGGAAAAGGACTGAAATACGTGGCAGGAACAATGGACGACGACGACAGAACAGATATCGAAACTACAATAAGAGAAATCTCTCACAACGAAAACCAACTAAATGATAAAATAGATAAAACCTTAGTAACTAACAAAATCCTCTCATCTCAAATAAATAACATAACCAAACACATTAACTCACAGCAAATCATAATAAAAAATTACCTAAATAAGTTCAGGGATTTGAACCTTAATGGCATAGCCTCTCTTAGAGACGAAGTAAACTTTCTACAGCACATACATCAAATTGAGAACGATATTTTCCTATTGAGAAATCATGTAACAGATATAGAACAAACGATTCTATCAAGTAAATTGGGATTCGTTAGTAAAAATATACTTACTAACACAGAGCTAGACCTCATTTATGATTTCGATCAGTATTCAAATATTAAAACAGCCGTCTCTTCAAACGGTAATATAATATCAATAATTGTGGCGATACCTAATTTTTCGGAAGAAATTCTCACAAAAATTTCTATCGAACCAATCCCAACCATCCAAAATAAATCATTGTCTACAAATTTTAACTCAATTCTAGTAAGCCCCAAGCATAAAGTTTATGACTCGAATGTAAAGAAAGGATTAAGAAATAATTTGGAAGAAATCAATGATGAATGTATCAAAAGTATCATTGAACCCAGAGAATCCCATTGTAATATGCAAACTTTTGATAAACAAGAAATTAAGCAAATTATACCTGGTATTGTAATATTTAAACATTTTTATGAAGAAATACAGCAAAATTGCAATAACAATAACGTAACTATCCATGGCACATTTATGATCAAGTTTGAAAATTGTAAAATCAAAGCATTAAACAGAACTTATTCTAACTTTTATTTCAAAACATACGACAAAATTGTACTACCAAAATTTATTAAATCAATTAAGGAAAATTTTACCATTCCTGAAATAAAAATCGAAGAATTATATTTTAACCAAATTAATAACACGAAATTTATCGACGATATTTTATTAAAAACTAATACATTTAATGTAATAAGCCTGGGTTCAGATATCATAATTATTGTAATTATTATTATTATAATTTTATTGTATGTGTGCGTAAGACGTAGATATCGAAAATTAATAATTTCGTCGGAGCCTCAATCCAACGGTGGGGGAGTTACATTCCATTCCCACAAATCTTCCCATTCCCACAATTCTTCACTATATTCACTGTGACCTAAATTCCTTAAGATACAATTTCACTTCAACTTAAATTTTCTATTCCCACAGACAGAATTCTTACGAATTCCGTCAGCATTTCTGCCACGAGCACTTTGCTCGAAATTAAAACTCTTACTCAGGTGTCATTGCTCACCTTTTCGGTGCACTGTTGCAACAATTAGAATTGTGCAACATATAGCAATTTCCTAATATAAAAGCGACAACGACATTCTATTCGGGTTGGTTCTTTGCTAAAGTTTGTGATTCGCGGAGCACGGTTAAGCCTCCTTAACCTACCCACCTAATGTGAGGCTGCATTAGGGTGCTCATTTACGCCTTACGCGCACAATATAAAAATCATTTTGTAAAAAGTGTTCAATCGTTTGACTATCAAATAAATAGGTGATAAAATTAAACAAGTGTTTTTTTTTTCCACCTACCGGTAACCGGCAAGTTAATTTTTAACCTTTGTTCAATGACATAAATGAGTTGTTTCAGCTCCGCATTCAGTTTTTCCAGAATTTGAAGAAGCACTATCAAGCCTATGAATATACTGCTCAGAGCGTTTAAAAACAGGAACCACATCCAGTCGAGAATTAAAATACTCATGAAGGAGGCTCTGCTTTGTTCATTTCGATAATTGTAAACCACGATAACTTCCACTATTGTTTGACAGTAAATGAAACATTCTCTAGCGATAATTAAGGTCACAAATTTTTTTCTGAAAAAATTTCCTTTGTCGCAAACCTTGAAAAATAAACAGATATAATTGTTCAAAATACGAAGAATACTATCCCTATTTGCAATTTGATGAGCACTCGCGAAAATCACTACGAGACAGTAACTTAAATATGAGATAAGTGTAGCAATTATGTATATATAATTTATATTGAGGACGATTAGTTGTATTGTCAGTATATACAAAGCTATTGGTGCTAAAACGATTGAGATGATACATAAGGATGCATTGTAAATAGGGGCACCTCGACTCAAACTTATTTTTAGAGTCTTAAAACCGATACTGACTGCAAGGAGACCACATATTCTTTGGACCCAGTAGTTCCATTTTAGGAATAAAAATATAACACGACTAATACGCTTGGTCATATTCAAAGCAACTAAAACTGATAAATTGTAAATTTCCATAGCAATTAATATGATTGCATTATCAGCATTTGATGTTTGATTAATCGATGTCCATAATCTGAGTATGAACAGTTTGTTGTCAATTAAACTAAATAAGTCAAATTACATCAAAATATTCTGGAAGGAAGGGAGGGTTAGGAAATGACAATTGAAGCCGAAGCCATAAACTTTTTATTAATAAGCTAGCAGCTTCTAATAAACATAGCAAAGAATGAAGAAATTGAAGAATTTTATAACTTTTAAGAACTATTTTATCGATAAACTCAACTTTACTTAAAACTTTTACTTTATTTATAACTTCTACTGTACTTATAACTTAACTCCACGTAATTCCTTATTCAACTGTGGACGATTTACATTTAAGTCATTACATGTGAAACCTTTAACCGTCTTTAAATTGCGGTACATTAAATTTACTTGCAAGACGAGAATATTTTAATGCAAATGAATTTCATAGTTAACCCTTTCGGTACTGACGGGACATATATGTCCCACAGCCAGGGCCGGATCAAGCTCATCTGGCGCCCTGTGCAAAACTCGTATGTTGCGCCTTTCCTCGGATTTTAAAAGTAGTTTGCTTGCTAACCAAGTCGTAGCCTTAGCGCGGTTTTTAATATTGAGAAAATTGCGAAAAATCTATCGGAATATCAAATTCATCTAAAAAAGTTCTCATCTGAAGCAAAATCTATTGAATATAAAATTAAATTAAAACTTACTTGGTAGGCAGAATTGTTTGCGGTCAGAAGGGTTTTATTCAAAACATGTCTATTTTTGTGGTAACATCAATTAAGGACTCAGGTGAAAAAATAATATTTGACTACCTTTGAAAATGTTTTTAAGGCCTGAATTTTCAAGAAAAGACTACTTTTGACCTTTCTATAAGGTTTGATGATCGAAGCACCTATAGGATCTGAGAAAACTTGCTGCAACGGACGGACGGACAAATAGACATGGCATAAAACTAGTAGATCATTATAGAATTACAAAGCCCTGAAATATGAAAACTCACTCACCATGGACTAAACAAACTGTACTTTCCGGGCCTTTAATTTTGCGAAGTCCTCTATAAGATCATCATACCCCAATTCTTCTACGAGCTCTTTCTCAATTGCTAAAATAGATAATCCTACCAATCGTTCTTGAGTCATAGTTGTCCTCAAGTAATTCTTTATAAATTTTAGTTTTGAGAAACTGCGTTCTCCTGATGCCACCGTTATTGGTAAAGTGTTTAAAATTTTGATGGCAATCACTGAATTGGGAAATACTTGATCCAAATTGGTCTTAAATATATAATTCAAAACGTCTAAACTCGAAAGATTATGTTTAATGAGTGGCGACAGTGTTAATAGCTCCTGATATAACTCTTCACCGTTTAAATCCTTAGATCCATCATGACTTAGAGCCGACTCTAGATTAAAGCACAAAATTTTCAAATTTTTAATTTGGATGCATCACTTATGTCGTACAAAAAAGAAAATATTGAATTGTGATTGTTCAATTGTTCAAATCTTTCGTTGATAGAGCTGATTGCCTGGTCTAATATTTTGAAATAGAAATTTACTTTAAAACTAATTTTATGTTCAAGTATAGTATCTGCGCTTTCGTCTTGGTAGATTCTTTTTCGGCGGCGTGAACGCAGAGACGATAAACTAGGGAATTGAGTTTGTATATCCAAGTCAACAGCAATCTTCTCAGCTTTATTTAAATATTCGTTAAAAATTTCATCTGTACGCATATCTACTAGCAAATTGCGAGTTTGTTGAAGCATATCAATGCTTGCAGGCAAATTCATTTGTTGGCCTTGTAAATACTTACTCGCAATGTTTATCTTTTGCAAAATATCAAACCACACTAACAAACTGCAAATAAATTGATAGTTGAATACTTTATTTCCCAGTGATTCAGCTGTGACCTTCACCTCTGAATTCCCATCTTCAGCGATCTCAATAAGTGCTTCATATATCTCCCCTACATTATTCACAAGAGGCTTCAAAGCATCTATTCTACTCTCCCACCTTGTGTCGGAGAGTGGTTTGAGCGTTAAGTTAGGAACATATTTTTTATATATACTCCATCTGTTTGTAGAACTCGACAGAAATACATACAAATTTTGCACAACGTCAAAAAAATTTAACTGCATCTAATGAGCAACGAGCAGAATCATTTACAACTAAATTTAATGAATGAGAGCAACATGGAACAAAAAATGCTCTTGGTTCAAGAGATTTTATTCTATTCTGCATACCACACTGTTTGCCTTTCATGTTGGACCCATTATCATATCCCTGGCCTCTACAATTGCTCAATAATATATTTGAACTATTTAGTTCTTGCAAGATAAGCTCTGTGAGTCCTTCACCAGATTTATTGTAACATTCCATAAAACCAATGAAATGTTCCCTGATTTCAAATGTGTTGTCATGTTGATGCACAAATCTGACAATTAAGGTAACTTGTTCAATATGACTTTTATCAGGAGTTGAGTCGACGATAATAGAAAAATGTCTTGCGGCTTTTATCATCGATATTATTTTATTCCTAACCGCTTTAGATATTAAATCGATTAGTTCGTTTTGAATAGTTTTACTCAAGTATTTATTTTGTGACTCTTGATCATTAATTCGTCTCAAATGCTCTCCTAAAACAGAATCAAATTTCGCAATTGCCTCAACAAGCTTCAAATAATTCCCATTATTTAGTTTATTTAACTTTTCGGAGGAACCCCGAAATGCTAAGGACTGAGTACCAAGAAATTGAACTACTACCAACAATCTACGAAGAACATTATTCCAATGTGCAATTTCAGCTTTTCTTGTACATATGTTCAAAATTATGACTAATAGTATGTTGTTTTTTTAATCCAACTTCTAATGTTTTCCATGTCCTGAAATTTTCCATGTGAATAGGGTTGTTCTCATGGCTCTTTAGAAGTTGACTTATGTGGCTCCAATCCGAAGTTCCACTGCTTGACAACGCTTGGGCGGCCTTGTTTTTAGAGAATAAAAAGCAACAAAAACAATAAACAGCATCTTTAGATTTAGAATAAACTAACCATGGTCGTAAGATTTTATCTCCATTGGCTAAAATTCTTTTATATAAAGAAGGACTAAATTTTCTATTATTGCTTTTAGGAAAATTAAAGTCAATAAATTGTGTTGGCCCGCAAAGAATTATCCTATCAACTAATTCATTATTAAGTGGCTGCCAGCTGTTGGGATCACTTAAATCTAAAATACCGTCCGAGATGTTTGTTTCCTCTTGTTGAGCTCCAACTGTCGCCACTACTGGCTCACAAACACTTTCAGAAGCACTTTCGAAATTACGGAAATTCACTGAAGTCGCGTCACTTGTTCCCGGCTGAATTAACAGTTTTTGCAACAGTCCTGACTGTTTTTTATTTTCATTTTCTTGATTTTGCGCCGCTTCCGATACTCGGCACCGGATGGTTTTAGTTTCTTCATGATATCTATATTTTTTATTTATTAATAAGCACTTCACGAACTTTTGAAAAAAACATCTGCTCCATCCAAACATTAGTTCCAAAAGAAATTTTTGCATTTCCAGTAGGAAATAAATGAAAAGCAATAAAAAGAAATAATTTTCCTTTAATCATTCTCCTTTTCTTCTTTCGGCGGCTCCATCCATATCCACATCGTCGATATTCGTCCCTACGTGCATTTTCTAAGCCTGCACATCGGTCGCCCAAATCATGTATTTGGGCATAACCACCGAATAGAAAAATTTTCATTAATTCTTCTCTCGTTTGTCTTTCAGTTCACATTAAACCAGAAATGAGTTTCTCCAATGGATCCGCTTATCTGGTTCAAAGCGAACGATAGCTCATGATACCTTGGATATCTGACACAAAACCAAAGGGCGCACGATGAGCAAGTTTTTAGCTTGCACAGTCTACGCATTGTATAGCCATCACGAATAACATAAAAGGCGAACAGATAAGTGTTCTAATATGTCTGAAGTTTGTGGGCGCCCAATGTGCAAACATTCAACATGCACATAAGAGAGTAGTAGAATGCTCGTGATGACTTCGACACCCAACGCAACAATTAAGGGCGAACGATGCGCAGTTTTGAAATTTGCACGTTCTATGCGTGGAAAAAGCAGCATAGAAGACGAGTAGATCACCGCCATAGAATGAATGGTAGAGATGGGCGCCCGACGTGCAAAGCTGAAACGTGCACATAGGTGAACATCGTTGTTCGCTTAGAAGCAGAGCAGGGAATCTCCAATGGATCTTGATTGAAGGTATGCTCTGCTGGTTCTAAGCGAATATACATATGAACGATATTAGTTTCTTAGTCAGAGCTAGCTACTGGAAAAAATGTTTATATGTAGAAGCATAACGTGTAAATTGCACATTATGCTTAAAATTTATTGATGATTTTTTTTTTGAAAATTGTTTCTAGGTTGGGGTCGTAGCTAGCGCCCTGATTGATTGGCGCCCTGTGCAAATGCACGTTGTGCACATATGGTGGATCCGGCCCTGCCCACAGCTTGTTTAAAAATTACTGGTGGGCTTGCGACCTATTCTTTTTGCGTTAACTTCTGTCCCAGCCGTAGTATGAGGTCTACTTAACAAACCGTCAGCTGATCAATAAGAAATGATCAGCATATGGGTATTTACAACTTATTTTGTGTGACAGTGATAACGTGATTTTTGTGTTTTATCGATTTTTTGGTGGTTTTAGCGAAAAAAAATTGGAAATATGAGCAGGTATGTTTCGCTATTCTTTACTAAAAGTAAATATTATACGAAAACTGAGTTGCAGTAAACTCTTTTCAAGTTATCTTATGTGAGTTCTGTTTGGGATAAATATGTCCCATTAGTAATATATAATGGGACACATGTGTCCCAGTCGTATCGGAACAAATGTAGCTCTAATGATTTGGAACCTTCTCAGGGACAGTAACAAGCGTGCATTATCGCAAAAAGAAATGGAATATTTCGTGGAACACTTGTCTGAACTTGAATCAGACATCGACGACACATTTTGCACTGATGACGATTCAGAATTTCTACCAGATAGCGATAATGTTGATGAAAGTGACGGTGAGCTGGAGGAAATGGAAAATTTTGTGCAGGAACAAGAATATGCAAGCATTCTGCCAAGTACATCTATAATGTAGACCAAAGCTAATGACACATTCCTGCCAAGAAAAAATTTACCAGCAGAGCGAGCTTCCATTATTTTAGCTGACCTTCACCGTGGCTCTTCAATATTGGAAGTATTTTTTAAACTTTTCCCCAAAAGCCTTTTTATATTTATTTCGGATTGCACTAACAAAAGGCTAGAAATTTTATCCCAAACTTCTAACAGGCAACAAACCAAAACTTGTCCTTTTGAAATAATGATTGTTCTGGGTAGCATAATGGTAATGTCCTACAATCGTGTACCAAAAGTCCACATATATTGGTACCAAAATGCATCTTTGGGAAACACAACAATAAAAAAAGTCATGAGCCGAGATCGATTTCTTCTTTTGTCTTCAAAACTATACATGAACGATCCAAAGAAGCCAGATAACGCATCAAAGACCTACTATGTGGATGAGCTAATTGCGTGTCTCAAAATGACTTTCCAGCGTGTACGCTCAGATTCACCATTCCAAAGTATTGACGAAATGATGACAAAGTACAAAGGTAGGTCATCCCTAAAACAATATCTGCCTTTGAAACCCATAAAGCGAGGGATAAAGCTATGGCTGCGCTGCGACTCAAAAACGGGATATGTTTATGATTTGAACGTGTACGCTGGAAGGGAGGAAGGACAACAGATTGGAACTCTTGGTGAAAGAGTGGTTAGAAAACTTTGTGAAACCATAAGGGAGAAGGATGTTGCGATATGCTGCGACAGATTTTTTACATCTGTTGAATTGGTCAATTCTTTGAATTTCGCTTGTGTGGGAACCTGCATGACGAATAGAAGAAATGTACCCAAATTTGAGGGAAATCTGTCTCAAAAAGGAGATTCGAAAATGCTGTGCAACAATTTTGGATCATTGGCAATCAAGTGGAAGGACACGAAGGAAGTTTTGGTCCTAAGTAATTGCCATAAGAATAAAATTGCTGAAATGAAAAGAACTGCAAAAGATGGTTCCAAGCAAGCAGTACCCTGCTCAGAAGCTATCGCATTTTATAACGAACATATGGGTGGAGTTGACCTTGCGGATCAATTTTCGGCATTGTATGATCCTAACAGAGAGTCAAATATATGGTGGAAAAAAGTATTTCAAAAAGCGTTGATGTGCGCAGTTGCCAACTCGTGGATTGTATATCAAGACCTACAACACAAGAAAACACCCTTCATCGAATTTTTGGTGAGTCTTGCGGAACAACTGATTGGTTTCGGCAAACACCGAGTAGCATTCCAACGGAAAATTACTTCAGGTATCACGTTCAGGTACAGTCCTAAACAGGTCATTACTGATCAACAAATTTGTATCTCTATGTAGACCATCACTCAGGACTAAAGGTATGTACAACATTGGTGACCACTTGCCAACAGAAGGCAAAACCCGGCGCAGATGCTGTCATTGTGCAAAACGGAAAATTGAGAAAAGGACGAAAACAATTTGTGTAGCGTGTGATGTTGCATTGTGCAAAGAATGCTTTATTGTTTATCATTCTTAAATATGTCATTTTTTTAATATTTTTAGGTGTAAATGAAGATAATCGATAAAAAAATGCGAGTTCTTTTCGTCACTGTAGGGATATATTTTGCTGCTGTTGTTACTAGTGGGACATATATGTCCCGCGACTATTTCTCGAAAACTACCGCACGGAAAAATAAAAAAATAAAACGGTAGTCCTTTTAAATGTTATTCTCCACAATTCTTCAATTACCCTTTACGTATCACAAAAAAAAATAATCCGTACCGAAAGGGTTAAACAAGTTGAGGTAGCAGGAGAGTGCTCCTACCAGAAGGGTATTGTAAAATAATGAGTAAATCAAACAATATATTCTGCATATTAAAACTTGACTAATATACATATTCCATAAATTGAGTTCGAAGAATTATTATGGCTATTATATTTTTATATTCGCCGCCATTTTGTTTCAAGTGTTTTGACCCCGTCGTTTAATTAGTCATGATAACACATCAATAATACAAACCGTTTCTAAAATTATTATCAAAATTCCTACATATAGGGTTTTCCAATAAGAGGTGTTATTTTGAATAGATCTTGTGATTTAATACCTTGTGACTTCTTCCTTTGGAACCACGTGAAAGGGAAGGTCTACGCCACTAGCCCAGCATCGATTCAAGAACTCAAAGATAGGATTCGTGAGGCTATCGACGACATAGGGCAGCCACTTTGCGATTTGGTTATGGAAAATTTCTTGAAAAGGATATGGTACTGTAAGCGTGTCGCGGTAATCAGTTGCCTAATGTTATTTTTTACTATTAACAGCATACCTTCCTCTTTATAATGAAACAAACGTTTGATCATTTATATTAAAAAATGGTATTTTTCTTTTAATATCAAAATAACACCTCTTATTGGAAAACCCTATATCTAAAGTGGCTAAGTCCGTTGCAAACGTGTATCTCCTTAGTATCAAGTGTTAATGATGTTGTAATTGTTAAATATTCAATCGGCTATAACTTAGCTGTTTATTGTTCGACCCCCAGGGCGGAACTGATCTGGTAATTCAAAGGGGTGCAACTGCTATCGTTGGGTTGTCGTCTCTGATTCCAGTGAAGCCGACGGGGACTGGCGTTCCCGGGGTACCCGAATCGCTTAGTAAAAATACTAGGATTGGAACTGGATCCAAAACATAGTGGCTTTGTGATTATTCGATAACAAGATCAACTCATTGCTGCGAGCCTCAACCCTGGAGGTATATTCAGGTACCACGGGCAGCTGACGAGCCTCCATCATAAAGATGTTCAGCTGATTGGTCGCGGCCCTTCGGGGAGTATCGTGGTGGCTAGTGGTGCTAACAAAGGTTGGCGTTGACCTTATAGCGTCAGATATAGCTAGGTCTCGGATCTACCAGTATCAAGTTGAGAGTTCCCTCAATGTAAACTGGTACCGAACTTGGGCGCGAATGATTGGCGCTTAAACCAATCGTCGTCTAATGGTGACCGTGAGATTAGGCCAACTAATGGCAGGTGCTCACGTTAATCAAACGACACATGTTTATTGTTCGATTATTGTGAAATTTTCAGAACACATACAAATGCTTTCAAAAAACGTAAATTGTAGTTTTTGGGAAATTTAAGGGTCCCATTTTGATTTTATAGGCAAAAACGTAAAACTTGTAAAATGTACTTTTATTAACAAAGTTGATCGAATTTTGACATCTAAGGTATTTGTTGTCCTTGTACTCATAAGGTCACACCTCTGCGATTTTTTCAGATTTTTCGGGTCAAAGGTCTCCAATCGCGTACATTTCCCCTTCTCCTGCACACCTCAAAGCATTTCAAGCCATTTTAAGACCTGTTTTGAAAAGTCCTCATTAAGACCTTTCATTTGATACCCATATTGCCTACATGCGATGAATACTTTTTTTTTCAGGGGCAACTCCCCTATATGGGGAGACCCCCTTAAAGACCTTATAAATTTCTTTTCGTGGTGAAACTTTGAAGAGGGCGTCTTTTTGCACCTACATACAAAATCTTATGTTTCTAGCTTATGTAGTTTGCGAGAAAAAGTGGTGTGACACACGGACGGATGGGCGGACAGATTATACAATCCCCTTAAAAGTAGTTTTCCACCGAGTTAAATTATTATTTTAACACAATATATTTTTTTACAATATATTTTTTTGAAATATTTAAGAAATGGTTCCAATCTGACATCCTCCCTATATTGAGGTGTCGGCAACAAATTTCAGCTCAATTATTTTAATTCTTTCTTAAGCTTATTAGCCACATGATAAAAAGAATAGAATTAGAGGCATAATATAAGAACAATCAAGGAACTCATTAGTTTTTATAGATACGAGTAACAACCTCCTTATATGTTTACATTAGTTAGGAATAACTAACCAAAGATTTCTACTTTGCGGAGACCTGAACGCTAGACATTGGCACTGGAATTGCACTCGAAACAACAAAATGGGGCAAACGTCTACGTTAGGGTGTCCAAAAAAAATTAAAGTTATTTTTTTTTAACGCATACCCTCTTAATTTGTTTGAATGATCTTGAAACAATTGTAAACCAAATTTGGTTTAGGTAGGATCACGATATCCCGTGCCGACTTGCATCAGAACTTGTCAATACTTGCTAACTACGGCGCGTCGGCCGTAAGTTCATTTCTCCCCGCGGAAAAGATTAATGGGTTGCCATTTGAAACGAAGTTGACGACGAATCTGGGAACAAAGGGATCTGTCTCATTGGTACGTGGATGATAGGCATCAGCGGATCTTGAGAATCGGAAAATTTTTTGTACAAAGAAACTGTGGTGTAACGAGATGGATTATGGAGCGGTAATTGTAGAAATTATCGAAGCAACGATAGTGGAACGGAATATAATGTTAATTAATTCCAAATAAAATTGACAGCCAGCAGAAACCGACGAAATCGGCGGCTAGCAGAAATGGTGAATTTGCGGTAGAATATCAGGCCTCCTTTGTACGTAATTACTGAGTATGTTTAGAAAGTATTTATTCATCCTGTTAATCTATTTAATTGAAATATAAAATTATAGCCTCAATAATCTATTATATATGCCAATTCTTTTAATTTATGAAAAATGGTAAAAAAATTCTTTTAATGTAAACTTGGCCCGCTTGCAATGCGATGGAAACCCCTAAACAGGTGTTGAATAAACAAACCAAGTTGTAGGGCTCCTAGGATGATCCGTATCCACTAGTTAAACTGAGGTTTTGAGATAACCGCGTTGTTAGTTTTAGGTTATCCGCATCTATGTCCGTTGTAGGGTGACTTTTCCGTTATGACATTTTAAAAATTCTAGCTCCAGCAAAAACTCCGGTAAACCATCCACTAACTTGGTGGTTGAAACGAGCATAAGGGTTGAAGCGAGTGGCACTTTCTCACGCTGACGGGGCTCGCAGAACGCACCCATGGGTTGTAGTAATCAAGCAGTCACACGTTCCTATCCCCTATCCGAAATTTTAATGGCAGATTTAAGAAAATATTTGAATACTTCCATTTATAATCGTAATTTGTAAAATAGTTCCCTTTCCTATTATTATTATTAAATGTGATTTTATATCAATTTACCGTTTATATTAAATTTAAACGTTTCCCTTTGATTATATTCTTTATGAGAATTAACTTTTATTACTATTTAGAATCTTTTGCATTTTTCTTTACTTAATCAAATTTTCTTGAAACAATTTAAAGCTGCCAATTAAAATTTAGGATATGGGAAACTGATTTAGTGCAGCGCAACTGTGTATTACGCCACGGAATGCAAGCAAACCTGGCTGAGCTAGCAATTGGTGCGATTTAGCAGTACGTGGAAAGAGAGAAGAAGAAAGACAAGTTTTGCGACGGATTGTGGAGTTCAACTTGTAGCGCCACGGGGAAGATGGAAAAACAACGGCGTTATTGACTTGGCAGCATTTTGAAGGGGAATATTATTGAAATAAGATCAAATTCTATTCCGAAATAGCTTTAAAGTTTATAAAACGTGCATATGATATCGAAATTTATTACACCTGCTTGTTTTCATCCACACATCTCGTCCGTTTGCCGTCACGTATCTTTGCATCTCATATTCACGTGGTCTTAAATCGTTCAAGGTTGTGGTTGCCTGCGCAAAACGGCAAGGGGAAAATGCGGAAAAGTAAGTAGTGCTAAGCATAAAACGGAACGCTATTAGGAGTGACGGAAACGCATCCAAAATTACTGCGTCGACCATTGAAGTGCTAAAAATTAGTTAATTAAAGTGATTGTGTGCAAGTTTGATTGTTTCATCGAATCAAGTGCACACAAGAAGAAGAAGAATCAAAAGTCCCGACCGGTTGCAGTGAAATTCGCAGGAACCCCAATGCTTCGCGCTTCAACTAAATATCCAGCATGAACCTTCGGAGTTATCGTGATATGATCGATTTTCTTGAATAAAAGAAAGGAATCTTTTGCGGCTGACGCACGGATGTAATTTTCTATGCGAAACATAGTCGAGCGAAATTGAGTGGAAGAATACAAAGTATGGAAAGTGTTTGAGAGAATTTGAATCCTACGATCTGATCGAGAAATTCTGCAAAAATTTGACATCATTGAGCGATTTTCTTTGCCCCTTAACAAATCTCTTGTATCCTGTAATAATCGGAGGTTTGGTTGCGCTAACGATTTTTGGTGCGAATGAAGAGCAATGATCCGTTTATGAGTGCAGTGACTGATTATGTTGGTAGTGAAGCAGCACATGGACAAAGTGATTTGCAAGTCGTTTGGTTCGTAGTTGTTTGTGCGAAACGCGGAGTTGTTACATTTCCCCATGCCCATACACCGACCTTAGCTTATTTCACGTTTATTCAGATCTGTACATGCCGATGAGCCCAATTATTTATTTAAATGTGGATTGTACATTTGTCTCTTAAAAAAGTGAAGTGCGCAAAGTGAAATTGCTCGATGAGAATATTTTCAACTTAGTGTTAAAGTAGAAAGAAACCAATAACAAAAACTGAATGGCGGGAAACATTCTTTTGTTTTATTGTTCTCCGTATTTGTTGCTATAAATATTGGTAAGAAAATGAAAACAAAAGTAAATCTGAATAGAATGTGTGAAATAAGTGAATAAGGTGAACATTGCGTCATTAGGAAATTTAGTTTCAATGGAGTACCAGTATCCAAAGAGGTATCCTTCAAGGTGAAATTGTCATTTTTATCAGGCCTCCACGCACAATAAACTCCCACCAAAGGTAACGTTTGCATTGAATAAAAATCTTTTAGCAGGATCGAATTACATCTTTGTTCGGGGTGTAAATTGACACACTATGGTGATCGAGACCATTATCGTTTGGATTGGAGCATCCACAAAACCTTTTGTACAGTGGTGAAGTATATATTGAAAAATCATCAAGTCGCACATATAATGGACTTAAATGGCCCTGTTACATCGTGCAAAATGCCTCATACATACCACCCTGAAAAGTTAATTAGAAAGACATGTAATTGAACTCCTAACATTCCCTCGACTACTCAAGTTTGTTTTAGACGCGTTGAAAGCAAAATATGTTTCAATTGCCCAAGTTGTGAAGCTGTTTCATAATCGAACAATCTTTTCAAATGGTTATTGTGTTTAAAATATTATTATGAATTCCATGAGTTAGATGATAGAGACATTGAGTTTAAATTTGGAAGCAGCTACAATTTTCGAATTCAATAGTTTGCCCAAAGATTTATTTAGTTTGTGGCGGACCACCAACGCACCCAGCGTGCATACGTGTGTGCCCTGGGTTAGGCAACATCAACCACGAAGTCCGTTGCAGCACTGTCAACATGCGCGACTATGTTGCGCTTCATTGAAATATCGCTGACTGGGAAATTCCGCGATCTTATGTCCATGCGATGAATAAGTGGAACTTTGTTGCACCTGGATAGCGTTGCGCTGACGATAGGCGACGATGGAATAGATGCTTTTCATCAGATGTTGTAACCAACGCGATAAGCAACCGTGGAGCTATCGTTGGCGATGCCGTATCAGCGATTTCAAGGAATATAAGCAAACAACACACAGCAATCTCTCTCAGTCTCAAATCGTCACATCAATTCATTCATTCACTCAACGTCAACGCACCGAAAATTTATAAAATCAATTTTTGTGAAAACGTTTTTAAATAAATCTTTTTATAGGGAAAGGAAACTTGTCTTCTTATATCCCATATTGGCAATCCTGACCATCGAACTACGCTTCATCATCGACATTGGACCTGCGCCACGCTCTACGCTTACGCTCCACAACAGTAACGAATGGGCAATACAGAACCACCGGCCATCAAGGGAGACATCGCCGAAACGCTAGTTGTGAACTCGGAGCTGCAAATTCAGAGCTCAAAAATCGAGTTGTTGCTAGTGCTGGTGCTAACCATCAACTCCATCAGCCTCGCCTACGAGCTGTATAGGAGCCACGTCCGCAGTGTGAAACGTCGCGCAGTCACGACCAACGTTTGAAATGGTTTCGTCAGCGACAGCAACGCCCACGCTCGTTCCACAAGCCGGGACCGTAGCGAATGAAGAAGCTCACTACACGGAAGGGATGGCACGCGTAGCGTTCAGAGTTCCACTCTTGTGGCAACAGGATGTGGAACTTTGGTTAGCCCAGGTGGATGCAAATTTCGCCACCAGCCAAGTAACAGACGACACCACCAAGGTCAACCTCCTCGTGGCGAACCTGGACACGAAGGCGATGCAACAGGTGCGTAACGTGGTCACGAGCCCCCTTTGTTGGCCGTCTACGCTGACTCGGCCCTACAGCGTATTCAGAAGCTACTTTCTGAAATCGAGCTTGGCGACCAGCGCGTGTTACAGCTTCACAACCAGATGCGTACGCTCGCCAACGAAAATGCAACCGACATCTTGCTCCATCAGATGTGGCTCAACCGCCTCGATGTCACATTGAGGAGCATCCTATCAGCTAACGACGCTCCACTCTCAGGTCTCACAACGATTGCTAATCGTGTGCACGAAGTCACCCGACAGTCAGTCGCCGCAGTCACAAAGGAAGATGAGCCACGGCATAGCATCCCACCAAAGCTGCGAATTACAAGCGAGCTGAGCAATCTCGCCTCCGCAGTACGCGACCTCAGCCACAGGATGACGAAGATCGAGGACGCACTTCAAGCTTTGCGTAATAGACAGCGATCAACTTTACGACATGAAGCACATTGCACGTGGCCTACGCAGTAGCCGGCATCACCATCACGCCACGCCAGAGAGTCCGTCGATCAGCTTTGTTGGTATCACCAGCATTATGTACCGAGCGCCAAAAATTGCCGTCAACCCTGCTCCCACTCAAAAAACTAGGATCCGACCCCCCATCGCAAAATCGAACGCTTTAAAATCCACGGCAACATTAACAAAAGTGCTTTCCTTAGAGACACCGACGCAGATGTCTCAGTAGTACCACCAACCATCCGAGCTCTTTGTTCTCCCGACACCTCATCATAATTAGTGGCAGCTAATGGTTCAAAGATTTGAACATTCGGCAAAAGATCAGTGAAGCTGAACTTGGGATTTTCAACGCCGTTTTCATGGACTTTCACAATAGCCGATGTAAGTTCTCCAATCATCGGGGCCGACTTCATCGAACACTATGGCCTCCTCGTCGACTTGAAGGGGAGACGGCTTATTGAACGCGCGCGCATCAAAACAACCATCGCGCACATCGACAAAAAACCGCCCAAAGCTGACTTGCTCCCGGATTATGTTAGTGCCGAGCTGTGATCACTGCTGTTGGAATACATTAACCTCTCAAAGGACAACCAATAATCAAACACCAAGTGCTCAACCACGCATCACATCCTAACCAAGGGACCACCGGTCAAGGCTAAGGCACGGAGACTTCCACGTGACAAGCTGGCCGCCGCCATAGCCAAATTTGATCACCTCATCCAACTCGGAATTTGCCGCCCATCAAAGAGCGCAGGGAGTAGCCCTTTGCATATGGTGAAAAAGTCAAACGGAGATTGGTGACCATGTGGGGACTACCGTGCACTCAACAACCATTCAATCTCAGGCCGCTATCCCATCGGATTTCTTCAGGATTGTACTGCAGCCCTCCACAGAATGACTTTTTCCGTGATCGACTTACAGAAGGCGTACCACCAAATCCTCGTGGAACCAAGCGAAATTCCGAAGACTGCCATCATTACACCGTTCGGATTGTACGAATTTATGTACATGACATTCGGACTTTGCAACGCAGGTCAGACATTTTAGCGCTTCATGCACGAAGTGCTTCGTGGCTTGGACAACGTATTTGTTTACCTCGACTATATACTGATCTTCTTTTCCAGCCAACAAGCACACATAGTTCACATAAAGCAAGTGCTGGATCGGCTTGTCAAGTTCGGTCTGATTGTCAACATTCTTAAGTGCTGATTCGAAAATCAGGAAGTCAGGTTCTTGGGACACGCCATCAACAACCACGGATTGAAGGCTATGCCTGAGAAAATGGAACGAATTTCCGCAACACCGAGGCCCAAGGCCGTACACCAGCTGAAGTCCTTCTTAGGGATGGTCAAATTCTACCGCCGTTTTCTCCCACCTGCAGCTCAACACTAGCGCGCCCTGTTGCGGCTGATCACAGGCAATCCCAAACGTGATCAAACGCTTCTCAACTGGACGGAAGGAACGGTAGCTGCATTCGAGCAATCAACGCGGATTTGGGGAAAAGTTGACGTAAATGGACGACCAACAGCCATATCCATCGACAGGTTAAAACCCGCATTCTTCTCAACGGACAACCAACCTACGACCTCGCGCACGACGACAACGAGGATTGGGCGAGAAGTCCGTATGCCGGTACGATTTGCGGTCTAAAGTCACCATACCGCGGCACCGCCACTGCAGGGGGAGTACTGTGGTGGACCACTAACGCACCCAGCGTGCATACGTGTGCGCCATGGGCTAGGCAACATCAACCACGAAGTCCGTTGTAGCGCTGTCAACATGCGCGACTATGTTGCGCTTGATTGAAATATCGCTGACTGGGAAATTCCGCGATCCCATGTCCACGCGATGAATGGGATAGAAATGGGATAGCGTTGCGCTGATGATTTGCGACGATGGAACGGATGCTTGTCAGCAGATGTTGTAACCAACGCGATAAGCAACCGTGGAGCTATCGTTGGCGATGCTGTATCAGCGATTTCAAGGAATATAAGCGAACAACACACAGCAATCTCTCTCAGTCTCAAATCGTCACATGAAGTCATTCATTCACTCAACGTCAACGCATCGAAAATTTATAAAACCATTTTTTGTCAAAACGTTTTTAAATAAATCTTTTTATAGGAAAAGGAAACTTGTCTTCTTATATTCCATAAGTTTAATTGAACTGACCTCGAAGCGTCGAAAAGGCATGAAAATCTGCAAATTCCTGAAATCTTTAAATGAATTCCAGAGGTACGTAGCTATTAGTGACTTTTCTTGTGCAGCAACAATACTGTACACAATACACCGTACACGTACAAGTCCACAATTGAATGCCACCATTAAATGTGGCATTCAATTGTGGATTTTGTGTGCTTGCCTGTACGCAAAAAGATACATGGAAGCGTGGAATAGCAACCTTATTTAAATTGTTTTAACTTCATATACAAAATTAGAATTACGTTTTGACGGAGAAGAGAATTCGTCTAAGGATTTCAAACCATTGAGAAATATTGAGTAACATGATCAAAAAGAGTTAGTTTACTTTCGATATGGGTATGTGAATATTTTAATTGTAAATGGCTCGAGAAAGATGGTATGGAGCTTTGTAATCAAAAGGTGTACAAAATAGTAAAACATTTTTATACTTCTATATTTATACATGCATGCAAACTTTGTTTTTCTTCTCTTATTTTTGAAGACCAATTGCAATTCGTCGGAAAACAATAACTTTTTTTTTCAATTTATGATCAAGTTCTGTTTGAAAACATGTTATGTATAACTGTTTGACATCAGTACAAAAAATAGAATATATAAAATTAATTGTTAAACCGTAGCTGGCGGTCTTTCTATTTCGTTTTACTTGACCGTGTATAGGACCCATATCGATGGCAGGCTCCTCCTATAACATGGGCTAGCTATCGGGGCCCTCCTCCGTTTTTTGTTATTTAACGGGGGTCTTGCCAGGTATAGTGGCCTTCTGCTCGCATGTCCTTTTACGGTATAGAATTGTGTTGTTCCATCACATAATTCTACAACATAAATTGGCCACGTCTATATTTCTCATTTGATGGGAAAATTCATGCAAATTATGTTTGTATGAGTTTTCCACTCAAATGGGAAATATATGGCCACGTCTGCGTTTGGATCTTGATCCAGTTAGAAGGGTGCGAGGGGGCATCACCTCCATCTGGATGCCCTACTCTTATTTGTGGGCCATAAGGATCGTCGGTTATAACGAAATCTCCGCTAGTCCGTCCATTTTTGTTCTTCGAACAAGCATAGCAACCCTTAGTAGGTTACCTCGGCCTCGACACCACTCAATCGGCATTCGACCCTTTTAATTTGTGAATGCGAAATATTTTTGCAGTGGGTCCTTGTGTTAGGGGGGAAAGACCCGCCCCACGACACCGCAACGCTAACCTGCCAGCGCATTCGCACGTCCCCAGACAAGGCCAACCACGGCGGATCTTATCACCCTCTTCCGCTGAGACTGCAGACCATCGCTGTTGTCCTTTACGGATATAAATCTACCCTACTTTCACTACAGAGTGGAGGAGAACAATTTATTGCCACGACTCGCGACTTAACGTTTTCAAATTATTGAGTGGTCGATTTGGATATCCTTCGAGAAATCTCCAAATGAACGATTTAACGTAATACACATGGTTGCTCCATTTTTTTCACAGCACCGTTGGCAAAAAGGGTCTCCAGTAATGCCTTTTCTATGATCATGAATAAAAAATTGTCCTCTGTAATTAGTGCAATCAGTCCTCTGTAATTGCTAATAAATTTAGGTCCATATGGTTCTTTCACTTGGGTTTTGCTAAGTCTACAGTCGTCACATCCTTACGAACATTATGCCAACTAAAGTATAAGGGCTAAACACACCTATAAAGGGTTGCCAATTGCAGAACAAGAACTCTGAGTCCTCCTTCGCTAAATTGTCAAATTTTTCAATACCCTCGTACCATCAGGGCCCGGAAACTCAGAAGAGCTTGAGTTAATTGCCTCTTCCAAAACAGAGTTTAGTTTATTTAGGTATTCATGAACAATTTTTGATATTACTTTTATCAAGCGAGTCACAATTACACTAAAATTAAAATAAATTTATGATAATAATGAGTGATTATAGCAATGATAAAACAAATTTCAAATAAATGATTTCTTCTCAGTTTGATCTTTGCTTATTTCATTTTAAACTTACACATTGTTTAAGCCGATTGTCCTTAACAAGCATTGTCCGATTCAATATGATACTCGATTTTTGGCTCTCACTCATAGCCAAGTCCACTAAATACATTAAAAAAAAGGTATCAAGTGTTGGTATAATGCCATAAAATATTTTTATTAAAGCCTCAGTATTGAAATCATCAGTAACCTTAGCCATATATGCACAAAAAACAGTTAGTAAAATGCCAAGAAATTTTCCAACAATATTCACAAGAATTTGGAACTGAAAAGTTTTGTCAATTTGCGTGGCAGTATGTGAAATTTTCAGATGGATTTTGGACAATTTCTCAATTTTGTCAATGTAATTTGTCGACGATTTTATTTTCGTGTAACAAACATCTACTCCTTTTCCAATACTGCTTAGATTATTGTCAAGTTGAAAATTCACTTCCTTTAACATGAGCAAGAGCATTGTTAATCCGATGAACATAGCACTAAGCACATATAAAGACACTAACCATATCCAGTCTATCATTAAAATACAAATCATCTCTGTGGGCTCTCTTTTTCTTTTGACAAGCATAATGATCTCTACTACTATTTGCGAGTACATAAAACATTCACGAATTAGCACGAGGAGCAGAATTTTCCGTTTAAAAAATTTATAGCTGCTATATAATTCCAGGAATAGACTCAAAATACAATTCAGGATACTCAGGAAATAATTTTTGTAGATGATTTGATGCAAGCAGCCCGAAAGTCCCACAATACAGAAAACTGCATACGTTAATATCACACTAAGTTGGTTAATTTTGGCATAACCACTTTCACTTAGCTGGCATATGATCCGGTAGAGTACAACTGGAACTGAGAGGGACCAAACTAAACATAAGATTGCACTGTAGATTAATGAAATAGATGACAAACTTATTTTCATGGATACAAAGTCAACGTGCACTACAAGGAGACCACACGATTTAAGGATGTAATAATTCCATTTTAGAAATATACAAACGATGCAATTAATAAAGTGCGTCATATCGAAAGCAATTAAGCTGATAGGACTAGTATGGATTAACTTATTTCAATTTCGTAAGCAAACTGTGAATATAGTACGAACCTAAAAATGTTGTTAACTCATTATGATAATGAATTCATTCTGTTATTGTACACTGAAGTTGTTAAATACAAATAAAAGTTTGCTCTGATAAAGTAAATGAATCATTTGAATAACTTTGCTTGTACTCACAACGTTTCCAGGACCTGACTGGCAGTAGTTATGACTCATATGATTGAATTAATAGCGTGCTGTATTTATTTGTATTTTTGGGTTTATGCTACATTAAACCGATAGGATGAGATGAAAGAAAATTACGGGCAATATACTTGTATTTATATCGAACTAAATACATCATGCAGAAGGAAACGTTCCAACAAATTGATTCAACCGGCCCGGAGACTTTGAAATGTACCAGGCAGCGTGGCTTCATACAAAAACTCGTTTCAAACGAATTTGGGTATGATGCGAAGCTTAGATTCTATGTGCATCTATTCTATGCACAGAATAAAGCATCATTGAAACAATTCCAAACAACGGGAGAATGCACTTACTAAAAGGGTCTTGTTTACCGACTATTCCATATCCTGTAGATAAATGGTTTACCGAGTCTATCACTACCCTTTATTCTTGACCTATCAATGATTTGTTTCCTTTTTTGCCTAAAATCATTCTATAATAAAAAATCTGCATTTTTTTCATGAAACAAATTACCTACAACAGTTAAATTGAAAATTTGGGCCTTTGCTGATTGTAGTTTGGCGAATACAGTGAACACACCCAACTACAATCAGCCAAGTACCAATTTTTTTTATCAACACACAAGTTTTCAATTGGATATAAACAGGGGCAGATCCAGGGCAGGGTGAACCGGGCAACCACCCGGGGCCCCGCGGCGCTGCCCCGACCTAACAAAACGCAGATCGGGTCAGTCGGTTCGATGCGCGATGCCCTTAAAGCTCAACCAGCCTATAAGCAAGCAAAGAATAAAAGAGACATAGAAATCTGTTATATTGAAATTGGTCACTCTGAAATTATTGCGACAGTGCGAAACATTTAAAGAAGCCCCCGAAAATGGGCCGGGCAAGTCCGCGGGGCCCTGCGGTCCGGAGCTGACTGAAAAACGCAGGTTGGTTAGATCAACCAGCCTATAAGCAAGCAAAGAATAAAAGAGACGTAGAAATCTGTTATATTGAAATTGGTCACTCTGAAATTATTGCGCGACCCCTTAAACCAGCCGAATAAGCAAGCAAAGAGTGAATCAGCGTGACATACTTAAAAAAACCAAAATCCGATATTTATTATTATTATTTTTTAAGAGCCCTCCTGGGCCTAAAACAGCTCGACTTGAATAAAGAATGGAATATTTTTATTCTTTATTCAATACGAGCCGCAGAGGTCTAAAGGAAGGAAATGATTGAAATTGAAACAAGTTGGGTAGACAGACCTATGCTCATGTCAGAAGGGTTTTGTACTCCACTTACAAAATGCAGTAACCAGCAACGAATACAATTAAGAAATACGTCATGTTCGAGGATCATACTACTATTAACAAAGTTGAAAGAATTTTGAATTCTGAGGTATTTGTTAAAGTTATACCCATAAATATCTCGCTTGATAATTTTTTCAGATTTTTTTAGATCACGGGTGTCCATTCGCGAGGGAGAAAACACATTTTTCATGCATTTCCCCCCTCTGTGCCCCCACTGAAGCAAAAACTGTCAGTTTAAGAACTGTTTTGAAAAGCTCTCATAGAGAAGTTTCATTTGATACTCATATCGGCTACCTTTCATGAAATTTTTTTCAGGGGCCACTCCTCTGTACTGTAAGCATCGATTCATGGCCTATTTTTTCGAATCCTAGAATGGCTACAAAGCCCTTTTGCTAGGAGCTCTCTCCTGCCTCTTCGACTTGTTTCAATTGTATGTACTCATCCTCATGATATCTATCATTCCTGAAATTTTCATGCAAATCCTAGCAAAGCTGTAGTGTTTAAGTCGGTAAAAAGCGCATATGGCTCCATAGCCATATGTTTCCATAGTAATACAGGGCACATTGTTCTATAGTAATACAGGAAAATTCAAATCGCTATAACTTCGTTAGATACTATTCGATCTTTATGAAACTTTCAGAAAAGATCAATCTTATAAATAGTCGTCTGTTTGCTAAACTTTGTTGAATTTAAGAGTACCATTTAGATTTTATTCAAGAAAACATAAAATCGATAAATCATCCTATTACCAACAAAGATGAGTGAATTTTGACTTCTCATGTATTTGTTGTTGTTGTACTCATTAAGGCCTACATTCATGATTTTTTCAGATTTTTCGGTTGGAAGGTGTCCAATCGCGAGGGGGGGTACGTGAAAAGTTCGTACATTTCCCCTTTCCCTGCTCCCCTCGGTACTCAAAAGGCAATTTTAAGACCTGTTTTGAAAAGATCTCATGGAGACCTTTCCAATGACACCCTACTCGACTACCAATGGGGGACCCCCCTTAAACCCCTTTGAAAAAATTTTTCACCCTTGAACTTTCAAGAGGTCACCACTTCTGACCTTTCCACAAAGTTTCATGGTTGTAGCCTCTATAGTTTCGGAGAAAAAGTGCTGTGACATACAGACGAACGGACGGACGGGCGGACGGACGGACAGACGGACACAGGCCGTGATTGCAATAGGGTTTTGTATTTTAGTACAAAACCCTAAAAAAGGTAGGGCTACGTGATACTGTGCTAGAAATAAAGGAATCGGTTGTAAATCGAAAACTGTTAGTCAGTAAGAAACCAAGAATATTGCCTATAATTACTATTATAGCTATAACGACTTTCATAAATTGTATTGAATCTTAAGTTTAGTAGATTTGTAACAGGACAACTCTTATACAGAATTTTAAATTCAGAACCAGGTGTTTACGGTGATTTTATCGTCAGTTTTCTTTTCCTTGATTTTATTCATGAAAGTTTCTCGCACTTTTTCAGTTATAAATTAACATATAATGATTTCAATTATACTAATTAATCATTTTAACTCGAAAATACCTTCATTCGTTTGGTTGTTCGATTGAAATATTTTAAATAGAGTTATGCATTCTGTCATTCAGTCGAACTTTGATATTCTTTACTTCAATAAATTCTACGTCCACAATGTTTGCTAAATTTGGGCGAACTAATCAAAATTCGCAAGTGAGTACCACCCACCGATGCGCAGTAAATTTTGCATAATTTCGAAGAAATTATTAATTGCCCTTATGTCGCATCAGTACTTACTGTCGCATTTGGAAATGAATTACAAATGTGATGCATGGCAGCTGTAGCTTTAGCTGTGGTACTGTATGCAGACGAGGTATGATTCATGAGTGTGTCGGTGGTGAGTCACAGTGGTGCAGTAACCTTCGCCAAACTTCCTCCCTCAACCCCTCTCTCCACAGACATCTATTGGCAATTCACTCTCAGTGTCACGTATGCGACTTAGTAGTGTAGGGAGCAGAGTTAGTTCGCATCGTGTAAGTCTTTTGTTCTCGCGTTTGAGTAGTGTTCTTCACATATGTAGTAGTGATAGTGCTTGTGTGAGTCAGCGTATGTTTGCAAGCATCTATAATGGCCTCTTGCGATCGTGACTTTGGCAGAAAATATGAATCTGGTAGTGCAAAACTAACGAAAGCTGAAGAAAGGAAGCTAAGTGGATCGTTGGCTAAATATTTCATAACCTCAGTGAATAAGGAACTTGACCTGTGCAGTAATACGAGTCACTCATCTATCAAGAATGATTTCACACCATCCAATCTTCCAACTGAGAGAGTTTCAGCAGATATCACATTAGACATAAATGGTTCTGCTGAGGAAGCGGGAATACCAAGTAGTCAATATGATGTCGAGGACAGAAGACATGGTATGTCAGTTCCTGAGGCCACTATGTCAGAAACTTGTGTAACCATACATTTGCCAATGGAAGAAGACGACATAGAAGAGACCAGTTTGCCCTCCATAGTGAATAACTTTAATGTGAGTGACCTTTTTTTATGGCCTAAGGTACTAAACCATTCAGAGCTAACTAGCATAGTTAAGAAAAGGGCCCATAAAACTTGAAATAGATGTATACCCTTTAACTAACGGAAGACATTGCAATGATGCCCACTTCACAAAATTTATTATAAATGGAAAAAGGCGAGATAGACGTTGGTTAGTCTATTCTGAATCGAAAAACGCTGTGTTCTGTTTTTCTTGCCATTTATTCCATGATGGTTCAAAATCTAATGATAGTGCTTTTGGCTCTTTCATGGCTGTAAATGATTGGAAACATTTATCAGAGTCACTAAAAACCCATAAAAACAGCAAATTCCAAAAAGAGGGCATGATAAAATGGTTAACTTTTCAAAAGGGGTTGTACAGGAAAAATCATTGATTCTCAAACTCAGACTCAAGCCGATTTAGAAAAAAATCCTGGAAAGACGATGCTGGCGATTGTACAGTTTTTAGCCTGGCACAATTTATCGTTTCTGGGTCATAAAGAGAGTTTGGTTTCACAAAACTCTAGTGGAATCTTTTTAGATATGGTTAAGCTGATTGCACGGTTTAACCCCACCCTTCGAGAATATTTGCATCCAGTTATGGGTGAATTCATATCCAGAAACCATTACCTGAGCAAAACTACTCAAAATGAGCATATTGAAGTAATGGCAATACATATCAGAAATCAAATTATTGAAAAAAAAGAAAAACAAATATTTTTCCATTATTCTGGATTCCACTCGAGACATTTCTAGAGCTGAGCAAATGTCCATCATTTTGAGGACAACAAATCAAGAGTCTGCAGAGATCGAGGAGCACTTTCTACAATTTTTGGCGGTAGACAAAACTATAGCAGAGAAGTTGATAGAATATATTATCAACAAATTGAAAGAGTTAGGGCTGTCCGTTGCTGACTACAGGGGTCAACGTTACGACCACGGGGCCAACGTGCGTGGAGAAAAAAGCGGCGTACAGCGAAGACTTCTAAACTTAAACCCTCTAGCATTCTATGTTCCTTGCGGATGCCATAGCTGGAACCTTGTTTTACGAGACGCTGCTTCTTCTTGTCCCCAAGCATAAACATTTTTTTTGGTATTTTGCAAAGACTGTATACAATATTTTCTTACTCTAGTGAAAGATGGAGCATTTTGAAATCTCATGTGACCATATCACTTAAACCACTTTCAGAGACTAGATGGGAATGTAGGAGTGAATCTGTGGAAGCTGTAAGAGACCAGCTCTTTAATGTTTGTAATGCACTTTCGACGCTAAGTGAAAAAAGCACAGATTGTAGTTTGATAAATGAGTGCCAGTCATTGGAAAACGAAATTTCAACCTACGAAATTGTCGTATCGCTCGTAATATAGTATGAAATTCTCGTAAAAATCCATACTATGAGTAAAGTTTGGCAAAGTGTAAATATGCAACTGGACTAAGTTGTCAAACACTTAGAAGCATTTGTCAAGTGGCTGGATGAGTATAGGGATCATGGTTTTTAGTCTGCATTAGTGTCGGCAACGAACGTAGTAGAAGAAGCAGTCAAAACAATAACATTCAAGCCGCAACGAAGGAGACGCAAGGAAAGGAGGTTTGATTACGAACAAGATAACTTCAGACTGAACTACTTCTTATAATCGTAAATGCAGTTCAAGCAAGCTGTAAATCAAGATTTTCAGCTTTGAAAACCGATGAAAACAGTTTTGGTTTCCTATACCACCTTAAGAAACTTTGTAGTATGAGTGATGAAGAACTGATGAACAACTGTGAAGCCCTAAGAATGACACTAAGTGAGGAAGACAACTATGATATCGACGCACTAGAAATTTATGATGAAATAAAAATGCTAACACTCGTCTATGATGAAGAAACAGACAATGTAGTTTCCGTTCTAAAGTATATTGTACTCAACAATCTAACGGACATATATCCAAATATCTACGTTGCTCTAAGAATAATTGCCACAATTCTGGTCACAGTAGCATCAGCAGAAAGAAGTTTTTCGAAATTAAAACTCATCAAGACCTATCTTGGAAATACAATGACCCAGAACCGCTGATCATCTCTGGCTCTGCTCTCCATAGAAAATCATTTGGTATCCAAAATAGATTTTAAGGATGTCATTGAAGATTTTAGCCGAAGGAAAAGTCTTGGAGTCAATTTTTAACACATTTCAAAATGTATAAAACAACGAGTAAAATGTTCTCTTTTTGTCAATAGATTAAATTAAATTTAGTTTAGAAGTGGAATTAAGTTGGTAATTTGAAATTTGCAAATTTTTTGTGCATATTGCCTGCTTTGTTAATCACAAATCGAATATTACCTTAAATTGACTTAGACTTGTGTAATTTTGATTGTGTGCCTCTATATGTGTTTGAATATATGTTTTTCCTTTTAGTAAGTAAATAAATAATAATTCCAGACGTACCTGCAAAAATATATATATATTTATATAAGAACAAGAAAAATATTGAATCGTTTGTACGTTCAGCCCAAATGTCATAACAGAGTACATTAATTACAACTTTTGAAGCCCTTTAAATTTATTGTTATTAGGTTATATTAATATTCTTGTATTGTACATATAAATTCTGAATTGTCTACCAGTAATAATTTTAATACGTTCGATGATTATTTGTTGTAACTTCACTACTTCATCGAATAACACATATAACTTTTTGCTTTACAGTAGCTAGTTTTACGTGTCATTGTACTGAATTTCGTTTTGAAACGATTTAATTTTTGTTTTAATTATAATTTCAGTTGTGTTTCTTGTTTTATATCAGTTCTGTACAATAAAACCTTATAGTTCAATAATAAAAATGTTTTGCTGCTATTTTTGTCCTTTCGCTACTAAATTAATTTGTGAAGAAGTTTCCTCTTTAGTTTGTTATGCATAGCTTAAAATGCAAGACTAATGTAATGTATTGACTATTGTTTTGACGATTGGCTATAATTTACAATTTTTAACCTGGCATATTTTATTATAAATCATGTCAACTTATTACTTTTGGGTTTTTACACATTTTTAGGGCCATTTTTTTCAAAAAACCCAGACCCCCCGGTAAGTAGAGCCGCACCAAAGTCAATTGCCCGGGGGTTCCGCAAAGTTTGAAAACGCCACTGAATTTAAAGGTTTCTTGCAATTTCATACAAAACGAAGCGAATTTATCAGTGCGTTTTCTTTCTTTTCTTGTTTCAAATTTGTCGAATCTTAGAAAGCACATAATCTATTGGAATCTTTTGCGAGACAACGTAGACAATACTAGAGGTCAACATAAAGTTGGAGATTGGCTTCATAGTACACATACTGGCTCTTCAGTAGTGTGCCAGGCTCCAAAAAAATTAGCAAACCAATAAATGCTTCCAATTCTCTTTGCACAAAAGAAGAAAAGGCTTTCCCATTTCGTGCATAATATAATTCGGCTTTTCAAAATTATACCCATAATATCTTGCGAAAAATAGTTTGAAAGCTTCTTTTATGGTAGGGAACTGAGAACTATATCTAGTCAAATCTGCTGAAAATTTGCGCATATTGCATTTTTTTCTCTTTATCCTCGTAATAGGTGGAACTTTTGCCCACATACTTCCATCCCTAGACGTATAAATTGGATTATCAGTATACAATTTTGCTGATGTGCCTACTATATCTGTAGAATCTGTCAACTCTTTTCACAACCACTATCATAACCTTGCAAAACATCACCTACCTCATCTGTTTCAGTCACTATATCAGTCACTATATCTTTTTATTTCGAAACTTCCATGGTTCACTCATTTTTACAAGCGCGTAGGTACTCGAGAGTCACTGCAAACGTAACTAAACACACTAAAGTCTTAATGAGATAAGCACGTGACGTTGACGCCAAAAAACGGGTCATTTCAATTAACTTACAAAATTCAACAAAGCTATTGCAAGAAAAAAAAATATTTGAAACAAGTAAGCAAGTACAAACAACTGTTCCAAGTCCTAACATAAATAACTCCCACATATATTCAATCATATATACTCACGGCGATTCGTCCAACTACTCCCTCCTTCTCACGAAATTTTTGTGTTTAATATTTAGACAACCACGTTTTTTCTTTTTAGGGTTTTGTACTAAAATACAAAACCCTATTGCAATCACGACCTGTGTCCGTCTGTCCGTCCGTCCGTCCGTCCGTCCGTCCGTCCGTCTGTATGTCACAGCACTTTTTCTCCGAAACTATAAGGGCTACAGCCATGAAACTTTGTGAAAAGGTCAGAAGTGGTGACCTCTTGAAAGTTCACTGGTGGAAAAATTTTTAAAAGGGGTTCAAGGGGGGTCTCCCCATATAGGGAAGTGACCCCCCCAAAAAAAAATTTTCACCATTGGTAGTCGAGTAGGGTGTCATTGGAAAGGTCTCAACAAGATCTTTTCAAAACAAGTCTTAAAATTGCCTTATGAGCACCGAGGGGGGCAGGGGAAGGGGAAATGTACGAACTTTTCGCGTACCCCCCTCTCGCGATTGGACACCTTCCATCCGAAAAATCTGAATAAAATCATGAATGTAGGCTTTAATGAGTACAACAACAACAAATACATGAGAAGTCGAAATTAACTCAACTTTGTTAGTAATAGTATGATTTATTGATTTTATGTTTTCTTGAATAAAATCTAGCCGGTACCCTTAAATTCAATAAAATTTAGCAAACAGATGACTATTTATAAGATTGATCTTTTCTGAAAGTTTCATAAAGATCGAATAATATTTAACGAAGTTATAGCGATTTGAATTTTCCTGCATTACTATGGAACAATATGCCCTGTATTACTATGGAAACATATGGCTATGGAGCCATATGCGCTTTTTACCGACTTAGAAACTACAGCTTTGCTAGGATTTGCATGAAAATTTCAGGAATGATAGGTATCATGAAGATGAGTATATACAATTGAAACAAGTCGGAAAGGCAGGAGAGAGCTCCTAGCAAAAGGGCTTTGTAACCATTCTAAGATTCTAAAAAACAGGCCATGAATCGATAATTACAGTACAGAGGAGTGGCCCCTGAAAAAAAATTTCATGAAAGGTAGCCGATATGAGTATCAACTGAAAGTTCTCTATGAGAGTTTTTCAAAATAGTTCTTCTTCAGTGGGGCATAGGGGGGGGAAATACATGAAAAATGTGTTTCCTCCCTCGCGAATGGACACTCGTGATCTTAAAAATCGAAATAATTATCAAGGGAGATATTTGTGGGTATAACTATAACAAATATCTCAGAAGTCAAAATCCTTTCAACTTTGCTAATAATAGTATGATCCTCGAACATGACATGTTTCTTGATTTTATTCGTTACTGGTTACTGCATTTTGTAAGTTGAGTAGAAAACCCTTCTGACATGAGCATAGGTCTGTCTACCCAACTTGTTTCTTGTTACATTACTATTGAAATTAGGGTATTATTGAAATCAATCATGCACTCTGATCAATAATTCAAAAACATTTTTTTATAAATAAAGTAAAAAAAACAAGGGCACTCACCGGCATCTTCGACGAGCGCTCGTTGACGATGTAGTGATGACTGAAATCGATTCAGTACTAAAATTCGTCTGAAATCCAACATTTATGCATAACAATGTTGACTAAAGTGTAGTAGCTAGTGACGTTCAAATATCGAATTTCGTGGGTGTCCTCAACTCCTCGAGGTTAAGGGCACAAAACGTAGTCCTCTAAGAAAGCGATTGCATGGCATTCGTAGTATTGCTTGCGTTTGCAGATTTGGTGTTTGTCGAAATGAGACGGCGTGGTCGCGTTGTCTCATTGAAATTTTGACGAATGCTGTTCGATTACCCAACCTCGTATGGTGTTTGGTGGCACAGCGACAACAGACAGCACAACAATCAGCGTAACCTCAAATGGGGCACACTAGCTAGCATTCAGTTTTCCTTATTTCGGCAATTTTGATGTTATGAGTGTCGTAAAACTTTCTCCTAGCTCGGAAGCATGCTCTAGCAAATCCAATCGCAAGACGAACACAAAATCATTTCACGCAACAATGCCCGGATGCGGATATCTCAACAACAACTAATTCTGCGGTAATTCCGAGAAGCTCCACGATATGTAATATGTCGGGAATACACTGGAGCCCTAGCAAGCCCCCTGTGGCTCTGCTCGCACACAAAAAGCTAGAAAAAACAATGTAGAGGTACACGGGTACATGCAAGCAAAATATTATCTGCGTCAGGACTGCGTCTGATACGATTCCACTTCAGTTGAACGTTTTCCGACTTTCCCACATACCGTACAAAAATCTGAAACACATTTTCAACCGTGCAAATCACGGTGCTGTTAGTCACTATCTGACAGAGTGATTTTCTCCCGGGGGTTTCTTCAGCAAGTGTGGAAAACTTTCAATTGCAATCGTTTCTAATCCGACAAACATAATACAAATTTAAATTCACAAAACATAGATTGCCTGCGCCAACACTAGAGACTGAATCTATTGCTGTATTTATTACACGTCAATGACCCACGAATTGCGCATCGTTCATTTCATCCCGAAAAACTTCACACGTGATTTGGAATGCTGAGTCAGAGTTGCTCCGATATCACGGAAAGTGGAAACATGTTACAACAGCGTTAAATATGATGAAAAACGTTCACTTTTTTAAGCTAATTTATTACTGGAAACGGTCACGCCTGAATAGAAAATGTAACACTCAAACTATAATATCGCCCGGTCGATACAATTTACATCAGCAGAAGCACACTAACTGTGAATTAATTGCAATTCTAAAAAAAGTTCCGCAATACGCCCTCAAGCAGAATACCAATCAACGGTAATCTCGCAACGGAAATCTCTCCGCAAACCTTTAAAAAAAACCGTTTTGTGCTCTTGTCACTCCGTTATTATTTTTCTGGAAGCAAAACTTTCGGAGCCAGTAAAATTTTCTAATGACGCGGCACTCTAAGACGAAACATGCTTCACCAAAACGAAATTTTCAATTTTTATGCAGATGACCTTAAAGTTTACCACGTCATATAACTAAAGGATTCAAAAATATTTGGGCTACTAATTCACTATATGTCTCATTAGTACGCCCTATTCTTGAATATGCCAGCCCGATTTGGAGCCCTGTTTTTGATATTCACGCTGACAGGTTAGAATCGGTCCAGAAACAATTTGTTCCTTTTGCCCTCAGATCCCTTTATGACCATAGAAACATCCCCAGCCTACCATCATATAACTATCGGCTTCATGTTCTAAATAGGGCATCACTAGATTCTAGGAGAATTATAATGATGACTAGCATTTGATGTCCTCAGAGACAATACTAAAGTTCAGTCAGGAGTATTTACAAAACCCAGTTTGTAACCGCCGCTAAGACAAATCACTAAAATGAGCAAAAAGAGCAACTGCATTAACTCTTACTCGAAGTGGCCCAGCTGCTGAGCTTTTGCAGACTATCCCCGCTGAGCTGCATTCAAATTCAGCTGCTACAATGAATGTGCTTAACATGCGCTGTGGAGATTATCTGAAACAGATTTATTGGTCACAGCTACGGCATCTAGCTAGCCCATTGAGCGACTAGCACTTTTGACTTACGCAGCTTACGACCCGGAACATCAAGATGGCGCAGCAATAGAAGCATTCATCAGCGCATTAAAGAACCAGAAATTGCAACAACCTGTGCGTTTAGCTCAAAAGCAAACGATTAACGACACATTGGCTTATAGTCCGAACTTTCAGGCAGCCAAAAATGTGACTCGTGTCACTGCCCGGGTTTGCGAGGAACTGATAGACGAAGGCGTGTAAATTGAGTGAGAGCCGCAGGTAAATGGTGCACCCAGATGCTAGAGTTTTGGAGAGAAGGTCAACCTCCAGATACGGTTAGGAGACCTTGCGTTCCGACATGATTTTCTGGTCGCGAACATTATGGATGACTGTATTCGCAGTATAGATTTTCTGCGACCACATGGAATCACGTTGGATTTGGGCAAACGGGTATTGAAATGGCAGAATGTCAAAATTTTGATGGAGAATCCCAGCGTCCAAATTCCCAAGATGAAAGTGGTAGTATATGCCGACACTGACGTACCGAATTTTTCTGAAAGCATTGTATGGGCCATGCTTGATGGTGATTCTGGAGACGACCGATCTAGTCTGATAGAGCCAACGAAGACGTCCGCATTGCGCAGTTTGATTGTAGAACGAAGCCTTGTAAGATCTATAAGCAACGGATACGTACTGGTTAGAGTCCTTAACGCGGCAGCCTCATCGACAAGCATCAAAGCGGGAGAAGTCATCGGCAGCTGCCAGCCTGGTTCCGCCATCACCTCTTAGGAAGCTCACTCATAACTATCATTGGAAAAGGAGGCAAGACGCAGACAAAGCCCACGGATCCAGGTCTGCAATATTGACGCAGGTCAAATTACCAGTGCAGCTATTCAAGCGAGCCTCTGATCTGGTCACCAAGTACAGTGACATCCTTTCAACAAGCCCGGATGACCAAGGCCGAACGAGTATGGTAATTCACATCATAGATATACAGGGACCCAAGCCAACAACAAGTCTTCCCGTCAGCCAAACCAGGAGAAGTGAGCGTACTGATCTTGGACAATTGAACCTTCTGTCAGTCTATGGGCCGCGCCAGTAGTTCTAGTAAAGAAAAAGGGTGATAACACTTGTACTTTTTTGGTTGACTATAGGCAGCTTAACGACGTCACTAAGAAAGATAGTTACCCGCTCCCACGCATCGATGACATCATGGACACTTTAGCCGACGCAAAATGGTTTTCTACACTCGATCTCAAGAGTGGCTACTGGCAGGTTGAAATCGACAAGAAGGACCGAGAGAAGACCGCATTTTCAGTTGAGACTGGATTTTGGCAATTTATGATGATGCCATTTGGGCTTTGCAATGCTCCAGCCACTTTCGAACGCCTGATGGAATACGTGCTAATAGACTTAACCTGGAAAACCAGCTTGGTGTTCCTAGATGACATCATTGTTATCGGGAGAACGTTCGAAGAGCATGTGTGAAACTTAGAAGAGGTTTTCTCCCGATTGCGACTGGCGAATTTGAAACTTAGTCGTGACAAGTGTACCCTTTTCGCAGCTGAAGTAAAATTTCTGGGTCACGTCGTATCGGAAAAAGGGGTAAAAACAGACCCTGAAAAAATTGAAGCCGTGAAAAGCTGGCCAACACCAAACAACAAGCGCCAACTACGAAGTTTTCTGGGTCTGGCAACGAACTATCGAAGATTCGTCAAAGACTTTGCCGAAATAGCTACGTGTTCCCCTCAGCTAACCAAAAAAATCGTCCGTATATCTGGAATGAACAATGCCAAGTGGCCTTTGAGACCTTGAAGGAGAAGCAGTGTGAATCACCCGTGCTGGCATATCCGAAACCCGGAAAAATGTTTTTAGTTGACGCCGATGCAAACAACGGCGGCATTGGAGCTGTACTCTCCCAGCAGATCGATGACGAAGAAAGAGTCGTCTCGTATTACAGTCGAGTTCTTTCGAAAAGTGAGAGGAACTACTGCGTGACCAGGAAGGAGCTATTGGCTATAATAAAGGCCGCCAAGCAGTTTCACAAGTACCTATATGGACAGAAATTTGTTCATCGAACGGAACATGCATCGCTGAGATGGCTGGTTAACTTCAAAAACGCCGAGGGACAAGTTACGAGATGGATCGAAAGATTGCAGTCATATGATTACGAAATTGTTCATCGAAAGGGCGGAGTTCATGGAAATGATGACGGCCTATCTCGTCGTCCATGTCCAGTTAACTGCAAGCATTGCCGACGGATTGAGGATAAGAAACCGCCCGTCGGTCTGCGAGTGATAGCGGCCAAATTCGATGAAGGTTGGTCATCGGAGGAGATTCGAAATGTCCAGTTAGCCGATGAAGGCATCGGGCCATTGCTCGTATGGAAGGAGATAACCGAACGAGTTGAGTGGAAGGACGTTTCGATGCATGGTGCCACCCTGAAAAGTTATTGGGCACAACGGAACTCCCTTCAGGTGGAGCGGCGCATACTCAAGCGGAAATGGGAAATAGTGGATAGCAGTTCCTATAAGATGGAAGCTGTACTTCTCAAAAGCCGAATCCATGATGTGGCTACGGAATTGTAAGAAGGATCCTCGGGAGGCCACCTTGCTGTTAACAAGACCTTAGCAAAATCACGGGAAAGGTTCTACTGGCTCCACGCTCAACAAGACGTAGAGGACTGGTGTCGTAATAACACAATTTGCGCTTCCGTCAAAGATCCAAAGCGACTACTTAGGAGGACAAATGCAAACCTATAACGTGAATGTACCGTTTGAAAGAATTGTTGTTGACATCGCTGGACGCTTTCCTGAACCCAAATGGGGGAACCAATACACGCTTGTTGTAGCCGATTATTACAGCAAGTGGCCCGAGGTCTACCCCGTCCCCAACCAGGAAGCAACTACTGTCGCCAAACAGTTAGTGATAAATTGGGTCAGTAAGTACGACGTACCTTGTGAACTACATTCGGATCAAGGCTGAAACTTTGAGTCATTGGTTTTTGGCGAAATGTGTGAGCTGCTGGGACTACGGAAAACGTGTACAACATCGCTGCATCCCGAATCTGATTGAATGGTCGGACGTTTCAACGGTACACTCAATAAACACCTGGCCACGATGGTTGACGAGAATCAAACGGACTGAGCCCAGCACATCCCATTATTTTTGATGTCATATACAGCTGCCGGACATGCATCGACGGGCGAAGCCCCAGCCAAAGTCATTTTTGGAAAGACTATTCGTCTGTCGGCTGATATAAAGTTCGGAACACCCTGTGAGAAACCCCAAACAAACTCGAAGAACGCAAGTGAGCTAAGGCAACAGTTGAACCAGATGCATCGGATAGTGCGAAAACACCTCGAATTGGCTATTGACCGCATAAAGACCAGGTATGATCTAAAGACAAATTCTATTGGCTTGCAGCAAGATGACTTGGGTGGCTAACCCACAACGGCAGAAGGGTAGGTCTCCGAAGTTGCAGCATAATCGGGAGGGACCATATCGAGTTACAAAGCCAATCAACGACGTCGTATATCGCATACAGGAACACCGTAAGCCAAGAGCCAAAATTTTTCGGGGTGAAAAGAACTGAGGTGGGGCAGTGTTACATGTTCACACAATTCTGCGAACTACTGTCGCAAGTGTTAATAAGATCATGATCAACATTGATTGAAAAAAGCTAACAAGAAAAGTAAACGAATGACGTTAAAAGCATTTACTCGAAAGCACAAGAATGGCCCAAGTAGATCCGTGATCAATATCTCAAAGTAAACAAGTGACGTCACTCCAGGTATTCTGAATTTCTGGAATACCCCAGGTAGTTCTCGTTGGAACATTTGCCTATATATGAGAAATTGATTGAATGCTGGAGGCCCTATACAAAGCCGAGCTGAATGAACGAGGGATAGAGTAGTAGTAAAAACTGTGATAGTAAAACTGCGATAAGCAGAGAGAATGAATTGAAGGCGATATTAATTGCTAGTGAATTAAAAGATTTTTGTGATATATTTTAAGAGAGTTGAAACATAAATTGATAGTATAAGTGAAAAGCGAATTAAAGTGCGATGTGTAAAACAGGGAAATTAATTGTTGTGCGTTCCGATCAAATAAACTCTTTTAACTTAATTTAAAAGACAGTGCATTTTCACTTTCACGGGACATTAAAATTATCGGTCGCGAACCGTAACACGCGACAATATTATTCAGCTTTGACGATCTGGAAGACCAGCTGCATACACAGGAAAACAAAGCTCCGCATATACAAATCTGTAATAAGACTTGTACTATGCTATGGTTGTGAAGCATGCTCCCTTACCCAACCCTGCGCAAATATACTGAACGCGTTCGAAAGACGGGTCCTGAGCCAAATAATCGGAGTGAATACTATACAGGGACCACTGGCGAAGCTGTGTTTAAATTTTTGACAAACCGAAGGTCTCAACTATTTTAATACTGCAACAGCTGCAATGGGCAGGTTACGTGAATCGTATGGACCAACAAGGAATGCCCAGAAATGCATTCACTGGGAAAACTGAAGAGCCGACACTAGTGGCGACTGAGTAAACTCTGGTCTGACTGAGTCGAGGAAAACTGTTCAATGCTGCTCAGATTTTGAAATTGAAGGACGTGGTGAATGGATTGAAATAGTTTGAAGTACTTTTAGCAGAAAGCAAAAGCCTGAGCTGTGGTGCTGCCAAAAAGATGATTTATTTATTGTATTTTATCTTTTATACCGCTACAATTATGCTAATAAATTTAAATCTTTTAATGGTGGGATCGTTGTAACTTAGTAGTTGGCACGTGGATGTAAAATGATGATCTACGGAAAACTAGATGAATCAAGACGCAATCCGCATATTTCACGTAGTGTAGTAGTAAGAGTGCTCGCTGCGTAAGTCGACGGTCGCTGGTTTGAGCCCCGTTGGTAAAAATGGCATTTGTTTTGAGTGATTTTTCGGACAATCTATAAGCCCGTTCAGTTATGATATGTACCGATTTCAAATACGAGCGTACCGCAGCTGGGTGGACAGAACAATGACCAAAGCGTGGTACTGACCATATCACCTTCTCGAGTGCTGATACTGTCAATCCAGATATAGATATTCAACTATCTTTAAACAAAGGCCCATAAGGGGCTGTAGTGCTAAAGCAAATGAATTGGATTACATTAAAAGTAAAACATCTTGAAAAATTTAATCTGGGTGAAATTTCATGTTTGAATACTAGAAACAATTGAACAATGACAAAAGCTCTAGAGAAATTTTGACGAAAGGCCAATCAATCGATTTGAAATTTACTTACTAGCACATTTTGTTTTTAAAAGAATTTCGACCTGCTTAAGAATATTCATATAGACATGTACAAAAAGTTACAGTGTCCAAATAATAATTTTGATAAGAACTACGCTTAACAAATGTAAGTTATAATAATTGCAATGCAGTAGTAATCAAACAAATTTTTTTATTCCTAATTAAATTCAATTCACTGAACTTACACATTGTTTAATCCGATCATCCTTGACAATCATTGTTTGATTTAAAATGAAACTCGATGTTTGATTTTCATTCACAACTAAGTCCACTAAATACATTAGAAGAAATGTATCAATGGTTGTGACCATGGCGTAAAATATTTGTGCAAAAACTTCAGCATTGGAGTCATCAGTAAAATTAACCATGTAGGCACCAAAAATGGATAGTAAAATGCAAGCAAACTTTCCAGCTATAGTCACAAAAAGCTGAAACTGAAAGGTATCTCTAATTTCTGTGGCTGCAAATGAAATTTTTAATTGTATTTTGGCTAAATTCACTATTTTATCGATGTAGTCGGCTGGCAACTTTACTTTTTCTCTAGGAAAAATCCCTGCACGTTTGATTATTCTTAGATGATTTTTCAATTGCAGGTTCACCTCCTTCAACATGAATAAAAGCATCATTAATCCGATGAACATAGCACTAAGCACATTTAAGAACACGATCCATATCCAGTCTAAAATTATAGTACAAAATAACATTGTTTTGCCTTCATATTTTTCGATGAGTAACATAATTTCCATCACTATTTGAAAGTACGATGAAATTTCACGGATCAGCATGATGACTAGAAATTTTCGTCTGAAAAACTTTCGACTATTATAAACTTTTAGAAAGAGGCTCAAGTAACTATTTAAGGTGCTCAAGACACTATTTCTGTAGACAAGTTGATGCAAAACCCCTGAAACTCCTACAATGCTGTAAAATGTATATGTCAACATGGCATTAAGGCAGTAAATTATTTCATAGCCACTTTCACTCATTTGGTATGTTATTTGATAGAGCGCTACCGGAGCTGAGAAGGACCAAACTAAACATAAGAATGCACTGTAAATAAGTGAAGTAGGAGACAGACTAATTTTCAAGGACGCAAAGTCAACTTGCACTACAAGAAGACCACACGCTTTCAGAATGTAATAATTCCATTTCAAAAATAAGAAAACCACACGGTCGATCAAGTGCGTCATTGCAATCGAAAACTCGTTGGTAGTACTGATACCAATTCATTTATTTCATTTTTACTATGAAACTCAGGACATGGGGCAAAGATGAACTTATTAGGATAATGATTTCAATCCGTTGATGGGCTTTTAATTTATTAAATGTATTGTAATTTTATTCTTTTATTCCATTTGGATTTATTACATTTCTTTTTGTAAGTGTTAACCTTCCGTGCATCACGTGAAAAAAGTTGCATCTTTCACCTCCTGGACCCGACTAATTTTTAATATGTGGAGGTCATTATTTTAAAGTTTTTGTGTGTACGGTTGATGAATATCAATTTTCAGTTGGTATTACATGAAACTAAAACAAAATCAAATTCATTTCAGTCTCAGGCAAAAATTTAAAAAATACTTTTTTTGTTCAAGCAAAAACCAAGACTCTTTTCGGCCTAAGTAAAATTTCTCAATATCTCAATATAATTACTTTTGTGCATTCAAATTAAAAGTCAACATTACAAATCACAATAAATTTAGTAAAAAACGTTAATACTCCTCATATCCTGGCTTGTTCAATTTCGCACAATATTCACAATAAAAATGAGCCTGGTCCAAACATTATAGCATTCGCAGTGATATTTTGGCTTTCGGTATTTTCTTCTATCTCTTACCGAACATCTAGATTTCCATTCTACATCTAGTTTGTGACACTTAGGAGTGTGTTGCCAATTCCGGCGTATCGGTACTCTCCCATTCGCAACTTCAAATTGCAACCGTAACATCTGCAACTTCTTTTGGGACATATACCTTTTCCTCGGTATATTTATTTTCTTTTTATTAACATTTAACAATTTTCTAATAATTCTTATTCCCACATCATCTCAATTCTACCCTCTCCATATCTTTAATTGCAAAAAATAATAATATAATAATAATGGCGCATGTTATGGTTCGCGGCCAATAAGTTAAATGTTCTGGGAAAGTGAAAACGCACTGTCTTTTAAATTAAGTTAAAAGAGTTTATTTACTAAAAATGCACAATCAATAATTTAACTTTTTCACAATCTAACTTTCACTGCCCATCAATTTTGTAGTTCCAACTGTCTGTTACTACAATCACTTCACAATCAATTAATATTGCCTTTAATTGTCGCTCCGCACTTATCGCTGTTTATACTATGTCCCCCATTCATTCAGCTCGGCTTTATATAAGGTCTCTAGTCATTCAATCCGTTTTTTGTACATTGGTGAACTACCTGGAATATTCGAGCAATTCTGAATGGCGCAGCGACGTCACTTTCAGATGTTGATCATGCTTGATGGATTCTTGTGCTTTGGAGTAAATTCATTTGTTGATCATGATGTTGCAAAAACAATTGCGACAGTAGCTTGGAGAATTATTTGCACATGTAACACTGCCCCCATCTCAGTTCTTTTCGCCCCGAAAAGATGTGTCGCCAGTTGTAGTCAATTCCCCCTGGATGTAATATAAGGCAAGACGGTCCAGGTGTACGATTTTCATTTTGGCTCTCAGCTTACGGTGTTCCTGTATGCGATATACGATGTCGTTGTTTCGCTTTGTAACTCGGTATGGTCCCTCCCAATTATGCTGCAACTTTCGAGACTTACCCTTTCGCCGTTGTGGGCTATACAGCCACACCAAGTCATCTTGCTGAAAGCCAGTAGAATTTGCCTTTAGATCATACCTGGTCTTCATGCGGTCAGTATGTTTTCGCACTGTCCGATGTATCTGTTTCAACCGTTGCCTTAGCTCACTTGCGTACTCTGAGCTCGTTTGGGGTTTCTCAGGGGGTATCCCGAACTTTATATCAGCTGGTAGACAAAAAATCTTCCCAAAAATGACTTTAGCAGGGGCTTGGCCCATCGATGCACGTTCGGCAGCTCTGTACGCCAACAAAAATAGTGGAATGTGTCAGTCCCAGTCCCTTTGGTTCTCGTCAACCATCTTGGCCAGGGGTTTATTGAGTGTACCGTTGAAACGTTCGACCATTCCATCGGATTGGGGATGCAGCGGTGTTGTCCTCGTTTTCCGTATTCCCAGCAACTCGTACATTTCGCCAAAAACCAGTGACTCAAAGTTTTGGCCTTGATCCGAATGTAGTTCACAAGGTACTTGAGATGCCAGATGAGTCGCGCTTGGTCGGCTATGCGGATGATGTTGCGGCTCTGGTCGCCGGACGCACCGTTGAACAAGCGCAACTTAGGCTAGGTATGCTAATGCGCCGAGTCAGGGACTGGATGACTGCTCGCGGGCTCAATTTAGCACTGGAGAAAACCGAAGTGGTCTTCTTGACAAAAAAGAGAATCCCTAGAGTAAGGATGATCAATATTGGAGATATACAAATCGAATCGAAGCCAGCGGTGAAGTACCTGGGGCTACTGATCGACTCGAAGATGAGCTTCTCTGAGCAAATCAGGGCAACGGCTGAGAAGGCTGCTTTGGGAATATCGGCCCTGAGTCGACTTATGGCCAACATAGGGGGACCCAGCCCATCAAGAAGACGCCTCTTGATGAGTGCTGTAGGGTCAGTGCTACTGTACGGAGCAGAGGTATGGGGCGACGCTCTCAGCAAGGAGGTATACTGAAAACGATTGGCACAGGTACAGAGAAGAGGAGCACTGAGAATTGCATCTTCGTATCCAACAGTCTCCGACTCGGCGGTGAGAGTGACTGCAGGCGTGATACCTGTCGCCCTCCTTGCTAGAGAGCATCGCGCTATTTACCTGCGCCAAAGCGAGGATGCGAGGGAGATGGTTGTCCGTGAGGAGAGACAACGCTCGCTCAACGATTGGCAGCAGTCTTGGGTGAATTGCACGAAGGGAAGGTGGACTGCACGCCTCATCTCGGATGTGAGACCGTGGCTAAATCGAAGGCATGGTGAGACTGACTTCTATCTGACCCAGCTTTTTAGCGGGCATGGGTGTTTTCAGTCTTACCTGCACAAGATCGGTAAGTCACGGTCTCCCGATTGTCGGTTTTGCCCAGGAGAGGAGGACAATGCCTGTCACACATTTTCCGCGTGTACCGAATGGGCCAGGCTGCAAAGGGAACTCTACAGGGAGACGGGAGAGCTCACCCCGGATAATATAGTTGCGGTGATGCTCGAATCGGTTGACAAATGAAACCAGGTGGCACATTATGCTCGGGCAGTCATAAAAGATAGAAGGGACTCGCCGCAGCCGGAGGTGCTGGGGCTGAGGGATCGCTCTTCTGGCATTTCCTCTTCCCCTCTCCCCTCCCACTAGGAAAGGGACTCCCCAGCTTGAAGGCGCCCCACGGCGTAACAAAACGAGACCTGGCCCGAAGTAATGTGTCAAACGGTTCCAGGCTAGGTTCTTAGATTGACAGGGGAGGTGTTTAGTGGGTAGTCCAAGGGTATCCTCCATGGGAGTCCCACACTGCCAGACTCGGCGGGCGTAAATGCCTTCACCTCACTAACACAAAAAAAAGTACGGTATACCTACTGAACCAATTTAACACTAGCTGCTCGGCTACAGTAGTTGCTTCCTGATTGGGAGAGAGACCTCTGACCGAAGCGCTAATTGTGCATCTGCGACACCAGTTCTCTGCATCTTCTCTTTGACGAATCTTCGATAGTAGGTCACCAGACCCAGAAAACTTCGTAGTTGGCGCTTGTTGTTTGGTGTTGGCCAGCTTTCACGGCTTCAATTTTCCCAAGGTCTGTTTTGACCCCTTCTGCTGATACGACGTGTCCCAGGTATTTTACTTCAGCTGCAAAAAGGGTACATTTGTCAGGATTGAGTTTCAAATTCACCAGCCGCAATCGGGAGAAAACCACTTCTAAGTTCCGCACATGCTCTTCGATCGTTCTCCCGATGACAATGGTATCATCTAGGTACACCAAGCAGGTCTTCTTGGTCAGGCCTCGTAGCAGGTATTCCATCAGGCATTCGAAAGTAGCTGGAGCATTGCAAAGCCCAAATGGCATCACCACAAATTGCCACGATCCAGTTCCAACTGAAAATGCGGTCTTCTCCCAGTCCTTCTTGTCAATCTCTACCTGCCAGTGCCCACTCTTAAGATCGAGTATAGAAAACCATTCTGCGTCGGCTAAAGTGTCCATGATGTCGTCGATGTGTGTAAGCGGGTAACTATCTTTCTTAGTGATGTCGTTAAGCTGCCTATAGTCGGCACAGAAACGAGCGCTAACATCCTTTTTCTTTACTAGAACTACTAACGCGGCCCATGGACTGACAGAAGGTTCGATAACCCCTTGTTTTTCCATGTCCGAGATCGACTCGCCTTGGCTTCCTGTGTATCTATGACGTGAGTTACCATACTCGTTCGGCCTTGGTCATCCGGGCTTGTTGAGAAGATGTCACTGTACTTGGTGACCAGATCAGAGGCTCGCTTGAATAACTGCACTGGCAATTTGGTCTGCTTTAATATTGCACACGGAAATTCCCGGGTTTTGTCTGTGTCTTGGCTCCTTTTCCAATTATGGTCGTGAGTGGCTTCCTAAGAGGTGATGGTGGAAACAAGCTGGCAGCTGCCGATGACTTCTCCCGCTTTGATGCTCGTGGTTAAGTCTGCGGTGCTAAGGACTCCATCCGGCACGTATCGGTTCCTTATAAATTTCATAAGGCTTCGTCCTATAATCAAACTGCACAGTGTGGACATCCTCGTTGGCTCTATCAGATAAGACCGGTGGTCTACAGAATCACCATCAAGCTTGGCCCATACAATGCTTTCGGAAGAATTCGGTACATCAGTGTCTGCACATACTGCCACATTCATCTTGGGAATTTGGACGCTGGGATCCTCCACCAATGCTTCGACATTCTGCCATTTCAATACCCGTTCCTCCTCCTCCATTCCGAGAATGCAGTCATCCCTAATGTTCGCGACCAGAAAATTACGTCGGAACGCAAGGTCTTCCAACCGTATCTGGAGGTTGACCTCTCCGTGGACAGGTGCAGTCTCTCCCGTATCGTTCCATAGTGAGAAAATCCTGCCCTTGTGAGGTACATAGTTGTTGCCTCACTAGCTCTGGTCAGATAATCGATCGGGTTGCACCAGTGTTGATTGTTATGGTGCAATGTTCTCCGTCAACACGATCCGGAAGGTATAAGTCCGCTTCTCCATGATGTCGTCGACACGGTGATGGTAGTGCCTCCTAGCCAACCTCTGTTCCACGAAGTTGGCTCTTACATGTTTCCCGACCCCTCCGTTTTAAGGGCTTCCCTTCTCTGCTCATGACTCGGTCTTGATCTCCTCCTTGCCGCACACCCTGGACAATAGCTCGGTTTTCTCGGCTTCTTGCAGTCTCTTTGCAGATGTGCCTTCTCACCGCAATTCTAGCATTTAGGCGCACAGTTTACTTGTGGGTCTTGCTCAATTTCCACGCGCTCACACCTGCACTAGTCTGCCACTACCTCGCGAACCCGGGTAATGGTACGAGCCACATTTTTGCTGCCTCAAATCTCAAACTATAAGCCAATGCATCCTTAACCGTTTGCTTTTGAGCTGAATGCACGGCTTGCTGCAATTCCTGGTCTTTCAATGCGCTGATGAATGCTTTTGTCGCTGTGTCTCCTTAATGTTCTGGGTCGTGAGCTGGGTAAGCCAAAAGTGCCAGTCGCTCAATGTCTTGGGCTACCTGCTGTAAAGTTTCGCCAGTCTTCTGCATTCGATGCCGTAGCTGTGAGCGATAAATCTGCTTCAGATAATCGTCTCCAGAACGCATGTCGAGCGCATTCATTATAGCAGCCGGGTTGAGTGCAACTAGACGGGGGTCGTCTGCAAAAGCTCGGCAGCTGGGCCTCTTAGAGCAAGAATAAGTGCAGTTACTCGTTCCAGCTCATTCCAGTGATTTGCCGTAGCGGCGGCTTTAAACTGAGTTTTGTAAATACTCCAGACCGTTTGCCCGTCGAATATTGGTGCTTTCACAATTCTGGATGAGCTTTGCACTGCGGTTGTAAGCGGGGCTGGTGAGGTGGTTACTGCTGCCTTCGCTGCTTCCAATTCCTTTTTCACTTCTTCCATCTCATTGTTTATTGTATCCTCGACCTGACTGACCTTTTCCTCGACCTGGTAGACCTTTTCTAAATTTTCTTGTTCAGACTAACAAAATTTATCCACGCTTCCCTACTAAAAAATTTCATTCCCATGTCCATCAAGAAAGAAGCATAGTTGAAGTTGCTAATTCGTGAATCGGAGTTCAACAGAAGGTGGCCCCCTTGGTAGCATCGTGAATTCTCGGCCAGGGGTTCACGGGGACCCTGGGTTCAAGTTCTTCCGACTGCAGGAAAATACTCTTTCTGGGATATCGGCAAAAGCAATTGTTTCCGTATACATATAACCAAACACTATCATGGCTATACAAATCGCCATATATGCAAAATGGTAATTGTTGCGTTTGTCGATATGAAAAAGGTGGCTGGGTAGCAGAATCGAAGTGTATTGAACTTTGATTGCATTGCTCGGATGCTGCAGCGGTTATTGGGAGTTAAAGAACTGCGGGATTGATTTTTTTGGACTTGATGGCATTCATTATTTAGTTTTCGAGAAGGAAAAGTGAGTTTTGCGTTCGAAAGGAAGTGGAGTCGGAACGACGACATTGAATGGTGAAAAAAAGTGGAATTAAGAATTGGAGAATACTTAGTGGTTGAACTGGGGGTGGATGGATTTCGGCAGAAGAAGTTCTTGGTGAATAATTTCAACATTTGGACCATACTGATGTAACACACTACCAAGCGCGTCCGCTTATATACTTGTTATATATATTTTATATAATAACGTGAAAAATGGCCTAGTTCATTTGTTGTATTACGGCATTCAAAAAAAAAAAATTTCTAAGCATTTACCTATCAATAACTTGCAAGAAAATAAAATAAACAGCATCGTTTATTTCAACAATATTGAGTTCGAATTTTAAATTACTGGCAATCCGGGACTGTGGAGTAAGTCTTCTAAAAGAAACATTAATGGCCGACATTTTCTTCATTTTATCAAATTTAATTCATAACCAGGAAATTTTAAAGTAATTCTTCAGTGCTCACGCCTCCCTCTCCAGTTCCAGAGCACTCGGCATCATTGGAAGGAGTGGGTAATCTTTTTATTACCCTCTTTTATTATATATTAAAATAAATTTTTAGTATCCATTTTTTTCGGTAATCAAATAAAATTTGACTATGTTTGTTTGATAAATTTTCTTTCCCTTCGCTAACAAAGGGGGTTTAATTTTCTTATTGTAACCAATGTAGTATTTTCAGTGATTTGGATTTCTTGCAATAAAATGGCCCGTTCATATTAAGACAAAAATTTTCATTTCTGAATATGACCTCCCCCTTTTCCATCCTTTCCCCTTCGTGTTAGTTTTTATATGTATGGTGGTTCAGCACAAGCAGAGGGTGTCTCGGAAGACCCACGACATGACTGAGCGCTAGCCGGCCTCAGTATGACCCTCCAGTTTACTCACCCCTCTGCTAGAAACTGATGTCTTCAACTGCGGTGACTTTCGCGGTTGCAATAAGTTTCATCAATCAAACCATGTATACGCTTACGAGAATTCTTCGAAAGCAGTGGATTATCTTTTCAATACTTTAAATGTTCCTCTATCCAAACCATTTCTAAGCTTAGGATAAACTTTCTCCTTTGATGTCTCTGTACGTTTTCAGCGCCATTGTTCAATATATGTAGAACCAAAGCATTGATACTAGTGTGATTGCGAACTGAAAAAAAGATTGTCAAAGACCAACGCCTGGGATTAGGTATGGCGAAAACCTCACCGCTTTAAGCAAAAACCGGTTTTTATGGTTCGAAAACCCGGTTTGCTTCGTGATTTAAATCGGTTTTTTTCTTTCAAATTCAAAAATAGGATGGAAATCAATACGAAAAACTGAAAAATGGGTTTTACGCCTTCCTTTCCTAGGCAGCATTAACAGCTGCAGTCATCAGAGCGAAGCAAATTTCTATGTTTGATTGATTTGTGATATTAGTTGTTTGTTTCGTTTCAATATGGGGGACTGCACTCGGAGTGTCAAGTGAAAACAGCACGCGATACACAATAAATGCTAAATGTTTTGGGATTTAACTGAAAGGTCGTAAATCCATATACTGTAAATGAATGACTAAGTTTAACAGTCAGCTGTCGGCTTGCATTTCAGTACGTAAGTCTCTCATTTTTAATACAAAGATGAAATATTCCCCTGTTCATTTTGATGTAAATAATCTATACCTAACCGTAATCAATAGAAATCTACAGTTAATTTTGATTCAAGTTTTTTATCGATAAAAATTTGTCAAGGGAAAAAAACAGAAAAACCGGCTCTTCTAAAAACTGGTTTTTTTGCCGAAAAAATACTGCCCGTTAAGATCAAAGATAAAAAGCCGGAAAACCGAAGAACCGCTTCTTTCACCAAAAACTGATATCTCTACCTGCAATTTGCTACCATTTGATCGTGGAATTTGGAATGAGGAATCATGGAAGCTGTATTAGGGAAAACAAGGAAATCCCTCCCCTTTTCTCAACCGGGCTTGGGACCATCTACAGCGGAGTTTTAAAACATTAGTCGCTACTAAATAAGCTAATTTTGCTTACTTGCTGAGTCTTAGAGGCCGGCATTTTTAATTCAAAAGCTGAATATTCGATTATTTTAAAAGATGGTTGTCACAAAGCCTCATCTACCACTCTGCCAAGTTTCGTAAAAATCGGAGTTTTACTCTGAACAGAAAAAGAGTGCTGTAAATGGCAGCTAAGACTATTAAATTTTTAATTTTTGACTTTTTGAAGTGCAACTTCTTTACTGGTGGGTAAAAGTTTTCAGATATAAATGAAAAAGCAGAGCTATTTACACTCAGGATGGACAGCAATACGACATTCGTGCCACAATCTGTTATTAGTATATGTTTACTCATGCTGCCATATAAATTTTCGAATAAATCGTCACATTCCGCCCGAATCATTATTGGGAATAGTAAGGCAGTTTGTTGGGAAACTGACAGTGCAGGTCGCTTAATATGCATGTTGGGGAGGCATATGGTTGCCGTGCGTGGATTGTAATGAGAAGAGAATGGCTGTGCGGCAATGCCAGCGCTTGGTATAGCATCAATGCCGCCGAAGTGATGACGACGTATGGTCGTTGCTGAATATTTGGTGACGGACGATGGTTTGGAGGTAGCCATGCTTAGTCCTAGGACTAATGCCGCCGATGTACTATGTATTGCAGAGGCGACAAAGGATGGCTATCGGTATGCATTTGAGGATCATAGTCGGATGCATCGTTATATGGCGGTAGCCATGTTTGGTCCTAGCACCGATACTGCCAACGTACAATGTATTGAAGAGGCGATGATGGTTGGAAGTGTAGCAAATGTAAAAAACAAGCAAATTTGTTAGATAAGTGTTAGGCAAACTACCAAAGACAGGAAGTTTGTTGCCTTAAAGTGCTATCTTAGGAGATCTAATAAAGTTTAAATTGACAATAAAATAATGAGGGTCGATAAAATAAAATCGACACAGAGAAAGAATTATTAACGGTTCATAATTTTAAATTTTTGAACTATTTTTTGTCGATTGATGAATCTTACAGATTTACATGATCTTGCCCTTTGCCAATATGATCAAATTAAAGGCACTGTAAGCTTATTCTAAGTTTCGTGTGCTGGGTCAGCCAAAGTCACAAAGTGGAGTTGTTTTCGTATTAGTAAAAAAACCGAAGGTGGCCGAACCAATTTCAAATGCATCAAAGTGAAAAACTTCCAGTCATAAGGTGAATATTAATGAATTGAATTCAATTTGTCATAAAGTTAATATATTTTGAAGTAGATTTGATTGGTTTTGAAGAGCGCGTAGAGTTTGAATTGAAAGTTAGTGAGTTTTGCAAAATAGTTCGTTAGTAAGTTAGTGTGCTTGCAGAAACTCCTGAACAGTTTTACAAAATTAACATCTTCATTCCCTGGATTGACTATTTTGTTTCTTGCATCCAAGAACGACTGTTGAAACACCAAAATATTTTGAAGGGTTTCAACTGCCTGCTACGTGAGATTGCTTCTCAAGAGAACACTAAAGAAGCCAAAAAATCAAAAGAGGCATTTTTAAAGTTGGTGGATTATTATGAAGAGGATTCGGCAGTGTATTGGCTGGAATGGAATTTTGGTAAGGGTTTGTCAAGCAAAACAAAACCACCCTCGCCAATGCAATCGACATATTGAACATTTGTATCAAAACTATGTGTCCGAATATTCATATCCTCATTAAGATATTTGCTACCATCCTAGTGTCAACTACCACAACGGAGCGCTCCATTGAAATGAGAAAAATATGTTGTCCTCTATCAAGCTATAATAATTTCAAATTCATGGAAGAAGTCTACCAGCAAATAAGTTACTAATTACCTATACAGCGGGTTGCTCCGTAGATAAAGTGGCGAGGACTTGTAAGACCACGACGCCATTATTGCTATAGTCTAGCGAAAAATTATCTTCGCGACATTTTAGATTCTTAGTACCAATGAAACGACTTTCAAGCATACTTTGAACAGAATGAACTTCGTTGAAATTTGCTAAATCTATTTATACTACAATTCAACAATTGTCAACAAAAAAAGAACTTAATTAATTTTCAATAAACATTTCCCACCCTCATTAATTCCGCTCTACAAAATATACACCGGTGTCACATGGTTTATTAATGACCCAATAAATTTTACATTCTACTCTACTCTAACCTAGTACACTTAAATTACACTTGACCAATTCTTATTTACAAACATTAAATGCATTGACCATACACACACGTGATGCACCTAAATTATCGGAAATATGAACCCGCACATGAAAACGTAACTGTGCCAGATAATTTATTGTTTTCATTGATGAGTACTTTGTACGCATATGTACATATGAAGTCATGAAGATACTTATCGTTTAAGAATGATAAGATTCTGCATGTGAATGCATGGAATGTTTCATTTCATATGAAGGAAATCCATTGTAACAAAGGTGAGTAATGAAAAATTGGAAAAGGTGAGTAACGTAAATAGATAACATGAAATTGTAATATAGGTATTATGGATATTATAGGTAAGTATGTAATATAGGTATTACACCGTCACCACTCTTCGACAATTGAAAACTTATCTGAAGAACATGATATCCGAAAATAGGGTATAAAGTCTAGCGAAACTGAACATACACTCAGATATTTCGGTTTCAACTGACGAGCTACTATCCATTGTGAAAAGCACCCAAAGGAAACTTGATTTTGTTTTATAGTTTTAGAATTTTGGCTTATTTCACTTTAAATGTAGATACAGTGGACCCTCGTTATAACGCTGCTCGCTATAACGCGCCCTCGGTTATAGCGCGGGTGATATTCACCGCCCACCCAAAAACATATTGTCCACGATAAGTTCCAACATTTTTAATGCGGGTCTCTGTTCTATTAGTGAGTATAGCATTTTATTGTTACTGTCCGGCGAACTGATTGTTTACATTAAGTTCAAACGTGTCTATACAAATCCGCGTGCATTTCATTGGCTTCGCGTATTGAATAATTGTGTATGGATTGAGTTTGTGCAATTGTGTATGTTCAAATAGTGTTTAATTATTATAGGCATGATGAATAAAAGAAAAGCTTACAGCGTCAAAGAAAAGCTTGACATCATCGCCAAAGTCAAGAGCGGAGTTTCTAAAGCAAATATTAGAAGAGAATACGGGATACCTGAGGGAACTGTATGTAGTTGGATAGCAGAGGAGAAAAAACCAAATTTATTTATTGATAAGCTTGACCAAGATGCTGGTCTTACTCGAAAGAAGACAAGACTTGGACCAAATCAAAATGTGGACGATTGCCTCTATGAATGGTTTGTGCAAAATTTAAGTGAAGGTATTCCCGTTTCTGGAACTACTTTGAAGTTGCAAGCTGAAAAATTTCATGCAAGCTTAAAAGCAGAAGGAGATTTTAACGCTACTGACGGTTGGTTGTGGCGTTGGCAAAAACGACATGGCATCTTTCAAATTTCTATTTCTGGAGAAGCAAAGTCTAGTGACATTGAAGGCGCGGCAGAATTCTCCAAGCAGTTTGTAATTTCTACTAAGGAAGAAGGGTAGTCTGATGTGCAAGTTTGTAACTGTGATGAGACTGCGTTATACTACAGAATGTTGCCAAATAAAACATTAGATCTTAAAAGTAACCAACATAAAGAAGGATTAAAATTAAGCAAGGAAAGGATAACAGTTATATTTTGTGTAAATAAAGCTGGTAGTCATAAGTTAATGCCACTCATTATAGGTAAAAGTCACCATCCACGAGATTTTAAGTCAATCAACATGAAATCTCTGCCGCTTGTTCATAAGAACAGCACAAAGGCCTGGATGACTTGGAATATATTTCATGACTGGTTTCATAACTCCTTTGTTCCTTCTGTCCGAAAATTTCTGAGAGAATCGAGACTAGATTCAAAAGCTTTGCTTCTCTAAGATAATTGTCAAGCTCATGCACCTGCTGATAAGCTTGTGTCTGACGATGGAAACATAAAATTAATGTTTCTTCCAAAAAATACAACAGTTCTTATACAACCCTTAGATCAGGGCATTATTAGTGCCTTCAAAAAAAATCACAGGAGAGAAATGATGAAGTCTTTATAAGTATCAGACATTGGAGTCACCACATTTTAAAAAAAAATGGATCTTAAAGACGTGTCGTACAGTATTTGATTAGCCTAGCAGGCAATCACATCGGAGACAATTCGAAATTGTTGGAAAAAATTAAATAAATCTAATAATGAAGCTGATCTTAACCAGTTCATAACACATTCAGATTCAACTTCAGATCATATCTTCACTGAGGCTAAAATTTACCGTAATTACTCATGATTCTTCGACTGAGAGAAGAAAAATGTTAGAAGGAGGCGGTTTCGACGTGTGCACTAATTCTCCTCAGGCTGATCCAATTAAAAAAGTTTAGCTAATACAAGTACTTACAAGAGAAATTTACCTTGAATATAACTTGCAGATACAAAAACATATTGAGTTTGCATAAGTAGAGAAATTAAAAAAATTAACTCCCTCACCGCTGAGCATGGTGGTCGCCATCACCGGTGTGTATCTAAGAGTAACGGCCCGAGGAGAATTAGTGCACACGTCGAAACCACTTTCTTCTAACATTTTTCTTCTCTAATAATTTTTCAGAAAAATTATTATTCAAAATATGCAACTCATTTATACGTGGCTGCAAACAATTCCATAAAAAGTAATTTAAAAAGCCACTTTTTGTTTTACGATTACTGATACCACTAGCTGAACTGATTCTCAAAGGTATTCATGACACCTATCATTCCTGAAATTTTCATGCAAATCCTAGCAAAACTGTAGTGTCTGAGTCGGTAAAAAGCGCATGTTGTTCCATAGCCATATGTTGCCATACTAATGCATGCAGGGCATATTGTTCCATAGTAATACAGGAAAATTCAAACCACTATAACTTCGCTAAATATGATTCAATCTTTATGAAACTTGCAGGGTTAACTAATCTTATAAATAATCATCTGTGTGCTGCATTTCATAGAATTTAAGGGTACCGTTAAGATTTTATTCAAGAAAACATAAAATCGATAAATCATACTATTACTAACAAAGTTGAGTGAATTGCGACTTCTCACGTATTTGTTGTTGTCGCACTCAACAAGGCCTACATTCCTGATTTTTTTCAGATTTTTCGGATCACAGGTGTCCAACCGCGTGTATTTCCCCTCCCTGTGCGCCCCTCGAAGCAAACTTTGCCATACTAAGACCTGTTTTGAAAAGTTCGTATCATGGCCTTTCATTTGATACCCATATCGGCTACCTTCAATGTACTTGAACTATGAAGAGAGCACCACTTTACATCTACATACAAAATTTGATGCTACTAGCTTAAGTAGTTTCCGAGAAAAACTGCTGTGACACACGGACGGACGGACGGACAGACAGACGGACAGACGGACAGACAGGACGCGATTTTAGAAGGCTTTTGTAAAATTATTTTACAAAACCCTAAAAAGAGATGCTGCAGAACTTATCAACAACCAAACAAACGAAAATTACTCAGATTTTTAAGTGATGAATTTAAATAATGTCGGTAAAATTATCTTGAATATGTTATTATTTTCAAGCGTACCTTATGTATATAAATAAACTGATACATGCATATGTATATGTGCTTATTAAGATGTATCATTATGTCATATGAATTACAATAAGACAATAAATACGCAAATGGTTCTGTTATTAAAATGTGAAGCTTACGAGATGTTTCATTATTCAGCTATGCAAATCGTTCCGAGTAAATTTATTTTGGTACTACGGTGCCGCTCGTTATAACGCGATTCTCTTTATAACGCGGGTATTGTGTGCCGTCCGATATGCGCGTTATGACGAGGGTCCACTGTATATCACCACTATTTGTCTACATAAAAAGCTACATATGAATTTTTCTCCTGCCTTTCTTATTTTCTCAATTACAATATTCTCTAGCAGATAATTTGAATCAGCATTTTTGGGTCATTTTTCAAAACCCCGGGTAGCTCCCCAAAGTGTATTTCCTGGGTGCTCCCCTGTCGATGATAATACTCATTGAAGATTCGCTCTACGAGAGAGATTCCAAGATCCGGTGGTTAAGACCAGATTTTAAATTGCGATCAAAACAAACGTCAAAATACTCACCATTCTTTATAAACTTTTTCCCCATATCTTTTCCGTCGTAGAATTAGAAAACGACAGTATGAGGTGAAAAGTCGACCAGTGGTGTATATTGCAGTAGAGAAAGCTGCGATGAGTGGTAATTGAAGAAATCCCAAATAAGTTGGGTAGACAGACCTATGATTATGTCAGAAGGGTTTTGTACTCAAACTCTCAGAAATGCAGTCACCAGCAACGAATAAGGTCAAGAAATACAAGTATGTCAAAGAGATGTGCACGTTCAAAAGAAAATCCATTGTTTTTCGATTTTCAACAGTCGCCATTTTGTTGCAAACCAAAAAAATCACTCAATTCATGAATTCCCAAAAATATTAATGTTATTGACCTTATTTGAAAATTTCAAGAAGATCAGGTCAAAACAGCAGTGACTGATTCGATGGAAAGTCCATAAAATACCAAAATCATGAGTTACTGTTGTTGTAATTGGAGAAATTTCGAATGGCTATAACTTCCGTATATGTCATTCGATTTTCATCAAACTTACAAAGTTTAAGCACCTTTTGTAGGACTACTTAAACATCTAATTCCGTTCAGTTTAAGGATACATATGCGATTTTATTGGGGAAAATGTGAAATTCGAATAACATGCTATTATTATCAAAGTTGAGCGAATTTTGACTTCTAAGGTATTTGTTGCTGTTGTACCTATGAACACCTTCCTCCGTAATTTTTTTCAGATTTTTCGGATCACAGGTGTCCAATCGCGAGGGGGGGGGTAGCACAAATTTTTCGTGTCTTCCTCTTTTTGCGTGCGCCTCGAAGCAAAAGCGTCAAATGCAGACCTTTTTTGGAGAGTTCTCATCAAGACCTTTCATTTGATACCTAAATCGGCTACGTTCGATGAAATTTTTTTTCTGGGGCCTTTCCCCTCTATGAGTAGACCCCCTTAAATACCTTTTAAAAAATTTTTGTAGTGTTTGAAGAGAGCACCGCTTTAAGCTTGCAGACAAAATTTGATGGGTCTAGTTTAAGTAGTTTGCGAGAAAAAGTGCAGTGACGGACGGACAGACAGGATGCGATTTTAGTAGGGTTTTGTAAAATGATATTACAAAACCCTAAATTGGGGAGCGTATGTGCTATGGGAGAAGAATATACGAAGGTGATGACTACACAAGGCAAGGCAATTGCATTTTGCGGAGATATTATTTCGAACTCTATGAGCTGGTGGAAAATGGGGAAAATTTTACTACTTGTGCAGAGATTGGCGCTGGCAAATTTATGTGCGGAGATCAGCACTGGAGATACTTTCTTTTCGTGGTTGGGTGATCCAGATTCGCCTCGGAATATATGCCAAAGATACTCCCAACTTTAGGATAGACATTTTTTAAACTTGAATTTAGTTTCAAAATTCAGAATTCAATTTTCTTGTGCCACTTATTTAATAGTATAATTCAAAACTATTTCTCGTTTTCATTTCATTCATACCCCTTCTCTAGTGATTAAATGTGGACGGAGATGGATTGATCTTTACTTTATATGGTGTACAAAATATGCAGTATAATTTATAGTGTATTTTCATTTCGTCGGTAACGTGGTTAAAATTAAAAATACATCTGGAGAACTCTTAGAATAAGGTGTTTTGTTCCTGGTGTAAGAATTTTGGTGTACTTCTCATTGAAGTGGTTGAGGGGCAAAGTGTGTAAGATTTACTCGTTCGTGGTACCCCCAAAGGTGATCCTCAGCTTATTCGTAAAATCCCCTGAAAGCGATTTTGTGTTTGGGTATAAAAGGTGGCATCTCGAGACACTTCCTCATACTTTGGATGACCAGAGGACCATCAGGTTAAATTATTAAGCGTGTGGTACCTACAATCCATCTGCACGGGCTTCCCATTTATCACGCCGTTTGAGTTTTGGGCTCATACCATTTTTTGGGTACCACCCTATCAGCTACCTAAGCTAAAATAGCTTAGCACATTATTTCAGGCTAGGCCTCATTTTCTTTCGCCTAGAGATGTTTCTAGTGGGAAGAAAGGAAGAAGAAGGGATTTCTAGAACAGAGATCAATTGATGTAAGCATCTTTCTGATTATAGTCCGCAGGGAGGGCTCCAACTTCATTAAAGAGGTCACCACGAAACGTGTCCCATCTTCGGTAGTTAGAAAATGTATGGAAGGCACCATCTTACTCTTCTACACAAGACATGCGGTCGGGAGACCATGACTATTCAATCTTGTGCGAGTAAGGTCAAAAATATCCATGCCCGTTCAAGAGCTGGTTTAAGTAGAAGTCAATTCCAGAATACCTTCGATTGAGCCACTGCCTCAATTCAGGGATCAGACGCGCAGCATGTCTTCTCTTTGTATAATTCTTCCAAGACTAGTGCCAATCGCAGAGTGTTTTTGAGGCCATTCAGTTTTATAGTAATTTTTCTTATGTTTTAAATTCATTTTATCTTTCTTAAATGTTAAAGACGGTTTGAATAAAGAACAGAGTGGCGCAAAATTAATCATCCAATTTTGTTTTTGAGTAAATTGTTTAATTAAAGGGAAAAATGATTTTGAGTGATAGATAAGATTTTAAAGATCCAAATGAAGACTTCCATCCCTCAAAATCATTTGTTTTTATTTAGTAAAAATGTTATTCAAAAACGAAATTCGATGATTAATTTTGCAGCATGTGATTAATTTTGCGCCACCCATTATATGTATATTCAAAATAATTATGATTGTCAGTAAATGTCACATAAAACGAAAATGATAAACACTATAAATTTCATATTAAACTACGATATTGATAATTAATTAAAATAAACTTACAACTTTTATCAACTTTTGATCTTTAAGGCGCATCGCTCTGTTCAATAAAATGCACGTGCTCTGGTCTTCCTCCCCGATTAAATCTATGACATACATCAACAGCATGAAGTCAACTAAGTTAGTTACAGCATACATAGCATCAACTTTTCGAAAACCTTTTATAGTGAAGGTAATGTAGGACGAGAATATCGAGAACAGCAGAATTAAAAACCGAGCAGCATAGGAAACTGCAACTTGCAGTTGAAATATCTTATTGAGTTCCATTGCGCTCTTCGAAGTGGTCAAATGGAGTTTAGCGATCGCTGTAATTTGATCACAGATTGTAGATAGCTTTCTAGAAACCATGATCCCTTGAAGATCATTATTTTCCATGATTATCCTTACACTGTTGAGACAACAATGTAGCCGCACGTTTAGTTTCTTAAACATCAACAAAATCATGATGAGGCTTATGAACAAGCAATTTAAAACATTCAACGTTATAAAACACAATGCTAGTGAAATTAGCCATACAATTTCATCTTCCCAATTAAATACAGAGCGTAAATGCAAGATTAAACCAGCAAAAATTTGAAAATAAATCAAAAACTCCCAAATGAACAAAAGTGTCAAGAATTTTGCTTTGAAAAAATCTTTTTCATCGAAAATATGCACAAATAGCTTAAAGCATGTGTTAAACATTCGAATAAAGCTTTCTCTATAGATAACCTGATGTATGTAACTGAAAATCACAACAAATATTGTAGAAATTTGGGTAATAATTAGAGTTAAAATTATGTAGCGATGAACTCCTGCCCTCAAGTAGCGAGATACGCCAACTAATAGTGTATAAGGACCTGCGAACGACCAGAATATGCTCTGGAATATGCTATAGCATACGGCGCGCGAGGAGATGAAGACGCGAAATGAATTGAAGTCGACACTTATCACAAGAAGTCCACATGCTTTAAGCACGTAATAGTTAAATTTTAAATACAAATACGCAAGCCGATTTAATTTACACGCCATTTTTGAGCTGACTCGATGCAAAGCAAAACCAATTCAATTTGAAGATGGGGACGTACATATCCATTTATTACGAATAGCCAAGCAGAAGAATAATTTAATGGAAAATGTCCATCGTCATATAAATGATTAATGAGAACTTCTGATAGAAAGGCAAATGGTGGACAAAAACAGGATGTGCACTTCTTCCGGAATATATTTATTTCGGGTACTAAATGAAATACGAGTAGTTTTAGTAGTAATAACTATTGAATATGCAATATTCCATATTTAGGTTTGGTGGTGCGATGTCTTGAGGTATTTTATTTCACCAATGGTACACTAAAGGGTGTTTTTTTAGAGGTGCAGAACTTGAAAATGGATGCATTATTTCCGGTGACCACCGATGTCAAGGTTGTTGAATGTTTCGTAAGGTTTTCAAGCGCCCAAAAATAACAAGGAAGGAAAACATGGTAGTCTTGCCGCATGAAACACAGTTGACTTGTGTATTTTCAACGTCATCATCTGAATTGCTAAATGTTAGTTCCTTTTCATGCTTACAGGCATCACTCACAGCACGCATAGGCAGTCTTTCGTTTTTAGGGGTTTGTACTAAAATCCAAAATCCTTTTGCAATCACTACCTGTGTCCGTCTGTCCATCCGTCTGCATGTCACAGCACTTTTTCTCCGAAACTATAGAAGCTACAGCCATGAAACTTTGTGGAAAGGTCAGAAGTTTTGGGGTGGAAAATTTTTTCAAAGTGGTTTAAGGGGGTCTCTCCATAAAGGGAGGTGAACCCTCAAAAAAAAATTTTCACCATTAGTACTCGAGTAGGGTGTCATTGGAAAGGTCTTAGTGAAGTATTTTCAAAAAAAGTCTTAAAATTGCCTTATCGGTACCGTAGGCCGCAGGGGAAGGAGAAATGTACGAATTTTTCGCGTACCCACCTCGCGATTGGACACCTTTCATCTGAAAAATCTAAAAAAAACCATGAATGTAGGTGTTTATGAGTACAATAACAACAAATACATGAGAAGTCAGAATTCACTCAACTTTGTTACTAATAGTATGACTTATCGATTTTATGTTTTCTTAAATAAAAGCTTAACGGCACCCTTAAATTCAATAAAAGATCGAATGGTATTTAATGAAGTTATAGCGTTTTGAATTTTCCTGTATTACTATGGAACAATATGCGCTGTATTACTATGTAAACATATGGCTATGGAACCATATGCGCTTTTATATACAGGATTTTCCAATAAGAGGTGTTATTTTGAAAAGCCCACTATTTCAGTAGATGTCATTTTTAAGTTGTCATATTTTAACATTTGACAAATAGATGCTACGCCATTAATAAATAGAATGATACACGCTTCAAAAATGCATTGAAATTATTAAAATTCAGTATAAAAATGGTGAAAATTTGGCAGAGACGATTCGTAAAACTCGAACATTTTTGGGTCGTCGTAAAGCACCTTGTCGGACCGCAATACAGAAATCGGTGGACAAATTCGAGCTGTTGGGACAACTTAGTGATGTGAAGAATAGAACCCGTGCATCTCACTCAAGAACAGCCAAAAATACTGCTGGTGTAGCTGAAAGTGTTGAAGAAAACCCAGGTTTGTCCAATCTTTGTCGTTCTTTGGAATTGGGAACTCCACAAACGTCATCACACCGTATTTTGCATAAAGATTTGGGTCTCAAGGCTTTTTTTTGTTTATTTTTTTGTGGTAGGGAGGTGAATGCTATTTATGCACAGAGTGTGGGACTCCCATACGCAACTAGACTACCCACTAAACACCTCCCCTGTCAACCTGAGAACCCAGCCTGGAACCGTTTGACACATTACTTCGGGCCAAGTCTCGTTTTGTTACGCCGTGGGGCGCCTTCAAGCTGGGCAGTCCCTTTCCTAGCGGGAGGGGAGAGCGGAAGAGGAAATGCCAGAAGAGTGATCCCCCAGCCCCAGCGCCCCCAGTTGCTGTGAGTCCTTTTTATATTTTAGGACTGCCCGCGCATAATGTGCCACCTGGTTCCATTTGTCAACCGATTCGAGTATTATGGCAACTATATTATCCGGGGTGAGCTCTCCTGTCTGCCTGTAGGGTTCCCTTCACAGCCTGACCCATTTTGTACACGCAAAAAATGTGTGAGAGGCATTGCCCTCCTCTTCTGGGCAAAACCGACAATCGGGGGACCGTGACTTACCGATCTTATGCAGGTAAGACTGAAAACACCCATGCCCGCTCAAAAGCTGGGTCAGATAGAAGTCAGTCTCACCATGCCTTTGATTTAGCCACGGTCTCACATCCGGAATGAGGCGCACAGTCTACCTTCTCTTCGTGCAACTGACCCAAGACTGCTGCCAATCGTTGATCGAGCGCTGTCTCTCCTCGCGGACAACCATCTCCCTCGCATCCTCGTTTCGGCGCAGGTAAATAGCGCAGCGCTCTTACAGGGAGGGCGACAGGCATCACGTCTGCAATAACTCTCACCGCCGAGTCGGAGACTGTTGGATATGAAGATGCAATTCTCAGTGCTCCTGTTCTCTGTACCTGCGCCAAACGTTTTCGGTATACCTCTTTGCTGAGAGCGTCGCCCCATACCTCTGCTCCGTACAGTAGCGCTGACCCTACAGCATTCATCAAGAGGCGTCTTCTTGATGGGCTGGGTCCCCCTGCGTTGGCCATAAGTCGACTCAGAGCCGATACTCCCGAAGAAGCCTGCTCAGCCGTTGTCCTGATTTGCTCAGAGAAACTCATCCTTGAGTCGATCTGTAACCCCAGGTACTTCACCGCTGGCTTCTATTCGACTCGTAAGTCGCCGATACTGATCATCCTTACTCTAGGGATTCTCTTTTTTGTCAAGATGATCACTTCGGTTTTCTCCAGTGCTAAACTGAGCCCGCGAGCAGTCATCCAGTCCCTCACTTGGCACATAAGCATACCCAGTCTAAGTTGCGCTTATTCAACGTTGCGGCCAGTGACCAGAGCCGCAACATCATCCGCATAGCTGAACAAGCGCAACTCATCTGGCATCTCAAGTCTCAGTAGCCCGTCGTAAGACACGTTCCACAGGTTCGGACCAAGGATAGATCCCTGAGCAACACCCGATGTAATTTCCATCCTTCGTTGGCCCTGTGTCGTGTCGTAGAGCAGGCTTCAGTCCTTTAGGTAGTTCCTCAAAATCCGCATTAGATATTCTGGAACTTGAAAAGAGTTTTCTAGCGTGTCCATCTAGCAGAGTTGAAGGCATTCCTAACTTCGAGTGCCACCAACAGGACGATCCGTCATTTGGTGCGACTATATACCTCTGCCCTTTGGACCACGTTCACCACCTCTGCAATCGCATCAATGGTAGAACGTCCTGCTCTAAAGTCGTACTGCCTAGGAGATAGGTCCCCAGCAGCACGAATCGTGTCAGTGAGTCTTCCCTTGATGAGTTTTTCTAGCACTTTCCCAGCCGCGTCTAGCATGCATAACGGGCAGTAGGTAGACAACGATTCAGGATTCCCCTCCCCTTGCTGATCAGCACGAGTCTCGCCACCTTCCATCGTACCGGGAAAACCCCGTCCCGTAGGCAAGCGTTGAAAGTGCTGAACAGCAAGTCAGGACAATGGTGATAGACGAGCCGCAACACCTCAGCCGGAACAACATCTGGACCTGGAGCCTTCCTCGCTTTCAATGAAAGGACTGCCTCCTCCAGCTCCAGCTGTGTGAAGAGTGGACACTCGACTGCTGTTTCACCATGGACAGCGTCAACACGGACGGGATGGGTGGGGAAGAGTCCCCACAATATCGCGGCCATCTTTTCCGCGTCATGTATACAAGGCTTCCGTAGAGCACCAAGCTTCCGCATGACCAGCTTGTAGCCAAGGCCCCACCGATCCTTGTTCACATTGTCTACTCGGTCTTGCCAGCAGCGAGCCTTGCTATTGTTGATCAGTTAGCGAAGACATTTCCTGGCCGACTTATATGCTGCCATCCAGTTCCATGCCTCGTCACCGTTCCGCGCCCGTTGAGCCTCACGTCTAAGCTTGTGGCACTCCCTTCGCTTTTCAGCGATTTCAGTAGACCACCAGTAGACTAAGGGCTTGCCGTGTCGGGGTCTTTGACGGGGCATAGAAGCGCAGCAAGCAGTCAAAATGATGCTCATAGTAGAGTTCACCACGTCTTGAGCTGCCAGTTCTTTCGTCTCCTCCGAAGCTTTCTGCAGCGGCTCACCTGCTGTGAGCACCTCGACAAACCTCTCAACGTCCATCCAAGGCCGAGAGAACGGACGTCGGGAGACAGCATCATCCTCGAATACTTTCCAGTTGTGTATCCTCCGTACCAAGGACTCCGAGGCGAATGTCACGCCCGGTATGGTTCCCTCACAGCCGATATGGCGGAAGGTCGGCGTATTTCCGGAGTTAAGTACGACGAGGGCCGTCCTGGCCGCCACTTCCAGGATTCGTTTTCCCCGCGGATAGATCTGAGGCATGCCCCATTCGATTGCTTTAGCGTTGATGTCGCCCCCAACGAGCACTTTACCCTCTGCGTTCGAGACAGCGCCCTCCAGAGCATTGAGCTTGGCTTGGAAAGATGATATCGATTCGTTAGGCGTTAGGTACACACTAAAGAAGCTGGTCCCTGCGAACCGAACCCACACGCATTGTTGTTGTTGTCATATTTTAACAGTTGACAAGTAGGAGCTACGCCGTTAATAAATAGAATGATACACGCTTCAAAAATGCATTGAAATTATTAAAATTCACTATAAAAGTGGTGAAAATTTGGCAGAGATGATTCGTCAAACTCGAACATTTTTGGGTCGTCGTGAAGCACCTTGTCGGACCGCAATACAGAAATCGGTGGAAAAATTCGAGCTGTTGGGACAACTTAGTGATGTGAAGAATTAAACCCGTGCATGTCACTCAAGAACAGCCAAGAATATTGCTACTGTAGCCGAAAGTGTTGAAGAAAACGCATGTGTGTCAATTCCTCGTCGTTCTTTGGAATTAGGCACTCCAGAAACGTCGTTACACCGTATTTTGCATAACGATTTGGGTCTTAAGGCTTAAAAAGTTCAGTTTACACAAGAACTCAAGCCGATCGATTATCAACAGCGTCGTGTCTTTGCTGATTGGGTCCTTGAAATGCATGAAAACGATCCGGAATCAAAAAATCATCTAGAGTGATGACGTCCATTTCCACCTCGGTGACTTCGTCAACGAGCAAAATTGTCGCATCTGGGGCTCGGAAAACCCAAGAGTTTATGTTGAAAAGCTTCTCTATCCTCAACGTGTGACTGCTTGGTGCGATTTTTGGTCCGGCGGGGTCATTGGACCTTACTTTTTCGGAAATGAGACTGGAGCAACAGTTGCTCAACGTGTGACTGGTTGGTGCGATTTTTGGTCCGGCGGGGTCATTGGACCTTACTTTTTCGAAAATGAGGCTGTAGCAACAGTTACGGTGAATGAATTGCGCTATCGAGAGATGATTAAGCATTTTTTATAGCCGGAATTGGATGTCATTGATCTGGACAATGTTTGCTTTCAACAAGACGGCGCCACGTGCCACACAAGCATTGATCTTTTACGGGAAAAGTTATCTGTCGAAGATATGATCACAATTGACCACCGAGATCTTGTGATTTAACACCTTGCGACTTCTTCCTTTGGGGCCACGCGAAAGAGAAGGTCTACGCCAACAGTCCAGCGTTGATTCAAGACCTCAAAGATGGAACTCGTGAGGCTATCGAGGACATAGGGTAGCCACTTGGCGGTTTGGTTATGGAAATTTTCATGAAAAGGATATGATCCAGTAAGCGTGGTCGTGGTGGTCATTTGCCAGATGTTATTTTTCACTATTAACGGCATACCTATTTCTTTATAATGAAACAAACATTCGATCATTTATATTTAAAAATGACATTTTTCTTATAATATCAGAATGACACCTCTTATTGAAAAATCGTTTATATATATGGGATATAACGAAATTTGTGATCACGCTAGATATTGCAATTTTGCTCCGGTTCCCACCGAAATTTCAGGAAAGGTGTATTGAGTAAATATCTCGGTTAAACTTGTGACCATTTTAGACGAAAAATTGTGATTTCTGTTCTGACCAAATAATACCTCCGATTTGGATGAAATTTGGTACAAGAATTTCCTAATGTATGCGACGAATCTCACAATAAAAAATCCAACGTTTGCAAGGCTGAAACAAAATGGCGGCCGCTCAAAAGTCGAAAAACGTACAGAATTTTGTGGTTGTAGTTGTGACCAAAGCTTTCAACAGATGTTCATGAAATTCAGTGGTTTGCTGAAAACTATGAGTATCTAAAGAATTCTGTTAAAAAAACTGGAGGTCAGGTCACAAAAAACAAAATGGTGGCCAGTTGAAGCTCAAAATTTCAAAGGACGCTTATGAAACGTCGATAGAAATTGCTTAGATCTAGAAACTTTGACATTTTGGTGATCAATCATGTGCAATTTTCAAAATGGCGGCGGTTTAATTATGCGTTTTTTTTTCATGTTTTTGTGGCCCTCTAGTGGTCACATTTTCCAACGAATTTTGATAAAACTTGAGATTATATTATGGAAAAAACTTTTAAAAGCGAGTGAAATGTAAAAAAGTCGAAACATTACAACCCAATATTTTTAGCTTCCATTTGCACTAAAAATTAAATTATTTTGCTCTGTCTAGAGTGAAACTCCGATTTGAACGAGATTTGGCACATCGATTGATGAGGGCCTAGCACATAAAGATTTAAAATAATCTAAAATCAAATGCATGCATTCAAAATGGCGGCCCCAAAAGTCAGAAGGCGAGCGCAATTTTCTATTTTAGTAGCAACTGAAATTGAATTTTTTTCATGGAAACGTTTTAAATGCAACTTGGAAGTATTTATAAAGCAGGCCATTTTAGAGGTATTGTAAAATATTTTTAAGAATACCCTCAACATTTATAAAATCGCGACTTGGGTATCTGTCCGTCCGTCCGTTTGTTCGTGCGTCACGACAAGTGTTCTCGCAAACTAGATGAGCTAGAATGAGGAAATTTTCTTCGTAGGTCAAAAGTGGCACGGCTTGAAATTTGCAGTACAAGAAAATATTTAAGGTGTTTAATGGGGTCTCCCCATACAGGGGGGTGACTTAAATTTTTTTTTTAATTCTGTAGCAGCCTAGTAGCCAAGTTTCTCAACAGATTCCGATGAAAATTGAAATTATAAGTTATCAAGGCAAGTTGATTTAATTTAATTATGCAAATCATATGACAAATAAAAAAGTTGAAAATTTACAGCTTAATATTTTTAACAGCCGTTTTCAATAAAAATTCAAAATAACAGCCCCTGATGGTTCAGAAAAAAATTGAAAATATTTATTTTCATAGCAACGCAACTGCTGATTAAACTTTTATGGGAATCTTTTGAAATTAACTATTTGAGCTATTTAAGCTGACAAGTTATCACCTTTATGCGGTAGCCACTGTGAAATATGTAAACAGCAAATGTAAGAAGGGCAAAACTTGTATTTATGTGTTTGTAACAATTGATTATCCGCCGATTTTCAATATGTGATCCATACGTGTGCAAATCAATTTAATTAGCAAAATATTTGCGCCTTTATAAAGGGTCTCTAAATACAAACGTTGGCAGATTCTTTTTATGTTAATAGAAACCATGTGGTGCTACAAAAATTGCAGTAAGAAGTCTAGTAGTAGGCAAGCCAAATTCTTTTTCAAAACCTGACGCTATAAACGAGAAATTTACCTTTCCGGCTGGTGCTGTTAACGGGGATTTTTCTTCATCCTTACACGTCTCACTCACTGCACTCATAGGCAGTCTTTCATTTTTTTAACTCTTTCTCCTTATTATTAATTTAGTTTTCTTAATAATTAACTTGGCTTTTTTCCTACTCTTCAGCTTTTCTTGCCTCTATGTGAGATTGAATAGTTAAAACAATATCTCATTTGCTTTCCACGTTTTCTGGCTTTCACTCATTTTTGTGGAATCGGGGAAACTCCCTTCAGGATAAATGAAGTGTCAATTCCTCAGAAGGACTTAAGATTGTTTTCTCTTGAGGACTAGGAGTATGCAATACGTGCTATTTGATATCCGTTATGCCACTTTAGATGTGCTCAGTATAGTTTCAAACGTAAATGTCTCTATTGGATCAATAACTGGCGTTTTTTCGGATAAACTTGGAACTGTTGTTGAGCTTTGAAATACTGTTTCATTTGCTGCTATCGGGCAGTTAAAAAAAGCATACTGTTACATGTACAAAGAATTCTGCGACCTACTGTCGCAATTGTTTTCACAACCATTAAGAACACCAATAAAATTAATTTACTCGAAACCACGAGAACACACCAAGCATGATCAACATTTGTAAGTGAGTCACTGCTCCATTCGTTAAGCTGCTCGAATATACCAGATACCTCTCGGCAGAACATTCGCCAATGTACGAGAGGTGCATTGAACGGCTGGAGATCCTATATAAGGGCGAACTGAATGAATGGGGGGATCATTCATTAGAACCGCGACAGTTAAAAACTGCGAAATGTGGAGCGAATAGAAAAGCGATATTGATCGAGTAATAGAAAAGTGATTTTCGTTGATTGTGATTGTGACAGTTGAAGTGAAAATTGATAGACAACTTGTAAAATATTGAAAATTAAAATTGTGAAACAGTTAAATAAGTGATTGTGCATTTTTAGGTTACCAAAAAAAGTCTTTTAATTTAATTTAAAAGCCATTGCGTTTTAACTTTCCTGGAACATTAAAATTATTGGCCGCGAACCATAACACGCGACAATACTCTGGTGTGGCAAATATTTTGAAAGAGACAACGCCTCTTGCTTTAAAGCCTGGTTATAGTATTTTCAGCTGATGTAACTTTGATCCAAGCCTTATTTGGTAATGTGCCGAAATATTATCATTAACTCGTAACTAGGATTTTGTTCCTTGAAATTCTGCGTTCTTTATAAAAACGACTCCTTAGAGTTTTAAACACAGATCTATCTAAAGTTTGCAAGTGTGACATGTCCAAATAATTCTGCGAGCTACTGTTGCAATTTTTGTCGCAACATCATGTTCAACAAACGAATATATTCGAAAGCATATGAATGGACCAATTAAATTCATTATCAACATCTGAAATTGACGTCACTGCGGCCATTCAAAACTGCTCAAATATTCTAGGTAGTTCTCGTCAGAACATTCGCCAATGTACGAGAAATGGATTGAAGGACTAGAGACCCTATATAAAGCCGGACTGAATGAATGGGGGAGATAGTAACACTGCAAAAGTAGAAACTGCGATAATATGGAGCGCGAATTAAAGGCGATATTGATTGATAGTGAAGACAGTTTAAATAAAAATTTATAGACATGTGAAAAATCACGTTTTAATTCATTTTTGTAAAATAGTAAAATTAATGATTATACATTCTTAGTAAGTATACTTTTTTAACTTAATTTAAAAGACAGTGTGTTTTCACTTTCTCGGAACATTTAACATTCTGGCCGCGAACTATGACACGCGACAGTGGTGTCGAGAAGTGAGAAAGAAAACTTCGATAGTGAAAACATTTTTAAAGTGCACAATAGTGAAATTTATCGTGAAAACTGGCGGTAAATAGCTGAAATAATAAAAATACCAAGAAAACTACATCAAAACATTAATGAATTGGCCATATCGGAGTTTAAGGAGGAGTTGGAACCGCGAAATCTGGCTACACAAGGTACAAAGACCATACTGATTGCACGCTTGCGTGACGCGATCGAGTCTGTAGGTGTACATCTGGATTCAGGTGGGCCCGCAGATGCAAAAAAAGGCGCAGAAAGTGAAGAAGCAGAGAAACCAAAATCAAAGGAACCAGAAAAGGCGCTGATGCAAATGTTGATGCAGCAAGAGCAGCGACAACAGTTTAACTGCGAAACTAAATGAACAGTAATCCAGTTTAACTGCAAAGCTGGATCAACAAGCATGGAAAATCAAGGCAGACATTACACAGAAGCTGGAGGAGCGATCAATGAAGCTAAATGAACAATCAGCGAAGCTGGACCAATAAGCGATCGAAACCAAGGCAGATTTGCAAAAACAGTCAACCGAAATAAAAGCGGAGCTCGAAGTCTGAACAAACAAATTAAATGCATCGAGGAAAAGGTTTACCAGGTCGAGGAGAGAATCAACCAAGAAATCAGCCAGGTCGAGGAAAGAATCAACCATGATATCAGCCAGGTCAAGGAGAGAATGAACAATGAGATGGAAAAAATGAAGAAGAGATGGGAAGCAGCGAAGGCAGTAGTAACCACCTCACCAGTCCCGCCTACAACCGCAGCGCAAAGCTCATCCAGAAATGTGCAAGCACCAATATTCGATGGGCAAACGGTCTGGAGTATCGTTAGGACTATTACAAAACCCAGTTTGAAGCCGCCACTCGGACAAATCACTGGAATGAACAGAAATGAACTGCTGCATTACTTCTTGTTCTAAGAGGCCTAGCTGCCGAGCTTTTGCAGACTATCTCCATTGCGTTGCACTCAAACTTGGCTGCTATAATGAATGCGCTTGATATTCGTTATAAAGACGATCACCTTAAGCAGATTTAGCGGTGACAGCTACGGCATCAGGTGCAGAAGTATGGCGAAACCTTACAGCAGCTAACCCGAGACATTGAGCGACTGGCACTTTTGGCTTACCCAGCTTACGACCCAGAACATCGAGATGTCGCAGCAACAAAAGCATTTATCAGCACATTAAATAACAGGTAATTGCAACAAATATTTTATTCAGTATTGACAATCTTGAAGACCAGCTGCATACACAGAAAAACAAAGCTCCAAGTATACAAATCTGTGATAAGACCTGTGCTATGCTATGGGTGTGAAACATGGACCCTAACCTAAGCATCCGCAAATATATTGAACGCCTTTGAGCGACGGGTCCTGAGGCGAATTTGACACAACCATGAGCTGTATGAAATTTTTGACGAACCGGAGGTCTCAAGAGACTGCAATAAGAGAAGAAAACCAAGCTATTGTCTAGGGTTTGCAACTAGCAGAAGATCTAGACCAAACCAGGTGCCCAGAATAGAAGCCCTTCAAGCTGAGGAATCGGAAAACATGTAAGAGCAAACTTCTTGGGGCAGAAGTTGGCTAGGAGGATCGACACCCCCAGCATCACCATCACCATGTCAAGACTACATCGTGGAGAAGCAGACTTATGCCTTCTGGGTCAAGTTGACGGAGAACATGGCACCATAACAATTGACAATGGTGCAACTCGATCGATTATGCGACCAGACCTAGTGAGGCAACATATACTTTACAAGGGCAGGATTTTCTCACTAAGAATAGCTACTGGAAAAACTGCACCTGTCCATGGAGAGGTCAACCTCCAGATATAGTTGGGAGACCTTGCGTTCCGACATGATTTTCTGGTTGTGAACATTATGGATGACTGCATTCTTGGAATGGATTTTCTGCGACCACATGAAACCATGCTGGATTTGGACAAAAAGTTGTTGTAATAGCAGGATGTCGAAGTATTGATGGAGGATCCCAGCGTCCAAATTCCCAAGATGAATGTAGTAGTATGTACCAACACTGATGTACTGAATTCTTCCGAAAGCATTGTATGGGCCAAGCTTGATGGTGATTCTGGAGACCACCGATCTTATCTGATAGAGCCAACGGAGACGTCAACATTCGCAGTTTGATTGTAGGACGAAGCCTTGTAGGATCTCTTAGGAACGGGTACGTGCCAGTTAGAGTCCTTAACATCGCAGACTCAACCAAGAAAGTAGGAGAAGTCATCAGTAGCTGCCAGCCTGTCCTCACCATAACCTCTTTGGAAGCTACTCATGACCATCATTGGAAAAGGAGACAAAACACAGACAAATTCCGGGAACTCACCAGTGCAATATTGAAGCAGACCAAATTGCCAGTACAGCTATTTAAGCTAGCCTCTGATCTGGTCACCAAGTACAATGACATATTCTCAACAAACCCGGATGACCAAGGCCAAACAAGTATGCTAACTCACGTCATAGATACACAGGGAGCCAAGCCAATTTGAAAAGCACCGAGACATCTTCATATAGCCAAATAAAGAGAAGTGACCAAAATAAAGAGAAGTGAAGAAATACAGGGCACTATTGAAGCTTCTGGCAGTTCATTGGCCACACCAGTAGCTCTAGTAAAGGAAAAGGATGGTAGCACTCGTTTTTGTGTCAACTATAAGCAGCTTGACGACGTCACTATAAAATATAGTTACCCGCTTCCACGTATCGAAGACATCATGGACACTTTAGCCGACGCAAAATGGTTTTCTACACTTGATCTCAAAAGTAACTACTTGCAGGTAGAAATCGACAAGAAGGACCGAGAGCATGTGTGAAACTTATAAGAGGTTTTCTCCTGATTGCGGCTGGCAAATTTGAAACGTAGTTCCGATAAGTGTACCCTTCTTGCAGCTGAAGTAAAATACCTGGGACACATTGCATCAGCAAAAAGGGCCAAAACAGACCCTGAGAAAATTGAAGCCGTGAAAAGCTGGCCAACACCAAACAACAAGCACCAACTACGAAGTTTTCTGGGTCTGGCGACCTACTATCGAAGATTTGTCAAAGATTTTGCCCAAATAGCTAAGTGCCTCCATCAGCTAACTGAGAAAAATCATCCGTAAGTCTGGAATGAGTAATGTCAGGCAGCCTTTGAGATCTTGAAGGGGAGCTGTGTGAATAACCCGTGCTGGCATATCTGAAATCCAGAAAAATGTTTGTAGTTGACACCGATGCGGGCAGCGGCGGGATCGGAGCTGTACTCTCTCAGCAGATCGATGGCGAAGAAAGAGTCCTTTCGTATTACAGTCGAATTCCCTCAAAAAGTGAGTGGAACTACTGCGTTACCAGGAAGGAGCTATTAGCTATAATAGAGGCCACAAAGCAGTTCCACAAATATAAGTTCGGAAATATATTCTTCGAATAGACCATGCATCACTGAGATGGCTGCTTAACTTCAAAAACACCGAGGGACAAGTTGCGAGATGGATCGAAAGATTGCAGTCATACCATTACAAATTTGTTCATCGGAAGAGCGTAGTTCATGAAAATGCTGACGCCCTATCTCGTCGTCCATGTCCAGCTAAGTGCAAGCAGTGCTAACGGATTGAGGAAAAGGAGCCGACCGTTGATCTGCGAGTGATAACGGCAGAATTCAATGAAGTTTGGTCATTGGAGGAGATTTGAAACGCCCAACTAGCTGATGAAGATATGGGACCATTGCTCGTATGGAAGGAGACAACTCGGCGACCTGAGTAGAACGACGTTTTGATGCACAGCGCAACCCTGAAAAGCTATTGGGCACAATTGAACTCGCTTCAGGTAGAGGGTGGTGTAAACAAGCGGAAATGGGAAACGGCGGATGGCAGCTCCTACAGAATGCAAACTATACTTCGCAAAAGCCGAATCCACGATTTGGTTAAGGAAATGCATAAAGGATCCTCGGGAGGACACCTTGGTGTTAACAAGACCTTAGCGAAATTGCAGGAAAGGGTTTACTGGCTCCACGCTCGGGCACACGTAGAAGACGGGTGCCGTAGATGCACAATTTTCGCTTCCGTCGAAGGTCCAAAGCGACGACTCAGAGGACAAATGCAAACCTACAACGTGGGTGTACCATTTGAAAGGATTGCTGTTGACATCGTAGGACCCTTTCCTGAATCCAAATGGGGAAATCGATACCCGCTGGTTGTGGCCAATTATTTCAGCAAGTGGCCCGAGGTCTACCCCATTCCCAACCAGGAAGCAACTACTGTAGCCGAACAGCTAGTGTTAAATTGGGTCAGTAGGTACAGCATACTTTGTGAACTACAATGCGAATAAATGACGTCGTGTGTCGCATACAGTAACACCGTAAGCTTAGAGCCAAAATGAAAATCGTGCACCTGGACCGTCTTGCCCCATATCACATCCAGGGAGACTTAACTACCACTGACGACACATCTTTTCGGGGCGAAAAGAACTGAGGTGGGGGCAGTGATACATGTACAAACATTTTTGCGAGCTACTTTTCCAATTGTTGTCGCAACTATTAAGAACATCATGATCAATAAACGAATGTACCCGACAGCACAAGAATCGAACAAGCATGATCAATATCTGGAAGAGACGTCACTGCGGGGTGTTTAGAATTGCTCGAATATTCCAGGTAGTTCTCGTCAGAACATTCGCCAAGATACGAGAAATGGATTGAATGACTAGAAACCCTATATAAAACCGACATGAATGAATGGGGAGGAGTAGTAAAACCACGATAGTAAGAACTGCGATAAGTGTGAAGTGCGAATTTAAGGCGATATTGGTTGACAGTTAAGACAGTTGAAATAAAAATTTATAGACAAGTGAAAATAAAAATTTTAATTAATTTTTGTAAAAATAGTGAAATTAATGATTGCGCATTCTTAGTAATAAACTTTTTTAACTTGATTTAAAAGACAGTACGTTTTCACTTTCCCGGAACATTAAAATAATCGGCCGCGAACCATAACACGCAACAATATATATACATATATATATATATATATATATATATATATATATATATATATATATATATATATATGTATATATATATATATGTAATTATAAAGATATATACATGTGTGTGTATATAACAGAAATAATTGGTACATTCTCTAAATATTTCTTAATTTCATTCGTAAGTTGCTGAAGCAAAGTATCCGTATTGCACTGTTTGATTACAAAATCCTTTAGCAATAGCATTTTCTTGTCTATTCAACTTTTTCTTGATGTAATTTTTACTTCCCATTTCATTTATTTAATTATGCCCGAGTATAAGTATAATTGTTAGTTAATTGCAGATTATATGAAAATGATAAACTATATCAATTTCTTATTATATTATAAATATATAGTTAAAAAAACTTACGATTTGTATCAACTTGTTATCCTTCACGCGCAATGCTCGATTCAATAATATACACGTGCTTTGGTCTTCCTCATAGATTAAATCCATCACATACATCAACAAAATGATGTCAGCAAAGTTACTTAAAACAGTCATAGCATCAGTTTTGCGAAAACCTTTCATAGTGAAGACAATATAGGACGAGAATATTAAGAACAGCAGAATTAAAAACCGAGCAGCATAGGAAATTGCAATCTGCAGTTGAAATATCTTATTGAGTTCCATTGCGCTCTTCGAAATGGTCAGATGGAGTTTAGCAATCGCTGTAAGTTGATCACAGATTGCAGATAGCTTTCTAGAAACCAGCATTCCTTGTAGCTCATCACTTTCCATCATTGTCCGTACACTGTTGAGACAGCAATGTAGTCGCGCGTTCAGTTTTTTAAGCATCAACAAAATCATGATTAGGCTTATGAACAAGCAATTTAAAACATTCAACCCCACAAACCACAATACCGTTGATAAAAGCCAAGAAATTTCATCCTCCAAATTAATATTAAAACGCAAATGCTGGATAAAGCTAGCAGTTACTTGAAAATAAATCAGAAATTCCCAAATGAACAACAGTGTCAAGATTTTTGCTTTGAAAAAATCCTGCTCGTCGAAAATATTCAAGAAAAGCTTGAAGCAAGTGTTGAACATTCGAATAAAGCTTTCTCTATAAATGACCTGGTGTATATAGCTGAAAAACACGACAGCTGCGGTAGAGGTTTCGGTTATAATTACAGTCAAAATAATATAGTGATGAACTCCTGCCTTTATGTAGTGACTTACGCCAATAAATAGGGAAAAGGGGCTTGCAATAGACCAGAAAATCATGAGAAATATGTTGTAGTATATGGCGCGTGTAGAGACAGATACGCGGAATGAATTGAAGTCGACACTTATCACAAGAAGTCCGCACGCTTTAAGCACGTAATAGTTAAATTTTAAACAAAAATACGCAAATCGATTTAATTTGTTAACCATTTTCGTGTTGACTCGATGCAAAGGAAAACCAATTTAATTTGATGATGGAAGAGTATTCATTTATAACGGTGAAGCCGAAGAATAATTTAATGGAAAGTATCCGCTTTTCATGTGAATGATTAATGAGAACTACTTATGAAAAGAAAAGTTATTAAGGTAAACAGGATGCGTACATACATACAAAAGTTGTGATAATCAAACAATATCTAGATTTGGTATTCCAATGTCTTCAGATTTTTTATTGCATCTCACTACCGTTACACTAGAACCTTTTATGGTCAGTATCTTGTCTAACTACGTTGCATGCAACTGCACCCATTAGCTCGCGAGTGCTTTCTAAATGAAGGAAAATTATTAAGTACATGGCAATCATAATATTTACCTGATCTTTGATTTTATGTACAAGATGATAAATTTTCATCATGGATGTACCATTTAATAGGCCTTGGTAGTTCGTATGAAAGCTAACACGCTACTATCCGCATATATTGCATCTTCTTACCTGATTGCACTATCCCACACACTCTTTCCCATATCTTGGACTTACGTATAACTTTGTTTTTTGGGGTTTTATAAAATAATTTTACAAAACCCTACAAAAATACCGTCCTGTTAGTGCGTCCGCCCGACCGTGTGTCACAGCAATTTTTCTCGCAAACTACTGAAGCTAGAAACATCAAATTTTGTATGTGGTGTAAAGTGGAATACTCTTCAATGTTCAAAAAAAAAAAACTTTGATAAGGAATTTAAAGGAGGTCTCCCTATATAGGGGAGTGACCCCTGAAAAAAAATTTATTAAAGGTAGCCGATATGCGTATCAAAATGAAAGTACTTGATAAGAGCTTTTCGAAACAGTTCATAAACCTACATTTGTGACTTTGAGGGGCGCACAGGGAGGGGAAATATACGAAAAACGTATGGTCCCCCCTCGCAATTGGACACTTGTGATCTGAAAAATCTGAAAAAATTATGGAGGTAGGTTAGGGTGTCCCTTATAGGGGCAAAAAAAATTTTTTTTATTATTTTGTGATGCATACCCCTCAAATATTTGTAGTGATTTAAAAGTTTCAAAAGTCCGTAAAGGACTGCAGCGATGTTCTGCTGCCTCGGCAGAAGAAGATGGAGATATCTGTCGAGAACGCCCTCGTCTGAGGACGCGTGAATGCGCTGGCAGGCTAGCATTGCGGTGTCGTGGGGCGGGTTCATTTCCCCAGCACAAGGACCCAGCACAAAAAATTTCGCACTCACGAATTTCTTGTGGTCAAACTAAAACGAGGCGACCGAAATCGCAAAAAGTGTAGGTAACTACACCGAGAGAAAAAGGACTTGTTCCGAGAACAAGTGGAACATGTAAAACGGGGCGGACTTAAGGTAACTTCGTCGTTACCCGACGAAGCTCATGGCCCACAAATGAGAGAAGGGCACCCGGGTGGTGATGGAGCCCCTTCGCACCCATCCAACTGGATTTAAATCCATATTTGTTGCAGTGGCCAGGCATTCCTCTTCTGAGTGGAAAACTCATACAACTTGACTTGTATAAGCTTTCCCATCAGAAGAGGAGTACCCCGGTGACCAATTTATGCCATAGAATTATGCAATTCGATTGCATAACTCTATGCCACAAAGAGGCACTCTGCTTGGGCCACTCAACCCGCGACGTCACCTGAAACAAAAGAAGGATTAATGAGTACCAGGAGGCTGGCTCATGTTTTGAGGTGGAAGCCTGCCACCGTACCGGGTCCTATACCCGGTTAGAATTGGAAGAAAGGGAAGACCGAGGAGTATCCTTTAATTCAACATTTCCTTTTTTAATATCTCAAACAAAAAATTACTTCCAAGATATACACGATTCAAACCTCCAATGTTTAAACTTCTTTCATACAATTAACTACCAAGTTATACACGATTCAAACTTTCAATGTTTAAACTTCTTTCATACAATTAACTACCAAGTTATACACGATTCAAATTTCCAATGTTTAAACTGCTTTCATACAATATTAGTTGCTTTATAGGGTAGCTATCTATTACCACTTGAATTTAATGCTAACATATACATCCTTTTGATAGTAGTAGCACACAATTAATAGCTTATTCCCGTTACACGCACATATACATTTTATATTGCAACAATGAAAATATTTACAACGTATTTTCCCTATTGTAATGAATTGAGTATATTGTACATACTATCGATGAGATAAACATGTTGGGGGAAGTTTCTTATATATAAAAAATTTGATTACGAAAGTTGATTTTCATTTTTATTAATTTCAAGTCATTCAATGAAGATATATAATTTAATAAAAACATGCAGGAAGAAAAGTTTAAAAAAAGAAAGGGAACTTATCCCAAACCTCCTCCTACGAGCGCTCGTGTTCGGGGCGGGGAAGCCTGAAACTGGATCATTATTTTATTCCTTTTAAAAAATTTAGATTTAATCTATGTAAATTAAAACTCCGCGATTTTTCCGATCTCTACTGATCTCTTGCGGCGGTCAACAAATCTTCTCCGACACGTTTTACGTATGATTAAGACAACAAATTAGTTACAGTGTCCTACGTGAACTAAAAGTAAGGTTGATTGAAAAGTAACTGGTTGCTGTTCCGAACTCCGCTTTGCAACGATTTGAGTTGCTTCCGAAATTTGCATGAATTTGCCTCGATGCTTTTTCCGATTGTCGAGGACCAGAGGATGATACGAAAGATACATAGGCGAATAGATTCGCGCTTCCAAACTCGATATCTCGCACTTTGCTGCCCACATGGAAACGTGATTTGCATCGATGGGAAATTGAATGGGAACGAGAGAAAATTTATCGAGAGATGACCGAAACAACTATATTTATGCACCAAATTCACTGTTATTCCCGTTACAATTGCGAATTCTGCGGCACTGAACTTTGGGATTATGTTTTACTACTGCAGATCTTGCAGATACTTTCTGCTCAAACCTCTGAAGATTCACCGAGAGAATATGTGAATGGCGTGCACTGCTTAGGTTGCGACTTCTTAGTTTTCACACGAATTTCGACTATCTCGAATTATTCGGCAAATTACTTTGCAAAGGAAATAATTACAAATCCTAAAATATATTCAATGGTGGGTTACGGGTTGATGCTTTTTTAAAGGGCGACGACACACACGCACACACGGGATATATATATATATTCCGACGGCTTTCCGACCACCCAACGGGTTTCATTCAAAGAGATATTCTTGTCCACAAAGATTTGAAACGTTCGCACAAAATAAAACATGGGAAATCCGCGCTTATAACATTTCACAAGATTTGTTTACTGTGGCTTTTAAGACGAAATGACAATTCTCCGCGGATACGACCACCTCACTCAAAGCTTGCCGCCGGACTCCCCAAATCTCTTGGCGACAGCACCAGCAACACCAACCGGTCTCACTCCCGCTATCGCCACTGCTATTGCTCGTACCGTTCACGATGGCAGTCTCTTCTTCACCATCCTTTCTCGCTTGTTTTCATCTCGCTTGCGACTCGTTACAACGAAATGAAGAGGATGTTCAAGAATGCTAAAATTGATTACTATGCGTGGGTGCGGGAAGTGAAAGTTGTATGCATCGGTTGCCCTGTAGTATCTGATGCAGTTTTTGCGAGAATGTTTGGATGGACTATTACACAGTCTCGTACAAGTGTTGCATGAGTCGAAGGTGTTGTATGAGTCGGATGCGTTGCATGAGTCGGATGCGTAGGCTGCGCAGTATGTGTAGTATGGGTTAAGTGTGTTGGATGCGTTTCGAAGCTTTACCATTTGAATGGGATTTTGTGTTGCTTGATTGCTGGATTTATGTGAGGGTAAATGTTCGTACGTATTGAATGAATGCTGAATGCAGTTTGTTTTGCTATGAGGAAAAATGTTGTTTTTAATGCATTTATTATTTCTCTTTCCTCTTTTTCTCAATTAATTGTAGTAATAATTTGTTTCTCTCTTTTTTTATTGTTTTTATTCAAATAATGATAATTATCTTTGAAGAAACACATATCATTTTTGGAATATGAAATCATGTTTTATTGGTGTTCTCCCTTTTGACTAGGTTTTTGATTTCGTACCATATTGAGGATATGCTCGGATTTAGGATTGGTGTAAAACATGTTAAATATAAATGTGCCATTTTGGTTTTTGTAGCCTGCAGCGCCGGGAATTTTCAGCAACGTGTCGCATACGTCTTCGATGTTAGGAAATTTTTCACCGGTATATTCGTAATAATCATTACGGATATCCTCTATTGTCGCTCCATCCTTAGCTCGAGAAGTGATAATACAGCGAATAATTGCATCAAACGGAATTTGATCGTCTGATAAATTATTTGCAGAGTTCTCTGACGTAAGGCTACAATCGGCCACAATAGTCATTTTTTCTTATTCTAAACGATTAAAACACTGGAACACGAAACAGTGAACTACCCAGAATGAAATACGATTTCACTATGTTAGGGAGAGGTACAGATTATTCTATTTTCATGCAAAACTCTCGCAATTCATTGTACTATACTGTTCATAGGATTGTATAGTGATGAGCATATTGTTTAGGGGATTAAATTTCATGAACCTGGTTCTTGAATTCCCCTCTAAATTGTATAACAGCCGATTATTTCGCCAGTCCCATATTTTCACGTCTTTTCTAATAGAATAAGCAACAAAATCATGTATCGGATGGAAGCATTTCGAAGGAATGATGTTGCCAACTTCGGTTTGATTTCCATAGAACTCTTGCACGCTGGCTTTTTGAAACTTACCTGCTCGATTACTACATATTTTTGTAATCCTAAAATAAACTGACTTGTGAAATTTCAGCACTCTATGATGATGGAAGCCGTGCCGACTCGGCTTCAAAGTTTTGTATATAGGTTTACTAGGTAGATATTCTGATAATTACAATTCATTCTCTAACAAACGAATGAAGTAGCAAAATAAGTAAAAAACCGACATGATAATATTAATCTTTATTAAATAGAGTGAAACAGGCAATATTAGTAGGGGTATTTCCTGTTTAAAGTAGCTTTTTTACAATCACGATAGAGTTTTCTGTGCTCCTGGACACAACGCAAGAGAAATTGTTCGTGAAAATCTTGCATCAGCCTAACTACTCTTTCTGCAGTATCATTTACAGCCCTTAAGGTTGAGATTTTAGTTTTAGCCTTTAAATAGGCTTCATTTTCATTCCATAATGAAACGCGAAAACCCAGGAAACCAGAGTCAATTTTACAGCGTGAAAACAAACTTTCACTCTTTACGGACACGAAATCATCCAAGCATTTGGATATAGAGAGTTGGACATTTCTTGTTTTGACGGAATATACTTCTTTGAATGATCGTATCGCTTTTTATATTCTAATTTAGAAACCGTTTCATTTTCACTTGATCATCTAACTCTTCGTCGAAAAGTGCTAAGCTGGAAACTTCATCCGTCAAATACCACAAGTATTGGGAAAACTTGCCTTAAGCTGCTTTTGAAATTGCTTCATCGATCGTTTCGTACTTCTTCAAAAAACACAATTCTTGATTTGGGGCTTTTACTGCCATATTACACTGAAGTCAGGGTTTTACATAGGACGTCGCGATGAATAAAGAAACATCTTGTAATGCCCGCTTATCTTTGACATTGATTTTTAATTGGTCTTATAGCAAACACATTTTCAAAGCGTAAATAGCCCTTGCTATATATCGTGCATGGTGCATGGGATCAGGAGGCCTAATTTTTAATTTGTGTTCACTGTCGCCTCCCAAATATATCAAAGAAGGTTCAATCAGTTCACGGTAGTCATCTCGCATAATATTTTTGTTTAACTCCTTCCAGTAAAACTCAATCAGTTGATTCCGGTCAGTATTAGTCAGATGTTTTTTTTTATAAAATCTGGGCTTGTTTGAAAGGGACTTAGATCTTTGAACTTTTTAAAGAGTGGAAAATCGGGGCTACGTACTACTTGGTGAATTTAGTTTCAAATGCTCTTTCCAAAACAAGTTCGTAGACATGATGGCAACAGGAAAAGAGTAACAGCTCTCTTTCCAATTTTTGTTTCAATATTGCACAAGCACCATTAAATCGGCCTGCATTTGAAGCCGCTGTATCACAGCACATTATCTATATTTTGTCACTGAGATTCTAATCCTGTCGAGCGTTTGAAACAGCTAGAGCTTGTTCTCTTCCCGATGAATTATCTTATTTCGGTACCACAAGAAGTTGTTCTTTGTCGCCATAAGTAAAAACAATAGGTAGTCGTTATTCCTTTGAACTTTTTTCGTCTATGGCAGGTAACAATTTGCCAGCCCAGTGGAGAGTCGCAATTTCATGAGTATTATTTGGGAATCCGTTTTTATTCCCTCGGCTCTAATCTTTTGAGTCTGCGTTCGAATTCGTTGAATTGTAGATTTATTTACGGGATCATCATCAATATTAAGACCCAATGCTTCTATTACAGCCAGAAGGATGTAAACCAAATCTCTTGTGCTTAATTGACACCTATCTAAGGCCATCCCTAGCTTGGGTGAAATAAAGTCCATTCGGCTCCTTTTAACAGTAGTCACTTGAGACTACAGATTCGATGCCGTCGGTATCGGTGCGGGTTCATCGGGAATAATTTTATTTAAACTGTCAGTAGAACCACCAGATAAACAATAAGAGGAAGACTTTGAGTCAGCGAATAACCCCATGCGGACGAAGGTTCAGCGATAGACACGTTTTTCAATCTTCTTTTTTCTTCATGTATCTTTCTTTGGAGGGCTCTCCCTTCTTGTTCTGATAATTTTTGGTTCTGTCCTGCTAGACAGTCCTGACGCCCTGGTTCTCTCTGTTACTGCAAAAATATTTTGCCTTCTTCTATTTTTATAATTTGAAGAGTATCGGCATGTGCGATATTTAAAAAATTGTCCAATCCGATTTGAAATTTCTGCTCACGATGTTTGTGAATTTCGTGTCTTTTCTTAGAATTTTTTTTTAGATTACGCCAAATTTGGTACAGGTCTACTAGTTTCTTTACACAATTAGGTGCCGATTGTGTAGGTATTCTAGCTTTGTCCCAGAAGATAATGCACTCGTAAATCACAAAATTAGCACTTTCTTTTACTTTAAATTTCACTTCGCAAATATTATAGAATAAAACTGCTAAAACTTGCCTGTTTGAAGGCAATTCTGCACTTGTTATCTGATATTTTATAACACCCACTAAGAAAATGTCCTTTTTAGTACTTCGTAATTCAATCGCCATTATATTTTTCGAAAGGAAAAAATACAGTTGAAGCAAAATCTTGGCTTGATGAAGAATTTCCGGGGTCTGCACCAGGAAAATCAATCATCATTGATTGGTATGCTAAGTTTAAACGTGGTGAAATGAGCACCAAAGACAGCGAACGCAGTGGATGCCCAAAAGAGGCTATCACCGACGTAAACATCAAAAAAGTTCACAAAATAATTTTGAGTGACCGTAAAGTGAAGTTGATCGGGATAGCAGACATTCTGAAGATATCATCTGAACGTGTACATCATATCATTCACGAATATTTGTACATGAGAAAACTGTGTGCAAAATGGGTGCCGCGCGAGCTCACAACCAACAACGTGTTAATGATTCTGAGCCGTGTTTGAAGCTGTTTAAGCGCAATAAACCTGATTTTTTTGCAAGGATATGTAACAATGGATGAAACATGGCTCCATCGTTTCACTCCAGAGCTCAATCGACAGTCAGCTGAGTGGATTGCACACGATGAACTGAATCCAAAACGAGGAAAAACACAACAGTCAGCTGGCAAGGTTATGGCATCAGTATTCTGGGATGCGCAAGGTATAATATTCATTGATTACCTCCGAAAGGGCCAGACAATCAACAGCGCTTATTATATAGCATTATTTGATCGTTCAAAGGATGAAACTGCTAAAAAACGGCCCCATTTGACCGGGAACTTTTTAATTGGCCTGTTATATATATATATATATATATATATATATATATATATATATATATATATATATATATATATATATATATATATATATCTGTATGTATATATATGTATATTTATTTATATATATATATATATATATATATATATATATATATATATATATATATATATATATATATATATATGTATACGGGAATGAATAAACCCACCTCCAGCTGTGTTCCTCAATATACACTCATATCATACAACTTCACAACACTAACTTGTTGCGGTTCAATTTGTTACAATTACTTTCCGAGTCTTGCTTGTATTGAAACTAACGGTAATGTACATCGTACCAATAGGATGCAGTCACTCAAGGTCGCTCTCTTGTCTTTTGACCGTGGACGTGGACACATCAATTCGACTACGACAGAACATATTAGCACTGTTTTATTTACCTCAAATTCTACATCCCACATAATTTGGGAGCTCAACCGGGATCTAAAATCAACCAGGATTCATGTCGTCCGGGATGTGAAGTTAACCGAATTGGAATCAATAAAGATTTTGAACCATTCGAGATTGGAATCATTTACAATTGGACCGGCAACAGTGATTTCTAAATAATAAAAAGTGACTGGAAACTAAAAACTGCATTGGAGTGATTAGTGAGTGGTTGCAAATTACATATCAATAAAAAGTGTACAAAACGCGTAACAAGACCTAATCTATGATACTGATAGTGAAAATTAACGGTATTGTCCAGTTAACTTCAACGGTTCATTACATGCTGCATAACAGTACCAACATATAAACAGCAAATCAGCAAACTTGATATATCAACACGGATACGGTGCGTTGCGGGTATAACGCTTGTTTAAAGTATATTTCTTGATTAGAAATGAGCGGAAGAAGGAATAAAAATCGACAGAACAGCCACTCGTTGGTAGATTTTGACTCTGGTGTGGATGGAACTTCGACACAAATGACTCATATGCAAAGAGATATGTCTGTAAAATGCAGTTACACCGACTTCGAAACAATGAGTGTTAAGAAATGGATCTTTGAGTTCTAGCAATATGCGAATACCTTCGGTTGGGGCGGAATACAAAAGTTTATATTTTGTAAACGATCATTGACAGAAGCAGCCAAGATTTTTACGGATTGCGACGCCAAGCCACTGACATACCCGGAGCAGGAGGTTGCATTGACTCAAGAATTTCAACCCAAAATATCTAGCGCAAACGTCCAAAGCAAGCTCAAGGAAAGAAAAAAGACAACTGATAAAATACTCCGTGAATATTTGTATCATATGATTGACATTGCATCACAAGCTGATATAGAGGAGATTTCCATAATTGAATATGTCATACATGGAATATAAGATAACGCGAGTAACAAAAGTTTTCTTTATGGCACAAAAACAATTAAAGAATTTAAGGAAAAGCTTGAAATTTACGAAAAAATTGGAAACGAGAATAGCAAATATGCGAAGACTAAAACTAACGAAGGAGAAAGACTAAAAAAGAACCAACGAAGAGAAATGAAAATTGAAACCGAAGCGATATTGCTTTAACTGTGGATCGATGGATCACGAGTTCCATTCTTGCCCAAATAAGGAAATAGGTCCTAAGTGCTTCGGCTGTAATCAGTTCGGACATAAAAGACCCAACTGTCCTGTGGTAGCAACAACGGGAAAATCTACGCCTGTCACTGTCACAAATACAAGATATGTATCATGTAAAATTAATGGTTGTTTGCTACAAGGTTTACTAGATACGGGAAGTGACATCTGCATAATAAAGGAAAGCCATTTAAAGTCGATTAATCCTAAATATTACCAAGAAGTTGATTAACTGACTATTGCAGGATTGAGAGCAAATATCATGACAAGAGGTTCTTGTATGCTAGACATCGAAATCAATGAAACATTTTTGAAAATATTGAAGTACACGTTGTTAAGAATTCTCATATGATACCAAATTTGATAATCGGAATGAATCTGTTGCAGTTATCTTAATTGAAGAAGGGAAAGTGAATATAAATAAAAAAGAAAGTGTCGAGCAACGTTGACAATAAATTGCAACCCAAAGATTACAGTCACACATGCTTCTTAGCAGAAATTGAAGGAGATACGGTGGATAAAACTTCCAAGTTTCCTGACCTATCCCATTTAAAAGACGAAGCTATTAGGAAGAAGGTGCTTGTATCAATAGAAAATTTTGTTCCCGAAATTCCTCCAGAATCACCTATCCAAATGAAAATCGTAACGAACGATGACATACCGATACACAGACCGCCAAGGAGATTCCCACTGTTAGAACAAAACCTAGTACAGAATCAAATCAAGGAGTGGTTAGAAAAGGGCATTATTCAAGAAAGTAGTTCTGATTGTGCAAGTCAGGTAGTTTTAGTGAAGAAAAAAGACGGAACACACCGATTATGTGTTGATTACCGAGGTATCAATAATAAATCCACAAGGATCGATATCCTTTACCTGTCATAGAAGATCAGGTGGAAAAGATACAGAATTCTAAGTTTTTCACCACCCTCGACTTAGAAAACGGATTTTTTCATGTAACGATGGAAGAATTCAGCAGAAAATATACTGCATTCGTCACCAGTAGCGGACAATATGAATTTTTTCGAGTTCCATTTGGTCTCTGGAATTCCCCTTCAGTGTTTCAGAAGTACATAAATTACGTGTTGAGAAATCTGGTTAACGAAGGCATTGTAAATATATATTTAGATGACATTGCGATACCATCAGCTACAATTGAGGAAGGAGTAGAAAGACTCCAGCAGGTGCTGAAAGTGGCTGCCAGAAAAAATTGAAGATTAAATGGTTGCAGAATGAAATTGAATACTTAGGGTACCAAGTCAGAAGTGGTCACATATCTCCATCAGCAAGGAAGACGAAGGCTATAATGACTTTCCCGATCCCCACGACGATGAAACAAATGCAGAGCCTCTTAGGACTGGCAAGCTACTTTGGGAAATTTATTTGCAACTTCGCAATCAAAGCTAAGCCTCCTAGTGATTTATTAAAGAAAGGGAGTGATTACAACCTAGTACGAAAACACCTCGAAGCAATAAGAGAATTGAAAGAAGCGCTCGTCAGCAAACCAGTATTGAGAATGTTTGAATACGGAATGGAAACAGAGTTACACACAGATGCTTCCAGAGAAGGATACGGAGCGGTTCTTTTAGAAAGAAGGAACGACGACGGTGCCCTACACCCAGTTTACTTTATGAGTAAGAAGACCACAGATGCGGAAAAGCGATATTGCAGCTACGAAATGGAAGTGTTAGCGGTGGTTAAAGCAGTTAAAAAGTTCAGAGTATATCTCCTTGGACAGCGATTCAAACTCGTGACCGACTGTAAGGCATTCGAATGTACATTGAAAAAGAAAGATCTAGCGACACGAGTTGCTCGGTGGGCCCTTCTCCTAGAAGAATTTGATTGTAACGTGGAGCACAGAAGTGCAAATCAAATGAAACATGTAGATGCTCTCAGCCGTAACCCCATTAGCATGTGCATAAGCAGTAAAAATGATGGTCTTTTGAAGAACCTAAGAAAAGCCCAAGAAAATGACGGGCAAAAGCCTTGAGCTAGGCAAGTAACGCGTATGCGCTGCTGTAAATTGCTTGGAACTAGCCGTCGTCTAGCTCGTTTATGTTGCTCGCTGGTTATGAAGCAACTGAAAATGCGCGAAGCAAGTTATCAGTACGGCTGCTTCGATCCAGGGTGGTTGTCTAGCTGGCTGATGTTGCTCGCTAGTTATGTAGCAACTGAAGATGTGCGCAATAAATTATTAGTACGGCTGCTTGGATCCGGGCTGGAACACTTTTGCGGCCTGTCTATCTCGAGCTAAATGCCTTGGGATGGATCTACTCGGACAAAGGCCTTGAGCAGGACAAGCGTAGTATCAAGAGTGATCCACTTGTTGATGGCCATGAAAATTTATACAAAAATACTGCTTACCTCAAGTTTACCTTTGTTGGCAATCAATTGCATTTCTTATTGGGTGCATTTAACCTCTTTGCCTCGTCAACTAAAATAACGGTTAATATTAATAATAAATCAGGGCAGCGGATTATTTGGGTAATTTTCACGTGTTTCTCGAGAGCTTTTCGAGAAGTGATTTTATATTGTACTCGTATATGTACTCATTCGATTTACCCTAGCTTTGTGATTTGGCCAATGCCAAGCCAACTGGACGAGCACGAAGTATATGGCATACTCAAGCATACACTTACTTTTAAAGCTTTTGTGCATGATGCAGTGTACCTACGAGAACCAATGTGCGAAGCGTTAGTAACATTAGGCTCGGCCTCTTATTCAGATCACCACAACAACGTGATGGTTGGCAAGAAGGTAGAATGATGAAATTTGACTGTGGCAAGTTGATATAGAAAACACTGATCTAGATAGATGCGACTGGATGACAGAGTGGGAAGACGTAAAAAGGATAAATGATTTTGAATTTGTAAAACAAGAATCGAGTAAATTTTTGTTGAACACAGTTTAACGAGTTAATGAGGTAGGAGTCTTGGGGAGACCAAACTACAAAGCAATATTCAAGGATATGCTGGACAAGACTGATAAACAAGCGGACGGGGAAATATATATAGCTAAACTTATAAATATGCCTGAAAATGTGCCTCAATATTTTTGAGGCCCTAGTAGTCACGATTAGAATGTGTGCATCAAATTTGAGGTTAAGATCAAAAGTAATACCGAGATCTTTAGCAGAGCTTACAGCGGTGAGTGGGACTGCATTTAATATATGGGTAAAAGTTAGCGGAGAGTGATTTAGATTGAAAGTCATTTTAAAGCATTTGGCAACATTAAAACAAATGTAGTTAGATGAACACCAGTTATTTAGTGCAATCAGTTCCTTTTGAAGATATTGACAATCTTTTACAGATCTGATAGCTCGAACTACTTTGAAATCATTGGCATACAATAGGCAATTGGAGGCAATAGCCGATGGAAGATCATTCATAAACAATAGGGATAGGAGGGGACCTAAAACGGAACCTTAAAGAACACCAGAGAATGAATAAAATGGTATAGAGGTAATTCAATCCAATGGTATAGAGGAATCCATCCATGATCAAATAGGGCCAACTACCCGAAAAATTTTTAGTTTGTGATAGAGCAGTTCATGATTGACCGTGTCAAACGCATTGGAGAAGTCCAAAGGAGAGATTCCTTAACCAAAACCATTGGTTTGGCGTATTCTATTGCTTTGATTTCATTTTGATAAGGAAAAGTTACTATGCGGGATAGCAGAGAGATTTGAGTTTATTATACCTTGAGATGCAAGTTGGCATGCCAGAACTATTTTCTCAATTTCATCTTTGAGAATGGTTAATTTTTTGAAGAGTACCTGCTCAAACTTGTCATTGGTTCTTATATCAATGTCTACCACTACCATGCTATATGTATCTACAAGTTCTGCCGACACCTTAGAAATATATTTGTTAATTTTGTATTGCTTGTTATTGTTTTCTATGATCTTGTTTTTGCTTTTAACTATTTTATCCCAGTCGGTAGCACCAAGATTTCCCGCCATCCACTTCCAGGCAAATCTATTCCAGTTTATGGTGTGCTTCAGCCCCCTCCTAATCTTCAATTGATGTAACTAGCTTTAGATAATAGATAGCTATTGGTGATGCTGTCGTCGCAAAAGACTGGTTTTATTCATAGGCTCCATGTTTGCCAATATTTCGTCATATTGCTTTAGGCCGATAGTATGGATAGTTTTGAATCCCCATTGATAATATTACCCAATCCTATTTTTATCGTCATGATGGGGCTATTGTATTTACAAATGTCTACAGTGGCGTATGCGCTGCCCAAGATTATCCTTAGAAAAATAAGATCTTGTTCAAAAATAATACAAACCAATTGCAATTGGCACAAACATTACTTGCAAGCCATTGCAAAAGGAAAAAAATAAATATGAGTAAGATATAATTTACTAAAGTGATCAGGCTTTCAAAAAATCCTTGCTGGTATCATCAGCGGGAAAAAAAATTTCTTGTAAGCCTCCTTTGTTGTAAACGCGGAGCTTATTTTGCGTGTGCACAACTCTGGACCTTAGAATGTGCAGTACGGAGTAAGAGACTGCATTTGCGGCGTCCAATCACGTTTTTTTTTTGGCACCTCTTTTATTCGCGTTGGCTCAAAGGTACACAAAGTTATCCAAACTTTCAAAGTTGTAGTCACCTACGGTCAGGTTTTGTCGAACTGGAGTTTTCTTCCTCGTTTGAGTCTGGAACTTAGTTTTTGTTTTATTAAATGGTAGACTAATTTGGTTTGCTTCAGATTCTACTGCCAAAGATGCTCTTTTGGCATCAAAGATTGAACGTGTCATAATATTGACGTCATCAACATATGCTACCAATTATGTCGACTTGAACATTAGTATACTCGAGATCTCAGCTGACGTCTTCCTGATGATATGTTCCAGGGCAATATTGAAGAGCATTGTGGCAAGTCCACTCCATGTTTTAAGCCTGATTCCATTTCAAACCTGTCCATTAGTTCACATTTTATCTTGACCTGGGACTCTGTGTTTAGCATCGTGACCTTGACCATATGGACTAGTTTTGTTGGGACGCCAAAGTCAAGCATTATTTTGTACAGTGCATTTCTGTCAACACTGCTGTATGCTTGCTTGAATTCTAGAAAGAGTTGATGCACATTGATGTTATTATCCCAGCACTTTTTGGGCAGCTGGTTTGCTGGTCTATTGTAAACCGTCCAATTTAAAAGTCTCCGAGATACTCTCCCATAATATTTTCATAGACTTTAATTTTCTTTCCATGATTTTGGAGAGTACTTTAGAAGACGTGCTCAATAGAGTGATGCCACTGTAATTTTCACACCTTAATTTGGCCCCCTTTTTGTGTACAGGACATATCATACTTTTTCGCCAGTCATCTGGTAACTCCTCCTTGGGCCATATTCTGGATATTAGTTGTTGCAGAAGTTATTTAGATAGAGATCTTCGCTCTGGGGCTAACCTGCTGGTATTCTATCTATTTCAGGAGCCTTATTTTTTTTGAGGTCCCGTACTGCTGCCTGTACTTCATCTCTGATTGGTGGTAAGACAAAGGCCTCTTGTTCTGCTTTTGGAATGTTCACAGCTTCAGTCGTTATTGGGGACGCTGTAAATATTGCAGTCATTTGTCTTCAATACCAACTGGGTTGTCTATGATTGGTCTTTGTGTATTTTTGCAAAGACTTGTTTGTTGATTGAAACCGTCTCTGTGTTTTTTAAAAGAAACATACGCTAATGAGACTTCATGTAGTGTCATGTTTTCATATATATGTTTGATTTTGTTGTTGATGGTCATTCGTTTCTTTCTTCTGCTGATGTTCCTTGTTCACAGCTCTTGTAGATGCAGTATTGGAACTTGACCCTTACAAGGTATGAGTCTAAATCACAGGCAGTGCTGCGAAACGAGTGCGTTTCAAGAATGCTGGCGGCAGCTCGTTTTTGTATGAGAACATATGTGACCTGGTTGAATATGCAACCGTCTGACGATGCCCACATTCTCTTATGCATGTATCGATTTGGGAAGCATATGGAGCTTACTGTGAAGCCTCTACTAGTAGCAAAGTCTATTACGTCTTTTTCGTTGTCACTCATCTCTGTATGGAGGCTGTATTCTCCAGTTTTTTCTCGATGTGCCGTTTCTCGGCCAATTTTTGCATTGAAGGGACAATTTTAATGTCATTTGATGACAATGCATCGACGGTGCATTAAAGGATATTCTAAAATTTCTCCTTGATTGCCTCTTCCTTGCCTTCTATAGGCACGTAACAGCTGATCAGCCTGGTATTAAAAAATTTAGTCTTAATACGAATCACACAGAGCCTTTCGTTAACGGGCTTTAAGTGGGTGATAATTTGCTCTTGATACGAATCACACAGAGCCTTTCGTTAACACCACCCACAACGAAAGGCACTCCAAACTCAAGACTTCGTCGCAGTTTTTTGTTTTTAAACACGGTGTGCGTACGCATGTCAAATATGTCTTCACTATGCCATCTGATTTTTGCAATGTGAGGTTGTTGATTTTATATTACTTTATTTCATCCAGAAGTTGTCGCAGTGCACCTGGTCTGTTCAATGATCTAACATTCCAAGTTCCAAAAGAATAGTCCTTTAAACGTAGTGATAGTCGTTACCGTTTATCTAGTCCGACTTGAGGCTGCTGTCCAGGTTCCATGCGAAGTAAATACCAAGTGAAGAATTGTCAGCGCTTCGACTTAGTCGGTTTTGGTCTACAGGTAGTATACCAGATACCCACCGGCTAGTCGGTTAGGGCATCCTCTATCCGCTACCAGAGGACGCTTCCATGGAGGACTGAAAGCGCCACATGGTCACAAGAGCAATAACTAATTTTTGTACCTTTTTTGACTTTTGTGCGGCTTTCATTTTTTTCAAAACCGTTCTACTTAAAAATCTTATATTCTAAGCTCCATTACACAGTCAAATTTCATTCAAATTGGAGCCATACTTTAGTCACATTAGAAATCACGAGTACAAGGTGCATTCCAAAATAAACGACACTGATGTAAAATAGAAACGAAAGGAGCTTTGTTCTGATAAATTCGAGTTTCTTTATTCAAAATAGCCTTCTCTGGCCTCGATACACAGTTTTGCATGATCCAAAAGCTTTTCGAAAGATTGTTTCAGGTCATTGACTGGAATATCCTTTAAGATGTCGGTACAAGCCTTTTGGATGACCTCTCCGGACACAAAACGTTTTCTTTTCATGGCCAAATGCTATTTTTCGAATAGATATAAGTCACAGGGAGCCATTTTAGACGAATACGGTGAGTGATTGATGATTAAAATGCGAATTCTACTCAAAAAATCAGTCACAAGAGTGGAGCAACTTTTGGGCATCAGTTAACTTGTGCGGAACAAAACGTGCACAGACCTTTCGTAAGCCCAAATGATCGGTTAAAATGCGATAAATCGATGTTCTGGAGATATTCAACGATGAGTTCGGCTCATTTTTGATAAATTCACGCACAATTTCGATGGGATTTTCGGTGATCACTAATTTTGGTCGGCCGATATGTTAATCGTCATTTATGTCCTTAAGGCCATATCTGAAATGTGTAAGCCACTTATGAACTTTGGCACGAGATAAAAAATCATCGCCATAAACTTTTTTCATCAATTCAAATGTTTCGGTAAATGTTTCACCGATTTTAAAAGAAAATTTAATATGAGCTCTTTGTTCGAAACTCATTTTTGTACCGATGACACAAACATACTGTCACTTTAGACGTAATAACTTCGCTTCCGCTGAATCGAATGTCACCAAGCTTTCACCGGAAGTCAGGTAGAGATGGAGCTTTCCAACGAATTATCTCGTGATAGATGACGCCACCAAAAAATAATTTATGACAAAAGTCTCATCTATTTTGGAATGCACCTTGTACTTGTCTGAAATTGGCACCATTTCAAACTAATGCTCAATACACCTTTCCTGAAAATTTGGTGAAAACGAATATAAAATGCTACCACTAACGTGGTCACAAATTGTTATCAAAAAGCATTTGCACTTCTAATTTCCATAAATTAAAATTGATTTACTTACACTCTTTCTCAATCGTTTGTCCTTAATCAGCATCGTTCTATTTAATTTGATTTTTGCAATCCGGTCCTCATTAACGGCCAAATCCGCAACATACATCAATAAGAACATGTCCAATATTGCAACGAAAATGAAAAAGCTTCGCATTGATTTCTCGCTTCGAGGAGAAGTTGGAACCATCAACGCAGTATAAACGGCAAAAATGGTGAATAACAATCCCACAAATCTCCCAGCAATTGTAATAAGGATGTGAAATTGAAAAACACTTTTGATTTTTTCCGTAGTTTTTGCGATTTCAAGATGAACCTTGGCAAATGTATCAATTTCATCACTGAAGGTCCCGTACTTTTGAATCATAATTGATTTACTGGCATCTTTGCTGTTCAAAGCTTCCTTGATATTCCCCAAACACTCGTCTAATCGACTGTTGATTTGTTTCATCATTGATACCGCAATAAGAATTCCAACGTACAAGGAACTAAGAACGTTTAACGAAACATACCACATTACATCCACCATCAAATTGGAAACCCTTCTTAGTATGGAATGAGATGACGAGATTAAAATTGCAATTTCCAGAAATAGTTGCAAATAAATCAAAGCTTCCCTGAGCAGCAGCAACAAAACGACATCCTTTTTGAACATATCCGTCGTATTGAAATGATCCACAAATAATTTCAAATAGCTCGAAAAGACTTGTCCAAATGTTTCTTTGAAGACTATTTGGTGGAAGTAGCTGAAAAGCATCACTGCAAAGCAATTCAAGTATGAAATAAACACTGTAAATAGGAGGTACCGGCTGAATCCTTCATCTTTGATCAGAGGCTCAGCATATGAGTACAAAGAAATTGGTCCGCATAAAACCCAAAAAACACACAAAAATTTTTGATAGATTGACGTCGAGGCCGGAAGGACTTTACAATGAGTGAAATCAATATTATGCACTAAAAGTCCACAAAATTTCAACACTATGTAATCCATACGAAGAATATAATAAACAATTCGGTTCAGGCTTTTGACCATTTTTAATCAAGGGAATAGGGCGACTGTGCAAAAGCGAAGGGTTGACGAATACATGCATGCTCGGCACAAATTATAATTGTGTTTACACTCCCACGCAAATAAATAAATGTTGGGCAATGACTTTCAATTAATGCATTCAATTATTTTAATTAATCAACTAAGTGGCGGTATTTATTGATATTTATTTATGTTGGACATAGAATTTGATTAGTTGCGTTAACTCAGCTTGAATTGGCTTTGAGTGTACTTTTCATATAGCGAAAATAATTGAAGTGATTGGAGACTACAATAGGACCATACAGAAACAGCGTTTGCTGCTTTTTTGCTACATTCTTTCAAAAGTGCATTAATTAAGAAGCTGGTATTTTGAGTAACGACACTAGATATGCGAACTTTAACATAAGTTACCAGAGGTTTCAGCTGATGTCTTTCTGATGACGTGTTCTAGCGCAACGTTTAAAAACAATGGGGCATCTCCATCCCCTTGTTTTAAGCCTGATTCTATTTGGAAGCTATCCGTTAGTTCGTCGTTTACCTTGACCTGGGGCTTTGTGTTTAACATCGTGACTTTAACCATTCACACTAGTTTTGTTGGGGTGCCAAAGTTAAACATTATTTTGTACAGTGTATTTCTGTCATCCTGTGTATATTTTCCAATGTTTAGCGCTTCCAAACTATCCTCAATTTGTTTGTTCTCCATTGAAACGCTGTTCCTTTTTTGTTCGAGAGATATACGATTATATTTTGGGAGTAAGTTGCTCTCTTCTTCAGTGTCAATTATTTTTTGAAGTTACAAGGCATTTTCGGGGATCATTATACTATGATAAACTAAGTTCTAATCTTATCTTATTTTGACCGTTCGTTTTGTTTGTCCAATATATACTTTATCACAGTATTTGCATTTGATTTTGTACCAGACATCTCTTTTTTCTTCTCACTGTCCTTTGCACTTGTGAATCTATTCTTTATTTGCGACTAGGCGCTGCTTGAAATTAGCTGGATGTATACTTGCTTGAGTAATCTGCTTAAGCTTCTTATTAGATCAAAATGCACGACCACTGCTCTTTATTATTCTCTTTGTTGTTGTCTTCTGGTTTGAGTGCAGAGCGTAGTGAAACTATCCCATGCTCTTCTTGCTTCCATTTTGTACATCATTCCTAAGATTGTGTTAGCTTCATACCCGACTTTTTTCGCTATATCTAGAATGCAATTTATTTCTTTCATTTGGTTTTCCATGCTCAATTGTACTAACAGCAGCCTGTATATTCAAGCTCGTAAAGGTATCATTTTTTGTGAGTACACATGTTTTGAAGTCCTTTTTTGTGATAGGGAGGTGAATGCCCATTTAGGCATACAGTATGGAACTCCCATACTCGCAAGAAGGCAACTGGACTACCCACTAAACACCTCCCCTGTCAACCTGAGAACCCAGCCTAGAATCGTTTGACACATTACCTCGGGCCAGATCTCGTCTTGTTAGGCCGTGAAGCACCTTCAAACTGGAGGATCCCTCTTCTAGCGGGAGGGTAGAGGAGAAGAGGAAGTGGCAGACAAGCGATCCCCAGCCCCAACACCCACGGCTGCTGTGAGCCCCATTTATCTTTTAGGACTGACCGAGCATAATGTTCCATTTATCAACCGATTCTAGCATCACCGCGACTATATTATCCAGAATGAGCTCTTCCATCTCCCTGTAGAGGTCTCTTTGCAGCCTGACCCATTTCGTGCACGCAAAAAATGTATGGCAGGCATTGTCTTCCTCTCCTGGGCTATTTCGACAATTGGGGAACTGTGGCTTACCAATCTTGTGCAGGTAAGACTGAAAATACCCATGCTGCCTCAAAAGCTGGGTCAAATAGAAGTCAGTCTCACCATGCCTTCGATTAACCACGGTCTCACATCCGAGATGAGGTGCGCAGTCCACCTTCCCTTCGTACAATTCACCCAAAACTGCTGCCAATTGTTGAGTGAGTGCTGTCTCTCTCCGCAGACAACCATCTCCCTCGCATCCTCGTTTCGATGCAGATAAATAGAATGGCGCTCTCTAGCAAGGAAGTCGACAGGTATCACGCCGGCAATGACTTTCACCGCCAAATCAGAGACTGTCGGATACGAAGATGCAATACTCAGCGCTCCTCTTCTTCATACATGTGCCAGGCGTTTTCCGTAAACCTCTTTACTGAGAGCGTCGCCCCACACTTTTGCTCCGCACAGTAGCACAGGCATTCATCAAGAGGCGTCTTCTTGATGGGCAGGGTATCCATACGTTGGCCATGAGTCCACTTAGAGCCGATACTCCTGAAGCAGCCTTCTCGGCCGTTGCCCTGATTTGCTCAGAGAAACTCATCTTCGAGTCGAACAGTAGCCCCAAATACTTCACCGCTGGTTTCGATTCGATTTGTACATCTCCAATACTGACCATCCTTACTCTAGGGAGTCTCTTTTTTGTCAAGATGACCACTTCGGTTTTCTCCAGTGCTAGACTGAGCCCACGAGCAGTCATCTAGTCCCTCACTGGGCGCATTAGCATACCTAGCCTAAGTTACGCTTGTTCAACGGTGCGTCCAACGACCAGAACCGCAACATCATCCGCATAGCTGATCAAGCGCGACTCATCTGGCATCTCCAGTCTCAGTAGCCCGTCGTAAACATGTTCCACAGGTTTGGGCCAAGGATAAGTCCCTGGGCAACACCCGATGTAACAGCCATCCTTCGTTCACCCTGTGTTGTATCGTAGAGCAGGCTTCGGTCCTTCAGATAGGCTCTCAAAAGCCGCATTTGATATTCCGGAACTTGAAAATGATTTTCCAGTGCATCCAGAATATCCACCCATCTAGCGGAGTTGAAGGCGTTCCTGACGTTGAGTGTCACCAGCAGGACGATCCGTCACTTGGTGCGACTATATTCCTCTGCCTTTTGGACCGCGCTCACCACCTCTACAATCGCACCAATGGTAGAACGTCCTGCTCTAAAGCCGTACTGCCGAGGAGATAGGTCCCCAGAAGCACGAATTGCCTTCCCTTGATGAGTTTCTCTAGCACTTTCCCACCCATGTCTAGCATGCATAACGGGCGGTATGCAGATGGCAATTCAAGATTTCTCTTCCCCTTGCTGATCAGCATGAGCCTCGCCACCTTCCATCGTACCGGGAAAACCCCGTCCCATAGGTATGCGTTGAATGTGCGGAGCAGCAAGTCAGGACAATGGTGATAGACAAGCCGCAACAGCTCAGCCGAAACATCATCTGGACTTGGAGCCTTCCTCGCTTTTCAAGGAGAGGACTGCCTCCTCCAGTTCCAGCTGTGTGAAGTGGATGATCGACTACTGTTTCACCATGGACAGCGTCAACATCGACGGGATGGACGAAGAGTGCCCGCACTATCTCGCCCACCTTTTCCGCATTATGCATGCAAGGCTTCCGTAGGACGCCAAGCCTCCGTATAACTATTTTGTTGCGAAGGCCCCACGGATCCTTGTTCACACTTTCCACTACGTGTTGCCAGTAGCGAGCCTTGCTATTGTTAATCAATTTGCGATGGTATTTTCTGGCCGGCTTACATGCTGCCACCCGGTTGCATGCCCCGTCACGGTTCCGCGCCCGTTGAGCCTCATGTCGAAGCTTGTGATACTCCCTTTGCTTTTCAGTGATTTTAGTTGACCTCCAATACAATAGGGATTTGCCGTGCCAAGGTTATCGACAGGGCGAAGAAGCGCAGCAAGCAGTTGTGATGATGCTCATAGTTGGGTTCACCACGTCTTGAGCTGACAATTTTTTGGTCCCCTCCGAAGCTCCCTGCAGCTCCTCACCTGCTGTGAGCACCTCGACGAACCTCTCGACGTCCATCTTTCCGATGTTCCATCCAGTTGTAGAAAGCCAAGAGCACGGGCGTTGGGAGAAAACATCACTGATCCCAAGAAGGATGCACTGATGATCACTGGCTGAGTAGTGATCTAATACTTTCCAATTGTGTATCCTCCATACAAAGGACTCCGAGGTGATTGTCACGTCTGATCGTGTTCCCTCACACCCAATACGGCGGAAATTCAGCATATTTCCAGTGTTTAGTATGACGAGTGCCGTCTTGGCAAAATTTGTTTTCCAGCGAATCTGTTTGAGGCATGCCCCATTCGATTGCTTTAGCGTTTAAGTCTTCCCCAACAAGCACGTTGCCATCTGCGTTCAAGACAGCACCCTTCAAAGCATTAAACTTGGCTTGGAAAGATGATATCGGTTCGTTTGGTGCTAGTTACATACTAAAGAAGGTGGTTCCTGAACACCAAACCCACACGAAACCATCCCCCCGTCCACAACTCTCCACTTGGAAATCACTGTTCTGAATTCAAATGGCGGTAGTACCAGTTTCGTCAGGATACCATAATGCAGAACTTTTATCATGGCGTTACTTACTCAACAGCAAGAAGTCGGCTTTCATATCCCTCGCAAACTGCTCAAGCATGTTTTGGGCGGTTGAATTGCGGTGTAGGTTTAGCTGCAGTATGCGGGACATCGAAGTTTGGATTTTGCCTTGGCTAGGGCTCGCTGTAGAACCCGGCATTTTTCTGATCCCAAAACGTGTCAAAAATCAGGTTTTCGATCAGCATCCTTGTAAAGAATACAATGTGCCTCCTTCATACACTCTTTTCTTTTATATCCCATTTCACCATCATAGCGAACTCCTATCGGATCCTTTGCATACTTGCGCGGTGTGACCATAGCCAAGGCATTTAAAATATTGAATAGGCGTTGCTCTTTACCGTATCCTACAGACAACCCACCCTATTCGTACTTTGCCCTTGTTCATAAATTGTTCAGCGTCCTTTTCGGTCAAGTCAATGATGGCCATGCATTGTCTCCTATTGTTTTTTGGTGTCAGCCTCACTTTGATCCTTCCCACGCTAGAGAACTCCCTTTTGATGGCCTCTTCTACCTCTGCTTGATCCGCGATGCAGTCAATGTCTCTTATTTTGATCATTGCCATCAGCTTGAGTGAGGCAATAGTTGCCTTTTTGCCGAGGACTTTCTTTACTGCGTCGCATAATGCTTCCTTATTGTTGACCTCTGCTCTTAATTTGACCAGTATGTGGCCCAACCGCATTGGTCGTACTGCTTTAATGGCAGTGTTAGTGTCTTCGGGTCTTATGTTTCCCCTGATGTTCCGCAGCACCTCCGCGTAGAATCGGCCATCTTGGGGTTTTACGAGCAGTGCCTACTGCCGGAGTCTTCGTCGGGGCTTCTGTCTCTCCTGTTTTCATCAGGTCTTTTTTCTTGTTAGGCGCCCGCACGAACTTTACTTTCTGGCACTTTTTGAAGGAGTTTCTTTGCGGCTTTCTTCTCTCCTTTTGTAAGTACTGTCTGGAACACATGATTCAGTGCTCCATGCCCATTAAGTGCCTCTTCCTTCCTTCTTCTATCCCGATCTCCTTCGATTGGGCTAGAGGCCGTTCTTTTATTGATTTTTGATGGTGGAACTATTTGCACGTGGCCTTTAGATTTCACCCCCAGCGCTTCTTTGGCCTTCTGCTCATCTTCGACCTTTAGCCAGCTCTTCTAATAGTGCCCTATGCAGTCTAGGAGCTCCTTTAGTTCAAGAAGCCCAATCTTTATAGCTTTGCTGATTCTTGGGGAGTCGCATGCAGATTGTATTCTTTTCAGAACATCTCCCGGTTTTCGGAATAAATTTTCATCTTCGTGTCGCTAGACGGCAATTGTACTTTGCAACCATCCTTGAGAAAGGTTATCGCTTTCCATTTCTGACTACAGTACTTTCGCTACATTTTCAACATTGGCCTTTACTTTTTTGTCTGGTAACTCGTCTCTTTTCCTGCCGTAATCTCCTCAGTGACTTCAGGATGGTTCGCTATTATTTCGAGATTTACGACCCTTACATCGGTCGCTTCGGTAATGATCGCAGCAGTGACCATCGAATTCTCGATGTTCTTTAGTTTTTAAGTCCTTGGTACGATCTTCTGATTGCCTGTCTTTTTCGGTAGATGTCCAGTTCTAATGTACCGCTCATAATTTACAAGTAGCGAGAAGGTAGTTCATTATTGATCTCTTGTTCAATCGTAAAATTGATATTTCTGTGGATGTTATTTATGATTGCTCCTTATGCACTTTAGCAAAGACTTGCTAAAAATTTGAGTTTTCAGCACTTCCAAGAAATGCAAAATACGAAAGTGTTTCGTCGGTCTCACAGACCAACACGTGGGCTTAGAAAGTTAAGCAAGATATTGCAGGGGATGCTGATTAACGACAGTATTCATGGTGGCTTCCTTTTTTTGAGGAAAGCCGTCTCCTCGTACCTGAAGAAGTAGGGGTTTCCGTAAGGTTCCTCCATAGACAGTACCCAACAATAAGTGTTGGTCTTATTTTTAATGTGATTTCAACAGGTAGCGAGGATGCTACATTACCCCAGATCGTCGAGCTGTTAAACGACCCATTTCCATCGAGGTAAAGCAGCTGGATTCAGTGTTTGGTAAGACTTTGAGCATGCAAATGCCCCTGGCAGTAGGCAAAACACTATCGGAAGGAACCCAGAAAAGACAAACCAAGATAAAAGTAGAGAAGGAGAAAAAATTTACAGTACGGGGGTTCAGATCTCCAGTACCCACGGCAGAGAGTAGTGTCAATATAATAGATATGTCTACAAGCAATCTCGCACCAGATGGATAAAATCCATTCAAGCTTAGACCTTTGTTGGTGCAAACATCGTCAGAACAAGGTTACGAACGTGTGGAAAGCCAGAGGATCCCAAAAGTTCAGCCAAAGCAAATGGCTTCAAAAACAACGCAGGCCCCCTATTGAAGCCTGCGTTGTCAATCCTAGGGTCATCTACAGCGGTAACAACGTTGTCAAAAACAGGGACAAAACAGAGAACAGATAGCCTTGTCCAGGTTGAAACTCCTGTGGTACCCGGGCAAAGCAAAAAATGATACGAAGGTCAGAGCACCATGAAAAAGAAGAGGAGAAAATTCTGCAGGAGGCACCCCATATTCACGTGATGGGAAAAAACATAGAGAATACGGTGGTTACTGCTTTGATTACCATAAAAGTGACTGAAGAAAGGGATTTATACCCCGAAATAATATCGAACCGTCCTGAAGTACACAAAAAGATCACGGCAGCAAAAGAAAGAAGTAACCAGACAAATAAAGTGCCATTGTGTGATTTCACTGCCACCGACGAAAATGTGGCGATAGTAAAGTACTCGAAAACAGAAGCTGATAACATATCGGAAGAAAGTTGGTCGCAAAGTACAATTGCCGAAAAAGCGGGAGACGTTCTAAAAAGAATAAAATCTACATGTGACTCGCTAAAAATCAGCAAAGGTGTAAAGAACGGGCTCTTTGAACTAGAGGAGCTCTTAAATCACATAGGGATCACCAGAGGAGCTGGTTAAGAGCTGAAGAGGATCAAAAGGCTAAAAAAGCGCTGAAAGCTAAGCCTAAGAGACACGCAAAGAAAGCTTCTCCATCAAAAAATCCATAAAAGAATGGTCCCTATCACAATTGAAGGAGATCGGAATAAAAAAGTAAGGAAGACAGTGCTGACAAAAGGAATGAAGAAAGACGCAAGGAAAAAAAAGTGCTAAAAAATAAAGGTCACACAGACGCCCATCATAAAAAATAGATCTGATGCGGAACAGGAGAAAAAAAGGCAGCAAAGAAAATCGTCAGCAAGCGCATAACCATAGCCTCGCAATGATCGAAATAAGAAACATTGACTGCGTCACGGATCTGGCCGAGATAGAAGAGGCCATCATAAGAGAGCTCCCTAGCATTGGCAGAATTAAAGCGAGGCTGCCTGCCACCAGAATACTACAGGGGACAATGCATGGCCATCATTGAATTGACTGAAAAGGACGCTGAACAATTTTGAACATGGGCAAATTAAGAATATTGTGGGTTATCTGCAAGATGCAGCGAAGGGCAGAGCCTCTTTAATGTTTCAAAGGCATTGGCTATGGTCACACCACGCAATTATGCAAAGGACTCTATAGAAGTTCTCTTTGTTGAAAATGCGGTGAGGATGGGACATAAAAGAGAAAAGTGCACAACGGAGGCACATTGTATACTTTATAAGGATCCTGTTGGAATCAGGGAAGTGTCTTGTTTTCCAGGCCCTAGCCAAGGCAAAATCCGAACTTCGATAACCCGCATCCTCCAGCTAAGCCCACACCGCAGGTCAACCGCCCAAAACCTGACTGAGCAATTTGCGAGGGACATGAAAGCCGACTTCTTGCTGCTGAGTGAGCAGCATAACGATAAAAAATTTTTCTATTGGTATCTTCATGAAACTGGTACTTCGGCTAACTGGCCAAGGTAGGGGGACCCAACTCATCAAGAAGATGCCTCTTGATGAATGCTGTAGGGTCAGTACTATTGTACGGCGCAGAAATATGGGGCAACGCTCTCAGTAAGGAGGTATACCGAAAACGCTTGGCACAGGTACAGAGAAGAGGAGTACTGAGCATTGTATCTTCCTAGCGATAATCTCTGATACGACGGCGAGAATCGTTGCAGGCGTGATACCTGTTGCCCTCCTTACTAGAGAGCTAATACATTTACATGGAGCGTAGTGAGGACGCGAAGGAGATGGTTGCCTGCAAGGAGAGACCCTTACCTTTCCCGCACTAAATTGGTAAGTCACGATCCCTCGATTGGCAGTTTTGCCCAGAAGAAGAATAAGACGCCTGCCATTTATTTTTTTTGCGTGCAAAAAGTGGAATAAGCTGTGACGGGAGCTCTGCAAGGAAACGGAAGAGCTCACCCCGTTTATTATAGTCGTAAGGTTGACAAATCGAACTATAACAACAAATCGAACCATAACAACAGTCTGAAAAGATAAAAGGGAATCACGGCAGACGGGGGTGTGAGGATTGGGGGATCGCTTGCAGGGCTTTTCACCTTCCTCTCTCCCCTCTCGCTAGAGGAGGCATAGCAAAACGAGACCTGGCCCGAAATAATGTGTGAAATGTTTCCAGGTTAACAGGGCAAGTTTTTAGCGGGTAGTCCAGTCGCTTGCGAGCATGAAAGCCCCGCACTCAATGGCATTCACCTCCCAACCACATAATAAGAAAACAAGATATGTAATATTTATCATAACCTAATTGCTGCTGCTTCCTATCTCGGTTCTAAGGGTAAAGTTACTATAATGGTAGATAAGTAATAGACCGATAAAGCCAAATCGCAGAGGTGGTACATCGCAAAAATAAGACTTTAGTTACAGAAGTATTGCCTGGGATGGGGTGATGCTATATTAAGTTATTTTTTCATATATTCTGTGATTAATAACCATTTGTTATTCGCCACCAGAAAAAGTCAAATGCCAAAGGAAATGTTCATTTTTCTCTCTCATTACAATGCTATCAAAAACATCCAAAACTATCATCTTTCAAATGTTCCGTGCTCAACAATGCATGCTCCGATGATAGTATCCTTTTCAGCACGATTATATTCACTATTATGAGACGATAACTCATGTTCATGTCATTATTCATGTCTTGTTCATATCATTCTCGACATGTGTTACAATTGCTCATAAGTTTTTACGAGCCTGAATGGAAGTTAGAGTGTCCATATTGCTCTTCTACTACTCTACTTACTCCATTCACTCGAACGAGCGCTATCTACATGTTCTTGCTCGTATGTAGATACGTTTACGCTGTATTTGGTGCTAGTCCTTGAACTAGAATAAGAATGTAATAAGTGCTTTAATACACCACTATTCAGTATCAGATGTACTGTAAATGTTCTCGAAGGATACGCAAAGTACTTTTTGGTTGAAAGCTTCCAATAACCACTAGTGTGAATGCTTTTGAGTGATTGATATTGCAGGATGGAAAATAAATTCACAGCCCAGATATTTGTTGAGTTGTGGATGTGTGCGGATGACCTTTTTGATTTATGACAACGAACCGAGTTCTTTCAATTGATGAACAATGATTCTAGTGGAAAAGTTTATTGATAGTTAATTTAGTTTCTTTGGGGTTTCGGGGTATCTAGGGATGCATGAGCAAACGTTTTTTCCTCAAAACAACTAAATTGATTATTAAATGAGGAAAAAATATTCAGCAGTTCTTTTTTCTGTTCCAGGATCAAATTGCGATAAAATAATATCTTCAAAGACTGCGAAAAATGGCACAATACAATCACCAATGTTCCCGGGGCCCTATCCCGCAAGGACTTTATGCAGATATGAGTTTCAAGGACAAGGTAGAGAAAGAATTCAGGTTGGTGACTGATTTGACTATGTATTTTAGCAGACATGTTAATACACAAGATACGATTATAGATAAAATTCTTTGAATTCTCCCTACCCTCGGAGGGTGACAGCTATGATTGCGAGGAAGCTGACATTCTGCAGGTGCTATTACCAATTCGTGATCGGTATGAACCGGTTGAAACGCTTTGCGGCGATACCATGCCAAAGCCAATAATGTCGAACGGACCCAAAATGCTCTTGGAGTTTCGTGGACGGCAAAGTGGAAAAGGAAATCGTGGCTTTAAGGCTGAATATAAATTTTTAGAAAGTTTGTATATCAAGCTTACAGGTTTGTGAATGTACAAAATTAATTTCTCCACAGATTTTGGTATTATTTCTGGGGAACAAGTGCCCGACGAGGAGTGTTCATTTAAGTTTAATAGTAGCGTGGAAAGGAGCGGATGGTTTCATTCGCCGAATTTCCCGGGAGCCTACCCGCGGAATATCGAGTGTAATTATCTTTTCTACGGTGATTTATACGATCGAATTTTTATACGTTTCACCTATTTTGATGTAGAAGGTATTTTTCCGTAAGTATTTACATTGTTTTCTGAAGAGAGATTATCCACTAATCTCTATCCTTCTTCCCCTAATCAGTTGCGAAGAAACAACAGCTAGTGACTACGTAGAATTTTCCAACTTTATGAGCATAGATCGGAAGTTTCGACGTTTCTGCGGAAAGCGTTCTGGGTTTTCGGTCAGATCTGATGGCCGATTTTTCCGCATAACATTTCGCACCAATGACCGTTTCGACAAGACTGGCTTTCGGGCATCTTATACGTTCGAAGCAGAACAACCAACAACAGAAGGTTCATATACACAAGAAATGAATAGTGCAAGCCACATATTTAGTGAGTAAATTGAGGAAAATTTTCAGGCAAGCTCTAATTAACTAATTACTGCATTGTTTTCACAGGATTATGGCAGCCAACGGTTGTAGTACTACTTGTTTCCTGTGCAATACGAGGAATTGCTGTATTGTTATAGTTAAAAGTGAATTAGTGTAATCAAGTGTGATTAAATTTAGCATAGTGAAATTATTGTAATGTTTTCCGTTGTTGTTTGGTTTTGTGTTAGATTTTGAGAAAAAACATTTACAAGCATGTACAGGTGAATCAAAATAATAATTAAGATACTACAACACTGCTTGGTTTTACTTAATTAAATTTCCATTGGTTCTTTTAAGTGAAACAAGGAGGGCAAGTGGTCATCAACGAATTTTCATTTTCATTACATTTTGCAGACTTAGGATAATGAAGGTTTCATATGATTTGTGAATGAAATTAAAGTCCATGTTGCTTAGATCTGGAATGAAAAAAAGTCAAAAAACTTACACTAATCGGGGCAAGTGGAACCACAAAAATATTCTTCGATCCGAATGGACTATTCAATTTGAGGAAAAGCTAGTCTTTCCATCTCTTTTCTAGTATGTACTCTACTTGTACTCGTAGTATAGGGTGTTTATGCTACTGATTCTTTATTGCTAAGGAAAAATCGAATTACGTGATAACCTCTTGCCAAAGCTAAGATAACACATACAGTGACTCCCATAAAGATCCGCTCAAGTAAGAAATGTTCCTTCTTTTTCAATTTATGCTTCAATTCATGACACAAAAAGAAAAAGGAAATATTATTAATTGAACAAAACATCAGCTCGATAGATTTACTCAAAAAAATAGAAAATGTACCGCAAAATGAAAATTAAAATGAAGGATTAAAAAAGAAGCACAAAAATATGACGCCCCAAAAAGATCCGCACAACAAGGAAACTTTGGCAAACGTGTGCATTTTTATGTAAAAAGAACACATTTGAGTGACCTCTTTATAGCATATCGACTTCAGTGATAAAGTCGTAATAGATCCGGACAGATCATATCTAATATTGATCACAAACCACGTGTTGTTCGTAGCTTAAAGAACGTTGTGCTTTTTAAATCAAAATGGGCAAATACACGTATCCAGAGAAGATCCAGTTGGTGGTTTCTAACCATATGGAAGGTAAAAATGTGGCAGAAATATGTTCGAGCCTCAACATGAAACGTAGAACTGTTTACGACATTCTCCGGAGGTATAAAGAGGAAGGCAGAATAGATTTGAAGCACAGTCCTGGTCGCCCAAAGGTTCTAACGACGCTTGAAGAACGCTCTATCGTCCGGAAAAAAAATCCAAAACTGAGTACACCAAAAATTGTGAGTGAAGTGTTCGCAGAATTTAAGAAAAAAGTAGGATGTGAAACAGTTCGACGAGTTTTGAGAAATGCTCAATACAATGGACGTGTTGCACGGAAGAAACCATTCATCAGCGAAGTGAATAGAAAAAAGCGTTTAAATTTCGCTAAAGAGTTTATATTTAAGGAAGTCAATTATTGGGAGGATGTGATTTTGCCGATGAAAGCAAATTCAATTTTTTTGGCTCGGATGGACATATTATGGTGTGGCGCAAGCCCAATGGAGAATTGAGTCCAATTATCCTCAGGCCTAAATTGAAACACGGAGGTGGCAGTTTGATGGTTTGGGGATGCGTATCTACTCGTGGTGTCGGCGAATTAGTATTTAAAGATGGTATCATGGATTCCCGTCGATATTTAGACATTTTGAAGGAAAGTTTGCGAAAAAGCGCTGCTAAAATGGGCATTTTGGATTCACGCATTGTTCAAGAATGGCAGCTGTATAATTGTCCAAAAGTGGTTCATCCTCCTCCTCAGTCACCGGATTGTAGTCCCATTGAAAATCTCTGGGATGAATTGGACCGTAGAGTTCATAGCACGCCAATTTGTTCAAAAACGGAGCTCGAGAAGAATGGGTGAAAATGGATGTGGAATACCTGTGGAAAATCATCTCCAGTATGCCAAATCGATTAAAATGTGTCATTGAACAAAACGGACATGCAACAAAATACTAGCTGACTAAAATTTTTGTTTATTTTTACAATTTAGCTCATGAGCGGATCTTTTTGAGGGATGATATTTTCTGTTTTTTCATGGAATTTCCTTTTTTTGGTATATTTAAAGTGAGAAACTATTTGATTTGTGTGATCTGTAAGACTGTTATATTTTGCTCATAATAAAATGTTTAAAAAAATTTTCCCGTTTTAAATTGCCTTAAAAAATGAGAAAGGAGGAACATTTCTTACTTGTGCGGATCTTTTTGGGAGTCACTGTATATACGAGTATAATTGAAGTTAATATGGTATCTTAAAGAAACTTGGTCATTGATGGATCTAAGATCTTCTGGTGGCTGAAGATCTGTACATATAAATTATTAATCAAAAGGCTATGTAGCATGGAGCATGAGCGTTTAAAATGGCAACCAATTCGATGCTTCAGTCATTAATTTTTAAGGATTATCTTGTTTAAGTCTTAACCACGACCACGCCGAAAATTGTCCATCCTAAGGGTCCAATTTTGGACGACGCGTGCCAGCATACTGACCGGTAACTCACGAATGACACGAGTACCGTCAGCTCCCAAAGCGTTGATTGAAGCTGGTTTATCCCTGAAGACCAGAAATTTTATGTAACTTCAAAGAAAATAATCTGAAAGTGTGATATCACACAATCTTGGCAGCCAATTTACTTGTTCAAAATGTGAAATCATATTCCCACTAAAATGATTTCTCAATAAGTTCACTGTTCCTCTCACTGTATGCGAAGTAGCGCCGTCTTGGTGAAACCAAAGTTCACCGATACCACGGGCTTCAATTTCAGGTAGCAAAAACTCTGTTGTTATGGTAAAAGATTGGTTGCCATTGACGCTTACGTTCTGACCGGACTCATTTTTAAAGAAATATGGACCGAGGTTTCTACCGGCCCATAGACCACACCAAACTCTGCATTTCTGTGGCTGCAGTGTTAGCTGTTGAAGCTCTTCAGGTTGTTCATCAGCCCAAATACGGCAATTGTGTTTACTGACGTATCCGTTGAGCCAAAAATGTGCCACATCACTGAACGAAATTTCGCGATATAACAGCGGGTTTTCATTAAGCTGATTCAGAGTCTATTCACCAAAAACCACGACGCAAACCTACGTAGCCCGGCTTCAATTCTTGCACAAGTTGAACTTTGTGTGTCTTAAAACCAAGATCTTTACTTAAAATACGGCAAGTTGTTGCGTACGACAAACCAAGCTTTTGAGAACGACGCCAAATTGATTCGTCACGGTCTTCAGCCACACTCTCAGCTACAGTCGCTCGCTCTATTCCCTTCACTACGTGCTGGATGTGGTCTAGTCGGTCAAGTATTATCCAATAATGTATGCTGGATCTCAAATTGGTGGATGGTACTGGCTAAAGTGGTTTCGGTATGTCAACGATGCACACCATAAGTTGCTCTAAAAGCAGGAAAAGCATTTCTTACAGAACGCAGATTTTCGTAATATAGCTGAACAATTTGGATTGGCCATTGCAGTGTACGTCTTTCAATGATAATTTGCCAAACAATACTGAATAAAAATTACATTACAGTTTGACAGGAGTCACGTGAGTAGTATATAATAATGCTCCCAATAAAGTTGATCTCATTCATACAATAACGTCCCAAATAAAGTTCATTTAAAGTCGATAGATAGCGCCTCAATAAATTTCATTTAAAGTCAATGGATGGCAATGCAAATAAAGTTCAATCGAACTCAGCTACTGGTGAAATATCATACGTTGCAAAATTTACTGCTAATAGCCAACAATTATCTAGGCTAGAATAAAGAATTCATGGCATTTCAATATCGCTACGCAATATTACTAATTTAGCACCAATATCCGAACCGATGTTAAACTTGGTCGATTGCCTCGAGTTGTTTTTTTACCTTGGTTGGTAATAGTATACGTTACTCACGTGATCTATCAAAAAAGCCCATTGAAACTAAACTTCATAATGAATTACCCTTTATTTTCATCATTATATCTAATCCACCTATCTAGCTATATGTTGGATTACGGCGAAGAAATTTGCAACATTCAGAATGACACCATATGTCAGGACTCCGTGCTTAAGAACAGTTTTTGGGAAAAATCGGCATTCAGTTTAAGTTGCTCTAATAACCAAACTGCGGAGCGATAACGAAGCGGATGGTCATTTGTTTCAATCCTGAGTCGTTTAAATCTTGTAAGCAAATAATCCGAGGTTTTTGTGCGAAATTATTTTCAGGCTCGTGCGACTAATGTTGGGTTGCTGCGATCGATGGCGAGTTGATACTCTCGGATTAAGTCGCACACGCTCTGCTACAGCAGCCACATTCTCCGAGGTGCGCACCGTATGAGTATGGAGACCTTGAGTATTGTCCACTAGTATGCATATCTCATGAACTTTCTTCACAAATTTGCGTACAGTAGATGCAGTGGGTGCCTCATTTCGGCCAAAAATTCTTTTAAAAAAACTCACTGTTTGAGCTACACAGCATTCACTTTGGAAGTAAGATTTGAATATTTTCCAACGTCCTTCAAGCGTAAATCGATTCATTTGTTCCGCAGAAGCTTAATACTGACTCACTAACATAATTTTGAGCGGAAAACAGCTGTCAGTGTCAAAATAACATGTGATTTAAAAAACCTCTATATGGCCCACTCAGTATATTGGCTGCATTTACCCCCTGGCTAAGAACTTGGGCCATATTAAAATTGAGTTAAATAATGTAGATACCGACAAATGTATCTTTAGTGTGAAAAGGTTGAGTATTTCGGTCATCAACAAACATGGCATCCCTCCTCCACGTTCCACGTTCACGAGCTCAGGCTATACTTCAGTAAAAACTGTCACTGACAGTCAAAAACTTATGCTGATTTCCTGGAGTGTGTTGTTTCCACGCTTCATCCAAGATGTTGATAATTTGCAAGCACATCTTAAGAGATACCTGTGCAATTCAAAGAAAATGATAAAACCACGATCCACTGGTTAGAAAACGCCATTCAAGCCTTCGAGACAAGAAACCAAAGCCTAGATCAGGCACTATATTAATACATTTTTCACCCAGAATGCCATTGCAGCTCATCACAGATGCTGCAGAGGTTCCAGCTGGGTCAGTTCTGGAGCAAAAGATTAATGATGAATGGAGGGTAATAGCTTACTACCAACGAAAACTCATTGATGCTAAGCGTAAATATAGCATGTATGGTCGAGAGTTTCTGACTAACTCATCTAGCGTAAAACACTTCTATCACTAGCTCAAACTAGGTTAATTTGTAATTGAAATAGATCATAAGCTTTTAATGCATTTATTCTCTCGAAAATTGGAGAAACCCTCACTTTGTCAAGTGAGACACCTAATCTACATCCACAGCTCGGTACCAACATTGTGTATTGAGCTGGGGAGGTGAACATTATAGGAGATACTTTATCGTGAATCGAATTTATCGTTACATCTACAGTGGGCATAGGCGCCGGAAGGTAATTTTTGGGGGGGGGCAAACCCAATGTGAAAATTTTTTTTCGTACCTAACCCAATAGTACTATTTTTGTCAGTCATGTCAGTTTTGATTTAAAAGTACAAGTAAAAGTTGTAGTGTAGTCAGGGGAATGTGCAACATTGTAAATTATGATCACTGTGTATGCCTTGTTGATCAATTTTATAAGGTTTATTTAAACTATGAGCGCGTTTGCTATTATCTAAAAAATAAGCTCACATTTATTTTTTTTTACGAACATTTATTCATATTTATTCACATTTATTTTTCCAACCTACAGATTGAACAATTTTCGAGGTAGTTAACAAACAAGTCTATATTTTTCCAAAAACAACTAATCTATCATTGCCCGAAACAAATTCTCTCATGACTTCATGTAAATCGATGGCCGCCGTTTCTTCTTTATGAATGTGTAGCAGCGTCACGTGGTTCAATCGTTTTTGGGTCATTGTTGTCCGAAGGTATGTTTTTAGACGCCTCAAAGCACTGAATGACCTCTCTGATGTCACCGCAGAAACTGGGACTGTTAACAACAGTGTGAGCAATTTCAAGACCTCGTTGATAATATTCTTCGTAACAGTCGATACACTTCGAAAAAGATCAGCCAACTCGACGCAAGATTTCAATCGGCATATTCCAGGCAAATTTTTCATCATTTTCAACTGCGTATGGAGGTCATCAATGTCAAAGTCCCCATCATATTTTCCGAGAGCTCTTCTTAAATCTTCTATTGCTGGCACCTCACCTTCACAAGCATCAAACAAAATATTTTCCAACGACTCTACAGCTTTCAAGCTTTTCTGGTCAAATCTCGATTCAAGTTCATTTTTCAAAAGATCTAAAGCCTCAAAAAAAAATTTTTTTCAATCGCGTTTTCATCGTCAAATAAACAGGAGGTTCGGGATTTTCAGTTCGCTCTAATCTTCGTGGCGGTTTTCTTTTTCTTGATTCAGATGGATACTTCAAGTCCAGCTTATCGGCAAGATCTTCAACGTCCTTATAAATATCTTCAAATCTCTCTTCGGATCGAAGGTTGTCAAGTCTTTTCGTTAATAATCTCACCCCTTCCAACGCGCCACTTGCAGTTAGAACGGAGCTTTGGAGAGATTTTGCCAGTTGCTCGCATGGCCCGAAAATGTCGATACTGACGGTCAAGAAAAACATGGTTTCGAAAGAATCCAATCGTAGAAGAAAGCCTCTGATAGAGGCCTTTTTTCAGGCGTTGCTGCACCTGGTTCATTCATGATTGCTCGGAGGGTTTCTCGTACTCTTGGGAACATTTCCTTGTACCTATAAAGAACAGTTACGGTAAGATGTAGTGGGCCGATGGCTTCGGAAAAAAATTTAATTCACATATTTTCTTTATCATACAGAGAGAAAATTTATGGTGGAAGTGAATATTTTAGTATAAACGCTGAAGTAAATGTTAAAATAATTGAAAAATAATTATTGCAAAATTTCAGATTCACACCAAAACATGAAAATTGGTATTGTATTCGCCAAACCACTCTTGAGATCAATCAGCAATATCTACTTTCAGGTTGATTTATCGAAAAAGCACCAATCTCTAATACCTGACTTTTTTTGAATAAATTATTTTTAACGCCTTATTGGTAATTTTTGATAAACGTGTGGATTTGAAATACAATTAAGTGTTAGGAAACAGAATGTAAATCAATTATTATAAGTTAAAAATTACTACTGACTGAAAATAAAATTACTGATTATTCATCCAAAATCACTAGTTAAAAAAGGAAAAGTAAGCCACTACAAATAAGCGATTTTTTAACTAAATTTACCTGACCAAGTCGGTAAAGGTTTTATCAGCTTTCACATTTAGTTCAACTACACTTGAAATTCTTTTTATGATCTTGAACTTGCGTTTTTTGAGAATTTAAGAAAGGATAAAAATATAGGATTTTCTGTGTAGGTAAATAATAATGTATTTGAGAAAATAATGGTGCTATTATATAGAAGGAAAATGATTATTAATTGAAAATATTAGAATATTATTAAAGTTCCGAATATAATATGATTTTCTAATGATATTATTATGAGAATATAATAAGAATAACAATAATAACAATGAATAATACATTACATTGCATAGAAGAAAAAGACAGTTATTAATTAAGAAAACTTTACCTGCGAAAGGATTTTTCCTTCACGCACCATCTTGTCGGGCACAATGGGACAAGTTTCTTCATTGGTTCCAAATTACTATCTTCAGTTATTCGGCAAGGTGGTATTACGACGTTGGCGTACACACTTTGCCTTTTCGCTGATTCAAGGATTATATTGCTTGAATCTTTCACCAATGAAAGCAAGTCAAACATTTCTGGGATGTTTTTGGCGACTTCCTGTAAGGCCAGATCTGCCGCATGGTTGGAATAGTGTACATACAAACACTTTGGTTGCACGTCGGTGATTTCCCTTTGTACTCCTTTTACATGCCCTGACATGTTGCGACCACCATCATAACATTGAGAACTAAGTTTGGAAATTGAAAGATTCAATCTCAAAAGAACATCTCGGATAACAGAAGCCAATGTTTTGCCTTTTGTATCTTCTGGATTTTACATGCCAAGAAACGACTCGTAAATGTGAAAATCTTGATCTACAAATCGAATTCAAACTGAAAATTGTTCACGACCCTCTATGTCTGTTGTGCCATTTGCGATAATGGCGAAAAAGTTTGAGTTTCTTGCTAAATCAGCAATTTTGCGCAGTACTTTGAAAGCCATTATTTCGATTGTCTCATTTTGAACATCTGAACTTGTGTAATTATTAGATCTTTGAAGCCATGAGTGTAATTCTGGAACGCCCATCTTTCGCTCTTCAAGAAGATCTTCAAAGTTGCCACTGCTATGGAAATGCCCGCGAACTGCCAGCCCCGAACGCATCAAATATCTGAGTGTGCTAATAATTGTAAGGAGGCACTTTCTTGCATTCGCTTGTTCAATTTGATTTGCAGATAACAATAGCTTATGAACTGTTTGGGTATTTTCTCGATTTAGTATGATATTTAAGTTTTTGACATGGAATCCACTTTTTTGGTGAGTCAGAAATTTCGTTGTAGCTTTCTTCCAATTTCGGAAACCGATCGATATAGATGCCTCTTCTGCGCCGTTTTTCCAGCTGCTTTCAGAATTTGCGACCATATGAAATGCTTCAATGCAAGAAAAACAAAAAACGCAATCTCTTTCTTCGTTATAATGCAACCACGGGAAACTTGAAAACCACGAATGACCACATTTTCTTCCATTGGTGACCGGAAATTCGAAAGTTGCCGGAGGTTGATTTTTTGCGCCAAGAACAGGAACGCTGTTTGTCACAGCCAGCGATTTCTTCTGAGCTGGCAATCCTTCCACGCCTCCAACTTCTTTCTCATCCATTAATGCATCTGAAATTAATGAAGATATCTTTTTTTTAATATTGCCTGCATTCTACATGCAATAAACTTTTGGTCATCATATAGAAAAATTAAAACAACCAAGCATTGAAGAGAATTTTGGGAAGGAGAAATTTCAGTTACGACATAAAAAAACAATTCATATTTTTTAATTTCGCAATATTTATGTTGGTGTATTTTTACTTGTTACATTTTTAGTTCGTAGTCACAGTATTGAGAAATAAATTCCGATGACAAAAGTTCAACATCTTTGATTGAAAACTTTTTGAGAATATCACATACAAATAAATGCATTTCACAACATTAATTGATATTTTCTGACATACTCGTACATACCTTCATTATCTGAAATCACTTCAAACTTGGTTTTTTACTGAAGAAGAACTGGCACCAAAAAATCAGATATCTTTTTTTGAGCCATTCTGATGCCCATCTAGATTCAAGGAACACCTAAAGTTGCAAGTAATATAAAATTTACATAGTATGTTTCTAAGATTTATATGGATTTCATATATTACAACAGATTTGTTTTCTGCAAATCTTGACTGAATTATACTGAAGGATCATATTTTTTGAACCTAAATTTTATTTAAGGCATTTAGGCAAAAATAAACGATTGCATACTTTTCTTCGATAATAGGTTGGTGAAAAGCAATCGCCAAATAATTAAATGAGTAGTTTTTCTGATTACTGAACCTCATGAACCGATAAAAAGTACAATAAATACAAGAAAAATACTACTCACCTTACAATGTGTAATTATCCATATTAAGTGATTCGATCTTAACCCCACGTTATCAATTTAATAAGCAAGTGGCAAGTGACAACACAAGAGACAACTGATCACAACTGGTGACAACCAGGCTGCTCATAAATCACACGATTTTCACGGAACATCACATCACTGATTCACACTAATTGCAAGTCAAAGATGCTAGACATTTTTCTAGTTCTCTTGCACTATGAATACATATACGGATGCACAGTGTAGAAAGAGAGGTCCGATGGTGTAGAATCCAACTACGTTGAACTAAACTAAGTTGAAAGAGTTGAGCTAATAGCGCCAAATTTTGAACTTTTAACTTTTACTTTGCATAGTAGAAGTTCATTTGCGTATGGATATCAAAGTATATGATCGGATATAAAATAGTTAAGGATGTTAAAAATTTTTAAATTATGAAAATATTTTTTATTTCTCAAAAATCAGGGGGGCAAAAAGCATACTTTGCCCACCTTCTAAAAGTGGGAGCCCCCCTGGCTCCGGCACCAGTGACAGTGGTGTCATCTCATGAACTAGTTGCCAAAAAACAATCTGACATGGAGCTTCAAAAACTAATGCTGAAAAAATTACTTCACTCAGACTTCAAGCATTATAAGTCGAAGATCACGGAAACCTATACCGCAATACATCAGCAGACCAAATCCGGCCCTTTGTTCCAAAATTATTTTGATACCGTATTTGAACATATTTTACATGTGCTCATACCCTGAAGCAAGCATTATGCTAAAAGTCTTGCTAAAAAGTAGAAGTGAGACCATTGTGATCTTCAAATGGTTATTTCTATTGTCTAAACATGGTCGATCGGTTTTTTTAATGACCAGAAGCCATTTCGCTAACTGATTAAACAACATAGACACTCACACTCACCTTTTTTACCACCTTGATGGCGAAATTCGGAATGCTGCAAATCATCACAACGGACCAGGGCACTCAATTTGAATCCATCCTATTTTCGGCTCTATCAAATTTACTGGGCTATAGTGGTATACAAACTTCTCAATCCTACCCAGCATGGAACGAGTTAGTGAAGTGCTGACACAGAACGTTAAAAACATCCACCATGCGTAACGAAGACAACGACAACCGGTCCAGCTACGGTTCAATTGTTTTGCTTGGGCCTTTCTACGCATACAAGGGAGATTTGGACACTAGCAGCATCAAAATAGTGTTGGGAGCAATACTAACTCTTTCTAGAGAACTCCTTGTTGATGGTAGTAACGACGAGTATAAACCGCTTTTGTTTGGATTAGCAATATGCGGGCAAATGTGAGAGATCCGACCGGTGCTAATTAATCAAGGCAGCAACAAATCTACATTTGTTCACTGAGAACTTCGTTCAAGTTCTCACGTTTTTGTGTGACTTAACTCTATTAGGAAGTCAGTTGGTCAGCCCTAGACAGGGCTACACAAATTCAATAAATGATTATCCGAAGTTTTTTTCACAGTCGACATGGAGGTTAGACACGTAAACATCTCTACCGAGAGACTTTAACCGGCCTTCGTAGTCAACACTCAACTACATGAGTGATGAACTTCCACCTGATTAAGAAAGTACGAGACCACCAATGAATAAACTGTAACAGTGAATGCTTCTACATTAAAGTCCGCTGCTCCGGTAAAGGCCACATGACGGAGAGCAAATGTTGATCAGTGCTCGTAGCCAGCTATCAAAACTCACCCTTCAGCGAAACATCATTGTGAAAGCCAACGTCAATCAGGGGGGAGTAATGTGGTAGCACTAACCTGCTTAGTTGAGCACCAGCGTTGGCAAGAATCTTCTTTCTTGATTGAATTGTCAGCGAGTTGGATGTATTTGTAGCGTCTCTGTCACCTCCAGTGGTGGCCGTTAATCAATTCGTTGTCGCGGCGATCGGGCTGAATGTGGTCAGAGCTTCGCGCCGTGTTGGAAGTCTCTCTTGCTCGACATCCATCCACGGAGCAACACGAACGAGTATAAAAATTCCACATAAACTTTGTATATTTTTGTCAATAGAATTTAAGTTAGTAATTGAACATACCTGGTCTTTCATTTCATTGGCAACACGTTCTGTACGAAGACACATCCGTACATTGGTGACCCCAGAAGGTAGTTTTTTAAAATTGTCTTAATGGCCGAGGAAGAGCTTCAGGATGCAGACAGTGGGGCCATGAGCCCAGTACCCAGTCAAGAAATCAGCGCCATCGCCATTAAGCTACCTCCATTTTGGCAAGACGAGCCGGATTTGTGGTTTTTGCGGGTTGAAGCACAATTCCGCACCGGCAAAATTTCCAGCGATCAAGCCCAATTCAACAGAGTGATCGCAGAACTGGAAGTTTCTGTGATTTCGCAGGTGGCTGATATCATCAAGTCGCCGCCAGCCGTAAATAAATACGCGGCATTAAAATCCCGGTTGTTATCAATATTCGGTTTAAAAGAGCACAAAAGACTCAGACAGCTGCTGTACAATTTGGAGTTGGACGACCAACGTACGTCGCGTCTATTGCGCAAGATGCAGGCAATTGCAGGTATCGACATGCCAGAGGTTATGATCAAAGACCTGTGGCTGCAGTGCCTCCCGTCGAATATACGCTCTATTTTGGCCGCCTATGAGCAACAAACCTTGGAAAAGTTGACCAACGCAGCGGACCAGATCGCAAGCTATGAAGCAATGGAAATGCTGGCCAATGTGCAACGTCGTCCCGAGGGTAAATCAACGGAGACCGCCGACGTCGAAGGCATGGAGTTTAAAATCGCAGAACTCCGTTCGGAGATAGGTCGAATTAAATCCAGAGCACACAATCCAAACAACGCACGATGCAAAGCATGCCGCTGTTCTGGTCAACAAAATTCCTCAATTCAAAAGAAACCGACGAATAATTGGTGTAGCTACGACAAACGATTCGGTGCAAGGGCAAGACGATGCCAATCTCCTTGTGAATTCCAACTTGTGACGTCGGGAAACGTATCGAACCGCTAGCCTCATAGGCGAAAGCTAGCGGTTGCAATTCTAATCGCCTACTAGTGTCAGACCCAAGAAGTAAGCTAATATTTTTAAGTCGACACAGGCGCAGACGTTTTGGTAATTCCCACCTCATTACTAAAACGTAACAACAAATCATCATCACCAAAGCTTTTCGCTGCAAACGGTACACAAATCGACACCTTTGGAAAAACTACCCTGAATCTTTCGCTTGGACTACGACGCGACTTCCGGTGGAGCTTCTACGTTGCAACTGTGTCCCGCCCTATCTTGGGAGCCGATTTTCTAAGGAATTTTGGCCTATTAGTGGACATGCAGAATACACGCCTTTCTGATCCGCATTCGCAATCTTCTACACAAGGCCGAGTTAACCGCACGCGCTGCGAAACCGTTTCTGTGATAAATGCTAACAGCCGCTACCACGCTCTTCTAAGGAAGTTTCCAGTATTGAACGACCCAACCATTAGAACAAAGCCAACGGAACATAATATTCGTCAATTTATAGCTACGACTGGCCCACCCGTATCGGAACACCCACGCAGGTTCAACAAAGACAAACTCGCAATCGCCAAAGCAGAGTTTGAGTATTTGTTGGAACAGGGTTTCTGTCGCCTTTCGAGCAGCCCATGGGCAAGTCCGCTTCACCTCGTCCAGAAGAAAAACGGTTCGTTGCGACCCTGTGGAGATTACCGGCGCCTTAACGCAGCCACAATCCCGGATAAATATCCGATGCGCCATATACAGGACGTCACTATAGACCTAGCCGGAAAACGATATTTTTCAAAAATCGACCTATTCAAAACTTTCCACCAAATCCCGGTAGAGGAAAACGACATACCAAAAACAGCGGTTGTTACTCCGTTTGGGTTATACGAGTTCAGAGTTATGACTTTTGGCCTCCGCAACGCGGCTCAGTCGTTCCAGCGATTTATGGACACAGTGCTCCTAGGCCTCAATTTTTGCATCTGCTATATAGATGACATATTAATCGCATCGGAGTCAGAAGAACAACACGTGGAACACCTCCGACAGGTGTTTGATAGACTGGCGAAGTTCGGTTTGAAAATAAACCCTGAAAAATGTTCCTTCGGCGTTAAGGTAATCGAATATTTGGGCCACTTGATCAACGAACATGGAATCCCACCGCCACCGTCTCGAGTCAACGCTATTCGAAACTTCAAAAAGCCGTCCAATGTAAACGGACTCCGCCGTTTTTTAGGAATGACCAATTTCTACCGTAGGTTTTTTAAAAACGCGGCTCAGCTTCAAGCACCGCAAAGTAAATATTTAGCTAAAGGAAAAAAAACGATAAGACACCTATCAATTGGACACCAGAAGCAGAGGAGACATTTTTTAATTGCAAAAACAGCTTGGCGGACGCCACTATGTTGGTCCATTTTAGGTCAAACGAACCTTTAAGACTGGTGACTGATGCTTCAACCCTAGCGGTTGGAGCGGTGCTCGAGCAGAAGCAACAAGGACAATGGCGACCTCTCGCTTTCCATCAAAGGAAGCTCTCCGCATCAGAAACTAAATACTGTGTATACGACCGCGAACTCCTGGCAGTGTACGATAGCATCTGTCATTTCCGTCATTTCTTGGAGGGTGCAGAGTTTCATGTATTGACCGATCACAAGCCACTGATGTTTGCATTTCAACAGCCAGCCGCTAAGGCCTCACCTCGTCAACTGCGGCACTTAAGCTTCGTGTCACAGTTTTGCACAGACCTTCGATATATTCCAGGGTCCACTAACAACGTAGCGGACGCCTTGTCCCGAATCGAAGAAATCACGATGCCCACGATTATCGATTTAAAAGATTTAGCGAGCAAACATACCGAATTGAAACAATTGCTTAATAAAAACGTCACATCGCTCAAACTTAAACGTGTAAAGCTGGATGGAAACCTGGAGGTAATAGTGGATGTTTCCTTATCACGTTCACGCGTTTTTGTACCGGAGTGCGTGTGCCAACGAATTTTCGATACATTCCACCAACCCTCGCACCCAAGCCGTCGCATTACTGCAAGAACAATTGCCAACAAATTCGTATGGGTTAACATGAAGAAGGATTGCCGTGCATGGGCACTTTCGTGTGGGCCTTGTCAGCGCTCAAAGATTGGCCGCCACCAAAGAAATATTCTTCAAGACTTTCAAGTGCCCGACGCGAGATTCCAACACGTTCATCTGGATATCATCGGCCCACTCATCCAAGTACAAGGAAACAAGTACTGTCTAACGATGATCGATCGGTTTTCACGGTGGCCAGAGGCCATCCCTTTGGCAGATCAGACAGCGCAGTCAGTGGCACGAGCATTCTTTAATAATTGGGTGGCACGATTTGGAGTACCGCGAACCATAACCACAGACCAAGGAACCCAGTTCGAATCGTCTCTGTTTAAAGCATTATCCGGGTTCATCGGCTGCGAAAGAAACAGAACGTCACCGTACCACCCAGCTTCAAATGGACTTATTGAGCGATGGCACCGTACACTCAAGGCTGCCATCATGTGCCACAAAAATAACCATTGCTGGCCGGACATCCTTCCAACGGTGTTGTTGGGGTTGCGAGGCACCGTCAAAGAAGATTTGGCAGTTTCATGCGCAGAAATGTTCTACGGGACAACAATCTCATTCCCAGGAAAATTGATAGCTCCCAGCAACACCAGAGCTGAACCTCACGAGTTTATCGTCCATCTTCGCAAGACGATGAGTCAACTGCAACCCGCCAACCCATTGCGGCACGGGTCAAGAGTAACATTTCACAACAAAGCCTTGCCCAACTGCACTCACGTATTTTTGAGAATCGATGCGGTTAAGAAGCCACTCACACAGCCCTACTCGGGCCCCCACAAGGTACTGCAACGAGTTTCAGAGTGGGTGTAGTACTCCATCGACGTTAACGGTCGCAAAGTCAATGTCTCGACAGAAAGACTGAAGCCTGCATTTCTTGAAGTTTCCCAGTCTTCTCCAATAAGAATTGCAACACCACTTCAAGAAAGCCAGGCCTTGAAGAAAGTTCCAGTTTCACACACGATTCCTCCACTCAACCACAAGTAACACACGCACCAAGTTCGTCACACGCAGCAACCACAAGGAATGTATCACCCCGTACGTACAACACTCCTGCACCGACTTGGCGCTGCATTCTTCCACCGATCAATCCTCCGCCGACATCATTAAGGACGTACCCACCAAGTAAGAAACTCCCCCTGCTTCTACAAGAAAGCAGTAAGTCAGTTGCGGCGCTGCGAATTTATTAACGATCTTGCTCTGGGTCGTATCCACTGGTTAGGTCTTCAGATGTAAGCATCGCCGGTGCGTCACACTTCAAGTAATATCGTGACATTAACTACAAGTGTCAACGCCACTCGGGAGGGAGTAATGTAGCGTCTCTGTCGCCTCCAGTGGTGGCCGTTAATCAATTCGTTGTCGCGGCGATCGGGCTGAATGTGGTCAGAGCTTCGCGCCGTGTTGGAACTCTCTCTTGCTCGACATCCATCCACGGAGCAACACGGACGAGTATAAAAATTCCACCTAAACTTTGTATATTTTTGTCAATAGAATTTAAGTTAGTAATTGAACATACCTGGTCTTTCATTTCATTGGCAACACGTTCTGTACGAAGGCACATCCGTACATATTCTTGAAAGACGGAATTCAATATTTAGTGAAGAAAAGTGTTCGTTATTAAGTTAACATGGGGTTTGACCATAACTAAGAATAACCGTACCCATTCCAAACGAGGTAAATAAAAACAAAGAAATCGTTGGAAACTTTTCATTTTGTCCTTATAACATTAGCAGTGGCAAGATCCGCAACTGTTGAATAGTAAAATAAGCACAAATCAATCTTCAAATAACACAGGTAAGACAAATACAAAAATAAAGCAAAAACATTTGAAAATCTCGATTTGTACGAGTTTGTAGTTTATGCTGATGAAATATGCAAGTTTTGAAATAAAGATTTAATATGTCATTTGAACTTTGACGCTAACCAAACATACGACAGTATTGATCGTAATGTACTGTACCAAGTAACGCTTTGCCTTGGTATCTCAGCCAAATTAGTCTACCTTACCAAAATGATAATGACTTTTATAACCTCCTAAGCCTGCATCAATAAACAACTCAACGATGCCTTTGACACAAATATCGGACTAAAGCAGGGAAATAGGCTGGCCCCATTACTTTTCAATTTGTCTTTGGGATATGTCATAGGAAAGCTTTCTGTTAATATAAAAAGAGGTGTTATTTTGATATTAAAAGAAAAATGCTTTTTTTTAATAAATAATCGAATGTTTATTTCATTATAAATAAGAAGGTATGCCGTTAATAACGAAAAATAACATCAGGCAAATGACGACCATGACCACGCTTACAGGACCATATCCTTTTCATGAAATTTTCCATAATCAAATCGCAAAGTGGCTGCCCCATATCCTGGATAGCCTCACGAGTTCCATCTTCGAGATCTTGAATCGACGCGGGACTGTTGGCGTAGACGAATCGACGCGGGACTGTTGGCGTAGACCTTCTCTTTAACGTGGCCCCCAAGGAAGAAGTTGCAAGGTGCTAAATCACAAGATCTCGGTGGCTAATTGTGATCACTTCTTCAAGAGATAACATGGCCCGGAAACTTTTCCCGTACAAGATCAATGGTTTCATTGCTTGTGCGGCACGCAGCGCCGTCTTGTTGAAAGTAAACGTTGTCCAGATTAATACCATCCAAAAAATCATTATTCATCTCTCGATAGCGCAATCCATTCACCGTAACTGTTGCTCCAGCCTCATTTTCGAAAAAGTAAGGTCCAATAGCTCCGCAGGACCATAAGCCGCACTTAACAGGCACACGTTGAAGATGGAGAGGCTTTTCAACAATAACTCTTGGGTTTTCCGAGCCCTTGATGCGACAATTTTGCTTGTTGGTGAAGTCCCCGAGGTGGAAATGCACCTCATCACTCAAGATGATTTTTCAATGGAATTCCAGATCATTTTCATGCATTTAAAGGACCCAATCAGCAAAGACACCTCGTTGTTGATGATCGACTGGCTTAAGTTCTTGTGTCAACTGAATTTTATAAGCCTTAAGACCCAAATCTTTATGCAAAATATGGTGTAATGACGTTTGTGGAATGCCTTATTCCAAAGAACGGCAAGGAATGGACAAACCTGGGTTTTCTTCAACACTTTCGCCTAAATGGCGTTATTTCTGCTTGTAAAATCTCAAAAAATGACAGCTTCAAAAGTCACATCTACCAAAAACGCGGGCTATTCAAAATAACACCTCTTATTTGAAAACCCTTTGAAATATGTACGCTACTATACAAGTCAATTCAAGTGGTAGCCTATGCGGATGACATCAATATTTTGTCACGGTCATTAAAAATTGCTAAAGAATTTTTCCCGAAGCTCGGCAGCGAAGCAAAACTAGTAGGGCTACAAATTAATGAGAACAAAACAAAACTCATGACGCAGGTGAAGAAAAAGACTTCAAGTACACAAAATATCACAATCGGCAAATACAGCATCAAAAATGTGGGCAAATTTGTATATCTAGGCGGAAAATAAATAGAGCCGGTATTGAAAGAGATGAAATATGCCGAAGAATACAGCTCGTATCTATTAGGGGTACGGTTTTCTAACAGACGGCGCAACTTGATTTTGATTCCAATGATTCACATTTCCAAATATGTGTTGGGAAGCTACTGTCATATAGTTTTAGAATCAGTATGTTTCATTTAGCCGAAGTGTAAACAACAATACTTTTTATACTCTGAAAATGTCGAATTTTGTGCCGAATAAAGTGTTTTTGCGGGGAGTACTTCTTCATTGCTTCAAGATGAAGAAAAAGGCTGCCGAAAGTCATCGTATTTTGGTGGAAGTGTATGGTGTGCATGCTCTAGCTGAACGTACGTGCCAGAAGTGGTTTGCGCCGTTTAAAAGTGGCAATTTTGACTTGGAGGACGATGAACGGCCCGGACAGCCAAAAAAATTTGAAGATCACGAATTGGAGACATTGCTCGACCAAGATTCAATGTAAACTTGCAAAATCACTTGGCATCGCTCAACAAACCATTTCCGATCGTCTAAAAGCAATTTTTCATAACAAAGCTTAAATTTTCGAAAAAAAACCGCACGAATCAACCGGTACCCTCATTAACATTTTTTTATTTTGTTCTGACGATCTTGAAGACCAGCTGCATACACAGGAAAACAAAGCTCCAAGTACACAAATCTGTCATAAATCCTGTTTTATGATATGGGTATGAAACATGGACCCTAACTTAAGAATCCGCCAACATTGAATCGCATGGATGAACAACGGATACCCAAAAAGGTATTCGTTGCGAGAACTGAAGGGTGGAGACCAGTGCAGAGCCGAGAAAACGCTGAGCTGACTCAGTCGACGAAGACAGTTCATGGCTGTTTGGATGTCGAAATTGAAGGACGCGGTCAATAGATCGAGACAATTGCAGAAAGCAAAGAACGAAGAACAAAATGTCATTTTGGATGGATAGAGAGAGAGATCTGATTCTGTAATTTTGCGGAAATTGGACTTGAAAGTGCTAACAGTTAAGTAAGCTTTTTCTGCAAGCAAAGAATGTAAACGACAAGTTAAATTGAAAAAAACAGAAAGCCAAAGACTGAAAATGGAAAAGAAATTATTGGCAATTATAGAAGCTAAAGAAATTAAAAAAAATCGTCCTTGTTTGAAGCGAATGTCTGATTCCAATTCTAGTAAAAACGAGATGCAGGAGGTGGAAGACACGATTTTGACCTTCTTAACCCTGAAAAAATAAACATTAAGTTTTTCTTTCTTATTGAATTCGAAAAGAAGATATCTATTGTTCATTATGTTGGCAAAGTTCTTTGAAATAGAATTTAACTGAATAGCAAGTGACGTGTCTCAGAAGAAATCAAAGGGCTAATGTTTTTGTATTTTCAGACATAGAAGACATAGAAAGCGTTGATTTTCGAGATGTCGTTTTACACTTGCCAAAAGCAAATTTTTCAAGAGGCACTGCACGAACATCATCCATGTATGTTTTTTCCAATAATCTATGCAAGTGCAATCAATGCGCAATAAAAGAAGCAACAGAAACATTTTTAATACATAATACTCAAATTGGGGCAATCTAGGAAAACGAAGAATACGACACTGGCCATTTTAAAAAAAAACATAATGAAGAAAACTCTGCAGATGGTGAATGCAAGCTCCAAATGCAAGCAACAAATAATCAAATTCCAAAAAGAAAATAATGAACTAAAACTAGAGGTACAGTCCCTAAAAGATCTATTCAAGGAAGGGATAAAGCCTCAAAAGACGCAGCCACAAAATCAAATGCAACAGGTGACAAAGGCGAAAAAAGTACAAAGCAAGCAATTCCAGAATATGTTTTAAGTGCTGGTGGCACCAATCAGAGTCAAACTATTTTGCAGCGCTGGAGGGATTAACCGAAGAAATAGAAGTTGAAGAAAGCATCGAAGGTAATTCTAATCAAGATAATGATAATGATGTACATTTTATTCAGTATTTAAAATTAAAACTAAGGAGAAAAATCAGCTTGCAATTCTGCTGGTCCTCTGAAAAAGCCACCAAATAGGTAGGTAAAGTTCCGCCAGTCAATGTGTTTGGGCAAAGTGGAAAAGATATGGTTTGGCTATTGGCAGCCGAATATAAACTATCCAATTTCAAAAGCGAAAGTGTTAATGCTGTAAAATTAATTCTTACAACGAAATCACTGGCTGAGTTCAAGTCAGCTAAAAATGCACTGAATTCCGGAGAGATTCCACACATTGTGATAAGAAGGTCAACCGCAGAAAAGAAGAAATTGCCACTTTACCTGGTACTAATTACAAATAAATGCAATCCAAGTACCCTTCAACAAATAAGGTACTTGAATTTTAGAGTGGTGAAGCGGAACGCCTCCAGAAAAGCGAAGTCAACCAGTGTTACTGGTGTCAAAGATTTGGTCATTTGGCTACCATCTGCATCATGCACTATTCGTGTGTCAAATACAAAGACGTTCATGCTCCCAGTGAGTGTAAATTGGCTCAGACTGAGCCTAAAGAAAAATTATACTAATATGTTCTCAAGTTCAAGGAGGAGCTCAATTGCTTGTTTGAAGTACTCGAATTGAACAAGCTGCACAATTATTATTTTCTTGCCGGTGACCTGAATGCCAAGCATATATCAAGGTGTACTTCGGAAATCATGGTTGGCAGAGAACCAAATTGAATACAGATACAATCTATTTGGGTCGGACTTCCCAACATACCCTAGGACGAATTCATATTTTCACATCTGCATTGCTTATGCAAGACTTGAATTTAGCTTTAATAGTCCTCAACAAAAACTGCAGGTGCTTCCTTATGATAGCAACCACAACGCAATCCAATACCAGCTCAACATGAAAATTATCGGTTGAATTTAAAAAAACGGATTAGGGAAAGTTTCAAAAGAAGTTTAATCGGGATTACCAGGAGTGATGTCCTCTTTCTGATGATGGTAACGCTTCTTGAATGGTTCCTAATGACAAAATCTAACTAACAATGAAACAGATCTCTATTTGTCTAAGTTAGAGAAACTGACGTTGGAAACGATTGAAAAAGCAACTGTCGACACGCTTTCATCCTCTGTTACAAAAATGAAAGACATGCTGGCAAATGCAGAAGAGGAAAAAGCGCAACTTTTAGCGGTTGATGATGTGGAACAACAGCCACTTTTGCCTCTGAATCGCAGCCTTTCAAACCCATTACCATTATCGGGTTCGTATGTCAATGTGGATTTCGCCGAGACTAGAGACTTTTGTAACTCTCCAATTGCCGCATGTGTCCAATCTTCTTCGACAACACGTACAACGAGAAGCAAATCGAACCCACCAGTCAAAAATGGTAATAATCAATCCATGCCAGTCACTAATCGTCTTCTTCAAAGCGGAATGAACCAAACATCAATTCAACACCATTTGCTTCGCGCCAATAACAATTCAAAGGAGAACCTTCTGCAAGCTCCCAGTATTCCGCTAGCAAATGCAGAACAAACATTTCCTTGCTCGTCGAACTCTACACCAATCTTACGTTCTGGTCTCTCTTCAAGAGTGGTGTCACCTCCGCTTCAAATACTTATATCGTGTCTTGCTTTTGATACTCCCGTGTCTGAAATTACAGAGCATATTGTGACGCAACTACGTTGCTCTCCGCAGTATTTGCATTGCAAAAAGTTAACGCGAGATAGCCAAACAAATCGTATCGTGGCTTCATTTAAAATTACAGTTTCATCTGATATGATTCCCTCCGGGAATTCTCGTGAAACGTTTCGAACGCCAGTCACGAAAAAATTTTCGGTCGTCCGGTAGACCTCAAGCGAGAACCTAAATAACCATACTTTTAGTAATTACGTTAATTTTTACTATCAAAATGTCCGAGGTACAAGAACAAAGCTGGACACAACCAACCTTGCATCCCTTCTGGCTAATGATGACATCATAGGCTTAACCGAAACCTGGCTTAATGACGAGATTGTTCAAATTTATTTATTTATCAAACCTAACAAGGTGTTCACACAAAAATAAATACAAATACATTTCCTTATGAATAAAATATAACATATAGTAGGGTAAGATGGGGTAAAACCGCCAGTAATATTTATTTGACGATGTCAAACTATCATTTATAAAATGATCAATGAACCAAACCATATTTCTGAAAGTTTAATCCCTTGGCTGCATAATTCATTCAGAAAGTTTTTATGTAGCTTTTATTTTAAAACAGTTGTGATCATTCAGAAGAAAAGTTTAAAACGGCGGTTTTACCCCACCCAGTGGGGTAAAAACGCCATTCTGGTTTCAGTGTAGTTAAGTACCCAAATAATGTCAAAAACTTCTGAGAAAATTTTTTATTCAATTCAAATGGATATTACATGTTACAACGAATATATAAAAGTAAAAATAAGAAATTGAAATTTAAAAAAATAGCAAGGCACAATTAATCCTCTGTGTCATCGCTGTCTTCTACGTAGTCGATTTTTTTTGGTCGACCACGCTTGGGACGTTGGCAAGAATTTTGTGTCATTTCGTTCTCGTCTGCCTCTTTTGAAACCCGTTTTGAAATTTTCTTTTCTGCTCGTGCAGCCGCAGCCGTCATTTGTTCTTTCTTTTTTCTCGCATTCGCTTCTTGTTCCGTTCGCAGTGTTTCCATTTCATTTTCATCGGTCAAAATCGCTGTTTTTCGGCGCTTTCGGCCGCGGTTCGTGGACTTCCGAGGTGCGGCTTTTTGGAAGGGACGCAGTTTTTCCAAAACTGCGTCAAAATTGATTTCTCTGTCGTCCTCTTCCGGCTCTTCGACTGACTCGTTTGGGGTCCTCGGGCGTTGAGGCTCATTTTCTAAGCGATCAGTGATTTGAGACGGCAAAAAATCGATTTCGGTGAAAACGTTTTCGTTCAGTGGACAAATTCCGGTGATTCTAAAGCCAGATTGGATGTTCGAAATCGAAGCGCCCTTCTGAATTGGTTCACGAGCGATGCCAGGGATATCGTGCATTGTAATAGTTCTTGCAGCATTTTCTGGTGATCGCATCCAGTTGTCACATGCTGCATTGAAAAATTTCTTTATAGGCCCAAAAACAGTTCTGTCAAGTGGTTGTAATTTGTGGCTCGTATGCGGTGGGAGAGACAGAACAATAATTCCGTTCTCCTTACAAAAATCCAAGCCTGCGATGGTCATGTGTGATTCGTGGTTGTCCAAAATCAAAAGAGCTGGTGAGTCTAGCGTTGGGCGAGCGTATCTTTTGAAATGTGCCAGGTATTTCAAAAATTCCTCCCCTTTCATCCAACCTGATGGGTTAGCTGCTCCGTCAGCTCCGATGCCAGCAGCAGCAAGGAAGTCATTCTTAAATTTCTTTCGTGGAAATACGTAGAAAGGTGGCATGCAGACCCCTCCGGCAGAAATGGCGAGAGCAAGCGTAACTAAAACACCACGTTCAGCAGATGTGATTGAACCTAAATTCCTCACACCACGTTGTGCAACAACTGATAAAGGTTTTTGCACAGTCGTCAAAGCACTTTCGTCCATGTTCCATATGTTTTCGGGTCGGATTTTGAAGCGTTCAATCACGCTTTTCAAATTGGAAAAGAACATGTTAACGTTGTGTTCGTTGAAAGCAGTGGTTCGACCGAGGCTTGTTGCTTGCGGTTTGCGCAAAGATATCCCGGAATGACGAGTCATGAAGCCATAAAGCCAGTCTTTTGAAGCTATACCTGCATCTCCAGGCTTCGATCCATGCCAGTTTTGCGGAAGTCATAAGCAAGTCGTCGAACTGCTGTCCGAGAGAAACCATGAAACATAGCTGCTGCTGTTATGAGATATTTCTCAAGCGATGCCTCTTGGTCGTCAGTAAAAATCTGTAAAATAAGAATTACATGGTTAAAATAGTTTTAAACTGAGAAGAAATGTTATAATATTGGATTTGTCAAAATTATGACTTTACATATTGTTTCAATTGACCAAAATTGTGAATATTTGACACTTTACCTGGTGATGATGGCCAAAATAAGCGTTGTGCGCTTTGTTAACTCGGTCTCGCAAAGTCTCTCGGGGAATCCCATATTTTTCGGCAACAACTACAACCTTGCTGCCCTCCTGAACTTCCTCGATTGCCCGTTAAAATATATTTTCATCAATTTTTGGTTTTTTTCTTGCGTAATTGCGAGGCATGATGCTGAAAAACATTCATTCTCGATTAAAACGAGTTTTTCCGTTATCAAGTTGTGTGGCGTTTTTACCCCACCTTTTCACGGCGTTTTTACCCCACGCGCCAATTTTTTGTCGAGGTTACTTAGTTTGTACAATTTTGGAAATATTGGCTAACTTGATACATGTACATCAGTATCAAGGTTCGTACTATAAGCGGACACTTACCTTTTTTTTTTCAAGCCGTTTATGTACACTTGATTGAGCAATGTTAATAACAAAAATTTTTTGCCACCGTCGAGTGAAACAAAAAAGACGCAATAGGAATTGTCACAACAAAGCAGCAGTATCCCGACCGACTGCAAAAACCACGCATTATCGATCAGAATGTACATTATAAACGGTTACTCGTTTCGGCGATTCATTTGAATTTAAAATCCAAATGGCGGTTTTACCCACCGGCGGTTTTACCCCATCTTACCCTATGTCTTAATAGTTTCTTAAAAATATATAACTATCATAACATCACATTTTTATTGCTTTAACGTTACGAAAAAGGATAGGGACGAGTAGGAAATAGGACGAAATTAACTTGGAAACGGCTGTTTTAAATTAGGATCTTGAGATGGTTTGAGAATAAAGGTGACCTACACTGTTCAAAATTTTGCAACATCTATTTATTGGCTCGTTCTCACCATAGATCGTGGAATGTTTGGTTTCCACCAGTAAACGAGAATGTCGTGTAAATCTTGCTTGTTCGTTCAAGATTATCCTGTTGGCGAGGTACTGAACTTTAATAGTACCCCTGAGGACGTCAAATGCAAAGCAAGAGCCTATCATAGTGAATTCATATTGAATTCATATTAAGAAAAGATAGCCGATTTTCATATGATGGCAAATTATGAAAATTTTGTGGGTCGTACAGGGATTTCAAAGCAAATAGCAAGAATTGTTTTTGAACGGACTCCAATCTCGCTGTATGAATACCGAAAATCGGATTCCAAACGACACTAGCGTATTCGAGAATGGGGCGCACTAGTGATGTGTATAAAGTTTTTGTCACCCACAGATTTTTAAATTCTTCAGCACGCCGTTTGATGAAGCCTAGAACTTTATTAGCCCTGCTCTGAACTTCATCGTAATGTAAATCAAAGCGGAGTTTCTTATCTAAGAGGACACCAAGATCTACTATACTCTCAACTCTGGCAAGCTTTATATTGTTGAGGTGATAATCATTGACCAAAATTATATTTTTCCGAGAAAAACTAATCACCTGGCATTTCTCAAGGTTCAGATATAGACAGTTATTATTAGACCACTCCAGGAGGGAATTCATTTTATCTTGTCAGAACAGTGAATCCTTTTGGGATGCTATAACGTGGTATAATTTTAGATCATCCGCATAAAATAAATGTGGTATGTCAGATAACACTTCAGACAGGTCCGATATAAATATGTTAAAAAGAAGCGGACCTAGATAACTGCCTTGAGGTACACCGGAATAGACTTGAATTTCGTTGGATAAATATCCCTGAAATTTAACGTTTTGAGTTCGATTTGATAGATAGGAATCTAGCCAATCAAGCAGGGGGCCGTTGATTCCAAATTTACATAGTTTAAGTGATAAAATCGTATGATTGACACGGTCAAACGCTTTACTAAAGTCAGTGTAAATTGCGTCGACTTGGTGTCCGTTTTCCATTGCACAGAGGATATGAGATACCATAATTGTGAGGTTTGTGATTGTGGATCGATTTTTTCTGAACCCATGTTGTTGGTCATTGAGACGTTGCTCAATGATGGGGGATATTTTAGAACATACTATTTTTTCAATTAATTTTGGGGTTGCTGATAATATGGCAATTCCTCTGTAACTTTCAACTGCTCGTTTACTTTTGTTTTTATATATAGGGGTCAAATGAGAAGATTTCCAGTATGCTGGAAACACGCCGCTCAATAGGGATTTATTAAAAAGTATATGGAGAGGTGAAGCTCTCGTGGACAAAGAAATCTTTCCTCAACACGTCATTTTTAGATATGACCGGGATCGATCCACTTCCGGTAAACGGGATGATGGAGGTGTGCTAATAGCTGTAAACAACCGGTTGCATTGTAGACTCGTCAGTACTTTTGCTCCGTCACCACCAATCGAAGGCGTAGCAGTTCAAATTTCTCTTCACAACTGTTCACTATTTGTCTTCTGTATTTACATTTCCTGTAGAACTCACTTAAGATCGTATGAGATCCTTCTTAGTGAACTATCGAGCTTTATAATTAATGCCAGCTCCTCCTCGCAGTTTTTAATCTGTGGGGATTTCAATATGCCTCTCGTTGACTGGGATGCAGAAGCTAAATCCATTACTTCTTTTGATGACCTTTCTATAGCCTTATCCTCGTTTTTAGCCCTCTGTAGCCTTAAACAATTAAACTATGTAATGAATGCGTCCAAACGCATTCTTGACCTAATTTTCTCTAACAACCCTGCTGCAGATCCTGTGTTCCCTGCTGCTTCTCCTTATGTTAAGCCGGACCCTCACCATCCTCCTTTAGAGATCCGATTATCATTGGATCCAATACGTGGTAAGCCTAAAGAGAAACCAAGTCGATTTAACTTCTTCAAGGCTAACTACGAAGGCTTAGCTGCTGATTTTGACGTCATTAACTGGCAAGCCACCCTCAATCTAGACAACCCCAACCTCGCAACACAGCAATTCTATGCAGTGCTTAACAGCATTATCCCACTACATACACCGACCACACGACCACGCAAAAATCTTCCTTTAAGGTTCACGAGAGAAGTTGAATCTGCTTTGTCCTTGAAGGACTCAGCCAGGAAGCGCTACTTACGTTCCAGATCAGAACTGGACCTCACCGAATTTTGCCACCTACGTACTAATGCAAAAAAAAGTGTGTAAATCCACAAAGTTATCTTATTTGAGAACAATTGAAGCATCATTTGCTAATAACCCTAAATCCTTCTGGTCTTATGTCAACTCTTTAAAAGACTCGCGTCGGCATATCAATGCATTGTCATACCAGAACCACTTAGTCTACAATGACCAGGCTATATGCGACATGTTTGCTGACTATTTCTCCGCCGTCTATAGCTCCCCGACCTCTACTTCGAATGAAAACCCTCAATCCACTCCAGACTTAATTGTTGATTTATACACTAACCCCTTAGAGGTCGCTGAGGTAATTCAGTCCCTGAATTCTAGCAGCGCAGTCGGCCCTGATGGAATCCCTAACATTTTTATCAAATCCCTCTCTTCATCCTTATGTATTCCCCTCGCCCATATCTTTAATTCAAGTCTCGAAAAGGGTACTTTCCCAGACGTTTGGAAATGTGCAAATATCCTCCCCATCCATTAAGCGGGTGACCACTCTCAGGCCTCTAATTACAGACCCATTTCACTCCTATCGTGCTTTGGAAAAATCCTGGAACGCATTGTTCACTGTAAACTTTATAATGTTTTGCACCCCAACTTATCCGAAAATCAACATGGATTTGTAAAAGGACGGTCTACCGTAACCAACCTAGGAGAATTTATCAACACCGTTGCAATCACCCTTGACTCAGGAGGTCAAGTTGATGTGACCTACACTGATTTTGCGAAAGCATTCGATAGTGTGGATCACAACATCCTGATCAACAAGCTCCGCCGTTTCGGCATTCAGGGATCTCTTCTTTCCTGGATTCACTCCTTTCTCTTTCATCGTTCCTGCACGGTTATCTGTAATGGATCTTTGTTACACTCTTTCGTCCCAACTTCTGGTGTTCCACAGGGATCAATTTTAAGTCCACTTCTTTTCAACCTCTTTATTAATAATCTCCCAGCTATCTTCACATCCAACCCCCTTCTATATGCTGGTGACCTGAAGATATTTCGAGTCATTAATTTAATTCAGGATTGCCAAGCTCTTCAGGATGACTTAAACTTTTTGTCCTCTTGGTGTAATAGAAATCGACTTCAACTTAACATATCTAAGTGCCTTTCCATGACTTTTACCAATAAAACTTACCCCATTCAATTTTCATACTCTATCGAAAGCTCAGTTCTCGTTTCGGTTAAAAGTTTCAAGGGTTTAGGTGTGACATTTGATTCTCAGTTGAAATTCAATGTTCACGTTTTGGAAATAACCAAGAAAGCTTCTCGGATCGCGGGCTTTGTCCTACGTTGCTCTCATAGATGTTTCAGTTTCCAAACCTGTGTTCGATTATTCGTCATGTTGGCTCGCCCAATTCTTGAATATGCATGCCAGATATGGTTCCCGCATCTTAATTATCTCATGGTGGTGGTTGAATCTGTGCAGCGTAGGTTCTCCCGCACACTTTTCTACAAATACAACATCCCGTATCGCCCTTATGACGATCGCCTGAATTTCCTTGGTCTACGTTCACTGCAGGTAAGGAGGCAATTCCTGGATCAATGCTTCTTATTTAAATTATCGAGAGGCATGCTATCGTTGAAATTATACAACGCCATTAGCATACGTCCCCCTTCTCGCACTAGGTCGTCGCAATACTACGCTTTACCGTTTGCCAGAACCGTAACTTACAGTCACTCACCGATGGTTCGTATGGTAAGAGACCATCTTAATCTTCAGCTTGGTCCTCCTTCTGGCTCATTTGAATCATTTTAAAACATGCTGCGGAGAGTACTCTACGAGCAATAAAGTCTTTTGTCGTTAATTTCAGTCACTACTTAATTGTTAACTTTAGATTAATTCTTACATGATATTTATATTTTAACCTTAACACGTAATCTATTAGTTCTATTTTATAATTGGGATTATTAATTCTGTAAAATAGTGATGAAGTAAATAAATAAATAAATAAAAGAAGTTCCCAAGATTAAACATCAAAACAATATGGTAGGGTATGAAGACCAACAATCCCAAGGTTGAAAAGATTGAAAAGCCTTCTTCCTCAGCAATTGTTTTACTCAACCTAGAAACTTATAAACGAAACCATTAATTATATTGAGCGATATTTCTTTAAGAGTAAGTTTGATAAAAATCGAATGATATACGCGCGAGTAATAATCATTTGAAATTTTTCCAATTACAAGAACAATAACACATTATTTTGGTATTTTATGGACTTTCCATCGAATCAGACACTGCAGTTTTGATTTGATCTGCCTGAAATTTTCAAATAAGATCAATAGCATTAATATTTATAGGAATACATGGTTTGAGTGATTTTAGTTGGTTTGCAACAAAATGGCGCCCGTTGAAAATAAAAAACAATGGTTTTTTTAACGTGCACATCTCTTTGACACATTTCTTGACTTTATTCGTTGCTGGTGACTGCATTTCTGAGAAGTTGAGTACAAAATCCTTCTGACAGGAGCGTAGGTCTGTCTACACAACTTGTTTCTTGATATGGTGAGACTTTTTTTGCATTCAATTCCCTTGTATCTCTTGCTTCCATAGTGATTTAGTGTGCTCTGGGGCACGAACTACGAACAATAACGGTCAAAAATTTTGACAACAGATAAAAACTCAGCATGCAAAATTTAAAGGCAGGTTTTTCTTTTTTATATTAAGTATAAAATGAATTAGTTTTTGTCGAAATTTACGAACGGAAGCACTACTTCCTTGACTTCTATGGTAGAGCCGCTTCTTCATTAAATGCGTTTGTCATTTAACTGTTCCTCCTCCTCTTCAAACCAAAAAATATGAAATTTAAATTTGACCAAACAAGATCCGAAAAAATCTCGTTTCCTTTTCATAAAGTCCTATGGAACTATAAACTTTGCAAATCCTATTATCTCAGCGTAAAGATCTAATCTCTTTGGCTATAAAATAAAATTCATGTTCTCATAAAATCTCATCTTTAAGTTAATGGCATTTATGATAAAAACGCAAACGAACGAAAGTGTTAAACCGCAAAATGAAGAAGTTGAAAAAAATTATTTTACATTAGACAAAGAAAGTTTACCACATTCACTTCAGGGTAGCCACCACTCTCTTTCATTTTTAACCATGAAGACAACCATGAGTATCCTAGTCTCCCCATCTTGTCCAGCATCAGAGAAATCTCATTTTTCTTTTGTCTACGTTTGTTTTTCCATCTTTTAACAAATTCTCTCCATCCACAAAGACTGGAACTATGGTCTTTTTTCGCTATTCCTGCTATTCAGTACCTACTTCCTTTAAAAGCAAGCGCAATTTGTCACCTCGTTCATCGTCCTCATCGCTGGTATTTTCTTTTCTTCCTGCCGTGTCGTCCGTTCTTCCAAGGAACGCAATTAATTTCAATGTCTGTGTCATTAAAATATCCCAACGATTCGTCGTGGTGTTGGCACTTCTTGTTGTCGCCACCACGAAACATTCTTTCCAGACCCCGGGCCAGAGGTAATCAATTGAAGCTAAAGGAAGTTGGTGGAAGAACATATTTTTTTGCGTTGCTCTCGCTACTGTGTGAGCCAGTCTTCCAATGTAGAAACCAAAGTGATTCAATCTGTTTCCGTTTGTAATGCAAGAAAATTTTCTCTCCGGTATTATTTCTTGTATTTGCTTTCTGCGGTCGATTTTCCTTTTTTCAATGGTAATATTGTATTAACTGCTCCCTGTATACGAACGAAGATGTGAACGGTAGATAGAGTTGTAATGAGGAAGGATGTTTGTCAAAGGAAATGGTTGAGGTTGGAAGATTGAATTTATTGGGATGTTGAATATTGGAATGGAAAATATAAAATGAGGTCGTTAAAGTCGTCAAATAGGTGGAAAAGTTGGAAATGCAATTTTTTTTAGGTATCAGGTAGACATGATTGATTTGATCGTTTTTCAATACTTTTTATCGTTTATTTTGAGTATTATTGGAATGACTTGAAATAGCTTGGAGCTATTTTTATTCATAATTTTGTCTTTTATATCGATACTGATTAAGATTTTTTTACCTCCAACCAATGCTGTTCTGTATATTTTGCCATCCCCTGGAGTCAGATCGTTAGTTTTCAAAGTAGTGACGGCTCTTACCTTTTAAAGTAAGTGGAGCTAGCTTGTATCGTTAGAGTATTTGCTGCGTAAGCCGTAGGTCCCTGTGTTATATTATTATTTTTATGGCCCTACTATTCGGCCTTAAAGCCTTTTTCTTCACTCCAACACACTTACCTTAATCTATTCCCTACTCGGACCCTTCTTTCAACTTCAGTTAAAAATTGGGTATTTGTTACTTTAATTATTTTTAATTAAACGTAATTTGTATGAAGTTGACAATTTATTTCGCTACATTTCAATTTAATTCCCCATTCAACGCTTAATAACTATTGACCCAAATCTGCCGAAGATCTTCGGTTTGAGCTGCGAGGTTGATTTCCTAGGATTGTTGCCGCATAGGTCGGGGGCTGCCTTTCCGGCGTGTCATGGTTAAGACGCCTTGACCTTTCCGGTCTGTCGCTGAAGCTCTTTTTGATCCCGGTACTCCTGCCGCAGTTTGCTGACCAGGCGCCGGAACTTTTCGCACTCCGCTGCAGTTGTTGTGACCTTGGCAAGTCGTTGTAACTGAAAATGCCAGCCACTACGTAATGCCGGTAGTTTACCGGCCCGGTATTCAGCGGTGCTGATTGGTTTGGGGTCAGCTCGGGGATTCCAACTTGGTCCTGACGCCATCTAAGGGCTCTAGGCAAATAGCCAACCAGAGCACCTAGATATGCGGTTAATGTTCTGGGCCTAAAGGCCAAACAGAAAAGCGCTATGCTTCCTAAGCTAACAGGCTGACCAGAAAGAAGTCAACTGAAAAGGGTCAAGGCACTTAAGGTAACTAGGCCTAACCAGGCGCAAGGCAAACTGGTTTGCTCAAGGCAATCCTGCTGGGCACAGCCAACCAGCAGAAAGGTTCAATGTAATATGTCTAGGCGCAATGCCAACTGGACTAAACCAGGCGCAAGGCCAACTGCTTTTCAAATAATCCAACCAGCAGAAAGGTTAGATAAAATATATCTAGGTGCATGGCCAACTAGACTAAACCAGGTGCAAGGCCAACTCGTTTTCAAAAAAGCTGTGTGGGTGAAGCCAACTACACAAAGCAACGAATGATAGTCGCTTCAATGTATATAAACAAGTATTATTATTGCTTGCTCAACAAAATGGTCTACCCCTAAAGCGTGAGAAAGAATTAATTTGAAAACGTCTTCGCCGTTGCCAGTGACATATATTCTTAATGTGCATCAACATATATTCTAAATGTGTGTCAGCCTTAATTAGTGTTGTTTTCACTGCATTATTTTCTATGAAAACTTGTACAAGGTTGATGTTTCCATTGATACGTTTTCTATGAAAACTTGTACGAGATCGTTTTTTCCAAATTAATCAGCTTGTATTTTTAACAAAATTTAATGAAATTTCAGGAATTTCTTATGCAACTTTAAATTAATATATACTTATGAAGTTATTCAATAAAATCGCCATTAGCAGCAATAACCTCTTGGATCCGGGTCCGGAAACGATTAAATGCTCGAATCAAATGCTCCTTGTTCGTATTGACCATAACGGCATTAATAGCAGTCTTCAGCGAAGAAGATGTATTATGAGGACGCTTATTGGTCTCACGCTCAACTACGCCCCATACGTAATAATCCAAAGGATTAAGGACTGGGGAGCTAAGTGGCCATAGGTTCGTTGCTATGTGATCATGAAAATTTTCGGGCGTCCAATTTTGTGTTGCTATCGCTTTATGTGAAGGAGCAGAGTCTTGTTGAAAAAAGTATGGTCTGCCTCCGCTTACATTGTCTATCCAGGGTTTCACTACCGTCTCCAAAGCCTCGATGTATGCAGCAGAATTCACTCGAAGTCCTTGAGTAAAAAAGTGTGGTAGCATAACATGTTCTTCGTTGCTGACAACACCTAAAACCATAACAGTGGCTGAAAATTTTGTGTGCATAGCAACAGGAACCTCCGTAAGGTTTGAACATAGCCATCTGTCATTTCTGCGATTGGTCTTTTGATCTTTGTCAACATTTTTTCGTCGGAAAAAAAACATAACATTTCGGGCGCCTCAGGTTGTTTGATTTTGTTTAAAAGACGTTTTGATCGGAGAACTCTCTGTTGCTGTGTTCATTCCGACATGAACTGTCCGAAGGTCTTCGCGGACAACTCTACGAATAAGGCACCCAGAAACATGAAGCTCACTCGCAAGGACCCTCATTGATTTTGAAGGGTCCTCGTCTATGATCGCTTGCAGTTTCTTTAAGAATTCTTTAGTCGGACAGTGTCAGAACGTTGTTCGTGCTCTTTGCGTTTTGCAACCGATTCTCTATCGCATTCTGCTGCTTCCAATCCACGGCGAACCTTATGCACGAATGAACGGGCGCAATTAAGAAAATAAGAGATCTCTAAGTTTGTATGGTTCGCGCATACAGCGATGATGACAGCATGTCTCTTTATTTCTGGAGTGATGTTGTAGTCAGCCATTTCTTATCTGAAAAGGAAAAAATATAAAAAGAAAAAACTTCGCGAAGTTATTGTCACATTTATGCATGTCCTCAAATACCGTACGCATATATATGTATATATATATATATATATATATATATATATATATATATATATATACAAATATATATTTTTTATATATATAAATATTTATATATATATATATATATATATATATATATACAAATACATATTTTTTTTATATATTTACATATTTATATATATTATATATATATATATATATATATATATATATATATATATATATATATATATATATATATATATATATATATATAAATATATATATATATACATGCTTATGTATTTGTAAGTAGTTCTTTAAAAGAACTCCACCGTAAACGGCCTTAAGCTCTTTTGCGATAGGAGGAGGAAACCCTTTGTTTCCTCAACCCACAGCCTCGATGATTCCTCATCCCAATCCCCCAATTATATGGTAGTACAATAAATGCTCCGGGGTCGATCATTGGGTTTGCTAGTTCCTCAATCATGGAACATTAAGTGCAAAGAAATGCTAAGAACTGTAAATACATCTACAGCTCTGCTACTAAATCCTACTTACACCTCCTTCGTGGGGACTAAAGAGAGTGAAGGCAAGTCTTCCGTGCCTGATAATGGAAATCGAAGTAGTAACCATGCCGCGGAATAGAGGTTGGGTGACGTGCTAACTTCCCATCTCTGTAAAATCCTACAATGTTTTGAAACCTGTAAAAAGGCAACCTCGCAACCTAAAAGAGACTGTGGCATTAGATCTTGTAATGTCAAATCACTCAATTACGCCTGCGCTGTTAAGGACCTTTGACTTAAGACCAGTCAATATAAATTATAAACACTGGCAATCCAAGAAACGAACTGGACTGGAGGTGATATTCAAGATATAAGATCGCACATAATATTCATCAGTGGAGGGCCTACTGGAAAACGAAAGCTCGGAGTGGCCTTCATTGTGGATAGGGCGTTCAAAGCACATGTTATTGATTTCAAGGCAATAATCGAAAGATCGAGGGCGATTCGTATAAAAGCAAAATTCTTCAAAATCTGGCTGATAAATGCTCATGCTTCAACCTAAGAAAAGGACGAAAGCAACATTCTACAATCACTTGGAAAGAGTGATGTCAATGAACCATCTCGTTGCGGAACGACTGGAGAATATAGTCTCCACGATGAAATCAATACAACTGGCCAGTGTCTGAATGAATTTACATGCACAAATCTATTCATACGTTCGGCTTGCTTCCCACATCGACGCATTCATAAAATGACCTGGGCATCACTGGATGGCTACACACAAAATTAATCCGACCATGTTCTGATCTAATGACGTTGGGGCTCAAGTATACTTGACGTCCTAACATATTGAGGAGCCAATGTAACTCAAATCATTACTTCATCAAATTAATGTATCAATGCCATATGTCAAAGACGTATTCGGCAAAGACCAGCCCTCTACAAAAATTTTACATCAAAAGGCTCCGAACAGCGCCTTTGGCTAAAAATTTCACGGAGACCCTCGACAATCAGCTGGCTCCCATCCTATCAGACGCATCGCTAAAGACAAGCAACGAGCTCTGGGTGGAAATGAAAGCAACTATTAGGACCATGGTAGACCAGACAACTGGACGTCAAGTCCGGTGCAAGACAAATGATTGATTCGATGATGAGTTCCAGAGCTCGTCATATAAAAAAACCAGGCGTGCAAAAATCACGCAAGTTGAAAGTCCAGGATGAAAAGAGAACACTATGGAAATCTCAGAAGAGTAGCGAATAGGATAATAAGAACTAAGAAAAGAAAATACTATGATGAACTATTGAGAAGTATAGATGTAAGTCTAGCAAGCAAAAAGACAATTATACAAAGTAGTGAAAAGCCTAAAACGTGGTAATCAGTCCAACACCACGCTCTTTCGTAATGACATCAGCAATATCCTCCCTGATGAAACCAAGATTAAGGAAAGATGGGCCTGAAAGATAGAGCTTCTTTAATCCTCTGCACATTTCCAGAACATTGGAGGCCATAGATATGCCTCCTCTGGACGAAGTTTGTTCCATCGTCAAAGCCCGAAAGAATAGTAAAGCGCCGGGCATCATTGAGATTCCAGTAGAGTTCATCAAACATGGTGGCAGTAATGTTCACAAAGCTATTCACAAAGTCATCCAGTACATTTGGCACCAAGAACATATGCCGAAAGAGTGGAGCCAATCAATTATATTCCCTATCCACAAGACAAGAGATGAGCTACTGTGCGAAAGTTATAGAGGCATATCATCACTTTGTACAGCGCACAAAACATTTTCAAAGATTGTAAAAAATAAAACCGGATCATATGCTGACAGTATTATTGGATAGTTTGAAGGTGGTTTCAGAGCAGGTAGATTGACAATAGACCAATTTTTCACAGGCAAGCAGGTACTTGAAAAATGCTGGTAGCTCAATATCACCAAATTTTTGTTGCCTTTATGCAAGCATACGAGAGTATTGATCGTAACGTACTGTACCAAACAATGTTTTGTTTTGACATCCCAGCCAAATTACTCCTACTTACCAAAATGACAATGACGTCGACGACCTCCCAAGTCCGCATCGATAAGCAACCCACCGATGTCTTTGACACAAATATCTGACTAAAGCAGGGAGATGAGCTGGTTCCATTGCTATTCAATTCGGCTCTGCAGTACGTCATAAGAAAGCTACCTGTCGATACACGAGGTACATTACAATTCAAGTCGAGCCAAGTAGTAGCCTATGCGGACGACATCAACATTTGACCACGGTCACTAACAACTGCCAAAGAATTCTTTCTGAACCCCAACAGCGAATCAAAACTAGTAGGGCTACAAATCAATGAAAATAAAACAAAGCTCATGACTCATTCGAGAAAAAATACCTCAAATACATAAAATATCACGCTTGTCGAAAACAGCATCAAAAATGTGAGTTAACTTGTGTATTAAGGTGCAAAAATAACAAAAATTTTTTATACAGTTTTGACGATCTTAAAGCCCAGCTGCATACACAGGAAAACAAAGCGCCAAGTATAGAAATCTGTGTTATGCTATGGCTGTGTAACATTGACCCTATCCCAAGGATCCGCAAATATATTGAACGCCTTTGAGCGATGGGCCCTGAGGCGGATAGTCGGAGCGAAGCTAGACAGGGTACCAATGCCGAATTCGATACTACCTTGGGTTGTATGAAATATTTGACGAATCGGAGGTCTTAACGATTGCAACTGCGGAAGCTGCACTGGGCTAGCCACATGAATCGTATTGATGAACAACGGATACCCAAAAAGGAACTCATTGGGAGAACCGAGGAAACTTTGGTCAGGCCTGGTCGACGAAGATGGTTTTTCGCTGCTCAGATTTCGAAATAGGAAGACGCGGTCAATGGAGCGAGACAGTTGAAGGCACTATTTGCAGGAAGCGAATGCCCGAGAGGGGCTGTAGTGCTACGAAGAAGAAGAGAAGATAATTTACAACAATGAGTTTAATGTAATTTCTTCACTACTGTTTCCATCAACATACACAACAAATGATAATTGTGGTGACTTCAACTGACCTTATTTGTAATACATGTGTGGGGCCAATCAATCCTTCGGACGGTATTAATTTCAACTTTATTAATACTCTACTTGGTAATGATTTGCAGCAAGTTGTTTCGAACTTCCAACTATTACGGCAATTCGTTAGATCTGATTTTTACAAATGCATAAGACGATCTAGTGGTCAATCTGACTAGTAACACAGAGCATCTCCACCATTCTGCACTTTTTGTTGAGTTGTCCACTATTGATGAAACAAACCAGCTATCTCACAACAGGAACATTGTATACGACTTCTATAATGCAGATTATGATAGCATTTTAAAGTTCTTCTTCTTCTTCGTAGCACTACAGCCCATCTCGGGCCTTCGCTTCCGGCAAAAAGTGCCTCCAACTGTCTCGGTCTATTGACCATGTCCTCCAATTTCAAAATCCAAGAAGCGACGAAGTGTCTTCGTCAACTGAATCAGACCAGTGTTTTAAGCTATCTTCGTCAAATTGACTGGACTGGTACTCTTACAACGTTAGGTGGAGATGATGCAGTAGCTGGTTTTTACAAGATTTCCTTGGACGCCGCTGAAAGAAACATACCTAAGGTAAAAAAGAAGAGGAAACTCTCTGAGGCTAGGCTTGTTAGTGAACTCCACTATTTGTGCAATCAAAGAAATAAGTTTTATAAAATAATTCAATCAAGATCCAATGTGAGTCACGAGATGAAATCGTTTCTCTATGTGAGGTGGCCCAGCAGAGGCAGAGAATACTCCAGAACCACCCACGATACGATTGAGCGCTCGCCAGCCTCAGCATACTACCCCGGGTCAGGTCAGCCTCTGCCAATTTTCAATGTCTTCAACTGCGATGACTCTTGTGGTCATAACAAGCCGCAAAACTTTTCATCTATAAATTAAAAGATTCCTTTAATTTAATGAAAGGCATTGGTTTTGAGAGTTTTTGTTGCAACTTATACATAGTTATATTTACTTTTTTTGGCATTCAATTACAAGTCCAAATAAATTCAACCATTTGAATTTCTTTGACCTACGGAGTTAGTTGTGAAATCGTCCACTAAACATGGTTTTAACGTGAAGTTCAGGTACCTAAGGGGTAAGTGTTAACATTATGCATATGAGCAAAATACTATTGATGAAAATGAAAGTCTACCAAAATGAATAGTAACTTGCTTTCATTCACCGTTTGAAACTAATCACCTCTTCTCCAACAATGAACTCAATATCCGATATGAAAGAAATGTCTAATTTATGTCCCCTTTCAGAAATCACAAATTATCGGACATTCAATTCTCTCCATCCCTTTGCTGGAACGTTTTCGTTCCAGCTGAGCACATTTGCCTGACTGAATAGCTTAATTTTTACTGAAAGCCAGTATTCATTAAGTTCTTTAATGGCCACTTCGATCCTTTATTATGGCGTGACAGCTTTCCCAAGAAAATTCATTTCCTCCTGCAGCTACTCGTATTCTCTTTCTTTCTTTATATCAGTTCGTAAATTTTACTAAGTAAGGATAAAAGCTTCAACAAGCTGACTTCCTTGAAAACGGAAGGAGAGTGATTTTGCCTTAATTAATTCGACGGCTTGTTTAGGTATTTGGTTCAGTGTCACTGATAGAGAGTATCAAATGGAGGATTGAAGTGTTGGGATTAGGTTTTAATGCTTCAAAATTAATGGAGGAAAATTTTCAAAATCATTAAAATTAGACTTCAATTAAGAAATTCGATTCAATTGGATCAGATATCGATTTGATTTCATGGTGGTGAAAATTTAAATATGCTCTAATGCAAGATTTCGTCCTCCCGGCCATCAAATTGATTTGAAAAACATTACCAAATTTTAGGGATTTTAAAGATGGTGATTCATGCAGGAAAACAACAAAGCACAGATGGAGAGAGAGAGATTCTTATAAATTATTCATTTGATAACAAAAGCTCATGGAGGCAAAAATCAAAGAGAAACAAATTCGAAATACTGTAACAATACCCAAATTCAAACAACTGTTTCATTTTTTCTTTTCGTTTCTCCACACATAGAAAAATGTATTTACAATACGAACCTACTTGTAAACACTTCCTAGTACCATTTCATCGAAGTATTTCAACAAAATTTCCACATCTCCTTTTGCGCTAGGAGATATAACAAAATAAACAATTCAGCAAAAGTGTAACAATTGTGCTCGCTAAAACATTGCGAGTTTCAGCTGAACTAACACGAAAACCCGGCAGGAAACCACAATAGGAAAAATAACGAAAATACCAACGACAAATAACAATAACATCAAGTACTCAGTGATTTTTTTTTCTCCTTCTCTCTCCCTCTCTTGCTCGTCGTCCTTTGTGGTTCAAATCGATATTCAGACCTAGACCTATGTATCTCAACGGGATAAATTCGATTTGATTGTGTGAATGAGAGAGTGAGTGTGTGGGCGTGGGTGAGTGTGTGCATAGAGTCAGGATGATGGATAAAATTGAAGTTTCTTTTATAAGGCGAGGATGACATGGAACACTACTTCTCGGTTTTGTTGAGTTTATATGGTCTAAGTAGCTTCGAGTGTGGGCTAGGATATGTAGTATTTGGTCGTGGGCAAAAGAATTAAAGGGATTTTACCGAAAAGGAAATAAAAGTCTTCTTACGTTGGTTTAATCTTGTTTAATGCCATGTATTTGGTACTTTGTCACGTTTTACGTTATAAGATCAGAAACTATTGATTTGGCTTTAAAACTTAATTGAATCGGAAATGAAAGGGAAATTGTTGCAGTAAAATTAACCATTAGGAAAGTCTCGTTAAGATGACCATATTCAAATTAAACTTGCACAAACATCTGGTAACTGTATGTGAATGTAATGTTAAATGTCTACATTCGAGAGAGTGATAAAAAATCAGTATTAGCTTTGTTTGAAACGAAAAAAACCCCAAGCCTTGGGAGACATGATGGGAAGAGATAAATTAGAAATGCACACACAAATGCCGGCAGCAAGATTGGTCTAGTGCCAATTGCGAAGAGTTCTCGACCAGACTTGTCGTTCGTACATACCAAGGGGCTAATTGTGTAGTCTGTGTGGTCTAGTGGTTAGAACATGAACGCATAAGCCGAAGGTCCCAGGTTCAAATCTCATTGGGAGCAACGTGATTTAGTTCAGGGGATTTTTCGGACAGACTACGAGTGTTCACTCAGTGGTGATATGTACTGATTTAATCAGATCATATCATAGCTAAGCAAGAACACGGAAGCACGGTACTGACCAAAACAACTTCCGAAAAAATCAATATGGTCATGAAAATGAGATACTCTAACTATCTCTAAGCGAAGGCCCGAGAGGGGCTGTAGTGCTGCAAACAAGAAGAATTGTAGCTCAGATCATTAGTTGATCAAAGTAACCTATTGATCAGTCCTCTACAAAAATGCGACATCGAAAGGCTCCAAACGGCGTATGTGACAAAAAATTTTACACAGACCCTCGGCAACCAGCTCACTTCCATTCTATCAGATACATTGCCGAAAATAAGTTAGGAGCTATGGGTAGAAGTGAAAGCGGCAATTAAGACCGTGGCAGAACAGATGATCGGGCAACAAGCGCGGCGCAAAAAAAGCAAAAGGTTCGATGATGAGTGGCAAAATGCGTTAGACAAAAAGAATCAGGCATACAAGCTATACATAGGTAGAAAACCAGGGCGAAGACAGAACATTTTGATAATCTCAGAAGAGTAGAAAAGAAAATACTATGACGACCAATTGAGAAGCATCGATGTAAGTCTAGCAAGCAACAACAAAAGACAAGCATACAAAGTAGTGAAAAGTCTGAAACCTGGCTATCACCTCAAGTTCAGGCTCTACCATGATGACATCGGCAATATCATCGCTGATGAAAACAGGATCAAAGAAAGATGGGCATGATATTTCAAGAACCTTCTTAATCTTCCACACAGCTCCAGAATATCGGAGCCTATAGGTGTCTGCAGAGAGCTTCTATTGTTCTCACTAACTCTGGATGAGTTTTTTCAACCATCAAAGCTCAAAAGAATAATAAAGAGCCGGGCATCGTTAAAATATGGTAGTATTAGTGTCCAGAAATCCATTCATAAAGTTATTCGACACATTGTGCAATAAACATATATGCCAAACAAGTGGAGCCAACCAACTTTATTCCCTATCCACAAAATAGGTGACAGATACAGTGCGGAAACTATATGTCAGCAAAAGTTTGGATGCAAGCAGTGTGGAAAGCAGGATTGCAGTGGGACGAAACTTTAACTGACGACTTATACCGTCGCTGGAAACTTTGGATGGAGAAGCTGCCAATAGTGAGCCAGTTCAGAGCACCATGATGTTACTTCCTAGATTTTGAAAAGTCGCAGGTGGATCTACACGTCTTTGTCGACGCAAGCGAGGAGGCCACGGCTGCGGTAGCGTATTGGAGAGGAATATATAGAGGCAGATCATTGCTTCAAGCGTGGCGTATAAAATATTTTCAAGAATCTTAGAAAATAAAATAAATTCTGACTTAGTTGATGAAGACAGTTCATCGCTACTTGGATTCTGAAATTGGAGTCGCAGGTGGATCCACACGTCATTGTCGATGCAAGCGAGGAGGCTACGGGTGCGGTAGCGTATTGGAGAGGGATATATGGATTCTGAAATTGGAGGACATTGTCAATGGACCGAGACAGTTGAAGATACTTTTTGCAGGGAGCGAAGGCTCGAGAGAGACTGTAGCGTTACGAAGAAGAAGAATGTTTAAGTGCAAAATTTCTCACAGTAGACAGCAGTGGGCATGATTTTAATATTATAGGATAAATTTATATTGATGTGACGTTTCCATTTGGAAACAAAAAGGGTTCTGCTTGCCTAAAATAATATCTACAAAGCTTATCCAAATATCCACCAACAAACAACTAGAAGGTAGTGATTATAGTATTTTAAAGGTGTCCAGACATCCATGAAGGATAGCACCGATAGAATACTGCCTCTACGAACTAGAATATTGAGTTCCCTTGCAGTTGCCATACCTGGACATGCGTACGCTTGCTTGCAGCTAGTTATATGCGCTGTCAAAGGGCAGCTTTTCCCCCAAGACCAGGTGGACCACAAAATATTTGTCAAGTGGTCGAGTTGAGATCTAGCACAAATCAAGGCCAACGGCCTAGGTCCAAACTGAAATGCAGCTACATAAGAAAACTTTCCTACTTTTCTGGTGAGGTCACCGCTTGCAATCACGAATTTATTCCTTCCTTACCAGAAGAAGCGGTTGACATCAAGAGAAATGGGGCATTCGTTGGAGGTGGCGTCCTCACATAATTCTTGCATATTCACCTAAGTTTCTGATGGCATGAGCCAAATTGCAACAACTGTCCTTCCCTTGAAAATGTCCCTGCAACGTAGTGAACGGAACCACAGCCAGATATTTGAGGGTTTGACGAAAGAGCAAGCCCGTAGACGCCTAGAAATTAGAAAGCCGAATGGTTATTCTTTGAAAATCTCTTTTATTGATCCATCAAGATTGGTATAGAATTATTTATATATGATGAAAACTTCTTAAAAAATCAAAGAGAAAAAACGATATTTTGAAAAAAAATTTAAGGATGGCACATAACAAACTCTGAATAAAAAATACATAAAAGTTCAAATGAGTAATGAAAATTCAACAAAATGACTGTACGAAAATTTAAAAAATACATAAATAAAAATGCAAAAACATGTATTGTAAATATTTTACAATGAACAAGTTATTTAGAAAGAACTAAACTCATTTTAAAAATCGACTTACAAACTAGTAGTCGAATTACAAATCAATTAATAGATAAATACAAAATATGTTAATTCAAAATATGGAAGAAATGAAAGACAACAGATCACAATTCAATGATATCAAAAATTAAGAATGATACGATTATTTATAAATTTGATTTTTCATAAAATTTTTAAATACGTCGAGAGACTGTTGTAGAGGACCAAGACGTCGCTGGTTATGCTTGCGTGGTAAGCGTAGTAAAGGAGTGTGAAAAAAAGTGTTAGTACGTGCATATGGAGCATTGAATTGAAGCGATGATCTATTAGGGCGAGCAGCGTCGAATGTATTAATTTTCCTGCATACATTTTGAGGTAAAAGACAATGATGAAGCTTGAACAAAATACGTTCATCAAGGAAAGATCGTCTGGACTCGAGGATAAGAAGGTCATCATAAGAGGCGTCAGGAAGGTTGAATTCAAAGAATAGAGACCGTATTAATCTGCGTTGAACTGACTCAAGAGTATTAATGTGCTTGCTGTGATTTTTTTTTCGTAGCACTACAGCCCTTTTGGGCCTTCGCTTAGAGATAGTTAGAGTGTCTCATTATCATGATCGAATGTATCGGCCCTCCACAAGGTGATATGATCATTATCACGCTGTGGTCGTGTGTCCATCCACCCAGCTGTGACACGTTTTGATTTTAAACCATCACGTATCATAACTGAACAGGCTTATAGTCCGTCCGAAGAACCACTCGAACTAAATCTCGTTGACGCCAACGAAACTCGAACCAAAGACCTTCGGCTTACGGGCTTAGTGCTCTAACCACTACACCACGTAGACTTCCTGTGATTCGGACTCCAAATTTGGGAGCAGTACTCCAAATCACCACGCACTAATGAGAATTAAAGACACATACAGGAGGTGATATGTTGGAATGACGAAGCGGATCGTAAAATAAATTCAGTTAAGTGTAAGGCTTTCTTAATAATCACAGTTATGTGGGGATCAAACTTCAATTTACAATTGAAAAGCACACCATGATCCTTAAAGGAAATACCATTGCTCAAAGGGATATCAACAAGACTATACGGTGAGAGAAGAGAAAATTGTTTACAGGAAAATATCATCGAATGGCATTTGTAAACATTTAAGGAAAAATGGTTTGATTGACACTAGTCACTAAGATGCTGAAGATTGGCTTGAATATATTCACGTCTAAGAGGAAGTCCATAATTAAAAAATCTTGAAGTCATCGGCATACAAAAGACAGGGGAGATGTGATAACAGAAGGCAGATCATTGATAAAAAGTAAAAATAGTATGGGGCTAAGTATTGAACCTTGCGGAACCCCCGAGCTGGGGTGAAGAGTAGCAAGTGTTAAAAGTAACTACAAATTGACTGATTCAGGATACAGGAGAGGAGCCAGAAATAGAGGCAAATAGTAACATTGAACCCTAAAAGTTTCTCAAGTAGGAGAGAGAGATCCACTGGATCAAAGGCTTTAGAAAAAACCGTAAAAATAATGTCCACTTGTAGCGTTATCTGAGTATATCGGTCTAAATTAATCATCAAATTGGCTATCGAACCTAAGATTGAGTTGTGATTTTGAATTATGGACAGAAGATACTCAATTATGGACAGAAGATGGGCAGACCCTTGATGGTAGCTGCCATATTCTTCACACCTTCTGAATCCAGACCACCAAAGAGAGAGCTTGATATGCTGGCCACTATATTAATGCCCCTCTCTTCTTGCGTAGAGGGCCTTGCCTGATGGTGGGGCGGAGTAACTCATTATTAGCTGCTATGTCACTCAACGTATTGGCCAATTGTTCATTTGTATCGGCGCAAGGCTGGTGGGTTGTTAATTTTGGCACGATATTCTTGGCCCTTTTGACGACTTAGGACTCGTTATGCCGCTGGGGCCAGCAACGGGTTCGCTTTGGCGTTTTTCATGACTTGATTGGGGTATCGCTCTGTAGTTGCCGTTGTTGGGATGACTGAGGGTTGTTCCTCTCTTGGTTCTACAATAGTCTCTTCCACTGGCAAGGGTGCCAGTTTGTGCACACTTCTTCTTTGGACTCTGGAGGACAATTGAAGTCCACCACTCTAACAAGGTTACCAGGACCCCGAATGCAACGGATGAAACAGCCTAGGGGCCATCCTAAGACTGGCATGTTGTCTTCCTTGATGACCACCAGCACCCCTTGTTTGGCTTCCGTGCATACTTGCCTCCATTTGTGTCGCTGTTGTAGTTCCGCTAAATATTCGGATGTCTATCGCTGCCAGAACTTGTTTTTAATGTCATTAATTTCCTTCCATCGTTTCAGCAGGCCCATGGAACTTGGTTGTGCATCTGGGTCCACCATAAAACTCAATGGCTCACCAATCAGAAAGTGACCCGGTGTTAATGCCGTCAGATCGCTTGCATCCGATGACATTGCAGTGAGTGGTCTTGAATTCAATATGGCCTCTATCTCTACAATTTCGGTTTCTAGCTCATCATATGTGACGGACGCTAGAGCTACGTTCCTAGGTAGGAAATGCTGAGCTGACTACACTGCGGCCCCCCTGCCCTTCTAGGTACAAAATTCAATCACCTTTTGCTGGGCAGCCTCAGATAATATGTTCGTTTTCAGTTCAGCTAGCTGGTTCCTGGCACCAACAAAATTTGTGAGGCATTGTTGCAATAAAGTCGTCTACAGTATCCCCTCCAGCCAACGAATCTTTTATGGGTATTGATAAATGCTTTTGTAGTTAAATCGGGTACGAGTTCCATTGCGTTGTGCTTGTGGCGAAGCAAAAAAATACCGGTAAATAGGCCTTTTGAGGACACTTGCCTCGAATCTTGAAGTGCACACACAATGGTCCCGCAAAATCAACGCCTGTATTTAGAAAGGGTCTGGCTGGTTACACTCTATCGGTTGGCAAGTTACCCATAAGCTGTAACATTAACTTTGGCTTCACACGACTTCATCTGACACACTTCTTAACGACGGATATAGCAGCTGGTTTTCCGTTTATTGGCCCAACCCGTTGCCTGGCTGTAGCAAGCAATGTCTGTGGACCAGCATGCAGATAGCGAACATGCAATTCCTCCAATATCAGCCTGGTGATGTAATGCGCATACGGAAGCACCGCTGGATGTCTTGCGTCATAGGACAGATTCGAAGCGTCTATTCTGCCGCGAACTCCGAAAATGGGCAGAGATCTCTTAGTGGATCCCTTGGGCCAACTTGTCTGGTAGACTGCAATTGTTGGATTGATTCGCGGTACACATCCGATTGAACCTCATGTAGCATTATTTGAAGTACATTTTCCAATTGGTCAACTGTTAACGTGGAGGTTTTTTCTCCTGTTGCCTGCTTGCGAAGGTTGCTTACAAACCGTAGGATGTATGCTGTGATCCGTTGTAATCGTCAAAATGAGTTACGATGATCTATTTAGTGTATGAAACTTGCCGCAGTTTTTGCAACATTGAGGATCCCCTTTACGCGTTTCTTTTCTAACTCAGCATCGACAGTGCGATGCCCCTTTGGCTAGGCCGTCTCCAAACCATGAAGGAACATGGGTCTATAAAACCATAAGTTGCAATCCTTCAAGTTCTCGGGGGCTACGCCTCTTGGTGCAAGATTGGCTGGATTTTGTTTAGAGTCCACGAGCCGCCATTGATTAGCGTTTGCAATTTGCTGTGTGGCTGCCACGCGATTTGGAATAAACGTGTTATAGAATGATGCATGTGCATTTATCCAGTTCAAAACTATCTCGCAATCCGTCCAGAAAAAAGTTTAAGCCTTGTTCCGCCCAAATCACGACTAAGTCGATCAGCCAATCCTGCAGCTAGTCTTGCCGCGCAAAGTTCCATTCTCGGAAGGGTGATCTTCTTCAAAGGGGCCACTCTTGATTTTGCACACAACAGTCGTACCCTATATAGAAAGAATATAGACAATCGCACCATAGACTTGCTCTGACGAATCAACAAATATGTGAAGCTGCGTTGTTTTCAGCAATCTGTCTCCATAGATGTAGCAAGAAATTTTCACGCTGCTAAGCTCACCTAATCTTTCGGCATATCTTTTCCGCTCTGTAGTCAATTTCACTAGTATCACAGCATCCCAATCAATCTTGAGCTTCCACAATTTTTGCAAAGAAATCTTTGCTGTCACTGTCACCGGAGCTACCAAGCCTAGTGGGTGAAAGAGCCGAGCTATATCCGCCAAAATAGAACTTTTTGTATATTTTGTTGTCATTGTGAAGCACTTGACCATGAATACATCTTTCTTTGGGGTCCATATCGACCACAACGTCTTAATGTGGCCATCTCGTTCATCTTCAATGTTCGGCTAAAGTGCACAATCCTCTGCTGCAACCCTTTTTAACAATTAGGGGTGATTTGCACACCACTTTCTAAGTTTAAATCCAACCGGGTCTAATACTCGTATGGATTACAATTGTGATTGTTTTTGCAATGCTTCTGATACATGATCAGCGATTGTCATCCATATAAGAATCTTTAGTTAACGATTGGGCCCCAAGTGGGTACTCCTTCATAGTCTAAAATCCTAGTTGCTGAAGGCATTTCGTTCCCAAATATGGTACTGATGGCATTCCATATGTAACTATTTTCAATTGGTAACATCTTATATTTTCACTGGACCTATATCTCCACACAATTAGCTGATAATTACGATCTTGTTAAGCTGCAAGCACCTGGCGATACATTTCATCTACGTCTGCCGTAAACATAAATCTAGGGAAACGGAATCGTAGCAAGAAGGTAAAAAGTTTCGGCTGAATGGTAAGCCCAACATGCAATAGTTCATTGAAACTCACCCCTGAAGTGGCTTTAGCAGACGCATCAAAGACCGCCCTTAATTTGGTTGAGGTGCTATCCGACTTGAAAATGCAATGGCGTGGGATGAAATAATGCGATGATGGGATATAGTTAAAGTTCACTTCACGCATGTGTCCCAGGTCCTCGTTCTCCCGCATAAAGGCATCATATTGATTATGCAGTGGTTTATTTTTTGATAGCTTCCGTTTGACTTGAAGCAGGTGAGCAACTGCTGTGTCATACGAGCCCCCCAATTTTTCAGCACTGCCACGGAATGGAAGCCTCACCTCAAAACGCCCATCAGCAGTTCATTTTAGGCTCTTCGCAAATTCGTTTTCACACTTTATTTCTTGTGATGTCATGAAGGGTGCTCTTGCATCGATTTCTTCCAATTTCCAGAACCGCTCCAATTTTTTGCTCAGCTCATCGTCCTTGGCGTTTAAAACTCCACACAGAAGAATCGATTGGTTTGGGACTGTTAATCGCCAGCCACGACCCATCCAAAAACGGTGTTTTGTAAATGTGGCAGATTTTGATCTGTCCATCAGCGGGGGTTTCATAAAAGACATCTGAACCCAGCAGCAGGTCAACTTGGCCTGTTTTATGAAACTCGGGATCTGCCAAGTCGATATTCCTTGGTATGGCCCAGGAGGTTGTGTGTACTTCCAAAGCAGGTTGGCTTCAAGACGGTTGCGTTAAACTAACATTGGAATGACGTAGCTTGGGACTGCAGTACGAGCCTTGCCATGAGTTGTGCTTGTTGTAACACATCACCAAGGCCTTTAATGGACATATTATGCTCAATACCTTGCAATTCAAGCTTCTTGATCTTCGCTTGTTATTATGCTCATCTGTGAACCGTTGTCAAGTATCGCTCGAACCCTCCTTAATTGTCCATACTAATCAGTTACCTGCACTATCGCTGTACCCAGCGTCACAAATGAGCCATTATATGAAGCTGTTTCCATGGACAAGGCAATGGATGGTGGAATCTCGTTAACTTTAATCACTTGCCTGGATGAATTTTCGCTTGGTACTGAGTGACTCGCAGTGGGATTTGCTGCAACTTTACCTTCTGAATGTAATAGGATATGGTGCTTCTTTTCGCATTTACGGCGAGTTCCTGCACTGCAATCAGCCCCTCTCTCAAAAAATTAAAGCAGAGTTTAAGATGTCTAGCCTTCTCAGTGCAAGCTTGCTGGGATAATCTTCCAAAGGCTTCACAGGCGTAAATATGGTAATTTCCATTGCTGTTACTGCACTTAACTAAGGATTCACTTGTCGACATCAGAGCCAACTTTTGATGAGAAGCCAATTTCGTTTATCCAGACTTCTTTTCGGCACACATTGCTTGCAAGGCCTGAAATAGACACTCAAGGAAGGATAGAAAATCGTCTACACTCTGTAGTTTACGAGGAGCCTTCAACGATTGCTCATACTAAACTTTTGTAATCCTGTTCAATTTCTTCACCAGTATTTTTCGCAGGGTTGGGTCCCAATTTTCTACGTCAATTCCATGGTTCTTTAAGCTTAACAGGCACTCCCTGGTTACGTCATGAAGTCCTTTCAGGGTGCTGGCTGATTCAGTTGTTGCAGGTGCCTGCAACATTAATGTGTCTAATAGTACAGACACTATTAGCCTCTTGTTGGTGTAGCGACCTTTTAGAATTTCCCACGCAGTTTCGTATGTATCGTCCCCGATTGGCAAGTGACGCAGTAATCGTTCCGGCTTACCCTTGAGACTGCCTTTGTGATACCACATCTTTTGCGCAGCTCCAAGGTTCTGCAAGTGTATGATCTGACGAAAAAGTTCATAGAGAGCCTGTCACTGAGCATAGTCTCCATCAAAAATTGGAATCTTCGTATCCAGCAACTTGACGGCAGACAATTTGAACTCCACCACCGTGTTCGCGACAATCTTTTCCTGGCAGGCACCCAAAAAACTAAAGCATCCTGCACACGGTCCTCCATAGCATACTATTCCTCGTTATTGTAGTTCAACGCAGCCGGATCACTTGAACTTTGCCAGATTTCTTGATGAAGTCTTCGCGTTTCTTCCCAGTACTTGAAGATTAGAGTGGTTTTTATCGAGTAGAAGCCCTTTGGTAGAGCTTCTTCAATTGCGTCGAAAGTTTTCATGTTGTGTTCTACCGCACGCATGGTTGAGCGTTGTTGCCGGACTAAACCTACAGTCTTGGCCTTGGCTTCGCTGCGAGGATCTCCCGATTTCGTGGTAGCTGGCTCAGCTCCACTACTGTATCATCTCGTAGATACAGCCGGTGCTTCTGTAAGATGCCTTTGTACATCTTTCAGGAACTTTCCATATTCTTGCTCTAACATACTAGTGCAAAATAAGGATCATCCAGCAAATGCTCAGCAGCTTCACAAACTTCAACGTCCGTTTTATTTCTTCGAGAGACCATGTATTTGAAGTTTTTCGTGCAGCAGAATCCTTTTTATAATTGGCGACACAGCGCTGTAACTCCTGACCTGTAGCATCTTGCGGCTTTGTTCAAGTTGTCACGAATCGCCTTCATGGTTCAGGCGAAATCGAATAGCGTTCACTGATTCCGAACTTCACAGGATAGATCGCAAGGATGCTGATTTTAATCACGTGGGGGTCACCAGAAATATTTATATAGCGGCAAGCCTAATGCCTTCCGCTTTCCTGTCGTCGACCGAATACTAAACCCGATCTGTTTTTGGTTGATAACTCTGGGCTACACAGATGTATCTTCTAGTCGTCGACGTCCTTTACAACTAATCTAACTGGTCCATTTCTTTCACTTCAAAATGTCCTTCACAATTTATACTTCACTAAATTTTCACCTTCCTATAAATTTTCACCGATAGATTGTTCGATTTGGGGCTTCACCAACTCTCCCTATATTACGCCTGCTGTGAAAAAAAACGCTGTGGTCCGCTTTGTGATTGAATTAACAATGAATATAAAATCTATTTCTTTGATTCAAACAAGATAAATATCGCTTATTCTAATAATTACAAATGGACATGTGGTGACACTTAAAAGCAACTACATTTTCTCAAGATCCAAAACAGAATACATATTAGATTACAATTTGAGTTGGTAGTTTATTATCAACAATGTATCTTAAGTTATATTGAATGGAAATTTGCTGGCAAAGTGTCTATGAATAAATGCAGCAATTTATACATAATTATATGTTTGGATCAAACGAAGGTATCGATTATTATTTAATATCAGGGTCGAGCACGGATACCGAACGTTAATCATTTTTATTCTAGGTCTTAACAGTAGGTTGAGTACAAAACCCTTTTAATATGAGCGTAGTTGTGTCTACTCACCTTATTTTGATTTGTTTCTCGCTAAAAGGATATTTGAATATTAGAAAAAACAATCACATATCAAATACAGATTTGTTTCTACTCACAAATTGAGTCCGGTGAAGCTCTGTGTAAAGCAACTAGCATAACGAGAGTAGTCATCCCAGCGATAGTTAATGCCGATACAACTGTCCCTGAGCCAGTTGGGACAAGGCTACATGATTCTGTTACAATAGATGTTAGTATCGCGACTGTCATTACGGCGGCCAGATAAACCTTGTGAACACACACCGGATGATGTAGTTAACGTCCCGTATGATGTAGAAAATTAGCAACTCCAGGGCGTAAATGTGTTCGTTGAGTTTAATGTACCAGTAGGATTATCACAGTCAAATGCTTAAATTGAGCTAATTAATTCCCTAAATTCAAACTACTTAATCAAAACTCAGTACTATAATAATAATAGATGCGATAAACTTTCTGCCAGCACACAGGTGAGGTCAAGCTTAACTCGCGACACCACTCAAGTCGCACCAAGACATCGAGTCCTTAATCGCAGTTGGTTAAGTGGAGTTAAGCCATTGTTGAAGGAGCCACTTATGAACGGTCAATTGACAGATTCGTACTCTTAAATGCCAACTATTTTATGATGCAAAGAATTCACATCCATGAATTGCGCACTTTTTCACTGTGGAGGTTATGATACACGTTAATACCTTAAAATAATGATGTATTACGGATAACCCACTGCAAATCACTTAAATAGTGGTATTCATTTATGAATTGACGACACTGATAAAAAAAATATCTGACTGCCGTTATCCAATTCTTGCCGCCGTTCCAGTAAAGTCGCAAGGAGCTTTCAGTTTTTCAATTCATTCACCAAACATTGTCGTCAGTGACGTTCAGTGGCAGGAATCTCAGTTTTTCACTTCATTCACCACCCGTCGACGGCAGTGGCGTTCAGTCATAGAGATCTGTCATCCAACCTTATCAGCTGGTTGGGAAATTTGCACATAGGGGTGACAGGACTCTGCAGAGCATTGATGCGTGGGATCGCGGCTATCATACTTGTGTTCTACTCTATAGTGTTGTTTTGGGTAGCCGGTTTTCTTCCATTCTTTCTACATTGCCCACCCATTGTAAGTTACGTAACTTTACGCAAGAGGAAACAGGTGGGTCATCAAATGGTTCTTACAACTTATCGTTGTAACGAAGTCTCCACTCCGTTTCCCTGGGTGGTATATTTTCGGGAGCACTTTGCGTTCAAATGCGTCCACTGCCTTTTCGGATTCGCTGATCAGGGTCCATGTTTCACTTCCATATAACAGCACAGGTTTTGTAAATGCCGTAAATGCGTCGTATTTTGATTGATTTGTCAGTTCCGAACAAAATCATTGATCCAGAGCTAGTATTCCTGTGATCAATTGATCTGAACTGTCTTTGGAAATTATTCTCAAAATCAGGTCGCATGTAGAGAAGGCCACACGTAGAATAACTAAGGCTTTTGATTTTTGTCCTTTTATAATTCTTAAGCTTGGTTACTGGTCAAAGTATCGCGAATCAAATATTCTAAACTCATGAATCTAGGAAATATAAAGAAATAATTATTTTATCTGCAATTAATCAGGTAATAATTATTTCAAAATTCAACAAATGGTTGAACATGAAAAAAACTCAAACCAATATGTAATTAAACAGTTCATTAGTTGCACTTTAATTTTCCCACCTAATATATATCGCGTCTGCCCCACTCTTCCACATTCTTGGAATTAATTTGTGTACGTTGAAGGAAACTTCCTACAGGAGCTAACGGCAAACTTCGTACAATGGAAGAAATCCTTTATTCACAAAATAAATACAAAACGATATGTGACTTTGTTACTTTCATGCTCGTTGCTCCGGAATCGCTTCCTAATCCCCTTGAATCAAAGAGAAACAAGCACATTAATACCGAGATTGGAATCGAAACGTCAATAGCAGCAAGAACAAGAGACTTTTGTAGCAGTTGAAAATGCTCACGTTCTTCTTGGTAAAATAATTTCCCAACTAAGTCCTTCGTTTGAAAGCAATTCGCGAAGTTTACAATCGAGTCGGATTAGATTTGTTGAAGGTAGTATGGAGTTTTCCAGCGGCTTTGATTCAATACATTAAGTGGGACTACAAAAGTGTATAAAATTTCAACGGAACCGATTTGGATCAGGTAAATTCAAAATTCAGTCAGGTTAGGCTTAGTAAGAATTGATGTTAACTTTCCGTGATAATGAGGTTGGAAAAGTTACAAGTACTTGAAATGTCACAGAGTTTGAAATTTTCAAAGTTCTAAGTACTTGAGGCATGAAACAATGTATTGAAATTTAATATGGTTCAGATAACTCAGACATTGTAATGAGCGAAATATGAATAAATTCTCACCATTAATTAAAGCAAAATGACTTTGCTTATCAGAAAAGTATATAATTTAATGCCAACCTTCAGGATATTTGTTGGCAGATCATCTTATTGTGCACGCGGCATCGGTTATTATGAGAATATTCCAGAATTATGTATCGTATCAAAAATTTTTGAAGTGCATGAAATACATTCAGGTATGGTATATTGATTCTAGCAGTAACAAGTCTGCTTATTTACGGACTGTGTATCGAAAATTTACTTTAAATATTTATTTTAGTAGAGGCATCAGCTTTATGCTTCTCTATTGAAAATATTCGTTGATATTATCTTTTTCTTCATCAAGTGAATTTCATCAATTAAACACAATGAAATAAATTTTACAATCTACAGAAATAGTAAGAATCCATCAGCATTCATTCAGCAATTAAATATTAACAAGCAAATCCTAAGCCTATCAAACTCACAATATCCTAAAATCCAACCTGATCAATACTAAGTCGTAACATCAGTGATTATCCTCTGTAGGACATTTTCGAAAAGGTTCACCGCACAGTAAATACGCATCCTATTAAAAGGTACATGTCCGTACTCAGACTAGGCTCCCCAAATACTTGAAATAATCCTTAATACGAAGGACTCATGCAACGAGAACAATCATCGAATGAATTTGAACAAAATTTACAATCGAACAGGAGAATGACTACGAGTATGTCCTGTTCAACTCAGTGGTTATTTTGGGGCTATAAGAAAGAGCGTTCTTTAGTTACCCAAGCATGAAGAGGAATATACTGTAGCAATAGAAGAGTGGTACTACGTTATCCCCACTTTGGTTGATAAGGAGGCTTTGCAGAGTGAAACATTATGCTACCAAAATCGATTGGCGTTTTTTTCTTAGCATATTACAGCCAATGCAGTACATTTTACGGAATTCAATATTTTCTGTTTAAGAGAAAAATTGTCTTAGGATACATATTGTATCACAATCATAAAAAAACTAAAGATTTATCACCATTTTCAATAAGATTTCAATTTTCGTAATAAATTTAAATTTATTAATGTACAACGAGAAAAAACTTGTCCAAAACCCCTGTTTATGCTATAAATATTTTCAAGTATTTGCGGGTCCGCTAAAATCAACGGTGATTTGCCCAAAAGTTTTTATAAATTCTTGCTCCTTCTTACTTAGACGAGTCACTCAGTCATGTCCAATCACCCATCGAAAAAAAATCAAATTTGTTATTGGAATACTTCCCTAAACTTGATTGTTCTGCCATCCACTAATTCTGACACTATAATTCTATACCCTATTTAGCTTTGGATATATATGAATTCGTACTCATCCCTTCCTCTTCTTCATTGTGGTACTGCAGCCCCTCTTGTGCCTTCGTTTACTGCAAAAAGCGTCCCCAACTGTCTCGGTCCATTGACCGCGTCCTCCAATTTAGAAATCCAAGACAAGATAAACTGTCTTTGTCGACCGAGTCAGACCAGAGTTTCCTCGATTTTTTCACTGGTCTCTGGCTTTGAATTCTCCCAACAAATACCTCTTTAGGTATCCGTTGCTCATACATGAATAGTGGTCCAACAATATTGCACGATGCTAATTGTGAGTCACACCTTAACGTCAAGTTTTTCGCCCAACTTAATTTGTCATTTCTTTGTTTCAGTGTTTGACAAATTCAACCGTCGAGAGGCACATAATTGACCAACGCTTTAAGGTTGTTGAAACCTCCCACAAAAATGGGCGTTCCAATCAAAATGCACTTCGTGCACTTCTTCATTTTTTTGGTCAGCATAATCGACCAAATGTGTCCATAATCGGGAGAATTGTGCGCAATTTCAGCAAACCGGATTTGTAGGAAATGTGAAATCTCCTGTGCATACTCACCATGTTGGTTCGGCGGAAAACATTGCTGTTGTTCGCAATAGTGTGGCAGAAGAGCCGTCAACCTCGACTCGATGTCGTACCCAACAATTGAACATCTCACGAACATCACTGATGCGAATTTTGAGTAAAAACTTGAATTTACAAGCTTACAAGGTTCAATCGACTCAAAAGCTGAAGCCTACTCATCATTTCAAGCGTCTGCAATACGCCGAATGGTTGGTTAAACCGACGAAAGGGAATGGTGACTTTACAAAGAAAATCATCTTCAGCGACGAGACACACTTTCACCTCAGTGGATTAGTAAACATTGGAAAGTCGATGCATCCACAAAGAGTGACTGTTTGGTGCGGTTTATGGGCTAAAGGCATCATCGGGCCGTACTTTTTTGAAAATGAGGACGGCCAAGCAGTTACCGTGAATGGAATTTGCTATTGCGAGATGATAACGGACTTCTTGTGGCCAGGAATTGAGATTATAGGTTTGGACGATATGTGGTTCAAACAAGGTGGTGCCACTTGCCATACAGTCAACGAAACAACGATTCTTTTGCGCGAGGAATTCTATGGCCGTATTTTGTCATGTTGTGGTGATATTAATTTGCCGCCACGATCTTGTGATTTGGCACCGTTTGGCTTCTTTGTCTGGGGATATTTAAAAGAAAAAGTGTACGTCAATAAGCCAAAAACAATTCAAGACCTACAGGATGAGATAGTTCAGCACATTAACGACATTGAACCTCATTTGTATCTCAGAATCATTGGAAAAATGGACCGTTAAATAGAAATATGCCACCATAGCCATGGTGAGCATGTGGGCGATACTTTGTTTTGCACATTGTTGTCAAAGATCTTTCTATTATAATAAAAAATATTAATATATTTTTCTGAAAATGTTTGTTTTATTTACAACTAACACCACCCACCCTTTGCAATTCACATGGCCAGTCCGTTGCAGCTAACGTTATCTTACAATCGTTACGACCTCCGGCTCCGGAAAAATTTTATACAACACATGCTTGTATCAAATTCACCATTAGCCTCATCTAGTTCCGCTCCAAGGATCCGCCACCTCAGGATCCACCACTCAAAGGCGTTCAAAATGTTTGCAGTGACTTGGGTTACTTCCATATTTCACACCCAAGGCATAGCACAGGTCTTATCACAGATTTGTGCAATTAGAGCTTTGTTTTCCAGTGTATACAGCTGGCCTTCTAGATTATCGAAAAAGGTTATTACGGAATCTTTATCAGCGGCTTCCACTCCCAATTCGGCATTATCTACTCACATTTCGGATAAAAACACAGATTTTAAGTGTAAGCTTAAAGTTGTCAGGGCTCCACTTCAAATATTTGTTTCTCGCCTGTGCTATGATACTTCTGTTGATGAAGTTATAAACTACATAGAAGATAAGCTGGAAACGATATAAGCTATCATAAATTGCCTTAAACTTATGGAGGGAAATCTACCGAAACAGATCGTTGCTTCTTTTAAAGTAATCATACCTGAGTTCTATGGAGTCAATTGCGATCCAGAGTTTTGACTGTCCGGTGTTCTTATCAAAGCGTTTACACCTTCTATTAGGAAAAATTTTCAAGTTACAGAACAACGGTTTCCAAAAACTTAATTAACAACTCTCTTTTTTTGAATAACTTTTCAATTTACCATTAAAATGTACGACGTCTAAGAACTAAGCTTGAGAAACTATTTTTAACATACAATCTGTCAACTAATAATATAATATGCTTGACTGAAAAATTAGTTAAATAACATTTTAAATTCAGAACTATTTTCAGAACACACATTTCATCGATGTGACCACGATGCTCGAGCAACTATGAAAAGTGACGGTAGTGGAGTATTAGTTGCAGTAAGCAATACACTTGCCAATTCTCATTGTGTCAATTTCTCTTGTTCGCGTTCTTTGGAATGTGTTATTGTCAAAATCACCCTCTCTCATTTTCTCATAATACTTCCTTATTAGTACCTACTGTGTATATACCCTGTAAATCCTCCCTAGTCACTTATGAAACTTTTTTTAATGATTTCTCTTCTTACATTTTGACACATCATCTAGAACGGATCGCTAATGATACTTTGACTATCTCATCAACTGATAGTTTTTCCATGTTGACACCTTCCTTTATGTCTCATTGTTCTCTTTTACAGTATAACTTCATCCGGAACTAAAACGGCCGACTGCTTGACCTGGTATTTTCCAATATGCCAGCCAGTTGTATATGCATATCACCCGCCTGTACTCATTATGCACTAATGGACCTGCATCATCCACAATTGTCTATTGGTGTTCACATTAAAGCTATTAAATTTAAGAGAAATAATCCATCTCCTAAACTTAACTTCTTCAAAGCTGGCTTTGACACTATGTCCGCGTGCCTTTAATTGATTAATTAGTCTTCCTTTTTCAAAGATCTTGCCTGAGACGATGCTACAAGTAAATGTTATACTTGTCTTAATAACTTATTGAGGCAGCATACATCACTCAAGTGTAGCCGTATCGCCAAAGATAAACATTGGCTTACTCAGCGAATTCTAAGAGCTTTAAAAGAGAAAGACAAAGGACTCCGCCGCTTTAACTCTACTCGCACTGAGGAAGCTCGACTGAAATTTGCTCAGTTAAAGACTGCTGCGAAAAAAGATATAAAATTGGCACTGCAATCGTACTTTTAAAACCTGGAGAGCTCTTTATTTGCCAATAACATAAAGCCTTTCTCGTTTTATATTAGATCTTTCACATCTTCGCATGGCACTCCTCGTACTATTAATTGGGATTATGTTGTGGCTTCAACTCATCTAGCAATTTTGGATTTGTTTGCTCGATTCTTTACTTCAACCTTTTCTGTGTCTATGTGCTCCAATCCCTTCAAAAAATCTCCAAATCACCCTACATTCTTTTCTACAGATTAGACAGAAGTTAAATCCTTAATCAATTCCCTGAATCCTAATATAAGTCCCGGTCCAGATTAACTACCCAACATATTCGTTAAGTCACCTATATCCTCTTTAAGTGTTCCCCTATCCTATCTCTTTAATCTTAGTCTTTGCTCTGGAACATTTCCCACTTGCTGGAAGGAAATAAACATTGTCCCGATTTTCAAAAGTGGTCACCCTTTATCCATGACTAATTATCATCCTATATGCCTACTATCTTACTTTCCAAAGTTGCTGGAGCACCTAGCTTACAACCGACTGTCTGATTTACTGTTAACACCTCAACAACATGGTTTCCTCGTGAGCCGAGCAACAACCACTAATTTAAATGAATTCATATCACCTACAGCAACTTCACTAACGCCTTCGACACTGTGAACCATTCCCTTTTATGCTATATACTAGATTGAAGTTTTACGGAATCACTGAAGTCCTTCTTTCGTGGATGTTTTTCTACCTGTCCTTACGTGCATGTTGCTTGGTACTAGCTCCTTGCCATTCTTCCCTTCATTTGGTGCTCCGCAAGATTCCACCTTTGGTCCCGCTCTGTTTTTATTGCTTATCAATAACTTTTCGTCTGTAATTAGTTTACCTTGTCTTCTTTTACAGACGATTTTAAAGTTTTCCGTGAGATCAAATCCCTGCAGGACTGCTTCTATCTCCAACAAGACCTTACTCCCTTAAGCAACTGATGTAAATCGAATCTTCTTTCCTCAACATTGCCAAATGCTATAAAATGGCCTTAACACTTAAGTCATCTCCCGTTGATTTTGATTAAACTACGAGTGATACTCCCCTCCAAGCAATGAGTACGTTTAAAGGCTTACGTTCACATTTGATCCGTTACTCTAATGCGCATATTTTAAATGTGGTATCGAAGGCATCAAGAGTTTCAGAATTCGTGCTCAGACATGCAAATAAATTTAGCAACATTTCTGTTATTGTCCACTTGTTTGTTTGTCTTGTTCATCCACTTCTTGAATATTGTGCTGTCTTCTGGTCTCCTCGCTCTTCCGACCTTCATACATCCTTGGAGTCTGTGCAGCAAAGATTCACTCGGTCTTTATTCTATAAGTTTAATTTATCCTACCAATCCTCTCAGCATCGTTTAACCTTCTTCTGTCTTCCTACCCTGAAGTCTTGTAGAGTTTTCTTAGACCAGTGTTTTTTGTATCAACTCTACCACTATCACTTTGCTTTAAATTTACGTACGGAACTGTGTACTCGACAAGGGGAGTCCCCTCTCGGGATAGAAATATTTTTTGTGGTGCCATTTGCTCGCACTGATCTTTATCTTCACTCTACTATGTATCTCGCACATGATAAGAAACCACGATTAACCTGAGCTTGGTCCTTTTTCCTCCTCTTATTTTTGTTTCAATGCTAGATTAAAAGATGTAGCCATAAATTATAATCCATAATTACTGTTTGCATATTTTTTTAGGGTTTTGTACTAAAATATTGTATTGTACAAAACCCTATTGTAATCACGTCCGTCATTCCGTCCGCCTGTATGTCATAGCAGTTTTTCTCCGAAACCTTAGAAGCTACAGCTATGAAACTTTGTGGAAAGGTCAGAAGTGGTGACTTCTTGAAAGTTTTGGCGTGGAAATTTTTTTCAAAGGGGTTTAAAGTGGGTATCTCCATATAGGGAGGTGCTCCTTTAAAACTTTTTTTTCACCACTGGTAGTCGAATAGGGTGTCATTGGAAAGGTCTATAAGTACCATGGGGGGGAGGGGAAATGTATGAACTTTTCGCGGGAAATAGACGAAAAAGTGCTTCCCCCCTCGCAATTGGACACCAGTGATCTAAAAAGTCTGAAAAAATTATCAAGGGAGATATTTATGAGTATAAGAATAACAAATACCTCAGAAGTCAAAATTCGTTCAACTTTGTTAATAATAGTATGATCTTCGTATTTCACATTTTCTCCAATAAAATCGTATGGATGCCTTGAAACCCAACAAAACTCGATATTTAAGTAGCCTTACAAAAGACCCCAATACTCAGTAAGTTTGATGAAATTCATATCATGTTCACAGAAGTTATATCCATTTGAAATTTCTCCTATTACAATAACACACTATTCTGGTATATCATGGACTTTCCATCGAATCAGACACTCTAGTTTTGATCTGATCTTGAAATTTTCAGATAAGATCGATGACATAAACGCTTTTGGGATTTCTAGATCTGAGTGATTTTTGTTCGTCAAAAATGGAGAAATAATGGATTATCTTTTAAACGAGCAAATCTCTTTGACATGTTCCTTGATTTTATTCGTTGCTGGTTACTGCATTTTGTAAGTTGAGTACAAAACCCTTCTGACATGAGCGTAGGTATGTCTACCCAACTTGTTTTTCTCTACAGAGAACGACTAAAATTTGTCACCATATTTCTGTTACACACAAAGTTAAAAAGTCTTTCTCATTTATAGTTTCAGCATTCTTTAATGTAAGGGAGCTGAAATAAATTTTTTTTTTTGTATCTACATTCTGGGTTGAAAGGTGTAGTTCTCAGATCTGCTTTGAAAAGCTTCGATCGAAACTTTTTATGTGACCTCCTTTTGTAAAAATATTCTAAAGGTCTTGTAGTAATCGAGCAGTCACACAAGCAAACTGCTCGAAAACCTTCCTAACTTCTATCGGAAACTTTAATGAAAGATTTAGAGAAAAAATATTTACTTGCTTTCATTCATAATCGTAATCTTAAAATAGTTTTCTTTCTTATTATTATTATTAAATGTAATTTTATATCAATTTTCTTTATATTAAATGTAAACGTTTTCCTTTGATTATATTCTTCATGAAATTTAACTTTCATCACTATTCAGAATCGTTTTAATTTTTTTTTTACTTCAGTTAATTTTTCTTGAAAATTTTAAATCCACCAATTAAATTTTCAGACATGGGAGCCCCAAGTTAGTGCGTCCCAATGGTGTATTACATTACCGAAGGAATCAAACTCGACTGAATGAACAGCTGATACGATTTACCGTGTACACGGAATAAAAGAAAAAGAGATTTATGGAACGGATCGAGGAGTCGAAATACAACCGCTACCCGATAAATAGGTGTGAGCACACGGCCACGGTGCAAAACACGTTCGGTATGAAAGTGTTTTTATAATGCGGCACGCTAGCACATTATTTTAGTTACGTTTCACCTCTTCTTCCAAATCACAAAATCACAAAATACTTGCCAGAATAGCGACAATTTCATCAGTATCTCAAAATTCCATCAATCGTATTTTTTCATTGACCTGCACGAAAATGGTGATTGAGCATCATGTTAAAGGTTAGGAAGAGTTGACTGACAACCGCGACACGGGGATGACGCGAAAAATGACTGCCGTATTTTCTTGGCCACATTTCAAAGTCGGGAATATTTGGGAAATCAAATTAGATTCCCAAATTGTTTTAAAGTTTATAAAACGTACATCAAGTGTATTACGCCGTGAAAATTTGCTGGAACTGGAGGTTCCGTTCGCCAAGTGTATCTGGGCAGCTTTCATTATTATTTTCAGTTCACTTTTCCCCATTGCATTTTTGCCAAAATCGCGGAGATCGTTCGTTCGGTGCCGTTACGCGAGGATTTGACTTTAAAATTGTGAAAGCATAAAATTCAAAGTGTTGTGCTCCCAGTGCTGCTTCGACTTTCTTCCACCGTTTTCGGTTAATCACGTCTCTAATTCAATTTGTGTGAATGCAGAGACTAGGGCAAACGACGACTTCGACTAGTGAAGATTTTGCTGAACTTATTGGCCACAACATTGCATACAGAATTATGAGTGTTTTCTCCAGAAAAAAATTTGATTCTCAACAGTGAATCGAAGTGAGCAGTGAATTTGAGCAGTTTAGAATTCCCGCAAGTATTTTGCAACGATCAGTAATGAAACAATCCAACAATTGCAATCATAAAAAATTGACAAATTCTTCTTTGTTGCAAACTACATAACTACATTAAATTTTTAATTTCGATAGGATTGAACTAAGTAAAACAGGCTATCCACCGCATATGAAGTTGCACCGAATATCTTCCTAGATCAATGCAGAAATCCAGCGTTATCTAGAATCAAGTATTACTTCCTCCTCAGACTGCAAACAAAGCAACGTAAGTATGTGAGTGTACCAATCAACAACAATTATTTACATCCAGTGAAGCCATTGGGAAAGTGAAAGTCACTTGGAGTTCTTTTGCCACTGTCTTAGCCATAGCAGAAGCTTCAACTTACCTGAGATTGAGGCGAATAGAAAAGACTTTTAACCTCGGAAGCTCCATTTGCTCAGAGTTCTTCCGTCACTTTAATGAGCATGGTGAATTGTATTAAAGTCTAAGTGGCAAATGATTACGAAATGGATCGTTACGCTCATTATGAGCGCCAAACAGAAAGAAGTAATTTATGTGTGAACCATATTATACTCAACTAGCAACCACACTCCATCAACCCTCCGGAAAAATCCGAACAGCGAGCCATAAATCTTCCTTAACAGGTAGGTAGGTAAACGCTGACGCGAGGATTGGCACGAATATAAACATATGCTTCGATGAGAGAATTCTGGATTATCACATCTCAAAAAATCAATAACTTTGCAGAAAAACAAATTCGTTCCATGCAAAACTGACGTTAGGTAGGAAGCCATATGGTAGCAATTTGCATATGTATTAGTCGGCCTACTATGGGCAAGCTTCCGGTAGCTGTCACCCAACCGTGGCATAAACAAATGCTTATATTTCGTAATATATACTATTTTCCGAATAAAAAACGAGCGGAACGCATTCCGTGCATGCTATAAATTCACCTTGTATAGCCCACTGTACTCCTAAACTTTTCAAGACGAGTAAACTTGACTGATAGCTCAGCGTTGAGATGTAAACAAACTCCTATAAATTCACTTTGGAAGGCGGTAAAAACTAAACGGGTATAAGAACTGAAATAATTTTCACTTCACTAGGAGCGCTATTGTGTTCTCCGCGGGCCATCTGGATTTCACTGTAGAAATCCACCTCAAAACCATACAAAACCTCGAATTTTCGTTGGCACCTCCATAATTCTTCATATACCGCCATGTAAGTTAGCCAGCAAAGTCGGTCTACTAATGGTCATGTATGTGGTAGTAAGCGCTGCTGCCATATGGCTTCCTATCTAACGTCAGTTTAGGTTCCATGAAATCTTTTAATTTTTTATTAGGATCCGGCAGCACTCCTATGTTTTGAAATGCGTAAAAGAACACGTGCGTCGGAAATTTTATTTACATATTGCTTTGTTTCTTGAGCGCGCCAAACATGGGATCAGCTGTCATACCCCGGATCAGCTGACGTGCCCCTGGGAAAATTCAAAAAGTGTGCAACACAGGGTAATTGAAAGGTGTGGGTACTAGTTGAGTATACAATGGTGCAAACTAACAACTTATATTCGTAACGGTCCGCAAGGAATTATAACATGCATACCTAAGAATAAACATTTAATGTAAAGAAAACTATTGAAAAACATTGCATTTACAAAAATCATACCGATACCATACAAATTGAAAGAGATATATATGGTATGTATATTTCAGAGGGATGCTGTACAGGCAAAAGGTGTTGCTTACAAGTTTTCGTCCAGAACAAACTTTTTAAAAACACATTTGCAGCTTTACATGTAAAGTCTGATTTAGTTTTCCTGAAACTTTTAACTATATTAAAAGTTTACATAAATATACCGTCAGAAGCGAATTTATTTCCGCAGCAACAGTAGCAACGTCAACTTCATTTAACATCCAGTTAACTTAATAACCAACCTAAACTCACATATGAGTACAAAGGCGGATAAATATTTGACGGGAGAGTTTCTTGGTTTCCTTTTCACATATACACAGATGCTACATATTGCATGCGCGTCGCGTAGCTATTCTCTTTTCAAATGATTATCATTGTTTGTTTTAATACTTAACTGTTAAAAATTCGTCTTATGTTTTACCTTTGTTTTAGTCGAATAGTGTTGCAAATATCAAAACATAGATACTACTAGTGCCACCTTGTAACAAACTTCTGACTATGTATTCTATGCTTCTTCTCTGTATTCTATGCTTAAATAAAGTAGTACGTTGTTCGTCGTCTCCGCCGAAACACGTTGTTTTATTAAAGGTTATGGGGCCAGACCCATATTGCGAGCTAGTTATTGCGTTTATTGTTAGAATTATCTGTGTGATGAACAATAAACTGTGTGTTTTACCATCGGACTTGTGCGTAGAATAAACAGTGAGCAAAAACTGGCTATTTGCTATAAAGTGAAGAACTTGTGTGTCTGTCATGGCATCCAGCTCGAACTATCTTGTTAGCGTACCTAAATTACAAGGGCGCGAGAATTATAGTGAATGGTGTTTCGCCGCAGAGAATTTCCTGGTGTTAGAAGGACTGGTTGGGTGTATAAAACCTGAGCCCGATCATCCGCCAGCAGCTGCAGATGATGCGAAAACAAAAGCCAAGCTGATTTTAACAATCGACCCGAATCTTTACGTTCACATAAAAAACGTCAGAACATCGGAAGAACTGTGGAATAAATTAAAGATGTTATTCGATGACTCAGGACTTACTAGAAAAATTAGTCTTCTGAGGAATTTAATATCCATTCGATTGGAAAATTGCACTTCGATGACGTCGTATGTAACACAAATTGTTGAAGCTGGTCAGAAATTACAAGGTACGGGATTTAACATAACTGACGAGTGGATTGGATCTATCATGTTGGCTGGTCTATCTGAAAAATATATGCCCATGATAATGGCCATCGAACATTCAGGCATGACCATTACAACCGACGCCATTAAAGGAAAGTTGATGGACATGGAGCCGGGAGACAATGATGTCAATAATGCATTTGCATGTTTTCGCAAGAATCAACGTTCAAATCCAAAGAGTGTAAAGTCTACACAGTCTATGGCCAATAGAGATGGCGGGAATGTACAAACGTCAACATCTGTCAAAGGAACACAAAACGTCAAATGTTATAATTGTAACCAACGTGGCCACTATCGTAATCAATGCAATAATAAGGAAAAGACTTCCAAGTATTCAGTAAATAAAACGTCAAAAACAAGTAATGCGTTTAGTGCTGTGTTTTTCAACAGAATATTTGACAAGAATGATTGGTATGTCGACTCAGGTGCCAGTTCGCATTTGACATGTAATAAAGATCGGATGATCGACATGCGTTATTCTGGATTTACGAAGGGAAATTATAGTTGCTAATCAAAATAAAATCCCAGTGCTGTGTTGTGGAAACGTAAACATAACAACATCAACTGAAGAATGTGATTTTAACATAACTGTTGAAAACGTGTTATGTGTTCCCATGTTATCTACGAACTTATTGTCAGTGAGCCAGTTGATAAGGCAAGGCAATAAGGTGCACTTCACAAACAAAGGATGTGAAATACTTAATAAACAGGACACTCTAGTAGCTACTGCTACACTTGTGAATGGAGTTTATAAGCTGAACACTTCTACTTGTTTGGTGGCAGCAGCAGTGGCAGAGTTTCCAGAAGTTTGGCATCGTAGATTGGGACATGTCAACAGTTGTAACTTGAACGAAATGCAGGATGCTGTGGAGGGAGTCATATTTACTGAGAAGCCGAACATCAACAAGTCTAACTGTATAGTGTGCTGCGAGGGTAAGCAAAGTAGGTTGCCTTTTGCTCATGAAGGAAACAGGAGTACTGAGCTATTGGAAGTGGTGCACTGCGATATCTGTGACCCGATGGAGAATTTATCGCTAGGAGGATCGAGATATTTCCTAATTTTTGTTGATGATCACAGCCGCATGACATATGTTTATTTTTTAAAAGGTAAGAATGAGGCCTTACATTGTTTTAAAGAATATAAAGCAAAAGTTGAGAATTTAACATCAAAGAGAATGAAAATTCTGAGAAGTGATAATGGCAAAGAGCTCTGTAACAGAGATTTTGATAGTTATTTGAATAAAATGGGTATAATTCATCAAAAATCAAATCCCTACACTCCTGAACAGAACGGGCTTTGTGAGCGGATGAATAGAACGCTAATAGAAAAAGCCAGATGTCTTTTATTTGATGCTGAACTTGGTAAGGAATTCTGGGCAGAAGCCATCAACACGGCAGTTTATTTACAAAACAGAATTGTAAAAACTGGATTAAACCACCGTACACCATACGAGTTGTGGGCAGGGGCCAAGCCTAACCTCAGCCATATAAGGATTTTTGGTGGTACTGTCATGAAGCACATACCCAAGGAGAAAAGACATAAGTGGGACAAGAAGTCTGAACAATGTATACTGGTAGGCTACCCTGAGGATGTTAAAGGATATAGGCTGTATATTCCTTCAACAAGAGCTATTACAACGAGTCGAGATGTCATCATCATTAAAGAAAAATTGCCGCCACCAGAAAATATGATAGAAATAGAAGCTATGAATAACAAACCAACAGTGAACAAGCCACATCAGTCTTCAGTGGGAGAGCTCTCAGATCACAGTAGTAAGGATTCATTCGTTTCCATGGAAAGTGATAATGACAATGATGAAACGTATATACCAGATGAGGAGTCCACGACATCCGAGGAAGAGTTGCAATCAGACACTACAACAAGGACCTTACCAAAACGGCAGCGACAACAACCAGACAGGTATGGATTTATATGCACAGAAGAGTGTAATAAATATTTCAGCGATGAACTGACATTAGAAGAAGCACTGCAGGGACCAGAGAAGGAACATTGGGAACTGGCTGTCAAAGATGAACTGAAAAGCTTTGAAGACAACAATGCGTGGGAACTCGTTGATATTCCTGTGAATGGCAATATAGTAAGATGCAAATGGGTTCTCAAAAAGAAATGTGATGCTGAAAATAATGTCCGTTATCGAGCCAGGCTTGTGGCTAAGGGATGCTCTCAAAAATATGGTATAGACTACAATGAAACATTTTCTCCAGTAGTGCGGCATACAACACTTAGGTTATTATTTGCATTATCAGTACAGATGAATCTAGATGTGACTCATCTTGATGTGAAGACAGCTTTCTTGAACGGTGATCTGTCTGAGACTATATATATGCAAAAACCTTTAGGTTATGTCTGTACAGGTGATAATAAGATTCTAAAATTAAACAAGGCTATATATGGTCTCAGACAGGCATCTCGAGCATGGCATAAGAAAGTGGATGGATGACAAGTCTAAAATAGAACCATGTTTGTATATAAAGTCTATTCGTAATAGCATTACCATTGTGACATTATATGTTGATGATTTTTTTATCTTTTCCAATGATAAAACTGAAACTAATCGCCTTAAGAGCGTGTTAAGTAAGAATTTTGTGTTAAAAGAGTTAGGGATTGTAAAGGAATGTCTTGGCATGTCAGTTAGTTTTGATAAACAGAATTGTACTGTTACTTTGAGTCAAGAAAAATATATTGACAAACTATTGTCTAAATTTAATATGACTGATTGTAAAACAGTGAATACTCCAATGGAGGTGAATTTAAAGTGTATAAAAGAGAATAATTGTAATACTCAGAATCTCTATCAGCAGCTTATCGGGAGCTTAATGTATTTAGTTGTGCTTACACGACCCGATATAGCTTATGCAGTGTCATATCTTAGTCAATTTAATAACTCTAACACTGAAGAGCAATGGATTTATGCTAAAAGAGTATTAAGATATTTGAAAAAGACAAAAGATTTAGGTATGAAATATAGTAAAGGTAAAAATGTTAATATTGAAGGATATATTGATGCAGACTGGAGCAATGATATTAATGATCGGAAATCATATTCAGGTTTTTGTTTTACTTTGTCAGGATCTGTTATATCTTGGAGTTGTAGTAAACAAAAGTGTATTGCGCTTTCTAGTACGGAAGCAGAATATGTGTCAATATCAGAGGCCTGCAAGGAAGCAGTGTACTTAAGAAACTTACAACATGAAGTGACTGAAAAAATGTATAAGATAACTTTGTATAATGATGGTATGAGTGCTCAGAAGTTATTACTAAACCCTGTATTTCCTAATAAAACAAAGCATATTGACGTCAGATATTGGACGACCTTGACAACATAATTGAGAACGTAACTCAGAGAATTATACAGGCAAAAGAGGACCACACGGTCATAACTCCGAGAAGGGAAACGAATCCCTATGAACTCCCTCAGAATATCAAACAAATGATCAGGAGAAGGAATCAAGTTCGGAGGAGAGCTAGGTTTACAGGTGACCCTACGCTACGTATAAACGCTACTCGGATGACAAATGAAATCCGTGATAAAATAAGGGTATTCCGAAACGAGCAATGGGAAAGCTTTTTGCAGAGTCTCGAGCCTGGGTGTGGCAGTTTCTGGAGAATGACCAAATACTTTCGGAAAAACAGTAAAATTGTGGTACCACCTATTCATGGTCCGAATGGAACACAATACTACGATGCGGGTAAGGCGGAGGCATTTGCAGATTCCTTAGAAACACAATTCCGCGAGAATTCTTCGGATGAGGAGGACTTTGGAAATGAGGAAATAATTCAATCTTCTGTCAACAGACTACTGATGGATAACATTCAACACGAAGACAGAATAAAACCCACGGACTTGGACGAAATCAAAAACATTATACAGACACTCGACAAACATAAAGCACCCGGATATGACACTATTACAAACACTATGATTTCTTGGCTACCAGATAATATATTACAAACACTCACTGACATTATTAATACGATTTTTCGTTTGCGAAGGTATCCCAAAATATGGAAATCAGCGGCTATTATTGTCTTCCCGAAACCTCAAAAGGACCCACAATTTCCACAAAACTGGAGACCCATCAGTCTCCTCTCTTCGCTGTCGAAAATTGCGGAAAGGGTGATTCTGCATCGACTTTATGAGGTTATATCTGATAAAGATATTCTACCGGAAGAACAATATGGCTTCAAAGCCAAACACTCTACTGAGCTCCAGTTAGTTAGAGTGGTCCAACACATCAGAACAGGCTTAAATCGCAGAAACTCAACAGGCTTAGTTATGTTTGACATAGCTAAGGCCTTTGATAAAGTCTGGCATGCAGGACTTATCTTCAAAATGCATCAGTTCAATATGCCACTGCAGCTCACCCAAACCATTGGCTCCTTTTTGGAAGGCAGATCATTCCGTGTCAGAATTGACAAACAACTTTCAAGCCTGAGACCAATTGATGCTGGAGTTCCTCAGGGCTCGCCCATATCACCGGTCCTTTACAACATATTTACTGCAGACCTTCCTACTCTGCCTCCAAAAGTAAAATTATCACTTTACGCTGATGATACCTGTATATTTGTTACAGCACGACAAGCAAGAGTCATCACCTCAAACTTGCAACGATCGATAAACATTTTATTGAAATACTTTCGCAAATGGAAAATTAGGCTTAATTCTGATAAAACACAAGCCCTATTCATCACAAGAAAACCACAGCAAACTCCACAGAGACTTAACGTTGACAATGAAACAATAGACTGGGCACCAACAGCTAAATACCTTGGACTTACATTTGACAAAAGCCTGACATGGAGACAACACATACAAAATAAACGGGGACACTGTATTGGACTTCTCTCTTCACTATACCCACTCATTAAATCCAAAAAACTTAGCCTTAAAAACCGACTGCTCATCTACAAACAAATTATACGACCGACGTTACTATATGGTAGTTCTGCTTTCTACCAAACGACAAAGACTAACAAAAAAGCACTCCAGTCCTTCCAAAATAGAACTATTCGAAAGATCCTAAGAATTCCATGGTACATTAGGAACACTGACATATACAAGGACCTAAGACTTGAGACAGTAGAAAAATACGTACGTGATAGAGCACTGAAACTTTTTGACACAATTGACAACCATACTAATAGTACCCTGGCATTCCTTCGAACTGTCCGAAACGGGGATGATTTACGCTTCCCAACTATCCGCCAAATAATTATTTAAAATTTATTTTTAAAATTGTATATTGACTGAAGCTGTCACAGGAAAGTGGGTGGGTACTGTAGTACTCACAGATATGAGGGAGTTAAGGTGCTAAATCGCACTAACTCCACACCCCACACATTCCAAGTCAGATATCGCCATTGCAGAGAAATTTATGTACATCAGATATGCCTGCAGATTTACTCACTTAAAGCTTAGGTGCTGTAAAACATTATAAACATTTGGATGCTTTAGGAATTGTTAAAGTGCAATTCCATTTAAGTATGTATTTTATGTTTATATAGTTTGAAAGTAATCTGTATTTTGAGTGGGAGTGTTGTAAATATCAAAATATAGATACTACTAGTGCCACCTTGTAACAAACTTCTGACTATGTATTCTATGCTTCTTCTCTGTATTCTATGCTTAAATAAAGTAGTACGTTGTTCGTCGTCTCCGCTGACACACGTTGTTTTATTATAAATAGAAAGAACGGGCGCGCGAAAGTGGGAGAGAAGGGAATAAGTAATAAAAAGTCGCGAGAAGGGGATAAGAGCGAAAGTTTTAATAAACTTGTAGAACTAATGGAAAAAAAACACAAGTAATATTAATTGACAACATAAGGTCAAGGCTGTTACGTAGTAAAAATATATTTTCTCAAAGATAAAACAAAAAAGTATGTTCGTTTCGAAATGAAAATACAAAATTTACCAAGAAATATATATTTACAAAATCCAAAAAAAAATTTAACGAAAAAAAATATTAAACTGGTTTGACTTCAAGCCAGTTGAATGTTTGTTTACTTCAACGTATTGTTTTGATTCTTTAATGAATTTGAATTATTTTGTTACTACTACGGTTCTTCTTTTTCAATTTCAACTTGCACCTGAAACATGATGATATGTATGCCTATGTTTTATCTCCCTTTCAATTTGATTTGTAATGATAGTTATTTTATCATTATTATTATGATTATAGTTATTTTATTTAATTCTTTTTTTTTGACATTGTTATAAATTAATGTTAAATATTCAAAGAGAAATCAAAGAAATGAAATTTTTTTTTGTGAGAATTGAATCTTGAATACAATGAACTACTAAGTTATACGGTCGGTCTTTTCATTCCGTTCAACCTGACCCGCATCGATGGCAGACTCCTCCGCTAGAATGGGCTAGCCATCGAGCGCGCTCTTTCCTTTTGTTGCTTAATAGGGGCTCTTGCCGGGTAGAATGGCCTTCCGCTTGCGTGCCCATTTATGACATAGAGTTATGTGATTTCATTGCACAACGCTATGGCACAAATCGGTTACGTTTGTATTCTTCGTTTGAGGGAAAAGGTCATACAAAGCACTTTTTTGTGAGCTTTTCACTCAAATGGGAAATACATGGCCGTCTACGTTTGGATTTTGATCCGGTTGGGAGGGTGCGAGGGGGCGCCGCTACCATCTGGATGCCCCACTCTTATTTGTGGGTCATAAGTCTCGTCGATAACGACGTAGTCATCTTAAGTCCGTCAGCTTTCCCCAGGCCTAGTTTGCCTTCTGAGCCAGCAATACTCTTTGACCCTTAGTTGGTTACCTCCTTTTCGACTTGGGCCGACATTTCTTTGACCCAGTAATTCGTGAATGCGAAATTTTTTTTTGTAATGGGTCCTTGTTCTAGGGAGAAAGAACCCGCCCACGACACCGCAACGCTAACCTGCCAGCGCAATCACGCATCCCCAGACAAAGGCAATCTTGGCGGATCTCAACATCCTCTCCGCTGAGGCAGCAGAAGACCATCGCTGCAGTCCTGAACGGACATACATCTAACCATCTCAGTACAGTCTCCTTCCTTGTATGCGGAGACCCCTCTTAAAAACTTCTGAACATTTTTTTAATACGTAAAGATTCAAATTTCAATTTGTTCTGATATAGTTACCAGTTTTTGTATCGATAGCTGTTATTGTTTCGGAGGGAAGCTGCTGTTACATACTGGCGGAGTAACACAGATCGCGGTTTCAATATGGTTTTATAATTAACTCAAAAACCCTAAATATTTGATTTCAAGCCATCTTCAAAACATGCAAGTTCTGATACTAAGTATTTGTTCTTAGACATGAAATCCTTTCCATATTATCTTTTTTATGAAGTTCGCACCTTGACACGTTTTATGTACGTATTATTTCCAAATAGAAAATAACTACCAAACTTTTATTTATTGAACTGATTTGAAAGTTATCTCTTTGAAATATATTTCATCTCAATATTTTTGTTTACATTACAACAATCTACAGCAGATACGTGCTTTCTTTGAAATATTTCCTCTCAGCTGTTTGTTTGCTTTCCTTATGAGAAAATGTGGCATAAAAGGGGAAACGTGTTCTAGAGCAATACGACAAACGCGAAAAGAAAAACTGAAACAGCAAATAGAAACTGGATCCAAGTATGAGCAAATCCCTAAGAAAATATCGCATAACTTCGTCGATATGTTCAAAGTAAATAAAAATTCAATAAGTTGGAAGTAAATAAAAGATATTAAACTTTAAGGGAAGCTTCGTGAAATAAAGATATGTTGTCTAGTTTGAAACAATCCAACGCACTTTCTGTGAGGAAAAGGATATGCTCTATCATTAACATAATATGTATAAATCGAAATGCTTAATTTATTAGCAGGGTGTGTTCCATTCAGAATATGTTCAATCGATAAAAAATAAACGGGGGAAAATGTCTGTAAACTGCGAAAAACAAGCTGCTTAAGATGGACGATCGCTATGTGCATGAGACGTAAATGTAAGGTTTTGATCATTTCCAAGGTAGAACAAAATCAAATCGGAGGTTTGAATAGACATTCTGAAAGTTGTCACGGGAAATTTACGGCGAGGCCATCAAGGCCAATTGGGACGACTCCAGGGCTCGACACTCCTTTCCTGTTGCACCCGGGTAACCGGATAGACTGCGCGAAAAAGTACTAAATGCCACCCCGAGCCAGGGTGCTAGAGTATATGAAGATAAAATGTAAGTAAATACTATTCAATTAAAGAAACGGTAGCTCGTAAGCTTAGAATTAAATTAATTAACTAAGGATTACAACGCAGCGAAGTAAACGAGCCCAAACGCACCCACGCCCAGCTTGAAGAAATCCTTAAGAAGCAAAGGATAGAAACCTCAACCCAGTACTGAATTCAACGTTGGAAATAAACGATTCACAAGTACTCAAATCATCATCGGGTCCGGCTACAAAGGATTTTAGCGTGAATTTTCCTAACAAAGCATCTTCGTATTAGCTAAACTTTTTTTTATTTTTAATTGGATCATTTCACCCTTTTCACATCAACTTAATGTAAATCTATACGACAAATTTGCTCTACATTTAAAGCTTATCTAACGTCGCGCGGATATCGATCACTCTTTCGGATGGCTCAATATATCAATATATGCAACTCATTTATATGTACCTGCAAACAATTCCATAAAAAGTAATTTAAAAAAGCATCTTCGTTATACGAGTATGTAACACCAATGTGCTGGCTCACAATAATAACTTTCAACCCAACCCATCGTTTATTTACAATTGACCAAATATTGCGACAATTTTGCAGAGTTAGTGCTATTTCAGAAGGCATATAATAATGCATCAGCAACTAGTAATGCTGAAGAAGATGACAATGATTCGAGCCCTGTGTATTTAAATTTCAACTTACAAAATATGATGCAATCAATACAAACATTCAAAATTGAATTCGAGAAATATATCCACCAAACAAATTGTACATCGAAGACAAAATCGAGAGACAACGATATAAGTTAGTTGAAATTAATTCGCAACGACCAGGGAAATTGCAGCAAATGCGCACAATATGCGGACATTGATATTCAAATTTCTCCCCCCAGGTTAATTGGCGTGAAAAGCTAGATGGCGCAGAAGTTGCTTGGTGGAATGTTTATGCGCTGGAATGTTAACGGTGCTTACCGAGAACTGGGGGGAAAAGGGAACGGAAGGAAAAGAGGAAGTGGTTTGGTTTTTGCTTGGTGTGACCTTTGCGGGGTGAGGACGTTCTCCGATCGTACTGGCGGAGGTTTATTCATTGTATCGGAGTGGAAATCAGCGATTCAATCTGTGCGGCATCAGCGATTCAATTTGTGCGGCATCAGCGATTCAATTTGTGCAGCATCAGCGATTCAATTTGTGCGGCATCAGCGATTCAATTTGTGCGGCATCAGCGATTCAATTTGTGCGGCATCAGCGATTCAATTTGTGCGGCATTAGCGATTCAATTTGTGCGGCATCAGCGATTCAATTTGTGCGGCATTAGCGATTCAATTTGTGCGGCATCAGCGATTCAATTTGTGCGGCATCAGCGATTCAATTTGTGCGGCATAAGCGATTCGAGCGGAATCGGCGATTCCAAGAACCTAAAAGTTGATCGAGGAACAAGATTTTCGACCTCATGCCGGGGCGCCCCAAGGTAGTTGAGTTAAGTGAAATGATTAAGAATTTGTACTAGGGATAATTAACGAATTTGCTCAATGAATAATATTAATTTTGCTCAATGAATTATATTAAAAGCCTCACTCCGACCAACCTAAATTCTTTTCGTGACTATTCATTTGGTTGGAAAGGTGACGAGGGGGCGCATTTATATTTATATTTTAGGTTTGGCGCCCCATTTGTGAAATTGGCTCGGGGGAGTGCGTGCAATTTTGTTCGACTACGGGATAGGACCGAGCACGTAGCCCTCCCTCGTGCTGAACAACCAAGGGTGCGCCAGGAAAGAAGAGTGACGACCACGAAGTAACAGGGCAGTGATCTTGGAGAGTCGGGGCGGAGACCTAAGTGGGACAAAAGTAATATAGGGGTTGAAGGCGAAAAGCGTTGGTTAGTCCGGGAGGCTTAACTTCGCCACTTGGCTTCCGGGGTATTTTACGGGTTGGCAAGTGGCGCTCATCCACCCCCGTCTCCGCGGGCTGGTCGGGACCTAAAGACCCCAACCGGAGCACCCAACCCCCTTTACCACTAGTGAAAGGTAACAAAGTCATCATGAAATAGGAAGAACATTGGCTTCACACTTGGACCAGTGCTGCAAATTTTGTAACCGTGATTGCAACTACAAGATCATCGTCATTATCATAACACCCTTTGTTTTTTGGCATCTTGTTACGTTGAAAAACCTAGGAGAAACACATGTTTGTTATGCCTCGGTACGAGATATGAAATAAAAAAGTTTTATTCAAATTTGTTGTGTAATGAATTATTAACAATATATTTGAATGAAATGAAATCCTGGAGAACAGTATTTTCTTTGTTAATTGGATACAAAAGAATTTAGTTTATGAATATTTTCGTCTTAGCTTGGCGAGTAACTTTTTACGACTACGATTCTAATTCTATTGAGGTAACATTATACCTCGCAATACAAAATATGCTTATCCTACAAGAAACCGCATTGGTACACATTAAATTAAATAAGAAACGATTATTATTAAATGAAATATGACCTGTTGACAAACAAATTCCATGCGCGAAATCAGCAGCCGAGATAACCGAGCTCAAGTGGTTCATACATCCGACCAAACACACATGTTGTTTAATAACATTAACACAACATGTGTATCGAATTTTCTAATCGGCATATCAATCCGCGGCTAAGCTAATGGACATCAACGGTGGTTCAAGAACAAAAATCTCAAGACATAACCGAAGATATGTAAACACAAGGCACGTTACGTTGCGATGTGTGGCTTGATCGTGAACGATCAAGTAAACATAAATCGAGCATTCGAGTTATGCATAACAAGTTTGAATTATTTATTGATTATTGAATTTAATTCAACAGCTTAACAAATCAAGTTGTACAAAGAAATGCAAAGATATAATGCAGGATATAAATTTAGAATTATGAATAATACTATTAACAGATAGAGTAAAAGTATAAAAATAGTAAAAGCAAAAGTACATGAAAATGAATTAAATGTATTAGTAACAACTAGGAGTCTCTCTGAAAACGAAATATGAATCAGAAAAAGGACCAAGCTCAAGTTTGTCATACTTCCCAACTATTCGCAAAATGGGTGAATGAAAATATGCATTTGTATAAGCAAACGCAATTATAAAGAAGATATTTACCCGAGAATAATAATAGGCTAGAGCCAAAGCTAAATGTATACATTTATACAACTTCTGATGGTTATAACAACCGCGGAAGTCACTGCAGTTGCAGACATCAACTTTTGGCAGCGGGGTGAACAGCCCAGCTAGCGCTCAGTCGTGTTGTGGGTCTCGTGGGACACCCTCTGCTCGTGCTGAGCCACCCCACACATAAAAACTAACACAAAGGGAAAAGGACGGGAGAGGCGGAGATCATATTGAGAAATGAAAAATTCATATTTTAGCAAATCATGGCCGTTATATTTTATAAAACGAAATTTCCACAGCAAGTTCAACAGTTTTGAGATACCAATCAAAAAAACAGACCCTCAATAATTTTTGTGCAATTAAATCAAATAATGATATGCAACAGATAAAAGAATGCCAAAAAACAAGGATAAATATTAATTATTTACTTACTCTTTCTTTTTCTGTGGATCTCCGAGCGCTCGGCGAAAGGCACAAAAAAAAAGAGATGAGGTCACTGAAAATTTAATTAATTTTAAGTTCAAACTCATTAATTATAGAAAAACGGCCACTTCATCCTAATATTTAATCCACCTGTGTATTTCCATTGATTTCAGCATTTGTTTAGTTTGATAGTTTCACCTATTTATTTCTGCCACATAAGTTATTCAATAATTCAGTATATTTGCAAGCAATTCGAGCTGAAACTTGTATTAAAAGGAACAAAGTCGGAGATACCGGAATCCACTCTTCTATTGAACGAAAATGGCTTATCACTTATTTGCAAAAAAACGCTTTCTTTATGCAAACTTTTGCTTCACACATGAAAATTCACAAGTTCTATCATCACTGTATGATCATAAGGTGATCAACTCAATCACTCTGCATAATTCACACGATTTAATTGTCGTTTTTTCTTCGCCACTTTTCCTACACACTAATTATTTTTTTCCCGTACTACAAACACTAGAACAAAATCGTTTTGCTCCCAAAGGTATTTGATTCACTACTTTCTTAGTTTTGATCGGTCCGACAAACTTTTTTAAATCTCCTTCCTTTTCCAAAGTCATCTACTATCCAACCCAACTGTTTTTTCACTGCTAAAATTCAACAAAAACTTTCACCAAAACTGCAAAAGAATTCCACTTTCTCTCCCAGCTAACCACTGCTTCTCCTCAAATCCAAAATACTCAATCCCGCAATCCTTCCATTCTCAATTACCACTGTCATACCCGGGTAACTTAATCGACGTTCAATACACTTCGATTCCACTACCCACACATCTTTTCCATATCGAAAAACGCAACAACTTCCATTTTGCATATATGGCAATTTGCATAGCCATGATAGCGTTTGGTTATATACTAATCGTCATATACGGGTATATGAAAACAATTGCTTATGCCAATTTCCCAAAAAGAGTGTTTTCCTGCGCTCGGGAGAACTTGAACCCAGGGTCCCAGTGAACCTCCGGCCGAGAATTCATGAGGCTATCAATGGAGCCACCTTATGTTGATCTCCCATTCATCGAATTAGCAACTTCAACTATACACCTTTCTTAATGGGCATAGAAATGAAATTTGTTAGTAGGGAAACGTAAATGAATTTTGTTAATATAACAATTAAAATTTTGCTAGTGGGAGCTAATGAATAAAATTAGTTAGTATGACGGAAGGCATAAGCTTTTGTTAGGGAAAAGGTATTGTTAATGGCAAGTAATGAATAGAGTGTTTTTTTTTCATTGGGAAAGTTAAGATTAATATTATTTTATTATTTTTTTGTAATTGAAGATAGGGTAAAAGGATAGAATTAATATCGTGGGGAAATAAAAAATAAAGTTGAATGGAATAACTACATAATTAAAATAAAATTGGCAAAGAAAAGGGTAGAAGTACTAAAAGAACGTGGAGATGTTACGCCGGCAATTTGAAGTTGCGTGTGGGAGAATGTCGGTACGCCGGGATTCGCAACATGGTTATACGCGAGAGCTATGAGAAACGCGAGGTGGAATCCTCCCGGGAACAACCGTTAAGCAATTCCCGGTAAATGCAAGATGTAACGGGACCTTGAAGTAGTGGTTACCGGGATATATGAATTGCAGAGGTTGATGAGGAGGTAACTAGCTAATAATTGTAGAATGCAGATTTTCTTGTCTTTTCTTTCCCTTCAAGAATATTGGAAAAACTAATTTCAAGAAGGGATATTGATAGGAGTTTTGAGGAATCAAGATCGACCATCGGAATATAGGTGAGTAGTGCAATCTAGCCTGGAGTAATGAAAAACAAATCTTCGAATAACATAGTAGACTGTAAGTAGTTATGAATTTTCCGAATCTTATGATTTGTATTTTTTCGAAAATTTAGAATTAAGAGTGGATTGGTAAAATTTGTAATTTTCGTTTCATTGTAAGAATAAATGTTTGCAATTTTTTTAAGAACTAAACTTTGGTTTGGGTGGTAACTGATAGTGGTTTCAATTCCAAATGGGAATGATCTTGCAGTCGAGGCAATCGGTTGGTTATGGAAAACTAATATACGCCTCTAGGATGCTGAAATCACTCACTGAAATACTCGTTTCAAGCTAAAAACAAGATTGTTAACGATTGGGTGAGTACTTGCTTTATTTATAACCTATGAGGCGTTATTTTATCTTTTCGACCCCTTATAAAAGGCTGTCTATGTGGCTTGGTGAATGTCAAATTTATCTCTTGCGCAAGAGCGAATTTTAGCAAGAGCAAATTTAGCAATCGGTTCATTTCTGAATTTCCATCGAGTCTCGTTTCTCGAGTTACACTGGAAGCATTTGAAGCCACATTCGGATGAAGAAAAATTATTACAACGTGGGGCCCGAATGTTCATAAGGGGAAATATTTGCGTCTTTAAACGCAATTCTCCTTTACGACAGATGTTCGGTACCTCGGTACTAAAGTCCTATGGACAGGAGCGGCGGAGTTGTGTGAAGTACACCATAAGTTACTGCACGTGATTTTTTTGCGAATGAAGTTTGTTTTATTTTATTTTTTTTTTTGTGAAAGAGTTTCTTCCGATGTGTTGGCTCGAGGTTAAATGCGTAAAGAACCGTTATTTTCTTGATGGGATGGATTTTTTCTGTTTACCTGGACTCTCAAGAAAATAAAAGGTGACCTTGCTTTTATGTTACGGATGCACTATCCCCATCTTTTGATGCGTGGTAGATGAGTGATTTGTGTTTGAATTTTTTTTGGCATATGCTGAAATCGCGAGGCCCGGAAAGCTTCTGAGTGTCGGGATTTTGACCGCATACAATATTGTTACGGTATCGCTATCCCTCATTGCGTCGAGTCAATTAAAGAGCTCTTCAACCTGCCAACTGTGGAATCTTTAACCTGCAAACTGTGGAATCTATTATGAGAATGACACCAAGGGCTCTATTAGTGTGAGAATGGAATGTGGACACCTTTCCCACCGTATATGTATCCAGCAGCTCCTACAAACCACCAATCCTTGCTATCTGTGTAGACGTTCCATTGAACAGGCCATTTTAAACATCCCGCCTGGAACTCAAACATCTTCGCTTGTTACAGTTTCAAAAAATCCTAGGAGGAAGAAGGGCACGGTGCCCCTTTCTAATGTCGAATGAGCCACTCGCAGAAAAGACCCATTCCAACAGTGCTACCGAGTGCAACTACCAATTATGTGGTCCTTTCTTTACTACAAGGGCTGATCGACAAAATGGGACTGAAGGAGAAAGAGCTCCAAGGCCTGAAGAACATTCAGTTCACCAGTCGCGCAAGAACTCGACCAAGCGAGAAACAAAATTTAAATGCAGCTATTCCCATATCTAGACTGCTAGTTGACTAGGACCACCCTAGAATAAGCTCCGATACCGAGACCGACAATGCAAGACTCAGTTCTGTACAGTAGACTGAGCAATGAAGCTAACCACTTAGCGACTTTTGTGACGCAAACCCAAGACCACCATCCCCTTTCAAGCTCTTTGGAGTCATAGAATCCCGATCTTGAGCAAACACTGCACCCAGACATACATAAATGGAGGCCCGGACCATCCATACAAGGTGGCCTGCCTCAATATGGATAAGGAAACCCAACTCGTCCAGGACAGGCCTACTACCAGGACAACGCAGCTTGGGCAGAGTTACTTGGCAACAAAGCCTTTACCTGCCCTAAAAACTAGGCTGTACACCAGCAGAGACTACAGAAGCACGTCCTTTCAATCAGCAACATCATCTCTGTACTTAAGGCATCCCATTTTTTTTTGATTTAGCACTGCAACCCCCTTTGGGCTTTCGCTTAGAGATAGCGTATCTCATTATCTTGATCCGATCGAATGTTTCGGCACTCAAGAAGGTGATATGGTCAGTACCTCGCTTTGGCCGAACGCCCGTCCATCCAACTGGGGTACGTTCCCAATTTATAGCTAGTTAAAAACTGACTTATGCGGATAAAGATAACACCTGCTCTATCAAAGGATTCCTACAATGAGCTGAACACATAACCAGGGCCACGCTGGAATTGAATTTGCACCTTTTATTAGCACTCTTTACAGGCCGCTCTGAACGTTTGTTCTGGAGGTTTGTTGAGGCAGAGCCCGGCCATGACTAGGATGCGCTGAAATGAGCCGCACTCAGAAAGATTCCTCCGGCTCAGAGCGAAGCCATCAACAAACAGCAAATGCCTCATTAGACAGTGGACAACTATAATGAGGTTCTGTATTGTCTGATAGTGCACCTAGTCAACCCTATTACAAAAGAGGACCTCCTAAAAATTCTCTTATATGGAATCCACTCAGAGTTGAGGGCGCGTGTAGTTTATGTACCTAGGCATTCCATTAGTGCACTCTGTTCTTCCGCAAGGATAATGGAAGCTATCTTCTAGGGCCAAAGTTGAACAATAACCGGACCAGTAGCAACTCGAAAGGATTGGATGGGTCGACACTTCGTTGCAGACTGACATATCGATTCGGTATAGAACACTGGCCTTGATACACAGATAAAACCCTTAAAGGACTGAACTAAGTACGCTGGTGTAATCTTTTTGCACAGTAACGACTCAGGGCTAGTTGAGGTCAGGAAAGTTGCAGGCAGAACTTGAATTACCACCTGTTGGAACTGTCATCAATCTTAATTTCATTTCACAATATGCCCAGCTTAGCCCAACGCCTTATGCTACTAATGTGACAAGGCTAATGCATATGCCCCGGACTACAAAAATTTTTCAGCATAAAAGAACCTAGCACCAAGTGCCACAAACATCGTCATTACTCCTAGAGCCCGCTCGAAAAGGAACTGAGAACGCGCTGCTAACAACCAAGCCTCGGCTGGACTCCACCCTTGCTGATCCACATCGCGGACCACAGCCCTCTCGAAGTTCTCCAGTGGACGCCGTATGCGAACGATCCGGAACCTCAAGGTAGTGGCTATGGATTGAATCTCCCTTGACTTGATATATTAAACCCTTTCACGTTCGACTGTGAGAGTATCTAGTAGCTCTACGACGTATTTTCAATGAGAAAATTGCTTCTACCACTTCTCCGAGAAAAAAGTGGCCATTCTTCGGATGCAGAGCTTCTGGAGAAAGGTGAGGCATTTGAGAAAGATTAGTATTATATACATCATTCCAAATCTTGCAAAATTGTATGGTAGGCTTAATCGATACTGGAGACAGCATCAGCTACATAGCAGCCAATTTTGCAAGAGAAGTCCTGAAAAACCATGTGAATCAAATCTAGTGGAACTCGTCACTCCATAGTAGGGAGACTTACGACTAATGTCATCTTTAAGGGTGCTACCAAGTCCGTGGATTTTCACATTATACCCTAACTGGCGCAAAATCTATGCTTTGGGATGGACTTCCTCCGACGATTCAATTTAGCCCGGCATTTTTTTCCAGTACTTAACTCTGTCGCCACAGTCAATGATGTGACATTAAATTTTCATACACTTGGACATGTACGAGTACACTAATCAACAAATATGATTAGATGCGGGCTAAGCAGTTTTTCCTTCACATGAGAAGGAAGCTCTCAGCCGGACAACTGTTGTGTCTCACAATATATATGTGAGGGATACTAAGATCATCAATCAGAGAGATTTTGCCATATCTCCGGTAAAGGAAAAGTCGCTTTACGCCGAATTCGATCGGATGTTGGCACTAGAGGTGACTGTAGTTTTGCAAAGCGCATGAGCTTCGGCAATTACCTTAGTGGTTAAGCCGAATGAAGTCTGACTATGCTTACATGCCAGGTGCCTTAAATATCGTCACTGTTAAAGACGCCTACCATTGATCAAGGGTATCTGGGGTTGGTTGCCCAAAGTGCACTTTATTACCAGCTTAGAGCTCAAGAATGCATTCTGGTAGATCCCATTGGATCCTACTTCAAAAGAGAAGACCTGGCCTCACGGGCTTAGGTCGCCCCTCGTACCAATTTTTGACCATGCCTTTTGGACTCTGTAATGCACCACAGATAATAACACGCCTTATAGATAAGATAATATCACCGCACCTACGACACCAAGTCTTCATATACTTGAATGACTTGTTACCCTCCGCGTGGGAGTACTCTGCGTTGCAATTTTCTGCCAGCGCGCTTATTATTGCCTGATGTCGCCAATCTCCCTTAGTTGGATCGCTGTTAAAATTTTTCTCCGCTGTTGAAATTTTCCTCCGGTCGCAATTCCTTTCCTCGATGGATTTTTTTCAAGTTTCAGAGCGCTATCCTCGCTTCGTCCTCGTTGTTGTCTTGAACCCGCCAGAAAAGAGAGAGAACCGTTCTTCCTTATTGGATTTTTCATCGGCTCGGTTTCAACCGGCGAGCCGTTAACTTTTTCCCTAGGCGATTCGATGTTCAATTCAGATCCCCCAACTGGGGTGCATCGGGATATTGAAATCGAAATTTCCCTTTTAAATACAATCGTCCATCAGGTGTAGAATGCCAAAGTGACTGACACTCTGTCAGTTTCATGTTTATTTATATCGTGCCAAATGTTTGAGTTTGGAAAATACATTAAATATCGTGGTCGCGTCTTTTTCCCAATGTGTTTAAATTCGTCGGTGATGTGTCGTTGAAGCCATAACGCGGTAGTGTAAAAATGAATGTCGTGACGCGGTAACGTAGAGTAGAATGCTATAACGATTGGAGGTCTCTGGTGGTTGTATTTTCGGTAGGTATAAAAGACTCTTAGATGTTACTCGTTTGTATAAACGTTCTTTTCCTGTTTGGCTAGGCTTGTCCGGATAGTGTACCAGCAAACCAATTAAACCCAAAAGTTGGGAAACAAAGAGTGATTGAGTTTCTTCAACTCCTTGCGACAACCAAAATGGAGTGGTATTTGGCGTTTGATTCCTTGACTCTCTCAAATGTTCGTATCATCTCTTCATTACAGTAAGTATTCCCAAACATTGATTACGATTTTTGCGAATATTTTCATCAATATGCAAATTTATAACTTTCGCTCTCATTTGTAATTCACGGACATTACAAGTGTGTACGATCGCACATTGGTTGTAAAATGAAAAGTTTGCTGGGTTGGAAATCCAGAAACCGCTGTTCACATACCCAATAACTTACGTACGAAATTTGGAACGAAAAATTGCTATTTCTACAAGAAGTCCATTTACGGGTCTAACATTAAAAGTTGGAGATTTTGTTCTGATATCGTGCGCAGGGTCAGTAGATTCAGGTTCAGTAGAAAGTTGCGAGATCGCCAGCGTCAAGAACTTGTATGAAGTGAAAAATGGTTTTCAAAGCGATGACGATCCATATCAGGCAATTGTCCAGTGGTATTCAAGACCGTACAAAATCCCACATCGGCTTTTTGATGACGACACAGTATGTATTGACGTCAATGTGGAACTGATAGAAGATCATCGTGCATTTGATCCTGTAGTTTGTTGTGGTTCTGTTGACTCAGCCCAATCTCTGATGCCTCGTAAAAAGAGTTCATTGCATCCTTTCGCTTGTCGCTATAAAATTGTAAAGGTGGTATGCCATTTTTGTCCTATCGCTCAGCAATTGATTCATTCCTTGGTATTGTTTGCGATCAGTTGTGCGTGATGGTAACCGGATTTTCTTTTCTTTTGTTTTTGCCTATTTTTTATTTACATTTTTATTTTTATCTTTCAACATTTCGTTTTTGCCTTTTTTTACTTTACATTTTTATTTTAATCTTTTAACAGTTCGAGAGAGCTTTGACCAGCATATCGTCCTGCTTCAGAAAGCAGCTTTGCATATACGGACTGCAGGGTTAACCATCAACATCCAGTAAAGTCAGTTCGTTATAACGAAGGTTAAGTACTTGGGCCCTATCATATGTCACGGTAGCATTAAAACCGATCCGGATAAAACAAAGGTCTAAAACCACCAAGCCGTTGCGCCAATGATTCATCCGTGAATATTCGACCATACCCTTGATGGAACTACTGCGTAAGAGATAGAAGTTCGTCTGGGAAGAGTCCGACATGTGCGCCTCTGAAGGCCTGAAGAAGAGCCTGATAACAGCTCATGTACTGCATAGCCCAGACTTTAACAAACCGTTCTCAATCCATTGTGTCGCGAGTCAACATGGAGTGGTAGCCATCTTAGTCCAGGTTAAGGAAGACGACGAGGAAATGCCTATGCCAAGTTAAACTCGGCTATGTTGAACTACATTGTTTCTGAGCAGGAATGTTTGGCAGCGTTGTTGTTGGTGAATTGTTTTCACGCATATATCGAGGGACACCCATTTGAAATCGTTACGGGTTATGCGTCCCTGTAATGGTTGTGGAGCCAAACTGATTTACATGGCCATCTGGCCTTGAAATTGCAAGCGTTTAATGATACTATTCTACATTGGAAGGGAAGCCAACATATGGTAGCCGATATCTTGTTGAAGATGATCGTCCTACAAGGAGCGGAGTTAGCCCCGGAGGATGAAAGTTCTTTATTGATCGACCTTGACCACCACACTTTCAAGTCGGCAGGCAATACACAGCTGATGCACACTATTCAGAGCCAGCTACTACAGCTGCTAGACCTGCGGTTAATGGAGAGATTTGTATACAAGTGGTTGGTATATGTATCCGGAGACTCTATATAGGAAGAGGAACAATGGAAGCTGTGGGTGCCCGAAAAATCGACCATCAGCCTTGTCAGGCGAGCCCAAAATATCCTTCTTAGCGTATGTGATGGATACGGGTGTACGCTGCGGTGGCTGAAAACTTTTTTTGGCCAAAATAACCCAACAAATAAAAACTTATGTAGCCACCTGTGAAATGTGTAAGTTTGCCAAAGCACCCAACGCTATTCTTTGGCATTTCATAAGTAAATTTGAACTACCTGAATGTGTGTTCCAGCGCTTGTGTATCAATCGCATTGACACATACCCTAAGTTAACGTTTGGACACATTGAAGTTGGTATGTTTTTGAATCAACTATCAAAGTTTCCGAACATTAAGCTGGTCCCAAACAGGTATATAGCCTCAATCCTAAGCTTCTTGGTGAAACATGTCTTCCACGTCTTCAGAGTACCAAAGTATGTCGTCTCCGGCACTGGAATTCAGTTCACATCCATTAAATTTGTGAACTGTTGTACAGGCAGGGAATTGCACACCAGCGAACGGCAGTATACATATTCTCCTTGAGAAAATGCCTCTGAATGACTGAACCGTACGCTCCCATCAGCTATACTTGCCTATATAAATCGGATTAGAAGGATTGAGACCATAGGATTCCCACCATCAGCTGTGCTTTGCGCTCTTTCTACCACTCACTCAGATCTCACCTTACTTTGCCGCGTTTGGCCTGTATATGATTTTCCACGGTTAATCGTTGTTGTGGAAATTAAATTGTTTTGGAGACCCAGTACTGGCTCTGGAGCCACATGAGAAACTCCAAGTATTACGAGACTAACTCTGAGATAAGATTGAAGAAAGGAGGCGTGCAGGGTTGGAGGGCTACAACTTGGGATCTCATTCTTCTGGCATTAAGGCAAGAAACGAGATATATAGATAAAATTTTAGATCAAGCGACGCGGCGCACCACTACAATGCCAAACTGAATAACAATTTGTAAAGCAGCGGGTTGCCCAGGTATTGAGTCCCACACGTTACCTCATATCAGACATGCCCGGAAAAGAACGGGGAGTTTATCATATGAAGGAGCTGCGTCGGTAACCTACACAAAGTCTCCATATTTGCTCCGATTGGAAGCGTCCTATGCGGTTCTCAATCCCCAAATTTCTTCAGCGGTTTCCCGTGCTCTCAGCCCTCAATCGGCGAAAAATCAACTGTCCTGTAATAATTTGCGGCTTAGTCCCGAAGAGGTATCTGGCAGTCGACACCACGGCAACTCCACCCGAAAGGTGATAAGTGTCAAACGACAGATCTCTGTCCAGGAACCGCCGTCACATCTTACAACTTCGTTTTTCGTTGCGATCGTCTGCGAATTTCGCTGATTGTCGTGAGTCGCAAAATTCGTTAAATTTTTGTGCTCCCACAAAGAAGTAGTGAAATGTATGAGAATTTTCAGATGAGCTAGTTGCACGTGCTAGGAGATTTAAAAAAATCAATTTGCCCGTGAAAATCGCGATCTGTCTACTTTGTGGGCAGTTCTCAAAGTACAAACGTAAACAAGATAAATATTGTGAAAATTAAATTGCAATGTTTTTGTACAAATCTGAACAGCTCTACATAAAGACAAGTGTATAATTCTTTGCAGTCAAGGTAATAAGTTGGCTTTGGGAAACTAATTTACACCTGTAGGGTGCTGAAATCACTAATTGAGGAAAATAAGTGGCCAGAAGTTCCAGTCGTTCTAAGCTTAAAAACGAGATTGTTCTCAATTGGGTGAGTACTTGTTTTATCTATAACCTTTGAGGTGTAATTTTATCTTTTCGATCCCTGATAATAGGCGGTTTACCTGGCTCAGCGAGTGTCAAAATTTTATTTTACGCAAGAGCAAATTTAGCCTCAGTAATTGGTTTAATTCCGAATTTCCATTGGGTCGGAAGAATTTAAAGATACAATCAGATGAAGAGCAGTCATTACAAATACAATTAAATTCAAAATTTGCATTTATTTCAGGGTTTCAACAAAGCTCTTTCTCTTTCAAACTGTATCAAACAAATTATATGTGAAAGCAATCCACAAAGAAATCCAAATAGGAGCTCATAGTTGACCTCCTGAACGCCATAAATGTTGAAATTATTTTGCTCCAGTGAAAGTCTGCACAGGATGTTTTCAATCTGTAAATAATGGCAAAATAATAATTAATTAACATTTCGATTTAATTAGATACTTCGCAATCAAGGCTCATGCGCTTTTCAGAACCAACCCTCTGGAGCATTATTTTATATGTCCTATTGACCTCCATATGAAGAAGATTTGATGCATAAATTAACACTACAACGTCAAGCAATGCGATCAACATATACACTATCCCAGAATAGCTTATATGACCCGATAAGATCCCAACATATATCCTAAATCCTGTAATTAAGAGGCTAAAAAATTTATCAACAAATGCAATGAGTACTTGAAACTGAAAAACTTCGTTCACATTCCTTGCAGTGCAAGCCAATCTACCATAGATTGAAGCAATTTTTTCAACTTTTCTCGAAAAGTTTTCACAATTCTTACATTGGACACTATCATTATTGAGTTTTTTGAGAATTCTAATTATTTTTTTATTTATTCTTTTGGTAGTTAAAAATAATCCAAGAACGGCTAGGAAGAACCCACTTAGCACGTTTAAGACAATAAACCATTGAAAGCACAGAAGAATCCACGATCCTCGTACTAAATTATCCATCACCTTACTCGCGTGGTAGGTAAGACGTACACAAATAACCAAGCTAAGGATAAGATTTGCCAATTTTATAACAACCAGCGCGCAAATTTTTGTATCAATTTGAATTTTTTCACTGAACGATTCCCTTATGAGGCTAATAATGTTCTCCACAACATTCAAAAACTCGAATTTCTTAATCATCTGATGTAAACAACTTGTTAATGTAATTATTAAATAATTGGTGAAACAGAAAGCAACGATTCCAATTCGATATTCACTTCGCCCATCATTCACTAGACTAAGTATGATTCGATAGAGTGCATAAGGGGTAGCAAGTGCGAAAAATATTCCGAGACTAGCACAGTACCAGAAAGAGAATTTCGATAGATGGAGTTCAAAGGTTTTTGTATTAAATTGAAATGTAATTAATCCACATAACTTTAATAAATAATAATTTATTATAATTGTCTTGTAGACTATCCAGTTTGTTATGTTCGGCATGTTGTCTTTTTGTCGGTCACTCTTTTTGGAATGGAACCACCTCAATGTGAAAATACAGTTCAAGTTCAACCAACATGTTTTATTGTTTAATTGATTGTTATTTATATACATCCATTAGCGTTCTTTTCATTTACCTAATTGCAATACAGTCATTATTGTTTAGTGATAGAAAGCGGAAGGAAGCTCACGTGGAAAAAGTTACTAATTGGTTCTTTAATATAGAAAATAGATTTCTACTATGCAGAGAACTGATTCAATCATTGAAGATAATTTTAATTTTTTAAGGATTTTGTACTAAAATACAAAATCCTATTGAAATTGGTACCTGTGCCCATCTGGCCGTCCGTCTGTATGACATTTTTCTCCAAAACTATAGAAACTTCAGCCATAAAACTTTGGGTTTTATGTTGGAAGTTATGACTTCTAGAAAGTTTTAGGGTGAAAAAAATTTTCAAAAAGTTTTAAGGAGGTCTCCCCATATAGAGATGACCCTCAACAAAATTTTTTCAACAAAGGTGATCAAATGGAATGTTATAGGAAAGGTCTCAATGACATATTTTCAAAACAGTTATTAAAATTAGTTAATCAGTATCGAGGGAGGCAGGAAAAGGAGATATATAGGAGATTTAGGTGTACCCCCTCCCTCACCTCCATGCGATTGGAAACCTTTCATGTGAAAAATCTGAGAAAAATCTTGAGTGTAGACCTCAATGAACACTACATCAACATATACGACAGAAGTCAAAATTCACTTAACTTTGTTAGTAATAGTCTGATTTATTAATTTTACACTTTCTTAAATAAAATCGTAAGGGCACCATCAAATTCAATAAAATTCAACATGTAAATGTCAATTTAGAAGTTTAATCATCACTGGAAATTTCAGAGAGATCGAATCGTATTTAACAGAGTTATGGGGGTTTAAAATTTCCTGTATTACGCGTACAACAGCAACTGTACATGGCTAAGAGACAATGTACCCTTCCAAACAACTCAGACACAACGATTGTGCTAGCATTTGCATAACCACGAGCTACGAACAGATTCTCTGCCAGATTCGATAAAGAGGGTGGAAAAAACGTTGAAAAAATGCAAAGGAGTGATTGATCAAAAGTTTAAAAGTATCAAATCCATGTCCCACGGATGGAATGTGCACCAAAGGTCTATAAAAAAGGTGATAGAATAAGGGAAATAATTACGTTGACAAGCGGTCCAACAAAGAAAACCGCAAAGTGGTTGCTTGATGAATGTTTAAACATTGGCATTGTCTTCCATCATGACAATGCCAGAGCTTGGCTGGGAAGTTTCGATGCATTTACTGTATAGTCCAGACCTTGCGCCATCAGACTACCATTTGTATCGGTCTCTGCAAAACTTCCTTAATCAAAAGAAATTCACTTCAAAAAGGGACTGTGAAAATCACTTGGCCAAGCTTTTTTCCGATAAACCACATAAGTTCTACAAAGATGGAATAATGGCTCCACCAGAAAAATGGCAAGAGGTTATAGATGATAATGGACAATATGTACTTAAATAAAATCTATTTCAAATAAAAGAAATATTCTATCGAAAAATGACAAAAAAGGCTCAATATTTTTCAGACTTACCAAAAGTTTCAGCAGCTCAATTCCCTTTTCGTAGGAGCGTCCTCCTGATACTTTTACTTGTTTATGCCGATGGGTTGTGGGGACTTCCCTTACGGCAGAAGGAGAGGAAAGGATAGAAAATGCCAGAAAAGTGACCTTACCATGATGATTTTTAGTCATCACGCTTCTAAAATGAAGCTCCACTAGAGCCTTATGACGTTGTGACAACTATGTTAAAAATATTCTCAGGGGGAACTAACGGTAGAAGGTAGTGCAAAATTGATCAGCCTATCGGAAAATGTCATAATTTTTGCAATTGCCGTCGTACGTTTTTCATATTTAATATTTGTGAACTAGACAGCTGCAGAATACAAAGAGACAAGCAATGGAGCGCGATATTCACCAAGAGCGTAAAGTAATTGTTGTAGTAATTGAGCATTCACGTAAACCGCATGCCCGAAAATCAGCATAACACTGTTCCAAAATTTTAGCTATCGGAGCCATCCGAAAGAGTGATCGATATCCGCGCGACGTTAGATAAGCTTCAAATGTAGAGCAAATTTGTCGTATAGATTTACATTAAGTTGATGTGAAAAGGGTGAAATGATTCAATTAAAAAAAAAAAAAGTTTAGCTAATGGAATAATGGCACCACCAGAAAAATGGCAAGAGGTTATAGATGATAATGGACAATATGTACTTAAATAAAATCCATTTCAAATAAAAGAAATATTAAATCGAAAAATGACAAAAAAGGCTCAATACTTTTCAGACTTACGAATAGTTTTAGCAGCTCAATTCCCTTTTGGTAGGAGCATCCTCCTGATACTTTTACTTGTTCATGCCGATGGGTTGTGGGGACTCCTCTTACGGCAGGAGGAGAGGAAAGGATAGGAAACGCCAGAAAAGTGACCTTACCATGATGATTTTTAGTCATCACGCTTCTAAAATGAAGCTCCACTTGAACCATATGACGTTGTGACAACTATGTTAAAAAAAATTCTCAGAGGGAACTAACGGTAGAAGGTAGTGCAAAATTGATCATCCTATCGGAAAATGTCATAACGTTTGCAACTGCCGTCGTATGTCAATCATATTTAATATTTGTGAACTAGGCAGCTGCAGAATGCAAACAGACAAGAAATGGAGAGCGATATTCACTAAGAGCGTAAAGTAATTCTTGTAGTAATCGAGCATTCACGTAAGCCGTATGCCTGAAAACTGGCAGAACACTGTTCCGAAATTTCAGTTGCAGGTATGAAAAATTAAATTATTCAAATTTATATTTTTGTAAATTATAAAATTTAGAAAATTTTTTTTTTATTTTTTATTATAAATATAAATTTATATTATTTTTTTAAATACCAAACTTGAATTTTTCTTTGCATTGATATTCTCCATGATATTTATCTTTTCTATATAAATTATTTTTCTTTTATTAACTTAATAACTCAAATTTGCTGTTGAAAGTTCTGACATGAGAACACTGATATAATATGTTACATTCTATCCATGTATTGCATAGCCGTACGCAATCTAACTTGGCTGAGCCAGAAGCTCGTCAATCCACCGCTGCGACGTGACAATACGGTAGATGACGGAAAAGCAAAAGAAAAATCTGCTTGGGCGTGGAAAAACTACCGTTGCGGCATAGAGATTATGCTGAGATTTGGACGGATCGAGGAGTCTGTTTCTGATCACCACGCGTTGCGCACGTCGAGAGAATCGTGCTGCAACAAAGGAACATTTTTTTTATTTTTGCTGTCTGACGTGGATGAGCAGGGAAAGGTTACCGTTCGCGGAGATAGTTATTGTGTGCATTTTGTCGCTCATGCTGGAGTTTTCTGATCCAAGCCATTGCGACTATCATTCGGGATCTTGCATTTAGGGAAGAAGTAGTGGAAAACATGTGTCGTGTTGATGAGTAAGACGAAATAACAGTTTCTTGGGCTGCGACTGCATTCACTTCTTAAAATCTTAACTCCAGCTTAGTTTTGGATACCGAATTTTTGTTCTAAGATCGCGTGGTGCCGCCTGCTGTATTTGGGCTTATTTCCCGGTTGACAAACGGTTGTTCAAGCGTACAGAAAACTTCTCTACGGCTGCTGCAAATCTTGCCTAACTTGAAGCGCACGGAACAAAGCAAAATCAATCCATTCGAGTTGTGCAGACTCAAAGACATATAAAGTAATGGACGCGAAATGAGCTTATTTTCATCCATACGTTAGTGAAGTACTTTTACTACATACATGGCTTCCTCTCGCATACGAATTGAAATCCCCCTGCCTTTCACGCCGCTAGAGAATCCACACATTCAAGTTACTCTCAAGTTGCTCTCACGAAAATCCCACTCCTCTTATACCTTAACCCCCGAATTGTCAACAAAACATCAACCATATGATTAAAAACATATGATTTGTGAAAATTCTACATTGATGGGAAACGTCTAATCATGTTGAATTTGAAATTGTACACAAAACAATTTTTTTAAGATAAACCGTGTTGAATCTAGTGCAAAAGCGTTGCAAATGTAATAATTAATCAAACTGAAAAGTTTGTTACGGATCGCGAGTATTTTTGTGTCGAAAAATGAAAAATTAAGAGACGTGTGCGGGATGGTAAAAACAGCTCTAGGAAGCGTGTCAGGGACGTATCCTTCGTAGGGTAAGTCATGTGCAATCTTTTATAACGTTTAAGTTAGAATACCCGCATGGAAAATTGGTTTAGTTCAAGATGCGAAAATAAGTGGGAGACGTCACGTCAAATTCATTTGAAAGTCGAATCAACAGCCAATAACGCACCAACTTCACGCTACATGATTAAGTGCTTCAATTCTCTCGATGCATTTCGTATCCATTCTCTCTGACATCTATGTGCAGACTTATTGGTTTCTAGCATAGTTGGTCGGATTTTTATGTTTTGGGACTTGCACACAGTTATTTGTTATTGTGGCTATACTTGCGGGCAGATTGTGGGATCTATTCGGGAAAATATTTCGAAAATCCTGGGAAATATATAAAAAAACACTATTGTATGTGGTCTGCAACGTATTTTCCTTGAGTGTGTGGCCCTGGCGTGCATTTGGCAACGTGAAATGTGGTTGAACATTGTGGCGGTCGAATGTCGCTCTCGAATGGGATGGTGAAGTTCTCATGTCAAGGCTTATTTCCGACAAATGAAGAAAAATAGAATTGGGCGGGCAAAGTTGCACGAAGAGTACCGTGAACACGAGCACCGTAAGACGATCTTATAGATTGCTCGAACATAGTAGATTATGCACGGCAGGTTATTATTGACAATAAATTAACAGACGTGATATCTGTTATCAAAAGAATAGTCGAGGACGTAAAAATGCCAGATGTGATTGAGAAGTTGATACAATATCTGAATGAATGGGATACTGTTTATGTTAAGAATCAATTAAAACTTGCAGTTAAAGATCTTTTATATAAGGATGGAAATTTATTCTGATATGAGTGGTATTCGAAAAGTAGCTATAACTGAACCACGCGTTGACGTGGTTGACCAAAAGCAGCTTGTCTTGACATCATATATTATTCAAAAAGTTCAATTGTATTCAGTGCAAAAGAGTCATTTGGAATTTTCTTCCCCCCTGTGTCAATCAATTGTAATAATTTTGTGAAAGCTTTCGTAACGTACTAAAAAACAAAATTTGTTCAAGGTATCTTCCATATCATAAGCGGGGGCCCTGCGTGGATGTGTAACCTTTTGTTTTTTTTGCATATCATTTTTTTATGTTTACTTTTTTCTATTTTCAGGCTTATTAATTTCTGTTTGTATTCATTTTGTTATATTGAAATCTACTGATTAAAAGAAAAAAAACAAAAAATTAAAAAAAAAGATGTGGGGTCAAACGGTTCATGTATCTAGTTGCTAGATTGTTTGTGCTATCTCCCTTAAATTGCTAGGTAATATCAATACGTCAAACAAGATACAATTTTGTGAGCAAATATAGAACATTATAATTTAAGTATTTCTATTTCTAACTGAGTAAAAGGAAAAAGAAAATCTTTCAAATACATACACAATAGCGAAAAATATTACAATTTAAAATGAAAAGACACCAATCAAGTAAAAATTAACAAAATGGTGATTAAAAAGTAAACTCGGTCTTTTCATTTGGCTTTTGAACCTGCCTGGGTTTGGGAACCACCACGTTGGCTGGCCCTTCCACTATAATGAGCTAGCAGCCATCAGGCGAGCTCACCCCTTCTGAAGCGTTACAAGGGCTCTTGCCTGGATAAGGTGACCTTCCAGCGTGCGTATTTATGGGATAGTGTTATAAGATTCCCTCAAGTAATACTGTGACATAAGTTTGCCACGTTTATATTTTTCATTATAGGAAATTATAGATTCAAAATATGTTTGTATAAGTTTTTCTCTTAAATGGAAAATATGGCCACGCTCACATTTGTATCTTGATCCGCCTGGGAGGGTGCGAGGGGGCACTGCATCCACCTGGTTGCCCCACTCTTATTTGGGGGCCAAAGGTTTCGGCAGTAAAGACGAAGTCCACTCAAGTCCATCTATTTTTTCCAGGCGCGCTTTGTTCTTTGAATCAGCAATTTGTAACGCTTAGTAGGTTACCTCAGGCTCGACTTCGGTCGATATCAATTCGAACCTTGAAATTCGTGGATGCGAAATTTCTTTTGTAGTGGGTCCTTGTGTTGGGGAAAAAAACCCCGCACCACTTCACCGCAATGCTAGCCTGCCAGCGCACTCACGCGTCCTCAGACAAGGCCAATCTCGGCAAATCCCACCATCCTCTTTCGCCGAGGCAGCAGGCCATTGCTGCAGTCCTTCACGGACTTCTATTTCCAACCACTAATTCACTACATTAAGCCGATTTAGTTGTGAAGATTTTGTATCCAAAATTATCATGAACAACGAGGTGCGTTTCCACTTAAGCGGTTATATCAATAAGCAAAATCTTCATTTTTGGGGCACTGAAAATTCGCATGTGATGCACCAATAGCCATTACGTACACTCAAATCCACTGTGTGGTGCAGCTTTCATGAGGAAGGATTAATCGGGCCGTATTTTTTGAATTGCCATCGGCAATTTGGTTACATGAGCTACAGGTCCATGGTAAACGACTTTATACTGCGAACAGTTATCACCAGAAATCTTGCGAAAAGTCGTGGGAAACGCGATAAAACGGGCACAATTGTATATCAACACTGGTGGCAGCCACTAGATGGATATAATCTTTTTTACTTAACAAAAATATTGTAAAGGCCCAAGTAAAGATTTTTATCACTCAAAACCATTTATTTTCATTTAGTAAAAAAGTTATTCAAAAATAAAATTGAACGATTGATTTTGCGCTTGCTTGCACTTATGTTATAGTGGCACAGAAGTTTTTGATGTCATATTAAATTTTTGAATTTAAAAATTATCCAAAAAATAAATTAAAATAAAATGATAAAACGTCTAGAAGGGTGATGAACTCTCTATGGTCAGCAACAAATCTGAATTTTATAATCAAATACTTTTTAGTTTATAACTTTATCCATAAAGTACCCAGCTCAGGTAAAGATCCACAAAGCAAGATACAATGGCAAAGAAGCACATTACATCAATATCAAATAGTTATTAACACAGGAGTAAAATTCATAGGAAATCAATTATTTAAACTATGCCGAAAACATAATTAATGGCTCATCTGTAATATATTAATTATAATGCAATGAAAATTTGATGAATTTTGATAATTAAATATAAATATTATTTTGATAATAAAAAAAATTAAAAATTAAATTTTGACAATTATACTCGTATCTCATTTGTGTCTAACTCTAATAATAGTCTAATTTTTTAAAAACAAAAATAAAATTTACGTTGGAACCACTTGTTTAACGTTGTCATATCTTGATTGTTGAAAATATTCTTTTAAATAACGCTTGACCTCCGCCATCTTGTCCTCTGAAACTCCCAATCAAAACCTATATTTTGACCACTGTATCGATATTTTTCTTTTCCATATTCACCTTAAGTTCATTGCTGTCATCTCCGTAACTAGATCTCGTGAGTAGCCTGTTCCTGGAAAGCATTTCAACTCCTCAACCAATTACGAGTTGCCACTGAAGTTGTATTCCGATGTGTTTTGTTTCAAACTCAAGACAAGTCTCTTTAGCGAATTCCCTGTTGATTCCTTTTCACAGTTGGTTCAATGAGGATTGCCACTAAAAATTACTTCGGGGTTTTTGCCTTTCCTCAACTTTGTCTACAGTGAACCTCGTGATTGCATCAAGACTCATGACTTCAATCCTGTTAGATATATCGCTAAAAATAAGCACCGAACTGTGGAATTCAAGGCAACTATTAAGACCGTGGCAGAACATACAATCGGTCATCTAGTCTGGCACAAAAGAAAAGATTGGTTTGATAATGATGGTAGAGAAACCAAGGTGAAGAGAGAACATTATAGATATCTCAAAAGAGTAGCGCGAATAAGATCATTCGAATCTTATAAGCCTGACCAGTGGAGATGGTCTCTGTAACATTACAATCGATTCCAGGTGAATTGGTTACATCTGACAGAGCACCGGCCAACTGCCCACAGGGATTTGCTTCCAATTATGCTATCTACTCAGAGTGATTCGCCCCATTCTGCCAGCCAGGCATACCGCACATCATCCGTTTGTGTTCAAAGGCCTGGAAACTTGCGTGTCTGTGTTTTGCCTCATCGATGAGGCCAAGAAGATGCCTGACCAACCGTATACCAGACTTAACTAAGTTATCAAATGGGTCGACGACCGCACCTACGTGATAGACGTAAACTGCGTTGCCAATATTCTCTCTACTGACCGCCTGAAATTATCCTACTTGAAGCAATCCGATGCCCAGTCAACACTTCATCAGCTACCGTCACATCAGCCACCATCACAACCACCTACGCGGCAGCCTCTATTACTCCCGCAAGTGGTTCAACCAGCCCACAGTATATGGCAATAACGGCACCAGCGGTTTATCCCTACCAAGAAGAAGGTAACATTTTCACTTTATTTTGCTGCAACCAAAGGTCATTGGAGAGGGAGTTACCGACGTTGGCACACCCTTCACAGAACGAGGAAGCTCTGGCCCTGGGCTGAATTTTCTCTTGAAGGCCAGATCCACTTTGTCGGGTCCTTCAAGACGCTCGCGACATTAAGCCAACTAGTGCAACACTAATTGACTGCACGCGCTAAGTTGATCCTTGTTGGACTCGACGCAAGTCACAGCAGTGCTGTGGCTATTATCAATTGGTGCCAAACCAATTGATTAAAGCGACGAGAGCTAATTGGCACTTTAACCAATTAGCCTTACGCGAATAACAATTTAGCCTTTAACGACGCCTGCAAACACTAAGCCAATTAGTGCAACACCAATTGACTGCACGCGCTAACCCGATCCTTGCAAGTCACAGCAGTGCTGTGGCTATTATCAATTGGTGCCAAACCAATTGATTAAAGCGACGAGAGCTAATTGGCACTTTAACCAATTAGCCTTACGCGAATAACAATTTGTTTTAAAAATGACACGGGAGCACCTTGAGCCAATCAATTCTTTATTGAACGTGTGCACGCACTTGAACGTGTGCACCTCCACAAAAGGTCTTGAACACCACCAAAACTAAACACAAAACTAAAACCACACACTTTGAATTTCAAAATGACTAATGACATTTATTTTATTCTTTCCAACTCTTAAATACATAAAGAGTGCATAGCACGCAAATTCCACTCGCTCGATAGTTTGTTCAGGTTAACAACTTTGTTGATAAAAACGCTGACGAGATTCAAGTGGAATCCACGCGTGACAATGTCTGCACTCGAGCTCAAAACATATATCAAATATCAATTGTGCACATGTATGCTTACTTTAGATGGATGGACAATGTGTTTAGATTAGAAGACGATTAAAATGCTGACGATATGTCTGCATGTGGAAACTTGCATGGCTTAGGAATTGGTTTACAATACATTGTAGTGAAGCAAGATACGTAAGCATTTTTCATGAAGCGAGATACATTGCATTGGAATTTTATGATTTTAATTTTGATACAATGTATTTCGCTTGTGTATGATTGAAATTTAAGAAACATTGAAATTTAGGAATGACTTGAAATTTAGGAATTTTATGAATCTATATGATTTATTCAACTAAAATGGTGATGTATTTATACATTTCCTGCCCCCCGTTGAGGGATTCCTCAACTGATTGATTACACGTTGACGGTGAAATCTGCATCCACAGAGTTTCTTGGTGCTGGTGTCGGTCTTGAATTTTTCGACTCACTGCGTCCCTGCCACTGAACTCGCCACTTCCAGCAGATGATTATGGTGAGTATGATGAGTAGAGTGAAGGTCGTATAGCCAATTGCTAGAGGATGGTGAAGAGGCTGCTGAATTTCATTAGGTAGTGCAGAATTTTGCTGGCTTGCTAATAATTGCTGTAGTGTTGCAAGATCATTGACATCGGCAGCATAAGGAGTAGCATTGTGAACTCTGAAGGCTCCTACAACCGGTAAATCTGAAGAGATATTTAAGTTTGTAAATGATATGTAGGATAATTGACTGGTGGTGTTGTAAACGCTATAGCTGCTCAGCTGCAGTTGGTTGTTTCTTAACGAGCACTCAGATTGAAGTTCCAAGAGTCCAGCATATTCTAATGTAACTTGAAAGTTATTGGCACCGCAGACTGCATTGAGAGTGGTTGGTTCCTTAACTGCGAATATCCAATGATTGACCTTTTGTAGTTTCACGCACATGTATTCGTCAATAAGTTTTGTTAAGGGACAGACAGCATTGCTGTTTTTGTTGAGCAGGTTCACTTCACATGCCAAGTAGCTGGATACGGATGTATGAATGGTTTGTATGCTGGGACACAGGAGGTAGTCTGGTGAATTCTCAATGCAATTTTGGAGCATCTCGGATGTAACTGGTAGATATTTGTCCCTAAGATTGTTTATAGCCAAGAACGAGATCCTTGGTTTGATGGCAATCATGGTGTTGTTAACTATCATTGGAATTGGTGTGAGACGGAATACGTGAAGTCGCTCTTGGGTGATCAATGGCAACTTTATGTTGAAGATAAAATAATCCTTGGTGGCGGCTCCTTTTATCGACATTAATTTGTAAAACTTGGTTGGATCGTTGTCCTGGATTGGTAGCTGGAGCGGTGGTGCTAAATGAGCCTTTATTTTGCGGACCTCCTGTTGAATTTGGTCGACTGGTAACAACATTGGGCTGAGTTTTCCATGGTGGGTGTCAATGAGAACGTCTATTAGCAGAGCTTGCACCCTTTGCAAGCTGGAGGCTCTGAGTGTCAGCTGAATAGACAAGGTGGTCACCAACTGTGAGAGCCGTTGTTGATATTCTTGAAGATCATGCTCCTGGATCTTATGCGCCATGTCATTGATTTGTTTTTCCAAGTCACCAAAGGTTTCGTTGACTTGTGCCTGATCCCTTTTAATGATGTTGATGGTAGCATCAATGATTGACGTCTGGTTCTTGAGAAGACTAAGGAGGTGATCCTCATTTGCCTTAACATGATCAATGGTGTTGGCCATTTGTTGTGCATATTCTGTGTCCAAAATGCCAAAAAGTGAGTGAGCGATGCTGCCGATCAGATCAATGGCGCCTCGTTTAGAACGTTTCCTGGTCAAGAAGATCTCATTAAGCTCTAGCTCATTAATGACATGATCAAATTGTTTGATCAGGGCGTGACAGGAAGAGTTCTGATGAATTGATCCACACAAATGTTGTAAGGCTTCTCTCCCGGTGTGCATAGCCGCTATGCCCTTCCGAATGGGTTTAATGTCGTAGTAGATTATTAAATTCCACTCGGCTGCTATGGGTTGAATAGTTGAAATCTGCTCAAAATGAATGCCTGGTGCATTCTTGAATTTCGTAATACGAACTGGTGATGCCAAAACTAGCGGTAGAAGCAGCAAGGCGACTATGATAGTGAGCATCCCTGGATATGCTGTCAATTTTTGTCGCTTTTTAGGTATTTCCTCAGTGGATGGATTGTTCTTGTTGTCAGATTGATCTTCCTCATCCATCTGCTGACGCCATGATGGCCCTGGGATGTTTTTCCAATCAGGTGACAAATTATGTGTTGGCTCTTCCTCTGGCTTGAGGTAATCTCCCACGGGTAGCGGAGCCAATCTGTGAATTGGCCTTGTTCTAGCGCCAGATGCAGTTTTAACCTCTGCAACACGCACCATTCCGTCATTTCCCTTAAACGTCTTGATTATGCGTCCAAGGGGCCAATTTTGAACAGGACGGTCATCTTCCTTTATCACCACCATCATGCCCGGTTCGATGTTGGTCGCTTGATCAGTCCATTTTTGTTTTTGTTGCAGTTGGTTCAGGTACTCTGTTGACCATCGTCTCCAAAACTCCAGCCTTAAACCTCTCACCAACTCCCAACGGCGCAGCAGGCTCGAAGTGTTGGGCTGGGCGTTGACATCGATCTGTGCAGTCAATGGTTCACCAATCAAGAAATGGCCCGGATTCAGGGCTGTTAGGTCATTTGGGTCAGATGACATCGGACAAATTGGTCTGGAATTTAAAACTGCCTCGACACCAATTATGACTGTTTCTAACTCTTCGTATGTGAGGGAAGCGGTTGAAAGGCTACGCATGAGGAGATGTTTTGCGGATTTAACTGCAGCCTCCCACAGACCTCCAAAATGAGGTGCTCTTGGAGGAATGAATTTAAAATCAATTCCTTTATTGCTGCACGCCTTGATAATGTTCTCTTGTGCCATTGGTGAGCAAATGGATGGTTCGAGTTCAGCCAATTTATTCCTTGCGCCGACAAAGTTTGTTGCGTTGTCGCAGTAAAGTTTTTCGCAGTGTCCTCTTCGTCCCAGAAATCGATGAAGTGAACCAATGAATGCATCTGTTGATAGGTCAGTAACGAGTTCCAGGTGCACGGCTTTTGTGGCAAAACAGCAGAAGACCACAATGTATGCCTTTTGTGGCTTCTTGCCTCGAATCTTGTAATGCACCCAAAATGGACCACAAAGATCGACACCAGTATTTATGAACGGTCGTGCTGGTTGAACTCTGGTGTCAGTTAGATTACCCATCACTTGTTTGATGAGCATTGGTCGTGCCTTACAGCAGGTTATGCAATGTTGTACGACTGCTCTAGCCATTGTTTTTCCTTTGATTGGCCAAAATCTTTGCCTGGTATGAGCGAGCAAGGCCTGTGGACCACAATGAAGATTTCGGTCATGAATGCTTCGCATGAGCAATTTTACTATTGGGTCGTTATATGGGACAAGCATGGGGTGTTTAGCGTCGTATGATAGTGATGAGGCCTCCAGGCGGCCACCAACCCTGATGATTCCATCCTTGTCCACGAATGGCGATAGACCAACCAACGAACTATCCTTTTTTACTGTATTATGTTTCTTTAAGTGAGCGAGGTCGTCCCTGAAGTCCTCCTGCTGTATTGTGCGGATGATCACAACCAATGCACTCTCCAATTCTGCTGGTGTCAGAACAACGTGCGTCGGCCTAGCTGCCTTTGGCTCTTTTAAGTGTCGGGTGAACCGGAGCATGTATGCAACTATCCGTTGCAAGGCCACAAATGAATTTCTGTGGTTTATCCCATATATTGTGTCATTCGGGCTACACACGGCAGCGACCGTCACCTCTGGCTGATTTTTCTTTAGCTCTGAGGAGTCATTACACGAAACCTGGTCAATTGTCCTCCGAAATGGTGTCGGCCACAGGCTTTCCCTTCCATGCAGAAAAAGTGGCCCGTAAAACCAGAGGCTCGATGAGGCGAATGATCGAGCAGGCAGGCCACGCGACAATGCGTCAGCTGGATTGTCCGCAGATCGCACATGACGCCACTGGGAAGCTAGTGATCCCTCCTGGATTCTTGCCACTCTGTTCGCCACAAATGTTTGGAAAGATGATGAGGATGAGTTGATCCAAGCGAGGACAATCTCCGAATCAGTCCAAAAGAATGTTGTGTGGTTGTCGAATTTCAAATCTCTTTTCACTCTAGAGGCTAACTGGACGCCCATCAACGCTGCACACAACTCCAACCTCGGCAAAGTTTGAGTCTTAAGCGGAGCCACTCTAGATTTAGCGCACAACAGTTTGATGACCACCTGTCCATCTTGAAAGGTGGATCGCACGTAGATTGCTGCTCCATATGCCTTCTGAGACGCGTCGGCAAACACGTGGATCTGGACTGATTTCGGGGTCCGCTGAGTGAAAACATGTCGTGGAATTTTTATGTCCTGCAGACTGTTGAGCTCACTTCGAAGTGATCTCCAACTCCTTTCGTGGTCCGGAGGCAGTGGGTCATCCCAGGAAATAGTCAGCTGCCACAACCTCTGGATGAATATTTTTGCAGTCACCACGACTGGGGCCAGTATTCCCAATGGGTCGAAAATTCTGGCCAGCTCTGACGTGACGGTGCGTTTAGTAACCTTCTCGGCTGTTTGCTGGTTCACCCTTATTAAGAATTGGTCATCGCTAGGTCGCCAGATCATGCCTAATGTTTTTACGGAGTTGGCATGCATCTCTTCTAGATCCAGATTGACCTCCCGAGTTTCTGGTGAAATTGGGTCCAGGAGTCGCTTGTGGTTGGCACACCACTTGTGAAGTCTGAAGCCGGCTAGACCTAGCAGTTCCGTTAATTGTCTTTGCATTTCTAGTGCTTCCACCAATGAGTTGGAGCCCACCAAACCATCGTCGACATAAAAGTGATCCTCGAGAGCAACAGATCCCAACGGGTACCTTTGGCGGTTGTTTTGCGCGAGCTTTTGGAGGCATTTGGTTGCCAAATATGGTGCTGAACGTGTTCCGTATGTGACCGTGTTGAGTTGATAATAGCGCATTGGTTCTGATGGATTCTCATGCCATAAAATGATCTGGTAGGCTCTGTCCTCTGGATGCAACAATATTTGCCGATACATTTTTTGAATATCGGCCGTGAAGACATAAGTTGGAAGACGGAAGCGTAGCAAGATGGTGAATAACTCAGGTTGGACTGTTGGGCCGGTGTGCAGGATATCATTGAGTGATGAACCTGAACTGCTCTTTGAAGATGCATCGAAGACGACCCGCAATTTTGTAGATGTACTTTCCGGCTTTAATACACAATGGTGTGGTATAACATAATGTCTTTCGGGTACGTCTTTGGCACTAATTCTGGTCATGTGGCCCAGGGACTCGTATTCCCTCATAAAATCCTTGTATTGTTCCATCACGGTTGAATCCTTCGCTAAGCGTTTTTCCAGGGCACACATTCGATTAAAAGCTGTTCTTCGAGTCTCTCCCAATGATGATGGTTCATCCTGAAAGGGCAATCTGACCATGAATCGACCGTTCTGCAATCTAGTGGTATGCTCCACAAAATGGATCTCGCATCTTTTGTCCTGTACTGATAAAGACGGTTGATGGTTAGTGACCTCATCGATCCTCCAAAACCGCTCCACCAGTTCGCTGGTCATCTCCTCCTCCGTGGTGAAAACACCACATGTAGCATGACCCATGTGATCCTGGTCAACCTTTCCAGACATCACCCATCCAAACACGGTATTTTGAAGAATGGGGGTGGCCTCAGAGAGTTTCAGCAGACCTGGAGCTAGAAGCTCATGATAAACTTCAGCTCCCAAAAGCATATCCACGTGCTCTGGTTGATTAAAGGTTGGGTCTGCCAAAGAAACGGTAGAAGGAATTGGCCAAGAGCTGGTATCCACGTATTGAGCTGGTTGCTTAGATACAATTTCAGGCAGGATGAATGCCTCAAGTGTCGTTGAAAATTGCGTGAGTCGAGATTGGACCTCTAGATTGATGCGTTACCTGGCGCTTCTCGATGCTCCTCCAATTCCCTCAATCTGCAAGCTTGCCTTTTTGGGAGACAAACCGAGTCGTCTTACAAGTCTCTCCGTCACCAAATTCACCTGAGAGCCGGAATCCAGCAATGTTCTGCACGCAATGGTCCTACCGTTGCAAGCCTTGACTAGTACTTTTGCTGTACCAAGGAGTATGTAGCTATGGCGCTCATGGTCGGAATAAGCTGCAAGGGAAGAAGGCTTGATGATCTGCCCTTCTGGCTGAGTTGGTTTGGGGGAATCCTTTTTGGCTCCATTACCCTGAGCCGGGTCCAGGTGTAGCAACGTGTTGTGCTTCTGGTTGCACTTACTACATGCTCGCAACGTGCAGGCACTTGCTCTATGTCCAACTCGCAAGCAATTCACACACAACCTGTGTTTTTGTGCACACTGCAATCTGACTGCGGCCGACATCTGCAAGAACTGTTTGCAGGCGTAAACTGGATGTGATGCTTGCTGGCAAATTATGCATGAGGTCTTTCCCTTGTTCGTTGCTGTCGAGGTTAATGTTTTTGCAGTGCTTGGTTTTTCCTTCTGGCCGATTGCCTCAAGCGATTGGAATCGGAACTCCAAGAAGTCCAGAAATGATCGTACCGATTGGTTTTCCTTTGGCTTCTGGATAGATTGTTCATAGAACGTGTGGCTTTGTCGGTCCAACTTTTTGACGAGGAAGTGGAGAAGCAGTGGATCCCAAGATGAGACATCAACTCCCAAGTTGCTCAATGCTAATAGACCCTCGTGAATAGTGTCGTGAAGGTTCTTCACAGCTGAAGATGTTGGGTTCTCACTAACTATGGCTGGGGTGCTCATAACCTTGGATATTATGGATGACGTCAATATTCTGATGTTGTTGTAGCGCTCCTGAATGAGATTTCAGGCTGAGGTATAATTTTGCTCTGTTAGAGCCAGATGTCGTATTAATTTCTCAGCTTCACCAGATAGATTCGTCTTCAGGTACCACATTTTTTGAATCGCGGGTATTGATTGGTTGTGGACCATCTGGGTGAACATGTCACAAAATTGGCCCCACTTCAGGTAGTCACCATCAAAAGTTGGGATGGTAACCTTGGGAAGTCTTACGGAAGGACCAATTGTTGCACAAGAAGTCTGATTTTGATGAGCAGACTGCAACGTAGCTGTCCTCAATTGGTTTTCTCGCACTAGCCTCTCCATTTCAATGAAGGAATCCTGCTGATACTCATGTGGGTCATCGTTGAGTTCCAGGATGGCATAGTGCAGATCTTCAATCTGATCCCATAATTTTGTGATGCTGCTGGTGATCATGCGTACAGATTGGGGATTCACTTTATCTGATATGCTGTCCAAATGGCGCTGGATGGTGGCAATCATGGCCTTTTGCCGTCGAATCATGGTTGCCACTTTTGCTGGTTCTGGTTTCTGGGAAGGATGATCCTTATACGATACAATTTGGATCGGTTCATGCACTTCCTTTGGCCCTGTGGCGGCCTGGACCTTGGCGTCCTTCTCAATTATCTGAGACAACTTTTCCTTGAACATATTTTCATAATTGTGCACCAGATCTGAAATTTCCTTGTAATATTCTGATCGGAAATATGGATGGTCGATGGGCACATTCTCAAGTGTGCGGATCTTATTGTCAGTAGTTTCAAACTGATCCCAAGCACTTGATAATTCGTAAAGCCTTTTTTCGAAATAGGCCCTTGTCTTACGAGTATCGCTATCCTTTTTGTAATTTCGGATAAGCGACTGGATCTCCTCGCCTGTCCTTTTTTGCTCTATGGCAAGCTGCTCCATTGCAAGTTATTGATGGCTGCTAAGGTCCACTCCAGAAACTGCCTCTGATGTCTGCACTGGTCTCGAAACACGTGGGTGCAAATGAGGATGCTTACAGGATCAAATCAGCTGCAGGGTCCAGTCAGTGTGAATAAGGATCACGTCGGGGTCACCAAATGTCGGGTCCTTCAAGACGCTCGCGACATTAAGCCAACTAGTGCAACACTAATTGACTGCACGCGCTAAGTTGATCCTTGTTGGACTCGACGCAAGTCACAGCAGTGCTGTGGCTATTATCAATTGGTGCCAAACCAATTGATTAAAGCGACGAGAGCTAATTGGCACTTTAACCAATTAGCCTTACGTGAATAACAATTTGTTTTAAAAATGACACGGGAGCACCTTGAGCCAATCAATTCTTTATTGAACGTGTGCACGCACTTGAACGTGTGCACCTCCACAAAAGGTCTTGAACACCACCAAAACTAAACACAAAACTAAAACCACACACTTTGAATTTCAAAATGACTAATGACATTTATTTTATTCTTTCCAACTCTTAAATACATAAAGAGTGCATAGCACGCAAATTCCACTCGCTCGATAGTTTGTTCAGGTTAACAACTTTGTTGATAAAAACGCTGACGAGATTCAAGTGGAATCCACGCGTGACAATGTCTGCACTCGAGCTCAAAACATATATCAAATATCAATTGTGCACATGTATGCTTACTTTAGATGGATGGACAATGTGTTTAGATTAGAAGACGATTAGAATGCTGACGATATGTCTGCATGTGGAAACTTGCATGGCTTAGGAATTGGTTTACAATACATTGTAGTGAAGCAAGATACGTAAGCATTTTTCATGAAGCGAGATACATTGCATTGGAATTTTATGATTTTAATTTTGATACAATGTATTTCGCTTGTGTATGATTGAAATTTAAGAAACATTGAAATTTAGGAATGACTTGAAATTTAGGAATTTTATGAATCTATATGATTTATTCAACTAAAATGGTGATGTATTTATACACACTTTCCATCTGATTTTGCCCTAACGTTTGGCTCCTTCCGAGCAAATACATATATATGTAGTACGTCGGGTGCAGCCATGTATGTATGGTCTTACGATTAAGTGCAGCCATGAACTTCATCACTTATTATCCAAGTTCAGACAAATCTGGACGTGCTAGTCCGTACATATTGCAATCAAATCAACATTCTTGCAATTAATGCTGTACCGTTTTGTTGAATAAATGTAGTAAACTGTTTAAGCCAGATTTATGATAACTACTGAAAAAATTTGAAATAAACATACCTGCATACATTATTTAACTTTTTTTCCAGTGTAAACTACTTTGACAAATTAATGGGCTGGGATGAAAACAAAACGCCATAATATTTTTATACAAAGCGCTTAGGAGGTTAAAAAATAAAATACTGATGTGTTCTGAAATAAAATGATTCAAGTGTTTTTGCGTCGATAAAGTTTCTAGAATTTGTGGACTGAAATGCGTTGCTGTCTTGAAATAATATATTAAAGTGTCTTAAAGCAAACTTTTAAAGAATTTGATCTCCAAAAAACCACTAGAGCGTCTTAAAAAAGTTTAAGCGTTTTGAAATATACATGCAAATGGAGCACGGACCGTTTTTTACAACCAAATAAAATTTATATGTGTCATGGCAACACCAATTGAAGAGCACCGGCCACGGAAGAAATCGAGAAGAGTCAGTTGCATCTGAACTATCAACCGAGTCATCGTATTTTGAACTCAATAAATTGATAATTAACAAACGCTGCGCGTTAGTTTATTGTTTTCCCTCTACAGTTATCCTGTTCCCATGGTCCACCCCTGACAAAGCTAGAAGTGGGATCCAAGGATGGTTTAGTGCAGATTACAAGTAAAAATTCGAATCGTGCACGTAGAACGAACAGCCATGCATGCATGGTAAGCCATCGAAAGCCATTTTTTCCCTCCGCGTGTTTAATTTTCCTACGGTTCTTCTGCGAAAAGAGCCCAAAGGAGAAACGTGCGACATACATACGCGAATGGCTACACACAATTATAATAGTGGTTCGATTTCCCCTTCGGCCCGTATTTGAGGGAAACGGAACGCAAAAGATCAATACGCTAAACAAGGAACGACTAAAACTTGAACTTAGACTGCGGAACACCTCTACGCAGGGGAACAAAGCCGAGCTAGCAGAAACAATGAAATTTCGGCTAACGATGGAGTCGAAACAAACAGGAAAATGTCAGAATTTTCGGGTGAAGAAGATGTGCGCGAGTTACGTGATGAAGTGAAATTTGGCGACAACGTCAACAATTGAACAGACTAACGCCTAACCGATTGTAGTACAGGAGCCGACACTACCACTCACCAACGCCATGAAATCGGATGAGACACCGCCGGCAGTGACGTTCGAGGTTGACGCATGCGAACGATTGGCTCATTTAGTGCGAGCATGTAGTTGACCAAATTTTCATAACATCCAAAATATGACGGATACCTTACCGGACTTTGGCCCGTCGCCCGAATCTGGCATGTCGACAGCGCAGTTCGTTACGAATCTTGCCGAGGTGCATCAGTGGAACGATAGAGTTTTCGTGTTTGGAGCGATGGTTCTGCGCGGGTTTCTGGAAGCTGGCTGAATCATTGAGGCGAGATTTCCCTAGCCATGAAAGTGAGGCCAATGTTAACATAAAAATGATGAATCACACCAGGGAGCCGAGCGAGACAACACAAAGTTACTTCTATACTATGTTAGCATTGGGAAGACGAAGTAACTTGAGCGATCACGCTATAATTCGGTATAAAAGGAACAAACTACGGCATCCATCTCAATTTTCGACACCATCAACGTTCTTTTATTTGTGATAAAGAATTTTGAAACGAATCCTGTTCAAATTTCGGAGCCACAAATGGAGTCGAGACGAAATTTCGGACCACCACCACGGATAAAGCGAGGTATTATGGCATCAAATGCGGGAGCGCAGCTGACTTCGAGCAATTCGGAGTCCCGTCGAGTCCAATCTTATAATTGTCTTGAGGTGAGGCATATTTTGCTGAACTGTCTAAAACCGCAACGGAAACAAAGATGCGAGAAGTGTCAACGAACAACACATACGACCAAACGGTGGCAGAAAAATTAAACTGCCGCTGCCGTCGGTAACGTTCATCACATAAATTCAACAGAAAGAATTAATCCGCTTGTTAAGGAGGTTCTTCTCAATGGAAACAAAATTAAGTCATTAATCGACCCCGGCAGCGAAAGAACGCTGATTCAACGAACGATCGCAATGTCGATGGGAGGCGTGAAGCAGTGTTCACTAATCTCAGAGCCACTTTAGTTGGGGTCAGATCTACTCTGCATACCGGGCAAATGACTGATCGTTGAATCAAGAGCTTGTCAATCGGAAAACGCTTTCCAAAACGCTCCAACTTTTGAGCCAACGCAATCCGTCAAAGAAAAGGACCAACTGTATCAGCTCATCAGTGAGCATAGAGAACGCTTCTCTGAATCGCTTGCTCAGTTAGGTCAATGCAAATCAGTAACGATGACGATAAGGTTAACGACCTTGCAACCTGTCCGACACCAGCCATACCGGATACTGTTTGCAATGCGTGAACGCGTTCAAGAAAGAGTAAATAAACTGCTTGTAAACGATATCGTACGTCCATCATCATCGGAATATTCGTCACCAATTGCCCTCGTTCGCAAACAAAATGGTGTGGACCGTCTCTGTGCTGATTTCCAGGAGCTCAATGCTATCACCGAAAAGCGTCCGTTCCTCATGCCAACTGTTGAGGAGCAGCTATCATCGATCGCTGGTAATTTATTTTGCACGACTTTCGATTTAATGTCCAGCTGTTAACAAATACCAATCGCAGAAGCATGCAGGAAATACACTACATTTTTTGCGCATGCAGGCCAATATAAACTCAACCCAATGCCTTTTGGCCTGTGCAATGCACCGAGTTACTTTCATGAGGTCATTATCAAGTTGGTAAGACAAATGGGAAATCGAGCAGCTAGCTATGTAGATGAAGTAACTCTGCCCAGCAAAACCATCGCCAAGGGTTTAATCAAACCCCGTGAATTTCTGGTCATACTTCAAAATGTCGGTATGACGCTTCTACTCTCTAAGTGCACATTTTTGTCTTAATAAATCACGTTTTCGGGTCATCGAGTCGATGGGGATGGAATAAAACCAGGAGTTGAAAAGGCTTATGCAATTCAAGAGTTTCTGGGACCAACCAACGTTGCTAGAGCTCGAAGATTTCTGGATTTGAGTGGGTTTTTCTGCAAATTCATTCGCGATTATTCTCTAATATCGAGCCCTTTTACAATTTAGTTGAAGCAGAAGGACAATTCACAATTTTTTGGTCGACCGACCAACGAGACGCATTCGAAAAATTGAAATCAGAACTTTGCGGCGATCCAGTGCTCAGTGTATACAATCTGACGAAGGAACATCAAGTTCACACTGACGCGAGCACACTGGGTCTAGCCGGAATCCTCATGCAACAAGACGACGGTGGCAATTTCAGACCGGTTTTCTACTACAGCTGCTAGTGTAGCAAATCCGAAAGCAGATACCATAGTCATGAGCTTGAAGTTTTGGCTATCGTCGAGTTGTTTGAAAAATTCCGCATTAATTTGCTTGGTAAGCATTTCATCAATCGGCTGAACGCAGATGCTCTAAGAAGGACCCCAAACGAACCACCGAATGAGCCAGAGATAGCATCGGGGAACATAATGCGAGTGGAAGAAAACGAAGACTGGCTTGTGCTCCTACAACAACAAGACGTGAAGTTGAAGGAGTTATTCGAGGTTCTGAGAGGCGATATTGACTCCGCTCAATCCAAACAGATCAAGTCAGATCATCAGCTCAAAAATGGTCGGTTATGTCATAAGATCGACTAAGATCTCAAATACGTCGTTCCGTCTGCAGCCGGGTGGAAAATCATCCACACATACTACGATTGCATGGGCCACTTTGGTGTTTAGAAGACCATAAATTGAGTTCGGCAAGATTTTTGGTTTAACAATCTCCGAAAATACATCAAGTCGTACATTGCGCCATGCTTGGAGTGCTGCTATAATAAAGGAATCGCAGGCAAACTGGAGGGTCAACTCTATTCGGATGAGGTGACATCTATTCCATTCTGGACGTTACACATTGATCACCTGGGACCTTTTCCACGCAGTCGTCGAGGTAATTTGCACGTCATTGGGAAATATGATTCGTTCAGTAAGTACTTGATATTGAGAGCTGACAAAACTACGAAATCAAAGCCCGTCATCAACTCATTCAGGGATCTGACGTTGTACTTCGGTCTACCTAAGCGTATAATTACCTATCGAGGCACTGCTTTTACAAAATGAGAATTTACTGAATTCTGCGCATCTAACGAGATTCAACAGAACAGAACACCTCGAGCAAATGGCCAAATCGAACGTGCAAATCAGTCCATGTTATCATTTCTAAGAACTGCGCTAACTGATCACAAGGATTGGGATTTACAATTGCGCAATCTTTAGTGGTATCTGAGTTCGCAATGTCACTCTGTGACTCAGTTTAGTCCGATCGAGTTGATAATAGATTATCGCCTTCTAGACGTCATCACAAATCGGCTAGTTATGACTTCAACGCGAAACACAAGAAACCTTTTATCTAAAAGGAAGGAGATCTCATTGTTCTAGAGAATGTACCTGCTGCTACGGGAGGATCTCGAAAGTAAAAGCCGAAATATCGTGGACCCTACATCATTCGAGAGTTTTGCGAAACGACAGATATCTCGTGTCAGTCACATTCGAGCCATCAACCAAGTCATTGTATTTTGAACACAATAAATTAATTATTAACAAACGGTGCGCCTTAATTTATTGTTTTCCCTCTATAGTCCTCAGGTTTCCAAGGCCCACCCCTGACATATGTATATTAAAATATAACGTTTAGGAGTTTTCAAGTATGACTGTACGATTTGCAGTGAAAATTATAAAATGGACCAAATAGTTTTATTATGTCCCTATTAGTTCTGCGCCTTCATCTTCTTTACTTCTATACTTTTCAGACCTGTCTTCTTAACTAGGAAACAATCTTAAGTTCTCCAGAATTTAATTAAATAACAAATTTTCTCTTGAATGAAATTTTAAAACCCCATCTGATTCGGAAACTTCCCTCATTTCAATCGAATTAACTTGTTAACTGCTCAATTCAGCATTATCTTTGTAGATTGCTCGACAAGTAAGTAAACTATAAAGCGATTTACTTTCTAAAAAGATTTAAGTTTTATATGTTAGAAGGGAATACCCTCAACTAACATACTCCCACATACATGAATTCGATTTACTTCTAGCGGCGAAGTGATAGCCTATGTTATGTGTAAGGGTTAGTATGGATGGGTATCTACATTTGATATAGCCTTGAGCATGGAAAATGAAGATGAAAGTTTTCCCAGAAATTTTCGAAAGGAGTAGACAAAGTTCCATTAGCACTAAGTGAATTAGTGAAACTAACATCAAGGAATATGAGACACTTTAGTACTTCTATCTAAACTTGCAACTGAAGTTATTTCTATGCCGACAGATTTATTCTTAGCACACTCGTGTAAAGGTCATCAATCTTGATTATGTGTTGAGTATTGTTTCAAAGTGTTAATTGATCGAATCAGGAAATGTTGTGATATCAAGGGACAAAGCTTGCAACTGCTGTGATTCCAAATCTCTTTTGCTCATAAGAAAAACTTCTGAAACAGAAATGGGAAGTCTAGAATGTTTCTATTTTTTCATTTAACGCAAGAATGGAAGAAGGAGCTTTTCTATGAATTATTGTCCGTTGCCTTTTCTAAACTCTCTGAAATTTGAATATTTAATTTGAAAGACTCCCAAATTTTTCATTTTAATAAAACTCTTCCCAGAATTTAATCGCATACCCAATTCATCATAAAAAAGGGATATATAACTTCCACCCGTTTTAATTTTAGATCTGTAAAATTTTTAATTAACATTCTTGAAAGTCGATCTAGTCAATCTGCCCGTAACCGCAAATAAAAACTCCAATCCGAAGTATAAAGTATCAAATTGCTTTTTGAATTTATTGATACCAATAACCGTAATTAGGGAGAGATATTCTGCCCTAAAAGCAAATAAAAAGAAATCCTCCATTATTGAAGGGTTGCCTATTCATGACTACATTATATTGTTCTCCCGTCCCTCATATCCCGCCACTTTCTTCAGTGAATTCTGGAAAATCTTGGTTTGTTGGGTTTTGGCTTCAATAGTCCTGAGGTCATTTTATTAATGAGCTTATTAAAAAGAATTGAATGTTCGAAAATAGACCCTTTTAGGCCTGGAGAAATATGACCTGATATCGAATACAATTTTACTTTCAAGCACTTAGGATTTATGGGAATGGTGGTGGATATTTGAAATTCATTTTTCTGTCGGGAATTTTTCGAACTTAAAAAGTTAATTTATAGATAAGAGGAACGTTTTTTTTTTCAAGGTTATTTTTTCCTTCAAAAAAACTTTTCATTTCAGAATAATACCGAATTATATTTTTTCTTATAACGCTCCCAAAAAAAGGCTTTTAGGCATTTAAGGAAACTTGTTATTCAATACTAACATTCAGAAGATTCGGCGCATCTGTAGATTATTTAAAATATCTTTTTTAATTTTGATGCGATTTTTTAAAATTTACTTTAAAGCGAATCAGCATCAGACCATGAATAGATGAATTCTTAAAACCATACAGGATGCCCTCAACAAGATAATAATTCTAAAGCTTGCTTCAGATAAACCACCGAAATCATCGTAGGACTGAACAGTTTAGCAAAATCATCTTAAAGTTGAAGGAAATCACTTTAACATCCCGAAACAGAAAAATGATCAAAACGTGCCTTATCAAACGTTTGATACACACGTTCCTTACCAAACCATGCCAACATTCACTTCGTTTTCCTTTTGTTTTAGCGAATAAGGTCATCGTATGAAGTTGTGCTTTTGAAAGAAACAAGTAAATACAGTGGAAAACACTTGAAAAATATCCTTTTTCAAGCTAAAACAGTATATTCTCGAGCAAGGAAACATTCTGGAGTTCAAGAGGTGACCCTGGAGACTACGTGAAATGTTCGAAATCGTTCTAGCCCGCTTTGGTGGGAACATTGTGAGATATATTTTCACCAAACCAGGACAACGACTACTCTCATAAATCACTGAAGTATTGGTGGAGAATGGTTTTTGTGGTTTTTATCATTTTCGATTTTCAGAGAAAGTTTTTGTTCAAGTGCGAAAGCTAAAATGAGATGTGGAATTGATGATGATCATGTGAAATTTCATTCCTGTTGTTAAAGCAGATTCAACAACATTGTGGGTGAATATGTATTTATTTAAGTCACTAGTGCTTTGGGATATTTCATATAATGGTAGTACCTTATGGATAGTTGCGAGTACAAGTATATTGAATATATGCTTATTCAATAAAATTTTCTGCAAAGCATGCGTAAGAAATTTCTCCATTTAGGAATTATCTGAAGCATATTGGAATAAACATATTTTATTATATTATCTCGAAAATTTTTGACCACAAATATCGTTTTCACGCATAGCTGACCAAGCATCAAGCAAAATTACATGATTAACATACTTTTGATCCGGGAAGTGAAAGAAGAATTACACTCCGTGTAAAGTTTAAACGTAGTCAAGTAAGCATTTTTGACGATGAACGTGATGGACGTCCAAAAACTGTTTCAACGGAAGATATCGTCAGTTTAGTGCACACAACCGTTATGGAAGATTGCCGATTAACCATTAAGGAAATTGCTGAGACTTGTGAGATATCAACTGCATGGGAGCATAAGATTTTACATGAATATTAACCGCACGATGGGTGCCGCGCTTGTTGACGATCGACCAAAAGCGTGTACGGATGGACATGTCACGCGTAGTGATGGGGAAAATCGTTCATTTCGGTGACTCAGTATATTCGAGTCATTCCGTTTTAGTGACCGGAGCAAATGATTCGGTCATTTGAGCCATTTAGATTTTGGAGTTGGCTTTGTAGTTGAGAGAATAAACGAGCTACATTTCTTATGGCATTCAAATGAAACGAAGTTGTAATTAAGCTTATTGCATCATTTAAAAAAAAGTCAAATAATAGTAGACAAAATAAAAAAATTCAATTACAGATTAAACTAAGAAAATAATGTAGGGCTATGACAACGAAAAAATCAGTCTTTTATAAAATGTTCAGTCTTTTTGGACAGATGAGCTGGATGCTGAGAAATTAGAAATTCCTAAAAAAATTTCAAGTAATTAATGTAAAAGTGTAATTTTAGTAGCACTGACCTGTCTTGAGGAGTTGTAATTCAAAAATAAAAGTTTGGTAACTTTTTCAGCGGGAATGCGATTTCTGCGATCCGTTAAAATTTGCCCAGCTTCGAAAAAATCCTTTTACACGGAACGGAAGTAGCAGGAATGCAGAGCTTTTTCTGCATGACGTTGTAGAGCTTTGGATATAGTAATTTCTTTTGATTCCACCATTTTATAGGGTTCACTTCACGGCCAATATAAGGCTCATTAAGATACTGCTTCAGGAGTTTGCTTGGAAATTGAATTTTGTAGCAGCACATCCAAATCGAAGTCACCCCAAACTAAGGAACAATATGCACTTTGGTTGGTGTCATTAGGATTAGATGCAATCATTTTGAGACTGTCTGGCCGTGCCTGCCAGTCTACAACACAACAAATTGCTTCATCTACAATGGACTGCTTAATTTGTGAAAAATGATCCTCCTGATAAAATGCTTGCTTTTTAAAGCGCGGATCCAAAAAAGCGGATCGGCCATATAGATAGTTTTGCTCAACGCTATTTAATCGTGCCATCAAATCTTTATGAATGTATCTTACCATATTTTCTACCTCCTTTGGAATGTTTGCTGCATTTATAAATTTTTCTACATATTTTATCAAAGATCTTCTAAATAAAAGAACCTTTGAAAGAGTCACTGTTTTCTCACTAGAAGTTTCTTCCGTAATTTCTAGGGTAGCGAAGTCTTCTTCAGAAAGTGTAAACAAACTGCGATTCATCTGGCTTAATGAATAAAGCAATGGTTCCTTCATTTCTAGAACTCGTTGGAACATCATGTAAGTTGAATTCCATCTAGTTGAGATATCCTGTATTAACTTTTTCTCGATGCCTAGCATTTGTTTTTGCACAGAAAGAAACTTGCTCACTGCGTTTGGGCTTTTTTTGTAAAACTGGATAATTGATTTTATTTTTGATTGAGTCGTGTTAATTTCTTTTATGCCGTTTTGCACAATTAAGTTCAAAGAATGGGCAAAGAATGGAATATGATTCCAGTTACCTTGTCGAATGGCTGCAACTATATTTGCTGCATTGTCACTTACGACACTCACAACTTTCTCGCCCAAATCCCATTTCTCGATGATTCGTTCGATTTCACGACTTAAGTATTGCGATGTATGACGTTCATCGCTGCATTCAAAGCAATCCAGCAATGCCGATCGCAAATTTGTGTCATCATCATCACCGGATATAAAATGAGCTGTTAAAGCCATAAAGTTTTGATTATTCGATGACGTCCACCCGTCTGTGGTCAACGATACATAATTTGCACTGCTCAATGTTATCCTTAATTTTGCTTTTATCACTTCAAACATTTGCGGCATTAAAACAGTAGATACTGTTTTTCGACAAGGGAGAACATAATTGGAATTCAACAAACCGACGAATTTTTTAAACTCCGCACTTTCCACTCTTGAAAACGGCTGATATTATTTTGCCATCATCTTCACCAGCTGTGTATCAATTTTCTTTGACACGCTTATGGGTAATGGCTTTTTTTAAAAGTGGGCAATTGTTGTCTGTGCTTTCGCAAAGTCGCAAGTATTATTTACAGAGCCAGACAAACTTTCATTGTTGGAGGCGCTGGGAACAACATGTTCATTTACAGGCGTTGCTTGTGTAGCCTTGCTTTTGATCCTGGAATCCTGTACGCCAGGATGCTTCGTTTCCAAGTGCCTCAACAGATTTCTCGTTGAGCCACCCTTAAACGAAAGAACTGTTGCGCAAAATTCACATTTTGCCTCATCACCAGCGATTTCGCTGAAACAATTCCACACCGCACTCCTTTTACGTGGAATCTGCATATTTTCGCTATAAAATGAGGACTGGTAAATTTTTACTGTACATTAAAGTTCATATAAGGTCTTTACTGTACATTAAAGTCAATATAAGGTCTTGCCAATCAAATTAATAAATCTTCCATCGATTCTAACAAATATGCTTAACAAAAGCTTTTGAATTTATGTTTAAAGTGACTACAATTACATCATTGTGATCAAACGCTTTCACCAAAAATTAAATATATGTATATCCGTTACCTTATGCTTTAAAACCCACTGAAATGCAATAATCAACAATCCAATTTTATCACTTACACAAATTAATTGCTCCACTAATCACAAGCTAATGGGAAAATGTGTTCTCGTGCCAAATCGCACAATCTAAAGCTATCCATATGCCAACATAATTTGTTAAAATGCATACATTTTAAACCTTTCATCGACTCCAGTAAGTCGATAGATATCACCCTACCGCATCGAGAAACAATCGGTCGAAGGAATTCAAAATCAAATACACTAAATGTGACTCAGTTGCAATCCACAGCATGTATCGTGTTGCATAGCATGAATGGGTCGCCCCAAGGAACGATAGCACACAGCATAAACTGATTATGAGTCGGTCGCGACCAGTATCGGTCATAATATTGTGCGTTGTGCAAATGACTTTATACTGACCGAAAGAACGACTCGTTCTTAATTGTACGACCGAGTCATTTCGGTCATTGCAACTGACTCGGTCTATACGAACGAATCGTTCGCGACCGACACATCACTAGTCACGCGACACTCTTCAGTTATTCCAAAAGAACGCTACCGACTTTTGTGCCAATTAATTACTGTCAATTAAACCCGGATCCATCACCATACTCCAAATACTAAACAACAGTCAACGCAGTGGATTGTTGTGGGGGAACCAGCCCCGAAGAAGGCGGAGGTCGTCTTTTCTGCCGGAAAAGTGATGGCGACAGTTTTTTGCGACAGTTTTTTGCGACAGCCGTGCAGAAATTATGGTTGATTACCTTCAAAAAGATTAAACCATTAACGGGCCCTATTACGCTGCGTTGCTGACTCAAGAGAAAGTGACCACGCTTGGCGAAGAAACAGGAACTGTTTCATCAAGAACGAGCCCACACATGCATTGTCGCAATGACGAAATTAGACGAATTGCTTCAACACCCACTCTACTCACTAGAGCTAGCTCCGAGTGATTTTTTTGTTCCATAAATTGAAAAAATTTCTGGATGGGAAAAAATATGGTTCAAATACTGAGGTTGAAGAGGCTGTGCATGTGTATTTTTCAGGTGTACCTACAGAATTTTTTTCTGATGGCCTGAAGGGTTGGGAAAAGCGTTTGACCAAATGTATTGACTTGCGTGGAGAGTATCCCGAGAAACAAATTTTTGTTTGGCTTGAATTATGTATTTTTCTTTACAAGAACGACAACTTTGCAAATGACCCTCGTGGTTCCAAGTGGTGTGAACAAACTAACAGACTTAGATTATGTTTGATAAAAACTGCATAAAAAGTACAAAATCTCAATAAAAAGCCTGCCGAAAAATTTGAAATATGTCCATTGGACATATTGGTGCCCTCAAAAGAATACAGATAGAGAAGGACTAACTGGACTTTCAAGCTATTTGCTTGGCAAAGATGATAAATTTACCAAAACTTGTGAAAGTTACCTTAATTTAGCACAAATAGAAGAAAACCGCCGCAGATAGTCCCAAGCCCATTTGAGAAAGTAGAAGGGGACCCTTTCTTTCACCAATCCATAGCTTCCATGATTCCTCATCCCCATCCCCCCAATTAAATGGTAGTAAATGCTCTCAGTGTCGCATATTAGGTTTACTGGTTCCCCAATAATGGGAAATTAAATGCCGAGAAATACCAACAACTGTAAATACATCTACAGCTCTGCTACTAAATCCTACCTACACCTCCTTTGCGGGGACGTAAGAGGGTGAGGGTGAATCTTCCGCGAATGATGACGGGATCGACGTTTGGGTGACGGGCTAGCTCCCCGTCCCTGTAAAACTGTAAGATGTTTTGAAACTTGCAGATGAGCCTTAGAATGGATTCGACTCACGGCAATGACCTCACAGACGAAAAAAGGACTAAAGCATTGTATCCTGGAATGTCAGATCACTCAGTTACCCTGGCACTGTTAAGGGCCTTTCACAATAGGGCATTCAATATAAATTAAAAATACTGGCAATCCAGGAAACGAATTGGACTGGAAATTACATTTAAGACATGAGATCGCACGCAAGATTCAAAAGTGGGAAGTCTTCTTAAAAAGGAGAGTTCGAAGTGGCCTTCGTTGCGGATAGGGAGTTCAAGTCGCACGTTATTGATTTTAAGGCATACAATGAACGCTTGTGTGTGATCCGTATAAAAGCGAAATTCTTCAAAATCTGGCTGATTAATATTCACGCCCCCACCGAAGAAAATAACGAAGAAAATGTTGTACAATCACCTGGAAAGACTGGTCGACTCATTGCCTACAAACCACATAAAAATAATTGTGGGTGATTTCAACGCTAATATTGGCAATGAGCCATCTCATCGGGGAACGACTGGAGGATATAGTCTCCACGATGAAACAAATGACAACGGCTAGCGCCTGATCGACTTTGCATGTAGCATAAGTCTAATTATACGTTCTACTTGCTTCATACATCCAAGCACTCATAAAATGACCTGAGTTCCACCGGATGGCAGCACAGATCGATCACGTTCTGATTCAACAACTTTGGGCCTCGAGCATACTTGACGTCCGTACATACAGATAAGTCAATTGTAACACAGGTAATTACTTGATCAAACTAATCTATCGATGTCATATGTCAAAGGCATATTTGGCGAAGACCAGCCCGCTACAAAAATTTGACATCAAAGGGCTCGTTAAAGTTAGCGGACACGGAGGCTTGAGACAAACGCAAACATTACACAAAAAGCAACCATTACTTTCTCCGAAGAAGGTCGTTGCATTACACGGGGAATGTCAAACATAAAGATGTTGAAGTGGCTGAATCGAACCACTCATCTCTGCGTAAAGGATGGAAACTTGACGGGTGTAGTTTACTTTAGACTAGTAAAACAACAAACTAAGCAGTTTCGATAGAGTGACCACCTTATCTCTTCAGGAGCAGCCACTCCTGATCACCAGGGGACTGCTCGACTGCTTATGTTTATTACAGGGCAGTCTCTTCGATGCCAACCCAGGCATGAAGAGACTGAAGATTTCACTCTACACTAGTGAAGAAACAATTGTTTCCGCAGTGGAGAGTAGTTATTATAATTTTAGGCCCCCCTCCTTGAATACAAGTCCCTGTCTTCTACGAAAGTATGCTAATAAAAACCGCTAAACAATCATAAAAACAAATCGGGTGTCGGTCAGGACAAATTGATGATGCGGATTTTATCACTGCCAGTCATCAGATTAGGTCCCAGCAAAAACTGACGCAATTCCAAGCAATGTATTTGAAAACCCCTGGCACCATCAGTTTGTTCAAAATTAGAACTGTCCGACTTCAAACTGTATAAAAATGTGCAAACTTTTCTTTTGGTAACATTAAGGGACGCACTACTCTATAACATCATCGGCATGTTCAGGCGACAGAGCCACCATGAACGAAGAACTCCAGAAGATGCTATAGACCTTATTATACCGAAGACAAGACAAACAACACCAAAAGAAAGTTTATCGGTGACTCTATCTTTACTTTACGGAACCCTCCAAAGTATGCTATGTTAATATCAAATCGTGAGGCCGACAATAAAAATTGAATCGGTTCATCTGCCGACAGCAAAATAAAAAATGTGAGAACTTGAAGGAGAGTGGTGTTGTTTCCCCTTCGGGCCTCACGTTGGGCGCCATTGTAATGAATTTCGAAATGTCCGTGTAGGACACGGGTGCCGATGGTCTGGCACAAGTGCCAGCGAGCTAAAACAACACTGAGCTCAGCTAACTAGCTTCGCTTAACGACCACGTACGCGTGCTTGACGATTAGTGTTTGTGGGATCATATGAGGCGGATTGTTGTCGAGCCACGAAGCTACACTACAAAATACTTATCACGCGTACTCTACTCTGCAAGACGTTCCGATCAATTTTTATTATCTTTAGAAATGTTCTATTAGGTGTTAATCAAGCTACTCTACAGTTATTCAATATTTTTTTTGCCTTGTTAAAGTTAGCGGACACGAATGCTTGAGACGAACGCAAATATTACACAAAAAGAAACCGTTACTTTCTCCGAACAAGGTCGTTGCATTACACGGGGAATGTCAAACGTAAAGATGTTAAACTGGCTGAAGTAAACAACTCATCTCTGCGTAAAGGATGGAAACTTGACGGATGCAGTTTACTTTAGACTGGTAAAACAACAAACTAAGCAGTTTCGATGGGGTGACCACCTTATCTCTTCAGGAGTAGCCACTCCTGATCACAACGGGGCTGCTCGACTGCGTATGTTTAATACAACTTGACAGCGAAGCAAAACTACAAAGGCTACAAATCAATGAAAATAAAACAAAACTCATGACGCAGTCAAGGAAAAATACTTCAAACACACAAAATATCACACTTGGAGAATACAGTATCGAAAATGTGGGCAAATTTGTGTATTTAGACGCCAAAATAACGAAAACGGGCAATAAAAGGGACGAAATACGCCCAAGAATACAGCTCTCAAACAAAATATTTTATTCAGTTTTGACAATCTTGAAGACCAGCTGCATACACAGGAAAACAAAGCTCCAACAAGACAAATCTGTGATAAGACCTGTGTTATGCTATGGGTATGAAACATGGACCCTTACCCAAGCATCCGCAAATATATTAATGAGTGACGGGTCCTGAGGCAAATAATTGGAGCAAAGCTAGACGGGGACAAAAGGCCAATTCGATACAACCGTGAGCTGTATGAAATTTTTGACGAGCTCGAGGACATTGATGCTTTACTCAAGATTCTCAGTCGTAAGCAAAATCGGAAGATTCTTTCTAAGCACAGAGACGGAACTTTGCTAGAGATCCCAATAAATGGTGTGCAAATTAAAACATCAAAAATAGGGGAAGAATAGATTTTATTTCAGTGAAAAGTTATAGCAGCCCTAGACAAGGATCAAATAAGTGCTAGGGATTCCATATTCAAAGGTTTTCCAATAGGAGGTGTTATTTTGAATAGCCCGCTATTTCCGTAGATGTCACCTTTGAAGCTGTCATTTTTGACATTTGACATATAAAAACTACTTTTTCAATAAAAATGGAACGATATATGCTTCAGCAGTGCATTTAAATTATTTAAATTCACTTTAAAAATGGTGAAAATTTGGCAGAGACGGTTCGTAAAACTCGAACATTTTTGGGTCATCGTGAAGTACCTTGTCGGACCGCAATACAGAAATTGGTGGAAAAATTCGAGCTGTTGGGACAACTTTGTAGTGTGAAGAATAAAACCCGTCCACGTCACTCAAGAATAGCCGAGAAGATTGCTGCTGTAGCCGAAAGTGTTGAAGAAACCCCAGGTTTGTCCATTGCTCGTCGTTTTTTGGAATTGGGCATTCTACAAACGTTATTACACCGTATTTTGCATAAAGATTTGGGTCTTAAGGCTTATAAGGTTCAGTTTACACAGAAACTCAAGATGGTCGATCATCAACAACGTCGTGTCGTTGCTGATTTGGTCCTTGAAATGCATGAAAATGATCCGGAATTCCATCGAAAAATCATCCTGAGTGATGAGGCTCATTTCCACCTCGGTGGCTTCGTACACAAGCAAAATTGTCGCATCTGGGGCTCGGAAAATCCAAGAATCATTCTTGAAAAGCCTCTCTATCCTCAATTTATGACTTTTCGGTGCAGTTCATGGTCCGGCGGAGTCATTAGACCTTACTTTTTCGAAAATGAGGCTGGAGCAACAGTTACGGTGAATGGATTGCGCTATTGAGAGATGATTAATGATTTTTTATCGCCGGGATGGGATGGTATCGATCTGCAAAACGTTCAGTTTCACCAAGATGGCGCTATGTACCACACAAGCAACGGAACCATTAATCTTTTACGGGAAAAGTTTCCGGACCGTGTTATCTCTCGAAGAGGTGATCACAATTGGCCACCGAGATCTTGTGATTTAACACCTTGCGACTTCTTTCTTTGAAGCCACGTGAAAGAAAATGTCTACGTCAACAGCTCAGCGTCGGTTCAAGACCTCAAAGATGGAATTTGTCAAGCTATCAAGGACATAGGGCAGCCACTTTGCGATTTGGTTATGGATAATTTCATGAAAAGGATATGGTCCTGTAAGCGTGGTCGTGGTGATCATTTCACTGATGTTATTTTTTGCTATTAATGGCAATCAAAAATTACTATTCGTTTTTTTGGGGTCTTTCGTGCTTTGTTTTATTTAATAATGCAGCATGTTCGACATTTTTTCTCCTTTTTGGCATACCAAAGGCTCTGTTTTAGACCCGTTATTGTTTGTTATAAATCAATGATCTGCCAATCAATTCTCATATAGATTGTAAAATTACTCAAACGTACGAAAAAGCCAGAGGATAGCAAGGATGGGGAAGATAGATGAAGCCACCATATGCTAGTATGTATCCGATGGTATATCCGATGACGTAGCGAACAAATTGATCCTGTACGAGGCGACAACGATCACTGAGCTAAAATCGAAATCGGATGTCTATGCGAAGGTGAAAGAAAATCCAAGGCAAAAACCCATTTAAAAAAGGGCGGCAGTGACAATAAACAACATTCGAACGAAAGACTGCGATGTTTTTTATGTGGCGGGACGGGACATGAAGCGAATGATTGTCCGAATAAAGACAAGGAAAATGAGTGTTTTAAATGCGGAATGTATGGACATTTATTGCGACACTGCCCGCAAAGGGAAGGTGTGAACAACTCGATCCCTACGGTGAATTTCATTGAGCGTTTCTCCGGAGATAAAAACGTTGCTAATGTGAAAGTCGGTGACCGAAAAATTGATTGGGCATACGTTGTGGCAGGAATTTAAAGGAACAGTTCTGAGTACCGTTCCAAGTAACATAACAATTCGTGGACTTGATAACGCAATTTCTCACGCGACCGGGAGAGCAAATATGGACACCAAAATCGAAGAAATAGTGTTTTCTATTGAACTTTACATCGTCCCGCCAAACGCCATGAGTGTTAATATGATAATCGGTAGACAATTTTCGAAGACGGTAAACTACATTATTACGCCCAAGTAGGTGAAGATTAAGCCACTCGTGCAAACAGTTGAAGAATCAGCTTCGAACGCAATCCATGATCCAGTCAACGGTGACAGCCGGATGATGAGAGTTTTATGCGACCACGGGGAAACGACTTCAAGGTTCGGAGCAAATTCAAAGACGTTGTGCAAGAATTGGTGGAAAGCTACACTCCGAAGGAAAAACAGAAGCCAGGTATTGAGACGGTTATAGCGCTGATGAATGAAACGCCCATATACCATCGCCCAAGATGATTGGCACCTTTAGTAAAGGCCATAGTTGAAGGTCAAGTAAAGAAATGGTTGAATGGAGGGGTAATACGGCCATCATCGAGTGACTTCGCAAGTCAATTGGTCGTCGTCAAAAAGAAAGACGAGTCACATAGGCTCTTTATATATTACCGTAGCCTGCATAGTAGAGTTGTAAGAGTTCGATTCCCTATGCCGATCATTGAGGACCAGCTTGATCGATTGGTGTCAGCACGAATTATACGATACTTGATTTGAAAAATTTTCATGTTTCTGTGACTGAATCCAGTCGAAATTATACCGTATTCATTGCGCAAGACGGCCAAAACGAGTTCTGTAAAACGCCATGTGGTCTATCTATAAGTAACAATACGTTTGGGTGATTCATTAACGAAGTTTTCCGAGATTTGATAAAGGAGGGAACAGTATTAACATTTATAGATGACCTGATATTACGCGAATGAACGTATATTAGGTGTGGCGGGAGAAAGCGTTATTCAATTTGATTGGAGGAAATGCGTCTTCTTAAAATAACGTGTCGAATATTTGGGCTATGTAATCTGTGGTGGGAAAATCGAGCCTTCACCATCGAAGATCGATAAAGCTATGAAATTTTCACAGCCAACAACATCGTAGCAGCTGTAGAGGTTCTTCGAGCTGGCAAACTACATCAGGAAATTCATACCTGTATTCATAAGGTGAATGCACCCATTGAGTTCGATACTGAAAGAGGGAGCTGTATTCGAGCAGATAGCGACGTTCGACGACATTAAGGTTGCGCTGTCTAGTAGCGTGGTCCTGAGTCTGGACGACCCCTGTAGTGAGACAGACCTTTACACAGATACGAGCAAGGAATTTCTAGCTGTAATCTCACTACAGTGATGGCCAAGCGATCAAAAAATGCACCCATGTTATTATTACAGCCGTACTACCAATGACGCTGAAAAAAGATAGCATTTGTACGAATTGGAGTTTCTAGCGGTAGTTGAAGTGGTCAAAAAGTTTAGGGTGTATCTTCTGGAAGTCAAATTCAAAATCATTACGGATTGTTCGGCGATTGAGCTAACAGTAACAAAGAAGGAAATTCATCGTAAGATTGCACGATGGGTCATTAGTCTATCAGAATTTACGTACACAGTGGAGCATCGACCAGTGAAACCAATGGTACAAGTGGACGCCTTTTCTCGAGCAACAGTAATGATGATAGCCAATGATGTCGCGAGTAAAGAACGTGCGGCTCAACATGGCGATAAAGGATCAATACGATTAAACAGGCACTTGAAGCTGGGTCGATATATTGTTCATGGAGGACGATGGAAAGAGAAGAATCGTAGTACCTGAAAATATGCAAGCAGACGTAATAAAACATTTCCATGCACGAGAGTATTTTGGAATCTAAAGAGTCCGAAAATTGATAGACAGCGAGTTCTTCATACCACAGATTGAACAAAAAATTCAAAGTGCATAGTATCGACTAGGAAGACAGGGAAGCAAGAAGGCGCCCTTCATCCTATTCCTAAGGGGGAAGTACCTGTCGATACACTCCACCTGGATCACTTTTGACCAATGTCATCAACGCGAAAGTACTACAATTACTTTTTAAGGGTCATGGATGCATTTACGAAGTTCACCTGGCTTTTTCACGTGAAGTCAACATCAACGGAGGAGACGATCAAGAAGTTGGAAATATTATCAACCGTGTTCAGGAATGCGAGAAGATTTATTATGGATAAAGGACCCGTTTTCACATCTAACTTGTTCAAGGGATATTGCGTGGACAACAACGTAGAGCTTCATTTGATATGTACCGGCGTCCCTTGGGGAAATCGGGAATCGCAGTATCAATACAACACCTTTTGAGTTGCTGACTAGCGTAAAGATGAAGCATCCTAAAGATATCAAATTGACGGAGATTGTCGAAGAAGGATTGCAAAGACCGTTTACCGATAAGCAAAGAGAATTGCGTGAATGAGCGAGAAGTGAATTAGTGCAGCGGCAAGCGGGCGATACAACTTGCGTAGGATACCTTGCCGGCAGTATGATGTTGGAGCGTTCGTGGCGATAAAAAAGACCCAGTTTAGAATTGGAAAAAAGATGAGATCGAAGTATTTGGGATCGTATCGAGTCGAAGAAGTCCTTGCTCATGATGGCTATTGACTCGGCAAGCAGGGAGATTGTGAAGGACCAATCCAGGCATATTCAGTAGTGGACAAAATGAAGGCATGGCCAGGATCTTCATCCGGGTCGGATGACAATCAGGAAAGGCCGTGTCGGGTGGCAGCACTGACGGCGGAGAAATTGTCGCCTGCAACATTATTGATGCAGTCGACTACGAGAGCGTGCCGTGAGCAGACGTGACTTCGTTTCGTGCTTCTTAATTATTGTATTCGTTCTTCCTAAATACTGAATTTTGTAACAAACATTTTCAACGGATAAAGGTTGTTTTATTGTTCAACCTTTACATTTATGTCTTCTGGACTTTGTACAAAGTTTCATGGCTGCAACATCTGTAGTTTGATTGCAATAGGGTTTTGTATTTTAGTACAAACCCCTAAAAAGTTATTGATCTACTAATATTTTTTCTACATATATGGTTTCCATTGAATGGATCATTAATGATATGATTTTTCTGTCTTTTCAAACATATTTGAAGTGATTTGGCATTATACTACGTAGTTGTCTATTTTTAAACATTCCCAGAAGTAGCCATCCCATTTGCAATAAATCCCGAACTAACGGACAGACACGATCCAATTTTAATAGCAATTCAGAAACTAACTAAATATAATATAGTACATAAAATGCCCTTTAAAAATTGCTCGCATTGCAAAATTTACAATCGCTGAATTCAACAACTATTGCTCTGCAACCCTCAACAAAACAACACATTCGCTGGCATATAAACTTTGACTTTGTGTCAGAATAAACAGAAAGTCACTGCTCCACAGGATTTACATTTCCTGCCATTATCATTTCAAAACAAAAGTTGCTGGTGTTGCATTGATTTATGCGCGTGCATACGATGCAAATGTTTCATGAATATTTTATTAACAACTCAGACTACATCCAGCAGACATGGTGGTAGCAAACCATGTAATGCATTGATGCGCGAATAAACATCAATGCATACAAGCGCATCGATTATGTGTTACAGTTCAATGTGAAGTAATTTATGGAAAAAAATATTTATAATGAAACATGTGTATTATATACGAGTATGATAAGGAAACATAACTTAGGATATTGATGTACATTTACTTTTCGGTTAAGCTATAATCTTTTCTGTGCTAAACTTTAAATGGATCATTTCACCCTTGAATGATTAATATTGCTCTTTTTTCCAACGATCTTTGACACTTTCACTTAAAACTTTCGTTCTAACTTAACTAACTTAAGTTTTTGAAAGAAATTCGAAACTGTAACGTAAACGTTCTGATTTTAAATGTTGGTCGTACTGCCATCTGTCTTTTATTTTAAGTACTACTAAGAAAAAGAATGATCGATGCCATTGGAAAGAAAGTGTCAGTCTATTGACAGCAGAAAAGCCAGACGCACCTCGTTAGGCAAATAAATTTGAAATCAACCATTAAACGATGTGTGGGGTAAGCTGTCAATTTTGAACATTAATTGAAGTTGCATCATACGTGAAACAGCGTGAGACTATGCATAATCAAACGAATCGACAGCAATTGATGGCCGCGTAGCGTGCGGCTGATGTAAATTTTGCACCAAGGGCATCAGTTGCCCAGTTATGGGCATCATATGCTGAAATTGAACAACAATTCATGCAAAACGTTGATGCCAGCCCATGTGATGCTAATCGACCTGAGGCCAGCACAGTTGATACCAATCAACCAATGTGATTCTAACTCTGATACCGTTCAGAGCCCTGTATCACCAAGCACAAATCAAGAAAGTATACATAACCTACAAGAACGAATCGAACGATTGCAAGGGAAATGAAACAACTGTGCCAGGCGCAAACAAATACGTTTTGGCAACCAAACCAACAGATTACTTTTTCCGAGGCTGTGAAGTCATTTTCAAACTTTACTGCCAATGAAAGTTATGAAATCAATAAGTGGCTAGTGTCAGGATGAGAGTAGGTCTTGATCATTAAATACGCACGAAGATATGAAATAATAGAAAAGAAAGTAATTCGGTCTTCTCGAGAATATAAATTTTTATTAAGGTTACTGTTTATACAAGAATAATCTTTGAAATACTCAAACGATATAGCGACACGGTACGTCTTCGGCGGTCGGCGGTTAGTGGTCACTGCCGTGCCTCTCATCATTGTGTAGTTGAGTGTCTGTATGAGACCGAGCTTAGCCTGACAGCTCGGCCAATCCTGCATCGAGATCGTCCTCGATTACGTTGTCATCTTCGTCATGAGTATTTTCAACTTCGGGAGGAGTGGCACACCAGTGTCCAATCTTTTCAGACGTGAAGAACAGAAAGGTCGCGTGGATATTTGTAAACCTTTGATATCTTCGATTACATAGCGATCCTTATTCAGTACTCAAGAAATGGTATAGGGTCCTTTAAACTTCGGCTCCAGTTTACGGCTTTGTCCGGTAGATGAAAAATCATTTCCGTTAACTACGTATTTTTTCGGTGGTGCATGTTTGCGATCGAATCGACTCTTCCATTGTAGACGTTTTTTAGCAATGTTACCCAAGGCTTGATTGCGTTTGGTTCGAATATCAATTTCATTGTTTTTGGTTGTCGATATAACGGCATCATGCAGAAATGAGATAAGTTGATTGTTTGTTACATCTCTTAATTTAAATTCAAAGATGATTTCGTTCGAGCTGAAACCCGTTGTGGAGTTTTTTTGTGAGTCTACAGCCCACTGAAGTGATGGTAAGAGTTCGTCCCAATTATGCTCATTTTCAACAGTGGTTGTCAAATACGATAGAGTAGTCTGATTTGCACACTCCGTTCGGACCACAACCGTACTATGTTTAATATTACGCAAATTGCAAAACCAAGTGAATTTTCGGGAGGTTAACGCGGTACCATGATAAGATACTGTAATCTGCGGTAAACCAAAATAACTTGTCAATTCCGCTAACACATTTAAGACTGGCTGTGTCGAGGTACTACACGTGGTTTTCGCCACCATACATTTAGTAAAGGCGTTGGATATTGCCAGAATGTAAATGTTCCCCTTTTTACTACGTTTGAAAGGGACTAAATGGTCAATATGCAATTGTCAGAACGGTATAGGTGGCATTACATCACAATACAAACGTTCTTCTGGTTTTCTCGAACGGAACTTATAATAAGAACACTTCACGCACGCAGCGATATAGTCTTTCACAAACTTTCGCAGCTTCGGAAACCAATAATATTGTTCGAGGCGTTCTTTAGTCTTGTCAACACTAAAATGACCACAATTGTCGTGATAGTTCTGCAATTCGTGAAATCTAATCGATTTAGGCAGTACTAGTTTGAGTCCGTGATCAGTTCTCCGGAACAGTCGGTGTTGGTTAAGTTCGAAATCATTTTTATTTGTTTCATTCGTATGTCTTCTTCTTCATTCTTAAGAACGGCTATAATGTGTCGAAGTTGGTCATCTTTCAGCTACATTGTGTATATCCAGTCGTCACTACCAGCTGAAATGGCGAAAACTAGCCCAGCCACTGTACGTTCAAGCGGTGCTAAATCAAGAGCATGACTGAGAGCGTCGACATGAGCGAGTCGTTTTCCCGGTTAGTGTACAACTACCTGACAATTCGGTTTTCGTTTTCACCTGAGCAACGGCAGAACAATCCGTTTTAACTCGGATGCGTTTTCCCAAAATATACACTCGAAATCAATCCATTGTCTCAACGATGGCGAGCATTACAAGCTCATAACTATGATAAATGCTTTCCGCTGCTGAACAGTGGCAGCTATAGTAAAAGACAGGCTTCCAGCTTTTACCATCGCTTGATTGCAAGAGTACACCAGCGAGTCCAATTGTGCTGGCATCCATATGAATTTCGTTTTGGGCGTTAATATCAAACAATGTTAACACCGGCTCGATACACAAGATATCCTTAAGTTGTTCGAACCAATTTCGCTGCTCGTTCCGATTGTCGCAACAACTGCCTCAGTAGTTTCACTATTAACGAATAATCCTCCATAAACTTTCGAAAAAACCCGGTAAGACTTAAGAATCTCCGCACTTCGGTGATGTTGGCTGGTGTTTTGAAATTCGTAATAGCAGCAACTTTCTCCTTCCCAGGTCGAATTCCGTCTTCGTTCACAACGTGTCCCAGATAATCTTTTTCTCGGTCAGAAATTTACATTTATCTAGCCGCAGCGTCAGTCCGTAGGTCTCCAAGGGCTCGAAAAATTTTCCAAGTGAATTTAAACCACCATCAACATCCTTACTCGGTAGAACTATGTCGTCTAGATATGCTATTGCTTCTCCAAAGCTCGAGAAACAATTTTATTCACAAAATTTTGGAAGACTCCAGGCGCATTAACGAGCCCGAAAGGCATTCTGTTATATTCATAATGCCCATTATGCGTCACGAATGCGGTGTATTGTTTTGATTCCTCAGCCATTTCTATTTGATGGTATCCCATCCTCGAATCCAGTACCGTAAAATATTTGTGTATGTCCGGACAGCTGCATAAACTGGTCCTCAAGATTTGGCATCGGGAATGGTTGTTTTATCGTAACGCTATTCAAATATCGGTAATTAACGCATAAACGGCTCTCTTCGGCCGTATAATATTCGCATCCAAATGCTTGGTGATCAATTTGTCGACAATCTGTCTTTTTGCATACGGAAGCCGGTACGTTTTTAGTGCAACGGGTTGATTGGTTTTAAGCGAGATGATCATTTGATAATTAGAACATTTCCTCAATTCATAAATATTCGTTGCAAATCTTTACTGAAATTGCATCAGGACATGCTTGGATTGATGACGTTCGTCGTTCGTTAATGATGTGCCCACGTTAAGATTGTTCTCGTTCTAAATCCAACATTTTTCTCCGCGAATCACCAAACGATTCTCTCGCCGCACAGAACATCACGTCCCAATAAAATGGCGTGTTCCAGGTGGCGATCGCAAATCACAAGAGCGTCAACTTCGTACAATTTGCCATCGATTTTGATGTCGATATTAATTCTATTTGTGCATCGGTAGTTACCTCCGGCGAATTCATTTATCGATACGTCACAAGAGTCAACACTTCCAATTTCCAGTGCGAACGACTCCCTAATCAATGTTCGGTTGCTACCAGGGTCTACAAATGAAGAAACTTCGTATCCATTAATTTTGACGGCTTTAATTATTTCTGATAGTTCACACTCAGAGGCCTTAGTTTGGATTTCAAGCGTTTTCGTATTTGGCACTCGTTTTATGATTTGTGCGGAGACGCTCCCAACGTTGTGAAAGCGGAAAACGGATGGAAATGTGTTCAGGATTGAAACAATTAAAACAAAGCGGTCTTCCGTGTTTTTTTTTCTTGTTTCTTCAGCAGTGGAGACGACATTTCAATTTTCGTATTTGCGAAACGAGAATCAGTATTTCGTGCCTTTCTTGATATGACATGTTCCGATTCACTATAATTAGTATACTGTCGGATTGTCACCAACAGCTCATAACAATACACATACGGTTAAGTAGATGCAATGCGTGAGAAATCCATTTCAACGCAACCACGAATAAAAAACTTACTAATCGCCTGATCGGGTAACTGACCCTTTCTACCCAACGATAGTACTTTATAGTAGTACTGTTCAAGTATTTTGAACGAACTCCGTTTAGTTTCTGTGATTTCGATGTGTATATCAGCGACATTAGTTGCTACCGGAAAATCCGTCAAAAATTTCGACACGAATTCGGGCCACGAATTAAAAATAGGTGAACTGTCTACACACGTTTTTGCGGGCCCTTTTAATTTAGAATACATCGTCAACAATACAACCTTTTCACTTCAACCGTACACGTTTTTAAGCTGCGATACGCGATGAATGAATTGTTCTGAATTCAATGACCACTCTGTGAAAGGGTTAAAGTCCGACAACACTTCAATCACGTCTCGAAGACCAGCGATATATGTTCCTGTATTCAGCTGACTCGAATATTCAAATGATGGCGGTGGAATTTGAGAATAATAAAAACTGACAGGAGTGGTGGCATATTTCACTTGTGTAGAGGACGAACTCGTGGTATTTGAAATCGGTGATGTCACATTCGTGGAGCCGTTGTATACGTAGACGGCTGAGTTGTGAGCGGCGGCGGTAAAATATATATATACGGTGTACATGCAATGGCAGAGCCACCACTCCCATATGGCTGGCGGTAAGATGGACGGGTAATCGGAGTAGAAGCGCTATGTGGCACATGCACAGCTTTGTATGCGTTTTCCACTGTCGGGTTTTGTGCCAACAGCTGTCGTACTGTTTGCTCCAACTCCCGAACTCTCTCGATAAGAGTATCGTCCATCTCACTTATACTCGCGTTGGATTTCGCGTTATCGACAAGGCGTTGAACAAGATCAAACTTGTTTCCCGACGATGCCAATGCATATACGCGGCACTTTTCACGTAATTCCTTCACGGTTAAATCGAGAAAATTTTCCATATCAGACATTATATGCGTCACGTTTTATGATACACGATATTTCACAATTTTCGAGCACAATGATCCCACTTCTGAAATGTCAAGATGAGAGTAGGTCTTGATCATTAAATAAGTAGGAAGATATGAAATAATAGAAAAAACAAGTTGAGTAAGCAGGAGGGTCCTCCTACCAGAAGGTCTTTGTAAACATCCTAGGGTCAGAAACAAGCTTTCTAATAGCGTGAATCGATAACTTGAGTTATTCATCCAATACTTGGATATGAACTCGTCCAAATTTATGCAAATGGTGCACAGTTTCTTTCATAAGGACAGTGCTGTCGCCATTTTGATCTAGCTTAAATGATTTTTCAGACTGCTCAGCCGATTAAATATATTCATGTTAAAAAGTATTCCTTAAATTTTCATGAAAATTGAAAGAAAATAAAAGTGCCTAACTCAATTTTAAATATATATATATATATAGGGTTTTCTAATAAGAGGTGTTATTTTGAATAGATCTTGTGATTTAACATCCTGCGACTTCTTCCTTTGGAGCAACGTGATAGAGAAGGCCTACGCTAACAGCCCAGCGTCGATTCAAGATCTCAAAGATGAAATTCGTGAGGCTATCGAGGACATAGGGCAGCCACTTTGCGATTTGGTTATGGAAAATTTCATGAAGAGGATCTGGTCCTGTAAGCGTGTCGTAGTGATTATTTGCCTGATGTTAATTTTCGCTTTTAACGGCATATCTTTTTCTTTATAATGAACTAAACATCCGATCATTTATATTAAAAAATTGCATTTTTCTTTTAATATCTTTTTAATATCTTTTAATATCTTCTTATTGGAAAACTCTATATCAACCATAAACACGTGTTATTGTTGTTGTAATTCCATACAGTTGAAATGGCTATAACTCACTTGATTATGATTCGATCTCAATTAATTTTGTGAACATATAAATCTTTTGTCATTCTATATATTTGCAAAATTTCAAGACGTTTAAAGGTACCGTTTTGATTTTATGGGCAAAAACGTAAAATCTACAAATCATACTATTATTAACAAGGTTGAGTGAATTTCGATTTCTGAGGTATTTGTTTCCCTTGTACTCATAAAGGCCCACGTTCATGATAATTTTCAGATTTTTCGGCTGAAAGGTGTCCAATCGCGAGGGGGGGGGGGGGACACAAATTTTGGGTACATTTTGCCTTCCCCTGGACCCCCTAGTTCATAAAATGAGTTTTTAGTTCCAGGTTCCAAAAGATCTAATCAAGACCTTTCATTCGATACCCCACTCGACTACCTTTGATAAAAAAAAAATTTTAAGGGCCAATTCGTTATTAGAGGGGACCCCCCTTAAAAAAATTTTTAAATTTTTGTTAAGGCCCTAACTTTTGAGAGACTATCACTTCTGACCTTTTCACAAAGTTTGAGCATTCTAGCTTTTATAGTTTCTGAGGAAATCGGCTGTGACGCACGGACAGACGGACGGACAGACAGGTCGCGAAACTAGTAGGTCTTTGTAAATTAATTTTTTTACAAAGACCTAAAAAGAAAGTAATTCGGTCTTCCCGAGAATATAAATGTTTCTTAAGGTTAATGATTATACAAGAGTAATCTTTGAAATACTCAAACGATATAGAGACACGGTACGTCTTCGGCGGTTAGTTGGTCACTGCCGTGCCTCTCACTAGTCATCGTGTAGTTGAGTGTGTGTGTGAGACCGGGCTTAGCCTGACACTAGTGGATTTCAATCGATGTTGAACTGAAAGGAAATACAAGTATATTTTGCAGCATAAAAATTGGATGGTACACACGGGATAATATTACAACGGAGTGCCGTCAACATCCTTCAATTTTGTAAACAATATTCACGGGTCGATGTGTACCACCAACTGAACAGTTGTACCCTTTAACTTGATAAATTATTGAAGCGCTACCTATATGAACTACAGAATATCGCATGTCGGGCCGACATTGAAAGTGGAATTAGTAGATGATGTGAGGTCTGTGTGATAAAAAAATGCCATTTCTATGTTATATTGGGTAAATACTATTGCTAAATTTAAAGTTTTGCTCAATCAATACAAACAAACCCGATCTGTGGCAAATCCAGTCGACAATATAAAGGCTAAAGTGTACAAAACTAACGATGTAAAGACTGCTACTAGAACCGATTCCAAATTGATGACTGGTGCCAAACTAATGACTGTCACGAAGAAAGTATGTTTTTTAACTACTAATGGTTCAGCCATAGTCAGAGTGCCTGCCTTGAGGAAAAGAGATCAGCTAACACGTGGTTCAAATGTCAATTCATTCAACATCGTTTTGCTGAGTAGTGGCTGAAGCGTGCTAAAATTGCTATGAGTGCTATTTATTAGGAAGTTACAGCTGAATACACATATTTTAAAGAAATGATCAATAATTCTATTTTTGAAACCATTGGGGCAATGAACTTGTTAAGCGTTGTGTTATAACGAAGAGTATCTTGAGAAGATTCGTTACGTGACAAAGATTATTCATTTCCCCAAAACCCCAGCGACGCTATGAGGTTAATCTACAAACAATATGAACTGATGAAAGGTGAGGTCATAAATGAGATCTCATCAAAATTTTACGCTGGCCAACGATGAAGTTTGACCCTTGATGAATATAGATCGCTTAATAACAGACGATATTTAAATATAAACGTAAATTTTAATGAACAAAAGTTCTATAATTAAGGAATGACAAGAATTAGTGGATACTTTCCCTCAGAATATTGTGTTGATATAGTAAGGATTAAGCTCAAGAAATTCGGAATATCTATTGAAAACTACTGATGGTGCTAGCATGATGTTGAAGTTCGGCAAAATAATGAGCTTTGAGTCTCGGTTATGCTTTGCTATCGTCATACATCTGGCTGTGTGTGATGTTCTTGATAGGAAAAAAGTGGATTTTGAAGAAACCATGAATGATATTGAAACTATACCACATGAAGAAGAAGATAGAAATGAAAAAAATGAGCTGATTGAAGATTTAGACAAAGCTAAGGATACTGAATTTGACGCTGGTCCAGGAATTGATATTAATTGTTTATACATTTTAATGAAGGTATTGTAAGTTAGAATTTACAATACCTTCTAGTAACGTCCTGAATGATGACAGACTGTTCAAAATCAGACCGATTATTGAAAAATTGGACAAAACTTTTAGTGGAGTTCCTATGGAAGAGTATTTTTGTGTGGATGAACAAATTTGCGCCACTATAGCAAGAAGTAATTTGAAGAGTTTAAACCCAAAGAAACCACACAAATCGGATTAAAAAATATTTGTTTTGAGTGGAATTTCAGGTTTTGTTCACAAAATAGAACCTGAAACAGAAGTGGAGAATATAGTGCTCCCCGAAGAACCTGACTTGGGAACAGCATCAAACGCTGTTGTGAGAATAGCGTGTGGCGTACCAAGATATCAGAATTATCAACTTTATTTTGATAATTACTTCACTTCTCTGCCTTTAGTGTAGTACTTAGCGAAAGAAGGTATAATGAGTCTTGGGACAGTGTGACGTAATCGAATACTCGATTGTAAATTGCTCACCGATACGGAAATCATGAAAAAATAACGGGGATTTCCTGTTGAATATGTGGCGGACATGGATGGTATTAAAGTGTCAAATATCATGTAAAAAGACAACAAAGTTGTAACCCTTGTATCATCTTTTGCTGGAGAATTGCCCAAGACCCATGTCAAACGTTACAATAAGGTGAACTAAAGGTACATTAAGATTGATCACTCTCATATTGTTGGAGAGTACAATTGTCACATGAGGGCGTAGATAACGAGAAGGTTTAAGATCTTGATACGAAGCAAAAGATGGCAAGTTATAATGTTCTATGATTTGCTAAACCTGACCATGGCGAATTTTTAGCTGTTGTATCGAAGGGTAAGGAAAGCAAAGCATCTCAGCGACAAACAATTGTCTACAGCATATTTTCGGCCTGAGATAGGTGGGACCTTATATAAAATTGGCGCGAAGGTCAATATTAAGAAAAGAAGATCTATTGAAAATGGAATCCAAGCTGAAAAGCACAGGGGCCCTGCGCAACATATTCCTCCATTGGAAGAAGTCAGGCAGGATAAGATCGGACACAAATTTCCCAATTGTACTAGTATCTCACAAACTATTTGCGAGAAATGCGGTGTAGCATCATGCTGTTACGACAACAATGATTAAAATATGTGAATACTAATTGCTCAAAATTCTACAATAGTTGATCATGCCCCCATGCCTCGCTTACGACACGTTACGACAACAATCTTTAGCATATGTGAACACTAATTGCTCGGAACTGTTGATCATGCTCACCATGCCTCGCTCGTCGCACGTGGAGTTTTTCTGCCAGCCAACAAGCAAAGTATGCTTCACCGCCCACATTTAGGGAACGGCGACACCCTACACAGAACACATAATCGGAATTTATTGTACATAAAAACCTTATGTCTTACGCTTCATTGCTCAAGTCACTAAATTGGCTCCCCGGCGAATTGAGAGCACATGGGGAACACGAACACTATTGTGTGTGTCTACTTTGCGCAATCCGCTCAACTGAGTATCAATTCGCCGCAACAACCAACTCAGAAATCATATGAGGAGAAGTCGTCGAATATTCAAATATATGAATACTGAAAACGAAAGGGCAAAAACATAAAATTGGATCTGGCGTGCCTTTTCATGCAACGAAATTGTTCCCGAGGAACGAGAGAGGAATGAATTAGTAAAGCAAATTAAGGGGAACCAGTATGTTAGCAAGCTCAGCGTTTTGTAGTTACCTGGAACGAAGGTCTTTGACTCTCAATAGCAATGCAAGCAATTTGTTTGTATTTAAGCTACTGGCGAATAGGACAAGGGAGCCAGCATAAACACAAATCTTGAGGAGAGACTGCCGGAGACAATTGCGGTTGTCATTTGGATACAAGTTCGCTGCAAAGAGGAGATATTTTCGTCATCAACAATACGTGAGTATAAGGAGTTAAAACAGAGTTTCTTTTGGCCTAAGCCGGTGAAACTCTAGTTTGAGCCATTTCATTAGTGATTTATTTCGAACAGTGTTTTAAATTAACTCTATCACAATAAACTTATCATCAATTGTCACGATTGTGCCAAAGTGAGTTTAATTTATTCACCAATTCTTTTTGTTACGTATAGTTCAACACCAGAAATTTCCTAGTGAAGGCATCCACGGGAGTTGAAGTAGACATCTGCAAGAGTTGAATACAGAGTTACTTGAGGCCAAAGCCGGTGAAACTCTAGTTCTGGCCTTCATCCACGAACAGCGTAGAAATAAACCATAGTATGAGGGTCGTAAGCCCGGGTTAGTTGTAGGGGCGCACATAGACCAGCTGTAACCCCTCTTTGTCTATTTACAGGCCGTGCTTACTGGATCCGACGGTCTAGTCGAGGAGCCTGGCAGCAACAGCAGACCCCTAAAATCGAGATGCACCAAGCCCAGCCTGGAAGTGGCATTCCGCGCTGATCCGTTGGCGGGTCCCCGACTGGTGACAAGGTTCCCGAGAAAAAGGGAGCCATTTCGGAAGCAGTGGATAACTCTGGAGCCCACTTCCTGGGATTTCACTCAAGGAACGCGACAAACCCTCACTCCCGAGACATACCTAGCCCGCCCAGCAGTCCCGTTGGATGTAGCAAACAGGGAGTCACCGGAGGAACCGAAGCGTGGTGGTAGATGCGTTAGGCTGTGGCAAGAGCTGGGCAAGCTACGACGCCTCGCGAGAGGTGTGAAGTACCATGTAGAGCGGGAGTTTTTCACAACTTTGGCCAGGGCACTCAAGAAACAAATCAAGGAAGAGCGAAAGAGCAGGCTAGCGGTGGCAGCTAGAATCCAAGAGCTGTCGGCCAAACGAGTTCCAAACGTAGAATGTACTAAACCAAAGCAAATTGCCAAACGGGAATAAAGTTATTTTGTATTTAAATGAAAAAAAAGGTTCTTCTTATTTCTAAAGTACAGCCCCTTTCCCGTCTAAGTATCAAGGATTGTGGTAGTGTATGGTGAGGTGCAGTCATCACGCCAGCACATGAAGGGTGGTTGCTTATACGTTACAATTGACGCAGCCGGTAGGATCCTATATACCTAAACATAATTATAAACATAATTTAAATTTTTAACATCTTGGGCTACGAAGGGTTAAATGCTTTTCCATTGCACATTACCTTAGTATTGTGGATTTTTACGGCTAATTGTGTACGTGTATCTCCCTTAAACAGAAGCTCCACTTGAAACATTCCGTTTTCAAGTCGTTGGGTGATTTTACGATAGTGAGCCTCTATTTCTTCTTGTTCTTTCGTTAGAAATTTCTTACGTTCAGGTTTTTCTTGTTCCCAAGATTTCCGGAGCGTAAGGTTGAGTGCCGTTGTGCTTACAATTGTAATGGGTTGAAGTGAGGGTGTGATATTAACGGTAGTGCCAGTTAATATCCATCTTAATTTTGTTTTTTGCACTGCAGGATGTCCTCGCCATATGTCCTTCTGGATTATGTCTCCATATAGACTTTACATCAGCTTCTAATAGTTAGTAAATTTTCATCAGTATCACAATTTAACTTGATCTTATTGATGGTCGTTGACGGTAAATTTGACATTATATGACCAATGGAACAACTACTAAGAGCCATTAATAGTATGGATAAAAAATTGCTTGAAAAAATTAACTCTAAAGTGAATTCAATGCCATCATTAATTCACGAGCTGATACTCGCAGAATTTAAGCAAGCAGCAATGGTCAACTCTAAGCACAAAGAAGTGAAGGATGCTTCTACATCTCCCATGAAGAAAATAACCCCTGTCGCAAATATGCAGTCGGCCAAATGTCCTGTTCGGTGTACAAATAACATTCTCCAATTTGGCACTCCCTGGTCGGAAGAGGAATGGAAAGGGGCGGATCGAGAAAATTAAAATGGCGAATTCTCAACATCTGAAAATAATGCCTGAATCACACTGGAAAAATCCCGAATATCAAGTATATTTCGTCAAAGGAGCTCCAAAGTCGGCAGATGCTGTGTGGATGAGGAATTTTCTCAAATTTGAGCTCTGTTTTGTAGAGTTGGTGCAACGCAAGTGTAAATTCTTCAAAGTATCTATTCCTGCACGATATACCCGGATGTTCATCGATCTACAAGAGGCTAACAAGTTCTAGACCTGGAATGGAATGACTCTTAGGAAATGGAAATCCAAATCTAAATTCACTCAGAGTAAAATGATTAATCAAAATATAAATAAAGATGATTTTCAGTAATTTTTAAAAACCGAAAAAAATGTATTCAAAATTCAATGAGAAGTAGAAGATCTTCAACATCCAATATAGTTGGCTCGTCACCAAGGACTTACTCTTCTGAAATGATTCAGTCTTATTCTCAGACGTCGACTTTCTCTTCAAATGATAGACACTTGGAGAGACAAGTTTCCACTGAAACTCAGACCACTCAGAGTAATGAGATGCAAAATTCTCCCCTGATTGAACCGATAATTGTACTTGTTAATAGCTTCTCCAAAAAAACTTCTGTACAATCAACTACACTAACACCTTACTCAAATTTTGTCCGTGGTGATACGTTGGCTCCGTTTTCTGAGGGTATAATCCTTGTTCCACCAGTTTCAGATACTTTGATCTCTACTATCAATGTCAGTCACCTAGACCCACTAAACCCATCTCCTGTGAAGTAGGCTACAGATATGAAGGATAATCTTGAGAGTAGATATCTACTTTCTAGACTTAGAGATCGCAAATTGTTTGATTGCGTTCGACTTTATCTTACTTACATGCACAAAGCGCCTGAGTCAACCTGTTTCGATGGTAAAACCAAAATTAATCTCAAAGCACTAGTTCAGCCTGCCTATTGAGACTGAGGCATTACGCCATCTATTTGTAAAATATCACGAGCAGCTCGGACTTTCTGCTGACCAAGTAAAAAATTATCTGGAAACATACGCTTTGCATGTGAGATCTTAGCATGTCTATATGCTCCAAAAAGCAAGAGAAGAGTTTAAAACATATCATTTCCAATACTAACTTACCATTGAATGGTATTAAACCCTTTTACCATAATTGTAGCGGTATGAGAGGGAAAATAAACAAACTATACTTTGATGCTAAGTCCTGCCATTTTAATATATTAACGTTCACCGAAATCTGGCTACATGATGGTTACATAAACGAAGAAATTCTAGACAGTAGCTGGACCATTTATAGAGCTGAGCGTAACTACTCATCCACAAGCCTAACCAAAGGTGGTAGAGTTTTGATTGCGATCAAAAGTTCCATGGCCTCTGAAAACGTTGATACTACCTCCTATAAAACTTTTGAACATAAGATGGTTCGAATACGGTTAGGCAAGTGGTTTTTATATATAGGGGTATTTTACATTCCACCAAAATCTGACGAAACCTCGAACGAGAAGATATGTAAAATTATAAATTCTATTGCTGCATCTGTAGAGGAACATGATCAAATTATAATTTTGGGAGACTTTAACCGCCCTAATTAATCTTTTACTCCTGATGAAACTGATAACCACCTTGTACCAGTAAACCTCTCAAATTCCATCGATCTTAATCTAATCAATGCCTTTTATGGTTATGACTTACAACAAGTATCACTGACTCCCAACCAAAACGGAAACTGGTTGGATCTTATTTTTACCAATGCTTATGACGATGTTGTGGTAAGTCCAACCAATGACAAAGAGAACCTTCTCTCTAACACACGAATCTATTTCGCTTCTTCGTTTGAACTTCCCATATCTGATGTAACTTTTTCCCGAAGGTACAACGACTGTATTGTATTTGATTTCTTAAATGCTGATTATAATAGCATTAAATTTTGTCTTTCCAATATTGATTGGAACTATCTTTCAAGTTTAGAGGAAGCAGTCTCTTAATTCTATAAAACACTCGTCGAATGCATTGAGACTCATGTTTCTAGAATAAAGAAAAAACCCAAAATTTCTGAGCCATGGCGTAATCATGACCTTCGACATCTGCGGAATCAAAGGAACAAGCTCTATAAATAAATGGGCGATAGCAACTTTGACACAAGCCTTAAAATTAAATATAATGAACTGGCTATGGAATACACTATAAAATCTCGCGAAGCATATGATCAATATATCAATTCAACCGGAGAAAATATTATTCGTAATCCCAATGAATTTTTCAATTTCGTAAAAACCAAGCAAAAAGCCACAGGATTTCCAACATCAATGTATTACGGTGATATTGATTCAATTTGCCCTCAAATTATATGCGGCCTTTTTGCCGAGCATTTCCAAGAGGTTTTCCGCCCGGCCACCAATTCTTCTAGCATATCAATTTGACATTCAACGACAGCACCATTCATTGATGAAATGAGTTTGTCAATTGAAGATATCGTAAACGTAAGGGACCTGGAACTGACTCTCTTCCACCGAGATTTCTTTTTGAGTGTATACATCAAATCGCTTCCCCTCTGTTTATTCTGTTCAACGCATCTTGATCATAAGGAACTTTTCCAACTGTCTAGAAGTCTTCCCATTTGACTCTGATTTTCAAAAGTGGCGATAAGTGGTCTATAACAAACTATAGAGATATTACGATACTATCAGCTATTCCAAAATTGTTTGAAAAAATTGTTTGTGATAAGCTTACCACGTTGGTTGAACCACATTTAAATGAACAGCAGCATGGTTTTCGCAAAGGTCGATCAACTACCACTAACCTAATGCTTTTTATCTCAACTACTCTCTGCGAAATGGAAAAAGGTAAACAGATTGACGCTCTTTACACGGACTTCACCAAAGCTTTTGATCGAGTCGATTATGGAATTTTTATCTCCAAACTTCTGAAATTCGGCATCTCTGGGTCCTTACTGAGTTAGATTGCATCATACCTAAATAATCGACCACAGTTTGTAAAATTCCAGGGCACTTTTTCAAGAGAAATTATCACCTCTTCTGGAGTGCCACAAGGTAGCCATCTGGGTCCCCTTTTATTCAACATCTTTATTTCCGACTTGTCTGAAATTTTTAGTGACGTATCTAATCTTCTGTATGCTGACGACCTCAAAATATACCACACCGTCAATTCTGCAAGCCAAAATAAATTCATTATTAAAATGGTGTAACGATAACAGGCTTTATCTAAATGTTGGAAAGTGTTATGATATAAGCTTTTCAAGAAAAAATTCAGTATTTGAGCACACTTATAACCTGAATGACCAGTATTTGAGCACAGTTATAACTCCCACTTAAAAAAGTTGACCAGATCTCAGACGTGGGCGTTCTATTGGATAGAAAGTTGAATTTCCATTCTCAATACGATACAATCGTTGGTCGTGCATGTAAGCAGCTCAGTTTCATAAAACGTCACGCCAAAGAATTCAAAAACCTATGGGTCACCAAAACTCTATACACCTCATTTGTTCGCTCCCTCCTTGAATATGGTTGTATTATTTGGAATCCATGCTTTGGGAATCACAACATCCGCATTGAATTTGTGCAGAAACAATTTATTCTTTTTGCCTTGCGTGATGCTTATGACCCAAGAGACTTCGCTAACTTGCCACCTTACCAGCAAAGATTAAATATTTTGAATCTTTGCTCGCTCTCATCTCGAAGAACTATCTTAAGTTCTTGCTTTGTTTTGAATGTAATCAATAAGATAGTAAATGTTGCATCACTATCAAGCAAAATCACGTTCAAGGAAACGATTAAACATACAAGGAACACTCGTCTGCTTCATAAAGACCAACATAAAACCACCTACGCAGACAACGAGCCAATTAATAGGTGTTGCAAGATCTTCAATTCTATGAGTCAATACATAACTTCAAAAAAAAAAGATTACTGACGCATTAAAATAGGTTATTGTTAAATATATATTTACTTTTTTTTGTGATTTGTTTAGACAAAAGTACTTTTTTGTGATTGCCTTGTTTAGCTTATTAAATAAATAAATATTAAGGCATTAGTGCTGAATGTTTTATTTGTCCATATTTTTCCTTGATTTATAATGGAATTTGCCCATGATTTTTTCTTGTTCAACAGTCAATACCAGTTATAATGAAATTGACGTTGTCTCGTTTAGTTCCCAATATCTTTGTTGCTTCCTTAGTCACAAAAGAATTTTGTAATCTTTGATCCAATAGTGCTCTAAGTTTTATGTACTGTCGGTACGCATTTTTTACATTGATGATAGCCGTTGTCAGCAGTATACTCGAGAAATTTTGTTGATTCACATGGTTGTTCTGTACCTTGACTCCAATGAGTGTACTTGCTTCTTTGATTTCAGAATCTTTTGTTCGACTATCGACGTCCAGGTGCAATATCGAGTTTTGCCGTTTATTGCATATTACACTCGTATATTCGATGGGTCTTAAGGCAGTTGAAGCACAAGTTGTAAGTTTTCACAAATTTCTTACGAATCTCGATATTTATTCCTTAAAATTTTCCACACTTGTAAATTGGATGGTTGTCTTTGCAAACTAAACATTTGCTGGAACTCTTTCCGATAACTTCCAATGACCTGGATTTTCCCCCAAGGAATCTGCCAAATCCTTCCATGCTAGAATTTTCGCTTGAACACTACAAGATAACTCCCAATCGTTCCTAGCTTCCATATCTAGTTTGTGCCATGCGATGTGAATTGCGTACCAAGTTGATGTCTCTATGCCGATACCACCAATTCCAGCCATCATCTCGCTCGTTGTATCCAAAATCCTCTTGTATACGATCGCATTTTACTGTAGGCAAATTCAAAAAAAAAACGGTGGCAAGTACGCTGACAGTATGACTCGTTTATTGTTGCAACAATCCTGCAGGAGCTGCTACGCCTTGTTGAAGTTTGCTTCAGTCATACTTATGTTTTCGATTAAACCCTTTGATCCCCTCCAACCGAAGTACGGAGCTACTGCATGAACTAGCGTTTGGAATAGTTCATGGAACGTGGCCCGTTTTAGATAATCCCTTTCGAGTTTTGGGCTTTTAATCCGTTCCAAACGCATGGCGTCGTTCAGTGAAGTTTCCGATGATTAAGCCTGTTGAGTTGTTTCTCGAGGTCGATCTGCTTCCTAGAACTCCCTGATTGCTTGATTGAATCTTACCAACAGGTTCAATGAAGTCTTCTCAGCTACCACAAAGGATGCGATGTAATCCTTAAGTAGGTCTGCATCTTGCAATTTCACCTGGTACACACTGGGATATGATTCCAGGGTCTTTCTCCAATATTTCTGCAGGTGCTCCAATCGAACTTCAAAGTACTGCAGACTGTGTCAATCCTTCGAAAAATTGGGCATCTCGAAGATGTTGGGAAGGTGGTAAGGAAACTTTCAAATCAATCTGGCTCGACGAAACAAAAAATGTTCGATATCTAAGCTTAGGTCAGATGCAAATTGATTTAAATATCTGACTTTAAGTTGGCTATTAAAATCAATTGGTATCTGACCTAGGGTTCGATTGAGAGTGGGGAATATCGTCAGTATCAAGTTCAAATATTGGAAACTTACCAAAAATGGGATCAGTATTTGTCAAAGCTGAGATGAATGGACATCACTCGTACAAACTTATTTCCACCAGCGAGTTTAGAGCTTGAAGGCCTCCATGCAAGAAGTGATAACTCAAATCACTTTTCAATGCATACTGCAATACATAACATGAGACGAAACCCACAAAAGTCATATTTGCTGGGTATTGTTGTTTTGGAGTAGGCTGTTCTTGAATAGTTAGCTGTCGAGTCCACAGAAAATTTATATATTTATTTGACAAATAATTGGCAAGCTAGAAATAATGCTCTACAAACTTAGAACTACTTTGTCTTTCTAAATTTTTGCAAAAATACTGCATAATCTGGTGGTCCTTATTCGACTACTAAACATCCCAATAAAACTTCAAAAGTATGCAGTGTTAAACATCAGCGCCATAAAATCATATCTTTGAATCTGATGTCCCATTTCTTCGTTTGCATCCAGCAAGTTTATGTAAACATAAAGTCAAATGCGTGTTTAAAAGTTTCAACGACATTTTAATTTGGTTTTATCACCATCACATTAAGGCGGAAAGACTGCAGGACGCCACTGAATCAGTTCACATTATCCTCGATTCTTGTGAGAAAACAAATTCATAAATTTCCTTTTATAAGACACTATTAAGTGCAAGTGTTCCTGTGTTTTATGTATTGTGTGAATAATCACGACCATTAAGGTCACAACAATTAGTACTATTTCCTTTCGGCTAGTGATTAAGGACGAGTATAATAATAAACACAAGCAGATGTCATCAACATTCAATCTTGGAAACAAACCAAGCGTAATTACTTATCCCAGTAGGGGAGTAATAATGAGGACTTGCAATTGTGAGTAGTTGGTTACGTTTTTCTTCAGTGATTTAGTGCTTTAGGGTTGATAATGGAGCAAATAAAGCAATCTGAAAGACAAGTGAAAAGATTGCTAGACTTTTTTTAGAAAAACATTTGCCTGCGTAATATGGACATTTCGGGACAAATTGAATTACATTTACAGTACATATATTTGAGTTTGTTTCGAAACAAACCTTGTAAAATCATAAAAAATATTTTTGATATTAACTAGCCAAAAAATTATTTAATAAATTGGTTAGACAGAACTGCGTTCATACAATGTACAGACACCAATAATGAAAAACTTACGAAACTTAACATATCCAATAAATACATATTAGCTTTAAAAGAAAAACCATTGCCACTCCATTTGAACTTGCCATAATTTTGTAGCATATTACTAACAAACATTGACCGAATGAAATCTGAAAAATGTTTTTGTTACTTATTTTATATGAAAATTTGGAGAAGATCAGTGACAGCTGAGTAGGTTGAAATGGAGACTTTGGGCTGGGAAGAGAAAGTGCAAAACAAGGAAGTTCACGGTGTATAAAATTGATTTGAAACTATTTATTTATAAGTACTTGTATCCTTAATTTTTATTATTTCCCTCAAAACGCTATTTGTTTTTATTTTTGACATATATATGCTATATACGTATGTAATTCGGGAATAAGTTGTTCCTTTCTTCAGTGTCAGTTATTTAGTATTTGTACTTTAAATCAATTTTCAGACCTTCTGATTTAGCAAAGTGATCAATAACCTTTTCATAAAACTTAAGGTATTTAGACGATTCTTTTTCTATAGCAATTATAGACATTTCACTTAGGCGAGTTTAGCTCATAGAGTTTCTAGAAATAATTCAAATGGGTTTAGGCGAAGAAAAACTCCATACAACTAATGCCGAACTAGCTTAAACATCAAGCTACAAAATATTTTTGCAGTAAATTGCAAAGTTTCTACGTTGTCAATCGAAAAATCTAATACACTAGGGTCAGAATATCATACAGATGGTTCGTATAAAGATTTTGCTTTTTGAAGAAATTTTGACAGTTTAAAAGGAGATATTCTATTAAATTGTTGCGCAAATTTTTACGAATTGCTTGGCGTTTTGATCTCAATGAAGCGATCCAATACTATGAATTTGCTATGGCTCCATTTGGTACCGCAGCAGCATCTTTTCTTGCAACTCGCTGCATCATTGAACTCGCAAACATCTTCAAGAACGAGTTTCCGGAAGGATGCCAATTTCTTCTCGATTCCATTTACGTTGATAACGTTGAATTCAGTGTAGCTACGATCGAAAAGGAAGCAAAACTTGTGAAAAACGTCAAGTTCATACTCGCTCAAGCTGGAATGCATCACAGGAAAATTTCCTAAAACTTTCCAGAAGCACTCAAATACATAGCATGCGAAGATTTGAATTTACTAGAAGGTGACGATGAAATTTTTAAAGCGTTGGGCCTGGTGTTACGTTAAAAATGATGGGTACTACGCCGCAACAAGCGATTCTGGTTGGGGGCCTTGGGGTCTCGACTGGCCCGTGGTGACGGGACAGAAAGCGCCACTCGCCAACCCTAGAATTGCCCCCAGGAGCCAATTGGCGAGCTTGGGGCTCCGCGGAATGGTCCTTCCACCAGGATAATCTCTGGTGGCTCTCATTTGGCTCGTCGAGCCGCGTATCACCACCTCCGCAGAGTTCTCCTAACATCACTAACTTACACCAGGATAATCACTGACTTACAATGAGAAAAAAACCTGAAGAGAACTAACGCGGATTGAGGTCTTAGATGGAAAGATCCTTGCGCACTCCAGACCAAAGCTAGGAGTTCGGTCAACACTGCCTACTCCACGCGCAAAAACACTGCTGAAACACTTGCACTACACAAAATTTTATTTAAAAAAATCCAATTCTAACTCAAAAGTAATTAATGCAATTTTATTATTCAACCGTAATTTAATAAAAAAATAATATTCAAAAGTATTTATAAAATCTTTACACTTACACAACGTTGAGGGCCCCGCCGATGATTTAAGTCCTCGCTTTTCAGCTCAATCTGCCTGATCCAATATAATGCCGGTTTTCCACTAAACAGGCAAAACAGAAACAAAACAGAAACTCGTGTCGCATGAAACAAAACCGCAACTTTTTTGAAACTTTTTGAAGACTTTTGTGTTTCGCAACAGTTTCTGTTTTGTTTTTCGAGTCTCGCACGAAAGCGGTAAGATCAAAGGATTAGACGTGTTTTGAAACAGAAGTCTTTTTAGGGGAAATAGCAGTTTGTGTTTTAATTTTATTTTGGTTTGTGTTTGCGGTATTTTCATAGTGTTTCATAGTTTATATTTAAATTAAAGTAAGTACATATAACAAAATATATATGTTTATACATATATATGATTCTAAACATATGCATATGTATATTTTTTCCATTAAATGATTTATTGGTTATTCCAGATAATGTCTGAAGGTGCTCAAATGTTCAAAAAGCAGTGGAGTACCGCAGAAATCGGTTGATTAATTGAAGCCTTCAGGGAACATAAAAATTTATGGTGCCAAAAGGACAAAAAATTATAAAAACCGAACCAAGAAAGTCGATTCCTATAATGAAATTGCAAAATTGTTTAGCACCAACTGCACGGAAGTGGAAAGAAAGCTTAAAAACGTGATATCGCAATATCAACGCGAACGACGAAATTACTAAAAGTTAAAAGTATCTGGCGTGGGTCAGCATTTCACATCGAAGTGGTTCGGCTATAGCGCCATGAGCTTCATGCATGACCGAAACAATCCCAGAAAAGGCGTACAGATCGGTGGGGAATATGAGGTAAGCTTTTTAGGGTTTTTTGAAATAATTTTAAAAAAGCCTTCTAAAATCGATACCAATACGTCTGTCTGTCCCTCCCACTGTTCGTCACAGCAGGTTTCCTCTGAAACTATATGCAAGCTAGAAATATGAAATTTTTTATGTAGGTTGAAATAATATGAAAGAAAATGAAGTAGAATCGGTTTTTCGCTTAAACCAAATATTATACGGATATGTGCATTTCTTTGAAGCATTTTTAAGGGTTCGTACTAAAATACAAAATGCAATTGAAGTCACGACCCATGTCCATCTTCCCGTCCGTTCGTCCTTCTGTGTGTCACAGCAGTTTTTCTCGGAAACTATAGAAGCTGCAGTCATCAAATTGTGGAAAGGTCAAAGCCATGACTTCTCAAAAGTTCAGGGGTCAAAATTTTTTGAGACGTTTTAAGCAGGGCTCCCATATAGGGGAATGATCCTCAAAGAAAACTTTTGTCATGTGGGGGGGTGTCATAAATTGGAAAAAAAATAATAACAAATTCCTAACACCAAAATATATTTTGTGATTTTTTTAATTATCTGTTTATTTATGCATATTTTAATTGCCAGGGTACTTGTCCTTGGTCTAAAATAAAATATTCACTATATTCGTTTCTTATATTTTGTGCTTCTTGTAAAACTTTTCTTGCCACAGGCTTAAGAGGTAACATCGATTCAGTTGGTTCTGATTCATTCCTCCATGATCCATTTCTAATAGTTCCCGAATCTATATCTTCTATATCAAATGATCCCGGTGGTGTATAAGTATTTTTTGATTCAGCATTTCGGCGCAGGTAATTGTGTAATAAGACACAAGTCTGCCCAATTTTTCTACTTTTTGTGGTTCAAGTAGTATACGTTTTCGGAAAATACGAAATACAGATGCTAGTATCCCAAACACATTTTCGACCACCCTTCTTGCTCGGCTCAGACGGTAATTAAATATGCGTTGCATAGATCCTCGTTCCTGGTGTCCAGAATATGGTTTCATTATATTTGGTGATAACGGAAAAGCATCGTCAGCTACAAAAACATATGGTACAAGTTTTTGTCTCTCTGGAAGTGATTTGTTTTGGGGCAGGCTAAGCGTTTCTTTGCTCAACGATTTAGCAAAGCCAGTATTTTTAAAAACACCCCCATCCGATATACGCCCTTGGCAACCAATGTACACGTAGGTAAAATTGTAGTTCGCATCGACTATAGCAAAAAGAACAATGCTGAACGTGCCTTTATAATTAAGGAATTCGCTTCCGCTATATTTGGGTGATTATATGACAACATGTTTTCCATCCATGCTTCCAACGCACATTGGGAAGTTCCATCTTGTGTTATAATCGTTTGCCAACTTTTGCCACTGTGCTGAGTTGTTGGGCACCTAAAATAAAAATAAAATTTGTTTATAATTTTGACATAAGGTAACTTACTTTAGAATTTAAGTAGCCTTTATGTAGATTAGTATAAAATTTTACAAGTTTTTCGTTTTTAGGAAAGTGAATCTTCAAATGACGATCCTCAAACGGAGACACAAAACACGTTCCACATCCATAGTGACCTTGAAGATGAAGGTGTAAGATTTGAACCACCATTGCAAACAGAAAGGCTTCTGATGCAAAAGGCTTCAACCTCAAATGCACCAAAAAGTGTAGATTACCGAAACAATTATGCAACACCAAAAATTCATACGAAAAAGAAAAGCCATAAAAATATAGAGAAGGACAATGAAAGCTCTCAAGTATTTGAAATGATGAAGAGTGTCTATGAAAAAAGAGAGCGAGATGAGTACGACGTATTTGGAGAAATGGTCGCTCATAACATTAGAAGCATAATATCGGAAGAAACAAAGATTACAGTGCAACAAAAAATTACGAACTCATTGTTTGATGCTTGAAGGAGCCACATTCCACAAACCAATGTACTATCAGTTACTCCAGTGTCATCTTCGCCTTCCTTATCGTCATGGGCCACTACCTTATCTGGCGATTCTACATTAACAACAAGTTCCGGCCCAGAATTTCAAATGATTGCCATCAACGAGGCTGCAAACAACCTCAACCAAGATGCGAATATTTTAGAAGAAGCTTTTACAGCATGTTTTGAAGACACAGAATAAACTGAACAAATACGAGTGTATTTATAATGAATTAATAATGAATTATGATTTTCTTTTCTAAATAAACAGCAATAAATAAAATACTCATTTTTATTGCTTACCTTTATGTAATTATTGAGAACTTCATTTAGGGCATCACACACTTCTGGTATAATTCGTGATATGGAAGTAACCGATATTTTACATAAGTACGTCAAGCTTTGATAACTGTCCCCCGTAGCAAGGAACCTCAGTGTTACTGCTAATCGATCCTGCACAGAAATTGCATCTCTAAAGCTTGTGTTCGATTTTGCTACTTTTCCGCCAATTAATGTTATAAGCTCTTCAAAATCGGAAGAAGACATTCGTAGAAAATTATGGAATGATGAGCGTAGTTCTCCATGCAATCCAATGTCATCATTTTGGATATCGTGCATCAATTGTGCAGCAGCATCGTTTACTCTTCTAGATAAGATTGATCGAACCCAATATCTGTGTTGGCGTTTTCTTTTTCTCTTAAAAAATAATACCATTATAGCCATTTCTGAATTAAAGATAATTACAAAACATTTTATATACATATGTACGGTTATGCTGTTTACTTGGCTAGTTTATAGACATAACCAGTTTTGACACCGTATATGTACATACTTACTTTTTTTCCAACGACTTTAGTATCAACCAGCCACAACCAAGAATAAAAAAATCTTCTCTAAACATGTTGGTTGCTTATTTAAGAATAAATTTGTTTTGATTTCCTCGCGACAACCAGTGGAAAAGGACAGAAAACAAAAACAAAACTCCAACAAAATATTGCACGTTTGATGGAAACAAGAGTTTTGGTTTTGTTTCAGTTTTGTTTTTGTTTTTCATGTTCCAGAAAACAGAAACAAAACAAAAACACAACTGTCTGTTTAGTGGAAAACCGGCATAGTTTGTCGGTTGTCTCGAGCAGTTTTTCTTTTCCTTCTCCCAATGGGTTGATCTCTTATTTGATGAATCCCAGATGTGCGCGATGTTTACTTTCTCCTCCTGAGGATAAGTTGATCACTGCCTGTTGGTTCACTAGACGTCGTTCGTTGGCCAGAAATCTGTGAAAACAAGTTGGGTAAACAGACCTACGCTCATGTCAAAAGGGTTTTGTACCCAACTTCTCAGAAATGCAGTCACCAGCAATGAATAACGTCAAGAAATATGTCAAAGAGATGTGCACGTCCAAAGGAAAATCCATTGTTTTTCTATTTTCCACGGCCGCCATTTCGTTATAAACCGACAAAAATCATTCAAATTATGAATTCCCAAAATATGAGTGTGTAAAGATGGAAACTTGCATCGATGCCAGATACCAATGCAATGGCCACAACGATTGCCTCGATCATTCGGATGAAGAGAATTGCGAGGAGTGAACATGATCAGTTCCAGAATTATCCTCTGTGGTCAATAAGTTCACATCAATCACATACAACCTATGAATTGCTGTATTATGTGCGTTGTCGTTAAACTTCTTTAACTTTCCAGTCTCTACACCTGTCAGCATTACTGATTTATCCTTGGAGCAAGATAACAGTAATTTGCCGTCAGTGCTAAACTCTATATCAAGACATGCTTTGATATGTACGTCAAATGTTCAAAAGAGTGTTTTCCTCATTTGCATATTTGTATAGAAGAATATCGCCCGTTATACTAGCAATTGCTAGAATACCCTCTTCAACATGAAAACTAATGTCGGTTATGAAGTCGTCAAGTTTAATTTCGGGCGGATGAGAACGTGGTTTTTTTATTGCAGCAATAATAGCTTTTACGGTTTCATCCTCTTCTTCATATTCGTTTAATGTACTTGGACTAGCTCCACCTGATCCAGCATGAGGGTCATCTGATTTAGTAGCTTCGGGCACCTGTACATCAGAATCATCAGAATCTGGATCTGAAGGATTGAAATCATCATCGCTACTATCATCATCCTCTTCAAATGGTTCTTCGAGTACAACATTGTTAATATCTTCTTCGCCCATTACCTCGAACATTAGCTCAGCTTCATCAGCGATGTCAATTGAACTGTCCGAATCTCTTATAGGCAATCGTTCATCGGGCAAAGCTGCAGGTTGTACTGGAGCATCTTCAACGACTGCCTTCGAACTATTTCTTGTACTTGTTAATTTATTTTTAATTTTATTTACATGCTTGGATGAAGTGTTTCCATCATTGTCTACATCATGTAAGGGCGGTAATTTATATTCTTTCTTATCGTTTTGAAGTCGAACACTAGCTAAACACTTTGATTGATTCATTCTAGTGATTTCTCGCGCTCTTTCCGTGCTACTATGCTCTTAAAGCCAAAGTCTGATGAAATGTTTGGAACTAATGATGACGATGAAGACACTAAGGAAGGTGTCGCTATAGATTGTGTTGCCCCTGGCTCTGCAGTGTTGCATGCTTCACAACGTTTTAAATCTATTTTATTTCTTATCATACAAGTCGGACATTCCCATGTATCCGAATTTGGTTTAAACTTGTCACCGAAAGAACTTTTCAGTGGTTCAAGTGGTTTTTCTGCGGTTTTCACTGGAGGTTTTACAGGATCAGATGTACCCTTTGGAGTTGGCTGAATCGGCTGAATTTTCATTACAAACCATGCAAAGAGAGCATTCCCACTTGTCAATGGACATTTTAAACTGAGCACCAAAGCCTACAGTTGAAGATGAAGACAATACAATCGTTGACGTAGCTTCCGCCGCCAATGGCTTTTTGAACCCATCTAAAACGCTTCCAGAACTATTTTGAGAATTGGCGGTGGATGTAGAATTCTGCTTATTTATCACTCCAGTAGCTTGAAACACAAAATTATTAGTCGGACTGGGTAATTTCCTTGTCTCTTCAACAAAAACGGGGTCACTAAGTTTGAAGTAGCTTTTTGGTGCTATATTTTCCTTGGTTGCCACAAGTGTCGATGAGGTCACCTGTATAGGAGCCTGGAATACAAATGCATAACCTCCATTCGACAGGATATCTGGTTTCTTCGTAAGCAAAGTACTGTTTATGTTAGAAAGATTGGAGAGTTGATTTGACGTGCCCGACTTAACAGTTTGATTTCCAAAAGTAAGTACACTTTTAGTTGCTGCAGATGCGCCACTCTTGTATTCATTTGTTTCCTGATAAACCTTTCCCAAAGCCAGCATTTTGGCTTGCGAGTGCAGATTTAAAAGGTGTTAATAAAATTATACGTTCTTCATTTTCTTTTTCCGTGGTTCTCTGAAACCAATTGTGCTTATTTCGGCATACATTTCTTTTGGCTTTAATTGCTGCTATGTTGAGTTTCAAATGAACCTTATAGTTGTTGTTTTTTTCGCTTAATACTTAATACCCAACATTACTTAATGCTAATGATTTACATCGTTTATCGTAACCTTACTTTAATCCTTCCCACCAGTACTTCAGCGCATGGAGTGGTTCCTTGGTAATCTTCCGAATAAAATGTTGGAGTGCAAGGAATCCTTCCCTTCTAGGAATGGTTTCGGGATTTAATTTATATTTCGTAACACTGGGTTGCATCCCAAAACACAACGATTTTCATGTGATTAATGAGAGGCCCCTAACAATAGCTCAACTTTTCGGATGCATCTTTGGAATTCACGATCCGCTTGAACTCATTGGGCAAATTTTGCTTACCGCCAAGCTTTTCATGAAGAAACTTGCTGGTGCGGATTGGCATGAACAATTTCCAGCCAAAATTCAAGAATTCGCGTCAACGTTCTCCGCTTTGAAAACTCTCCAAGGTCCACGACATTGCATCATTCAAAAGCCTGTGAAAATCGACTTGCACGGATTTGGCGATGCTTCAGAAGATGGGTATGATTGTTGTATTTATCTTCACTCAATGAATGACAAAAGCGAAGTTCAAGTTTCACTTTTGTGCGCAAGATCTCGAGTTGCACCGAAAAATAAGAAATCTGTTGCTTGACTTGAGTTATGTACGGCTTTGTTGTTGTCAGAGCTTTTACATCAAATTCTACAAATTTTTATTTAAAAATAGAATCAGTGACGTTATGGAGCGATTCAACAATTGTTCTATACTGGAGCTTTGTCAACATATGTAGGCTCGTGTTGCGATCATCCAAGAACGCACTCAAAGTTTCAATTGGAAGCATATTTCTGATGAAGTCAACTCTGCTGATGTCATTTCCCGTGTTCTTTTGCCTGCTGAAATCAGTGAAAATATGTTATGGTGGCGTGGACCACATTTTTTTCAGTTGAATAAATCTGAATGGCTGCAATCAATCCTTGAAATCAAGAAAGATGCTCCTGAATTTCTGGTCGAGCGAAAAAAAACATTGACCATTTTACAAGTACCTTCACCCGTCTCAAAAACCGAATCAAGAAGTGAATTGAAAAAAATGATAAATGTTTTTGCATTTATCATGCGTTTTCTTCATAACGCTCGAAAACATGTTGCGAAATTCATTGGTTGTTTGTCAATCGATGAACGAACACAAGCCAAATTCACCATCATAAGAATTCTGCAAGAAGCATTCTTTTCGAAAGAATACAACATTTTATTCCACCAGAAAGAGAAAATGAAGAAAGCAAAGGAAAATGGGGAAATCTCCGAAAATTTTATTCAAAAGATCCCTTGCAGTTCTCAACTCAATTTGAACCTTTCATGGATGACAATTTCATGTTGAGAGTTCAAGGTCGCCTCGAAGCCCGTCTCGAATTGACATATGAGCAAAAATATCAAATAATTCTGCCTCATTATCATTTCGCTGAAGTTTTGCCGCCACTTTCACAATGAAAATCTTCATTCGCCGCAGTCAACCCTTTTCTCAATCATTCGACAGAAATATTAGCCGATTAACGCTAGACGATTCACCAGGAAAGTCACAATCAACATCGTCAAGTGTTTCAGCTTAGGGGTGATCTTCCAATTGACAGAGTTGTTTATGCACGCACAACTCACAGCTACCGCAGTTGATTACATTCTTCTGGATCAAGAGTGGAAATTTGAGAAATTCGTCGCTGGAAAAATGTTATATTGCAGTTTTCAAATGCATGTCGAGTGACGCAATTCAACTTGAGCTGGTCTCTAGTTTGTCAACCGAAGCTTTCATCACCACTTTTGATCACTTCACGTCTTGAAGAAATCACGCAGGAGTGATTTACAGTGACAATGGTACGTATTTTCATGGCACCGACAATGAATTCAAGAAGATTCATGAGCAGTTAAAGGCTCAAATCAAAAGTTTCTTTCATGGCAAATCCGTTGAGTAGAAATTCACAACGCCACTAGCACCCTACACAGAAGGAATTTACGAGTCTGGAGTCAAGAGTATGAAACATCATCTCAAGCGCATCCTCAGTGATACACCTCTGAACTTCAAAAAATTTTATAAAATGCAGTGTGAAATTAAATCTGTTTTGAATTCTCGACCATTAACACCAATATCCGATGATCTCGACGATTTTTGTGAGCTCACACCGTCTCATTTTCTCACTGGGAGAGAAGCATTCTCAAGAACAACTTAAAAACTAATCAATTTCAAAGCTAGTCATCCCGACAAGTGGAAGCTTGCTGAGCAAATCAAGCAAACTTTTGGCATCAATGGTATCAAGACTACTCCAAAAAAGACCCATTAGCTTTCGAGAACAAACTCCACTTAAAATTGGTGAGTTAGTGTTAATTCACGAAAAAAATCTGCCTCCAATGAAATGGAAAATGGGTCGAATCACAAAGCTTACACCTGGGCGTTGTGGAATCATCAGAATTGTCGAAATAACTACAACGGACGGTGTCATTGAACGCAACGTCCATTACCTCGTCAAATTTCCAGAAAACGAAGTTTCCTCGCCGGCCCAGTGTGTTGCGCAATACTACTCGATTGAATATTGATAAAATTTATCCCTAGAATGATCATAAAATTTTTGAATTTCAAAACATAAAAAATTTCAAAACATTGAACTTTTTCAATGCAAAATACAAAACATTGAACTGAATTTCGATACAAAACATTAAATTTATAATGCAAAACATTGAACTGAACTCTTTTTTTCATACCGGTGGCCATGAAAGAAACGATAACGTCACGTTATCAAACTGATAAGAAAAGCTTAGCAAAAAATATTAATTTTGTGATAAATCTTGCGAGTCAAATAGTGAAGAAAGTGAAAATAAGTTCATAAGTTAGTGATCATAAAATAAATATAACATTTTATTTGAAATCTCGTTTAAAGGACACTTATTGTCAGAAAGAATATTTTCTCCTCGTGTCAATTAGAGAAATTTCATTGTTATGAAAAATGATTTCTTAAGGCACGCATAATTTGTCAACATGTCAAAATCAGCTGAGATTAAAAAAACAAAACTAAAATTCATCTAAAGCCCAACGAGGTAAAATTCACTTGTATTAGACCTTTAAGATGACTTAAACTAACTGAAATGTTTAAATAAATTATATTTTAAGGGTTTTTCTTGGATGGAAATCATTTCAATCGTTTTCGCAAAAGTTGTTTTATCTTCGGAAAAAGCGAGGTTAAATCAATTTGCAGTCCACTTGAAACACACCAAAGCTCGCATCAGTTTCCTCGATTACTAAGCATAAACCATGTGGGAATTCTTTGCGGTATTCGGAAATATTTTCCGAATGTGTTAAGCTTAAAAAAAAATAATTTGCTCAGATCATTGAACTATGCCTCAAGTTGTTTAGTAACTAAGTCAATTACTTCAGTTTAAAGGCGCTTAAAATAAAATGATAGCTCAGAAATACCATCATGATCCTTTTTAGGGTTTTGTAAAATAATTTTACAAAACCCTACTAGTTTCGCGACCAGTCTGTCCGTCTGTCCGTCTGTCCGTCCGTCCGTCCGTCCGTCCGTCCGTCCGTCCGTGTGTCACAGCAGTTTTTCTCGGAAACTACTTAAGCTAGAAACATCAAATTTTGTGTGTAGATGTAAAGTGGTGATCTCTTCAAAGTTCAGCTACAAAAAAATTTTATAAGGCATTTAAGGGGGGTCTCCCCATATAGGAGAGTGACCCCCTGAAAAAAAAATTTCATTGGAGGTAGCCGATATGGGTATCAAATGAAAAGTCTTGATGAAAACTTTTCAAAACATGTCTTAGTTTGGCAAAGTTTGCTTCAAGGGGCGCACAGGGAGGGGAAATACACGAAAAATTTGTGTCCCCCCCCCTCGCGATTGGACACCTGTGATCCGAAAAATCTGAAAAAAATCAGGGATGTAGGCCTTGGTGCGTACAACAGCAACAAATACGTGGGAAGTCGCAATTCACTCAACTTTGTTAGTAATAGTATGATTTATCGATTTTATGTTTTCTTGAATAAAATCTTAACGGTACCCTTAAATTCAATGAAATTCAGTTCGTGTATGTTTATTTATAAGATTGATCTATCCTGAAAGTTTCATAAAGATTGAATCATATTTAGCGAAGTTATAGCGGTTTGAATTTTCCTGTATTACTATGGAACAATATGCGCTGCATGTATTACTATGGCAACATATGGCTATGGAACAACATGCGCTTTTAACCGACTCAGACACTACAGTTTTGCTAGGATTTGCATGAAAATTGCAGGAATGATAGGTGTCTTGTATATCTTTGAGAATCGGTTCAGCTAGTAGTATAAGTAATCGTAAAACAAGATAGTGGCTGTTTTAAATGCGAAGATTGAATAATTTGGAGTTATTTTTTCCCAACTTCAACGTTTAAGGTGCATGTTTTGAACACTTGATTCAATTGAATGAATGACTGAAGATGAGTACCTACAATTAATGCTCATAAGCGAAATAAGTCAAGGAGGTGGGAGAGAGCTCCTAGAAAAAGGGTTTTGTAACCATTCTAGGATTCGAAAAAATTGGCCATGAATCGATGATTTCAGCACAGGAGAGTGGCCCCTGAAAAAAAAAAATTCATCAAACGTAGCCGATATGAGTATGAAATGAAAGTTTTCATGGGAGCTTGTCAAAACAGTTGTTAAACTGTCAGTTTTTGCTTCAGTGGGGGCACAGGGGGAAATACATGAAAAATGTGTTTCCTCCGTCGCGGATGGACATCTGAAATAATTATCAAGGGAGATATTTATGAGTATAACAATACCAAAAACCTCAAAAGTCGAAATTCATTGAACTTTGTTAAAAATAGTATGATCTTCGCATTTCATATTTTCTCCAATAAAATCGTCTTTGACATGCATCTTGATTTGATTCGATCTGGTGACTGCATTTTGTAAATTGAATACAAAACCCTTCTGACATGAGCGTAGGTCTGTTTACCCAACTTGTTTCTTTTCTTTGCTGGTGTATCTAAAGATATACAAATGTCTTTAAAAATATCTGCCAAGAAAGTTTCGTCTCCTCAGTAGCGTTTTAATGTTGGAATTCAATTGTTCATTCTGTTTTGGCAATGATTTGGCTGAAACTATAAAATATTAAAAATAATATCAGTCTCTTTATAAACCAAGCAAAAACTTTAAATGAAAGAAAAACGTGAAATCATGAAAAAAATTTTTATATCCTAAAAATGTTCATAGCGTATAACGATCACGAGTAGTGCTCAAAACACAGAATTTCTTCAAAAATTACTTATCAAAGTATGAATAATTCGCAATTTAAAATTTCAATGGGTATTATATCTGTTTTAGATTAAATTTGTCAAAGAAGTCTTATCTAAAACACATGTTCGTTTAGTGGGATTTGCAAAAACGATACGGTCCCCTTTTATTTTACAGCAGCTTCTTGTAGAACTAAATTTAATTGGCGTGGTTGTGGCCACGGATTTCAGAAAAATAGAGAAAGGTCAATATCGGTCGGTGATTCTATTCTTTTCCTGGTAGGGAAATTGCGCAGTGAAATCAAAGAACGCTCAGATGCTGTATACGGTAACTCTGTTCTTGCGATGGCGATCGTAAAAAATTGGTTTAACGAGTTTCAGTGTAGTCACACGTTGGTTTTGATGAGCCACGCCCAGGTACCCCGAAAATAGCTATCGCAGAGGAGATCGTATTTTCAGACCGCCGATTAAAGGTGCATAAGATAGCTAAGACAATATGCATCTCAAAAGACTCCTTTTGTCACATTCTGCATGAAATTTGGAGCAGGAGAAATCTATCGGCATGATGAGTACCGCGTTTGCTCATTCCGGACAACTAACCTAACTCAACCACTTCAAAATAGTGTTTGCCATTGTTTAAGCGCAATTCGAAGGAGTTTCTGTATCGTTTCATGACCATCGATAAACAAGTTGGGTAAACAGACCTACGCTCATGTCAGAAGGGTTTTGTATTCAATTTACAAAATGCAGTCACCAGATCGAATCAAATCAAGAAACATGTCAAAGACGATTTTATTGGAGAAAATATGAAATGCGAAGATCATACTATTTTTAACAAAGTTCAATGAATTTCGACTTTTGAGGTTTTTGGTATTGTTATACTCATAATTATCTCCCTTGATAATTATTTCAGATGTCCATCCGCGACGGAGGAAACACATTTTTCATGTATTTCCCCCTGTGCCCCCACTAAAGCAAAAACTGACAGTTTAACAACTGTTTTGAAAAGCTCCCATGAAAACTTTCATTTCATACTCATACCGGCTACGTTTGATGAATTTTTTTTCAGGGGCCACTCTCCTGTGCTGAAATCATCGATTCATGGCCAATTTTTTCGAATCCTAGAATGGTTACAAAACCCTTTTGCTAGGAGCTCTCTCCCACCTCCTTGACTTGTTTCACTTATGAGTATTAATTGTAGGTACTCAGCTTCAGTCATTCATTAAATTGAATCAAGTGTTCAAAGCATGCACCTTAAACGTTGAAGTTGGGAAAAAATAACTCAAAGTTATTCAACCTTCGCATTTAAAACAGCCACTATCTTGTTTTACGATTACTGATACTACTAGCTGAACCGATTCTCAAAGATATTCATGACACCTATCATTCCTGAAATTTTCATGGAAATGCTAGCAAACCTGTAGTGTCTGAGTCGGTAAAAAGCGCATGTTGTTCCATAGCCATATGTTGCCATAGTAATACATGCAGCGCATATTGTTCCATAGTAATACAGGAAAATTCAAACCGCTATAACATCGCTAAATATAATTCAATCTTTATCAAACTTTCAGGATAGATCAATCTTATAAATAGACATCTACGTACTGAATTTCATTGAATTTAAGGGTATCGTTAAGATTTTATTCAAGAAAACATAAAATCGATAAATCATACTATTACTAACAAAGTTGAGCGAATTGCGACTTCTCACGTATTTGTTGTTGTTGTACGCACCAAGGCCTACATCCCTGATTTTTTTCAGATTTTTCGGATCACAGGTGTCCAATCGCGAGGGGGGGGGACACAAATTTTTCGTATATTTCCCCTCCCTGTGCGCCCCTTGAAGCAAATTTTGCCAAACTAAGACTTGTTTTGAAAAGTTCTCATTAAGACCTTTTATTTGATACCCATATCGGCTACCTTCAATGAAATTTTTTTTTCGGGGGGTCACTCTCCTCTATGGGGAGACCCCCCTTAAATACCTTATAAAATTTTTTTGTAGTTGAACTTTGAAGAGGTCACCACTTTACACCTACACACAAAATTTGATGTTTCTAGCTTAAGTAGTTTCGGAGAAAAACTGCTGTGACACACGGACGGACGGACGGACGGACGGACGGACGGACGGACGGACGGACGGACGGACGGACAGACGGACAGACGGACAGACTGGTCGCGAAACTAGTAGGGTTTTGTAAAATTATTTTACAAAACCCTAAAAATGGCTACACTGGTATACACCAGAGACCAAGAAGCAGTCAAAACAGTGGACTTCACCCGCTGAACACGCTTCAAAGAAGAAGGCGAAGACTGTCCTATCGGCTGGAAGGGTATTGACCACCATTTCTGGGCTTCACAAGTTGTGATCTGCATCGACCAAATGTAGAAACGGAAAATAGTCACAAGGCAAATTCTATGCCAAATTGTAGAAAAAAGGCCCCATTTGGCAAAGAAAAAAGTGCTCTTCCACCATGACATCGCACCGGCTTACACCTACACCGTCGTCACGGCCGAATTGGTCAAATCAAGCTATCCATCCGCCATATTCTACAGATTTGGCTCCGTCCTTCCTTTTTAGGGTTTTGTAAAATAATTTTACAAAACCCTACTAGTTTCGCGACCAGTCTGTCCGTCTGTCCGTCTATCTGTCCGTCCGTCCGTCCGTGTGTCACAGCAGTTTTTCTTGGAAACTACTTAAGCTAGAAACATCCAATTTTGTGCGTAGGTGTAAAGTGGTGATCTCTTCAAAGTTCAACTACAAACAATTTTTATAAGGTATTTAAAGGGGGTCTCCCCATATAGGAGAGTGACCCCCCGAAAAAAAAATTTCATTGAAGGTAGCCGATATGGGTATCAAATGAAATGCTTCGAGGGGCGCACAGGGAGGGGAAATACACGAAAAATTTGTGTCCCCCCCCTCGCGATTGGACACCTGTGATCCGAAAAATCTGCAAAAATCAGAAATGTAGGCCTTGGTGTGTAGAACAACAACAAATACGTTAGAAGTCGCAATTCACTCAACTTTGTTAGTAATAGTATGATTTATCGATTTTATGTTTTCTTGATTAAAATCTTAACGGTCCCCTGAAATTCAACGAAATTCAGTACGTAGATGTCTATTTATAAGATTGATCTATCTTGAAAGTTTCATAAAGATTGAATTATATTTAGCGAAGTTATAGCGTTTTGAATTTCCCTGTATTACTATGGAACAACATGCGCTGCATTTATTACTATGGCAACATATGGCTATGGAACAACATGCGCTTTTTACCGACTCAGACACTACAGTTTTGCTAGCATTTGCATGAAAGTTTCAGGAATGATAGGTGTCATGAATATCTTTGAGAATCGGTTCAGCTAGTGGTATCAGTAATCGTAAAACAAAATAGTGGCTGTTTTAAATGCGAAGATTGAATAATTTTGAGTTATTTTTTCCCAACTTCAACGTTTAAGGTGCATGCTTTGAACACTTGATTCAATTTAATGAATGACTGAAGATGAGTACCTACAATTAATACTCATAAGTGAAACAAGTCAAGGAGGTGGGAGAGAGCTCCCAGCAAAAGGGTTTTATAACCATTCTAGGATTCGAAAAAATTGGCCATGAATCGATGATTACAGTACAGGAGAGTGGCCCCTGCAAAAAAAATTCATCAAACGTAGCCGATATGAGTATGAAATGAAAGTTTTCATGGGAGCGTTTCAAAACAGTTGTTAAACAGTCAGTTTTTGCATCAGTGGGGGCACAGGGGGGAAATACATGAAAAATGTGTTTCCTCCGTCACGGATGGACATCTGAAATAATTATCAAGGGAGATATTTATGAGTATAATAATGACAAAAGCCTCAGAAGTCGGAATTCGTTCAACTTTGTTAAAAAAAGTATGATCTTCGTATTTCGTATTTTCTCCAATAAAATCGTCTTTGACATGTTTCTTGATTTGATTCGATCTGGTGACTGCATTTTGTAAATTGAATACAAAATCCTTCTGACATTAGCGTAGGTCTGTTTACCCAACTTGTTTTAGTTCCAAACTTGAAAAAGTCACTCCCCGGGGGGAAAATTTGAATAAGGAGGTCATCGCTGCTACGGAAGCCTACTTTCAAGACATCGAGAAAACGTATTTTCAGATGGGCTCAAGAAGTTGGAGCATCGCTGGTTCAAGTGTATTGAGCTAAATTGTACGAGTAATTATGTTAAAAAATAAATGGCCTCTTTTCCGGAATTGTCATTTTTCTTTTGTAGGCTAAGTACTTATCGGACCGCCCTTTTACGCTTGGGAAGTTAACTTTTTATTGAACTCAAAAATTTTAAATTCCACTTTTAAATGCTGGAAAATATTGTAAGCCTCCTGATGGATGGATAAAAGGACAAACAAATGAATTGATGGACAGGTGCAGGGAAGAAAAGACAGACTGTAAACGGAGGTAAACTTAAAAGATTGCAGCCAAGCTGCCCCGAGGTGATTGGTAGTGGTAGCTTCTGACTAGGCCGAGACTACTTGCTTTTAAGGTAAAATAATGTAAGAATCAAAACATTAAGTTAAGATGGAGATAACTCTTTGTGTGCTCTTCATATCTCCCTGTAATACAATGACCTTTTTTGGAGAAGGAACGGGTTTTTTCGTTTGTTAAATGTTTACATTCGTCTCAAGCTTTCTCGTTGGCTAACCGTGATGAGATGAAAAGAAAATTTTGAAGGTACTACAAATTGCTCGGGGTGTCGAGTAACGCAGATTATGAATGATAAATGTAGCTTGGCAGCACTTCAAGAACCTGTCTCATATGATTCCGCAAATAACTAGCCAACAAGCACGCGTATGTGGTCGTAAAACAAAGCTAGTCGGCTGAGCTCGGTCTTCTTTATAGTAAGATGACTCTTGTGCCAGAACGGGCTTCAACTGTAATACTTCTCTTTCCGTCTTTGAACAGATATAGGACTGAATATTGTCGGTTACTATCAAGCCAGTCATGGGGATGTAGATCCTTCCTCTCAAGGTTACAGAGGCTCATATTGAGATGAATGGTTCTCGCACTTGAACTAGTTCATCAGGATCTGAGAACCGATTGGGAAGATACATGGAATAAGCACTACCAAAAGGATGTGCCACTTTTTTGTGGGCCATAAATATTTACCAAGCTCTTCGTTTCAGTCACGTAAGTTATAGGAAAAAGTAGGTAGGCTCTAATCCAAAACCTCCTCAAGGTCAACCTTTTTGATCCTCAAGGGTCAACCTTTTTGATCCGAGTTTTTTCTGACGTTGAGATCTCTTAACGTGTACACGTGAAATGATTCGTAATATGGTTCTTGCGCTGTCGGAGAGAACCCACTCCGCAATACCGCATACGAGGATGTTAAGCGCCAGCACGTGTGCGCGTCACGATTAATACAACTGAGCTTGGTTGTTGATAGCTTGCTGGGGCAGCACACCACTGACACAATCCTCTATGGGCGATAAAACCAATAGTAAAACCACTACAAATGGTGACCAAAGTGGAGCTTGAATGGGAAAACAGTGTCATTCTCCCTCGAGTTCTCATGATTTTCATTTGGCTGTCGGGAGACGCACCAATTCAATTTTTAATCGTTGCCCCTGTTAAGATAGAGTCAAAAATTAATTTTCGTCTAGGGTTGTGTTTTTTTTTGTCTTCTGGATAGTGAGGCCTATAACACCTTCTTGATTTTTTTTTAATCAAAGGCTGAACATACCGATGATGCTGTTGAGCATAACATGGTTAAGTACTGCCAGAAAAAGTGGTTACAATTTTTTCAATGTTTGAAGTCGGACAGTTCTAATTTTGAATAAAAGCAAAGTGCATTGGATTTTCAAAGACACTGCTGTGACTAGCTTCAGTTTTGGCTGGGATCTGGTCTGATGACCAGCAGTCTTGGTCTTGACAAACACCTGGATTCGTTTTGGTTTATGGTTTGTACCAGAATTCCTTTAAATAAGACTGTGACTTGCATTCGAGGAAGAGAGGCCTAAAATTACAAAGACCATCTCGCCAATGCGGTAACATGTAAATCTTTGACGCTAGATATCAAGACCGTTCAGCCTCTCCATGCCTATGTCAGCATCATAGAGACTGCTTTATTATAAGCCTCCTGATGGATAGGTAAACGAATGCATGGATGAACGGACAGTCAGAAGCACGGATGAAAAGAAATACAGTAAACGAAGGTAAAATTAAAAAAAAATAGCATTCGAGTTGCCACGTTCAAAACTTCTTGCTTGCAGGGAAAGTTGGTGTAAGAATCGAGATAGTTCCATGTCAAGCTCCCGTAGTTCAGGTGGAGATAAGTGGTTTGACATCATGTGCGCACATTTGTTCCTTTTTGCAATGCAATGCTGGTTTCTTCTTTTATTTGATGTTTGACTTCGTTTCAGGCTTTGGTGCTCGGTAACCTTGGTGACACAAAATTTTTGTACAGTTTTAGGGTAGCTTGATGGCACTTAGTAAAAGAAAATTTCGAAGATATTAGGAATTGCTCAGGATGTCTAGTAGCGTAGAGCACGTGTGATAAATGTTTTGCAGTGTAGCTGCATGGTGTGACAGTAACCGATTTTGCATGATCCCACAAACAAACTTGGGAAAAGCACGTTTATGAGGTCGTAAAACAAAGCTAGTCAGCTAAGTTTGGTCTTCTTTATAGCTCACTTACCCGTTTGCCAGAAAATCATCACTTTTTCCTGCACTCAAATAATCCAAATCATTATAACATCATGCATAGTTTTACCATTCTTCTTCGTAACGCTAAAGCTCCTCTTGGACCTTGGTTACCTGTAAATAGTGCCTTCAACTATCTTGCTCCATTAACCGTGTCCTAACATTTCAAAATCCGAGTTGCGATGAGCTATCTTCATCGACCAAGTCAGACCAGCGTTTCCTTGGTTTCCTCAGTGTCCTTCAGCCTTCATTTCTCTCAACATATATCTCTTTGGGTATCCATTGCCCATTTATGCGATTCATGTGGCCAGCTCATTGTAGTCTCGGCAGTGTTACAATCATTGAGACCTCCGACTCGTTAAAAATTTCATACAGCTCATGATTGTATCGAGTTCATCATTGGTCCCCATTTAGCTTCACTCCAAGTATTCACCTCAGTACGCGTCTTTAGAAGGCGTTCAATATATTTGCGGATATTGGGTTAGGGTCCATGTTTCACACCCATAGCATAGCATAGGTCTAACCACAGATTTGTTGACTTGGAGCGTTGTTTTACTATGCATGCAGCTTGTCTTCAAGATCGTCAAAACTGAATAAAATATTTTATTTGCGAGCTGTATTCTTCTGCGTATTACGTTTCTTTCATTGCCAGTTCTCGTTATCTTGGCACCTATGTTCATATACAAATTTTCGGTTTTGTTTTCGCCAAGTATGATATTTTGCGTATTTAAGGTATTTTCCTTGGCTGCATCATGAGCCTTATTTTATTCTCACTGATTTTTAATCTTAGTTTTGCTTCGCTATCAAGTATCAGGAATGTTTTATGGTGGTTTTAAACGACAGTGACAAAAAATTGATGCCCTCCGCATAGGCTACCACTTGATTCGACGTATATAGTAACGTACTCGTACATATTTTACAGACAGATAGCTCCTTTGTAACATATTCCAGAGCCAAATTGAAGAGCAATGGGGTCAGTCCACCTCTCTGGTTTAGTCGGAGGAAGAGGAATCGGTAAATTGGTTATTGATCGACGTCTTGTCATTTTAGTAAGATGAACTAATTTGGCTAGAACACCAAAGCAAAGCATACTGTTATATGTTTGCTTCCAGTCAACGAAGAAATCGCAGACGTCTATGTTTTTCAAGTATCTGCTTGACTGTAAACAATTGGTCTATTGTCAATATACCTGCTCTAAATCCACCTTGATGATCCCCTATGATACTGTTGGCATATGATCTGATTTTAAATTAAGTAACACTGGATTTGCTTTTGAAGCAGGAATATATATATTTGTTGAGTATGTTATTAAAGTTTCCATTGAACCAAACTATTCTATATGACTGCATACCGCAGGTTAAATAAATAACACTTCCGGTGTGAACGTAGTTCTACCTTTCCAACCGGTTTTTATTTGAACCCTCAATTTTAGAAAGCAAAACCCTTGTTCTATTTTTGTTTTGCTTTTAGCTTTTTAATTAGTTTTGAAAGTAAATTTTCGCATTTTCAGACACAACAAACGTTAGAAATTAGTGTCTTGTTTCTTATTATTGGAGGAGGAGTCTGAACGTGCTGAAATCAACAATAACGTCGAAGACATCCAAATTCTAGCCACGAAACAAAAACAAATGATGCAAGTCAATGACTTGTTTCATGGTGGCACTTTCATATTCTCTCTCTTAATTGGCAGCAAAATTTTTATGGATTGTGATGAAATATTTTCAGCTAAAGCTACACCAGTGAATCTTGTTGTGAGAATTTAAAATCCCATGAAATTCTTCCATCACGTGTTTGCGGTGCTTTTTGTGATCTAACCGAATAGCAGGAGTTTGATTTTGTAATCACTCTTTGGTGGAAGACGTCGTTTCAGTGTTCTCATTTTTGTAAATTCTGGGCGGGACATATTTTATTCGCCTTTCTACTTGCTTATTCTTTCCGTTTGCACAAAAATACAGATGCAAACTCGTTTTTGGAGTCAGTTTCTATGAACGGCATGCGCAAACCAAGTGTTAACTCGACCATGAAAAAATTATATAAATCTAACCTCCACCACTGTTTTTTTACCAGTGATTGCTTTTTTATTATTTTGTACCTTGGGCTGCTTACAATTCAAGGTGAATCGCTATTAAACTTGCCTCCGAAACCAATGTAAAACACTTAAAAATAACTTTGGAGTGAAATTTCCGAACAGTTATTAAGAAATCCACTCTTCACTCTAAAAAAATCCGCACGAAGCATTAGTCCCAAGTATTTTTTTCTAGCGTAGGCGTCAATATCAGTTTTTGCATATGGTAGCAAAGCGCTCAACATTAAAGTTAATTGCGCATTTCATTTGAGCTGCCATCTTGCAATTCATGCAAAAACTGGGGAAAGATTCAAGATGTTCAAATTAAACTTCAAAATTTAATCCTTTTGGTATAAATACTTATGCACATCATTTTGTATAAAGTGCAAGTGAGTTTATTATAAAATTCTTAACTTTACCTTAAATTTTCGAATAAAATGGAATTCACTTGACGTTATTACAATTCCCTTGTTAATCTTGATTAGATTTCTGAGAACTTCACATTATTTACCAGAGTTGAGGATTGTTTGAGTGACCACTGACAATCTAAACGTATGACCCGAAGTATAGAATTTAAGTTTATTTTTATTCTTGCATCTCCAGAAGTTCCATTAAGACGAAGCTATTTGCATAGTTAAACTGCCACATTTTGTATTTTTGTGATAGTTGGCTAAAGGCTTGAAGTTCTTAGAGCACACTGGTGAAGCTCAACTAAGCTAAGTCAAGCTTACTATACCGAGAAGTCTTAAAATATTTGACCTAAATCTGTTTTCCAAGAAAAAAACAGGTTCATCAATCTATTGGCAAATCAATGTCATGAATCGAATACATCTTTCCTTTTATTTTAAATCATGATTGAAAAAAAATCTCGATGTTCAAAATCAATTCAATATTCGCTTCAAAGCCGATTTGTTTCATTCCCAATATAAGTTCTTGTTATCCCTTGTCTGCAGGTAATAAAGATAAGTCCGTTGTGACCATCATGAAGAGAGACTCATCCTGTTCAAGTTGACTGGCATGAATTCAATTACTTCCTGTTCTACTTTGAGATTTTCCAAGAATTTTTCTCTTCTTTTGATTCAAAAAGGAATCTGATTGGGTTTGAACATGTCATGTTTCCTTTTGTTTGAGCGCCTTCTCTTGGAGCAGGTGTATCATGACCCTGATGAGCCGAGCAAGTGAAAAATCAATTAGTTCCTTGTTTAAATGAAATAAACGCAAGTAGCATGGAACAAGGAGGGATACGATAGTGAAAATAATAAAACAGATTTATGTTTTTCAATTTGAACGGATATATACACAAACAAAAGAGTTGAACTGCTAAGAAAAAATGTACTTTGAATCCTTTCACAGTTTTTCAGAACCAATTTAATTGCTGAAAATTAATGCTTAATTCACATAATCGTACCAAGTATGAACAACATAGCATAAATTTTCGATTGATCAATAAAACACAAAATAATTGCTCATTCAGTTTTTGATAATCTTGTCCTTTATCTTCACTGATCATTAAGTTAACAAACTCGTTCAACATTTCAAGCATCCTTAACTGTGTCATTTTTTTTCCACTACCGTGAATAATCTTTTTGTTGCTTGGATATTAAATTTTATACATGCCCTCCATTTCATGTTAACGGTTACATTTGACTATGCCGGAAAAGCCAAGTATCTTTTAGTACTACAGCTTTAATAACCGTTTTCAGTATATAACTTAGTATATTGCAGCACAAATATCCTTCGCGAACATGTGCGACCGTCCAAGTGTGAAAAATTTGGAATTTTTATTTCGACGTGATATGTGTGTTGATGAGATGTTGTATTTGACATCGGACAGAAGGTTCTGTGAATTTCAGAGTTTGATGGGCATGAGGAGAGGGAGAGCAGGATATTAGTAAATTCCTGATATAGATTAAATGAATGAGCAGAAGGATTGGATAGGAGTATGTTTCTAACTGTCTACTTTTCAGTTTAATTAAATACGAAGTAGATGCGAGCGTTTGATCCTTGAAAATTGTGAGCTGTAAGGAATCGTGGTGTTCACGGAGTTGTTAAATGTACAAATTTATTTTCGTAGACTTAATTTCACTAGCAGCATTAGAAGATTTATTAATTTTATAATCAAGTATTACTACATAATCAACAATGAAAGATTCATGCTCTAATGTGAAATCAGAGGCTCTGCTTGGAACGGCCAGAATCAACCTGTGTTGTGCTCCCTCGCACCGAACCTAGGTCCAGCTGGCTGAGTCCGCATGTAAGGACTCTAAATCCTGCGGATAGCCCTTACAACAGAGAAAAAACCACTGTCAAATGGCCGTATGACTGAAGGTACTTTACCATCGATGCGGATCTCATGCCTTGTCCTAACCACCGATGAAAAAAGAACACTGATTTGGGAATTTCAGTAAAACATTATCATTATTGCTTTGCCTTCAATTTCATGAACAAAACTAAACCAATTTAGAAGTTTCGTTTGAATTCAACATAATTTTGCATTTTCCGTTAGTTTTTATGCTTATCTACAAATTCTCGGTCATCATCTATGGCGCGACAGCCCAAGTCGGGTCTGGGCCTTCAGGGTGAATCTCCTCCAATTATCACGGTTCCGCGACCTCATCCTAAAGTTGATCACTCTCAGCAAAGATCTACTATCAGCTTTTAATATATATCTTCCCATCAAGTCCTCGGTGTTTCCGTTTTACCCCTACATTCAATGTTCTGTTGGGTAGCCAGTTTTCTTCCATTCTTTCTACATGGCCCACCCATTGGAATTTGCGTGACTTTATGTAAGCAGATACAGATGGATCATCAAATAATTCAAAGAACTCATCATTTTTTTGTAGTCTCCACTCTGTTCTTTGTTTTACTGGACCGTAAATATTCCGGAGAGCTTTGTATTCAAATATGTCCACTGCCATTTTGGATTCCTTCATAAGGGTTAATGTTTTACTCCCATATAACAGCATGGGTTTGGTTAATGATTTGTAAATACAGAGCTTATTTTGCCTGTGCCCAAGTTTAGACCTTTAAATGGGAAGTACGGAGTAATAGGCTTTACTTAGTTTGTTGATGCGGCGTCTAATATCGTCCTTTTTGCTCCTCTTCTATTCAGGTTGGGTCCAAAATACGTAAAATTATCTATATTTTCAATGCTATAGTCGCCTTCGGTCACGTTTGTCGAACTAGAGTATTCTTTCTGGTCTGATTCATGAATTTAGTTTGTTTCATTAACTCCTAGTCCAATTCGGTTTGCTTCGGACTCTAGGCTCAGAAATACTCCTTTATATCTGAGGTTATACGAACTAAAATATTGTCATCGTCAGCATATGCTACCAACTATGCGGACTTGAACATTAGTTTATGCAAGGTTTCAGCCTATCTCTTCCTGATGATGTATTCCAGTGCAATATTAAAGAGCATAAGGGCAAGTCCATTCTGTTATAAAAAATATATAATTAATGGTTCCAATCACTCTTGATCCATGTAGCTGGCAATCGCACTTTACCTAAGAAATACCTGAAATATTCTTCCCAATCGAGAAAAGGAAAAGACCTGGGTTATGATTTTTTTCTTAAAACATTGTGATTCATATATTAATTATAAACACAACTAAAAGGTTAATGTATTCCAAGTGGTGTAAGGCCTCCTAACTGGTTTCGGTCTGGGCGGCGTTGGCGATACTTCTCCAGTTGCTTCTTGCAACGCTGTTTCTGGAGGGCCCACACTTGGTCACCGAAACGGACTTTCTCCGAACTACTCATAAATGCAGCAGCTCCTCCAGTTGTTGCCGCAACTTTGTCTACTGACCTCCTCTGCGTGACTTCAAGGGGGTACTGGGGAGGTTTATCGCTTCTGCTGCTGTCAAGCCCTATATTCTTGTTTATTTATTTATTTATTTATTCCATCTTACAGACTCAACAATCCAATAACAAAATGGAACGCAAAGAACAATTGCAGCAATATTTAACTGAAGAAGAATAATAAAATGTCGATAATTCCAACGTGATGGGCCGAGGGCCCGATAGGAGCTCCGCAGCAATAATTGGAGTTCCGCAGAAAGAATGAATTACATCTAAGGGGGGCCTGATGGTTATTGATGTTGGAAATTAAGCTCGGCCGGCTTCTGGGCTGGGCGGGACAGCCTAGCTCCTTTGTTCTTCTTGGGCTGACGGCAGCCTGCGAATAAACAGAGTGGCTAGCTAGAAGAATTGCGGACCTTTAGGATGAAGGTAGATGGGCTCATGGAGCCGTTTACCATCGACCAGGCCTGAGGAGTGCTGAGGAGCCGATGTAGTGAGACGTTGTCCCTAACCAATGACTTCTATTAGATGGTGGGGCCGGTGGCGAACAGCCACTGATGAGGTCCGGCCAGGCGTAAGCCACGGAGTCCTATTCAATGGTGGGGCCGGCAGCGAACGGGGCCTGATGAGGTGTGGTCAGCATTAAGTCGAGGAGCCAAAGTAATGGTAGAGTGCAGCGACACTCCAGATGTTCCAGGCGCAAGCCAAGGAACCCAACCCGTTTGAAGCTGAATGTGTCGAGGCTAAAGCGAAGGTCCCAACTTACGTCTCCGTTTGCTGAGAAAACACAGAGAGCAATTGCTCTGTTGCTTGCAATTTTATACACGTAAAGCGCTAACGCTGCCGATCAGGGCTATTGATCGATCAGCATTCCGCTTTTCATTTCGTCAATCGATTTTCTTTTATGAACAGAGTTCAGTATTTTATGCCGGTTGAAATGGTGCTTCAATCCAATTTTCTTTATTGGACAGAGTTCAGTAATTCAATGTCGGTGAAATGCAGACTTTGCATTTTATTCCATTCAATTTTCTTCACTAAGCAGAGCTCAATAATTTAGTCAGGTGAAATGCTGAACATGCATTTTCTTCAATTAAATTTTCTTTTTCCCTAGAATCACTAACCATAGTCAACTAAATGCTTGCGGGGATCAAGTTGCATGTCCAAATGCATGGTTTTGTTTTCATACGGAACGTAAATATTCATCCGCTAACGCGCTTGTGATAATCAAATTTCCAACTGCAAATCATCACTGCTGTGTGTCTAAGTGCATGGTCTGTTACTTCCGTTTTCTCCGTTCTTGGCTCTGTTGGGTTTTCCCGACCTTGAATTGCATCGCTATGACGTGCATATTATGTCGTTTTACTTTTGATATGATGATTGTGGGATATGCCTCAGCAGATCTTTTTGTTGTTATGTTTGAGTGCTTGCTGTTTAGTTGATTTTGCTTCTAATTAGATTTGATTCCCTATACAGTATTCGATATTAATATAATGAGCGGTTTTGATAGTATAATGAATTTTTCGATTGGAGTTGTTTCGAATCTATTTATTGTATCTGTTATATAATTATTTTGTAAATTGTAATTGTTTTGTATCTATCTTTCTATGCAAGTTTTGATACTATAATGAATTTTTAGATCGTAGTTGTTTTGACATATTTAGAAATGATCTCAAAGAATCGTGTAAAATTAAACGTAGGCCCTCTAAATATGACAAAAGTTGAGCAGTTTTGGCAGCAAAAAATAAATATAAATAACCTTTGCTCGTCTTGATAAACATGAACAAGTGGGCCGCAAACTATTCTAGTGAGAGCACAGTAGTCTCCTAAATTATCCGGTTCTTTCAATCTTGTCAGCAGTGGGCCTTAATATCGAAAAATTGATTAACAACAGCAACGTTCACTACTCTTAAGATCTTGTGGAATATATGAACAAGGAACCGTGGGGCCTTGGCTACAAATTAGTTATGCGGAAGGTTGGTGCCCTACGGATGCTTTGCATGCATTAAGTGGAAAAGTCATACAAGGTAGTGTTGATACTTTTCCCCACCCATCCCATCCATGTTTGCTGCCCATGGCGAAACAGCAATCACATAGCTGGAACTGAAAGAGGCAGTCCTTTCATTGGAAACAAGGAATGCGCCAGGCGCATGTGTTGCAACTTGTCTTCTAAGTGTTGTAACTTGTCTACCATCACCCCTCGGTACGGTAATAGAAGGTAGCGAAGCTCGCGCTAATCAGCATGGAGAAGAAAAATTCTTGATGGCCGTCTGTATATCGCCAGTTATGCATGCTAGACACGGTTGGAAAATTTATGCTGCTGGGGACCTATCTCCTCGGAAGTACGGCTTTAGAGTAGAACGTTCCACCAGTGATGTGATACCAGAGTTGGTGAGCGCGGTCTAAAAGGCAGACGCATATAATCGCATCAAGCGGCGGATCGTTCTGTTTGTGAAACTTGACGTTAGATATGTGACGAGGATATTTTGGATACGCTGGAAAACGCTTTGCAAGTTCCAGAATCCCCGATGTGGCATTTGAAGGACTACCAGATGGACAAAAGCCTGCTTTATGACACTCTACAAGGCCAACAAAGGTTAAGAATTTATATCGGGTGTTGCCCAAGGATCTATTCTTCGTCCAGACCTGTGGAACGTACCTTACGATAGGCTACTGAGATTAGAGATGCCAGATGAGCCGCGCTTGATTGGCTTTGAGGATTATGTTACGGCTCTAGTCACTGAATGTACTGTTGAACAAGTGCAACTTAGGCTAGATATACTAATGGGCTGAGTGAGAAACTGGATGAATGCTGTTTCGACCGCGGGAGTCACCGCAGTTGCAGATATTATGTCTCAGCAGAAGGGTGAGTAGCCCGGGGTGGCATACTGAGGCCAGCTAGCACTCAGCTGTGTCGTGGGACTTCCGGGACATCCTCTGCTCGTGCTGAGCCGCCTTACATATAGACGCTAACACGAAAGGAATGGACAGCAGAGGAGGAGGTCATCTTGAGAAATGAAAAAATTATATTTATTTACAACATAGTGGCCGATTTATTTGAAGTAAGAAAAATAAACACAACAATAATTCATGAACAAAAAAAATAAAAGCATAAAGCAAGCTAACTCCTTTGCTTTTAAATAATTTAATTCAAATTTCAAAAATGACAAAAAAATATAAGTAAAAGAACGTGCAATTTTCTCACCCCTAATGATGCTGCAGAGTGCTCGGCAACCGAAAGGGGGGGGGGGGCACTGAAAATTAACTCCAATTTAAAAATATTAGTACTACTTAAACCACAACCCAAAGCTGCCACTTTTATCACTACGATCCACCGTCTCAGTCCTTCACTGTTCATACGAAATTGAAGAAAATTCAACGTCCGAAATTCAGCCCTCTCCATAAACGGACAATGCAGTTTTAATAAACAATCAATCCATACTTCAGTTTTTTCACAAATTATCAATCTTAGCACTTGTTTTGGCCTTTTTACATAATTTGATAATTTCCACTCCTTTCATCAGTCCCAAACTCGCACCAATTTAATCTTGGCAAAGTAGTTAATATTACTGAAATCCAGCACTTTGCTGCAAATTATATTCTCGGCATCACAGAAAAGGGAAATTCACTTCTTAACACATCGTTGACTCACCCTAAACTTTTTACGTCTAATCGCTACAGACAAATTAATGGAATTTGCGCCACAACACTTCCCTTGAATCCTCTCGTTTTTTCCTTTTTTCTGTCCCAATAATCACAATTCATAATTCAATTTGCACAGAAATTCTCGACACTTCATGAACTCACTCCTACAATTCTCCCCAAATATGCACATCCCTCACAAACTTGGGATGATTTCGTCTATTCAAACTTTCCTTACTGAATTCAAATCAAGACTTTTCTTATTCTTTCCCCGTCATCATCTAAAAACTTGCTAAAAACAATCCCTCTTTTTCTCCAGCCAAATCTAACTAAATCTCCCCAATTCAAAAACTGACTGCCTCTTCAAATCCAATATTTCACCCCCAGAAATTCAATCCCGTAATCATTTCATTTCTAATTACCGCTGGCGCATCTGGGTAACGTAATCGAAGTTCAATACACTTCGATTCCACTACCCACACATCTTTTTCGTACCGACAAACGCAATAATTTCCATTTTGCATATATGGCAATTTCCATAGCCATGAAAGCGTTTGATTAGATGCAAATTATCATTATATGTATACATATGAAAACAATTGTTTTTGCCGATACTCCAAAAATAGTGCTTCCCTGCGCTCTACTAACGGAGCCACCTTCTGTTGATTTCCCATGCATCAAATTAGCAACTTCAACTCTTTCTTGCTGGGCGTGGGAATGAATTTTATTAGTAGGGAAACGTGAATAAATTTTCGTTCATATGAAATAATAAAATTTGTTAGTGGGAGGTAGTGAATGGAATTAGTTAGAATGAAGGAAGGAATTAGGTTTTGTTAGGGAAAATGTATCGAATGAAGCTTTGTTAGTGGGAATTAATGAATGGAATGTTGTTAGTGGGAAAATTGAAAACTATTATCAACTATTTTTCGTAATTGTAAATAAGGGAAAAGGGTAGGGTTGTGATGATGGGGAATAAAAATTATAGGGAAATTGGAAAAATGTTAATAAAAATAAATAAATACACAGAGGGAAATGTAAGAGTGCCCAAAGGAAAGTGGAGATGTTGCGGCGGCAATTCTAGTTGCGATGGGAGAAAGCCGGTACGCCGGAATTTGCAACACTGCTCATGGGTTCATTCTAGCTCTAGAGAAAAAGAGGTGATCATCTTGACAAAAAAAAAAGAATCTCCAGATTAAGGGTGATCAGTACCGAAGATAAAGAACTCAAACCCAAGCCAGCGTTGAAGTATCTGGGGCCACTGATCAACTCGAAGATTAGTTTCTCTGAGCAAATTGGCTAAGAAGGCTGCTTCGGGAGTATCCAAGCCATCAAAAAGACACCTCTTGATAAGTGCTGTAGTATCAATGCTACCGTACGGAGCAGAAATATGAGACAGCGCTCTCAGTAAGGAGGGGTATCGAAAACACTTGGCAAAGGTACGGAGAAGAGGAGGACTGAGGATTGTATTTTCATATCTGAAAGTCTCTGATTTGGAGGTGGGAGTCATTGAAGATATCATACCTGTTATCCTCCTTGCTAGAGAGTGACACGCTATTTACCTCCGTCAAACTGCAGACACGAGAGATATAGTTGCTCATGAGGAGAGACAGTGCTCACTCAACGATTGGCAGCCATTTTGGGTGAATTGCATGAAAGAATGGTGGACTGTGTGCCTCATTCTAGATGTGAGACTGTGGCTAAATTGAAGGCATGGAGAGACTGACTTCTGTATGATCCAACTTTTTATTGATCATGGGTATTTGCGGTCTTAATTGCACAAGACTTTTACTCAAGGTCCCTCAATCGCTGGTTTTGAACAGGAGATGAATACACATTTTTCATGTGCAAATATGGGACAGGCTGGGAGAAGACCTCTACATAGAGACGGAAGGGCTCACCCCGGATAGTATAGTCATGACAGAATCTAACGTCACGAGCCTAATACCTGAAAACCTTTATGAAGAGGGTTTAGGAAAGAATGAAGTATGGAAAAGAATAAACGCTGCAAACAACGCCTACTTCTTTGTAATTCTTATACTAAAGATCCAGAGATGTTCACTGTGAGAATAAGATTTGCTAATGCAAGTCACCAATAAGATCTGTGCTGCTGTTTGGATGTGAAACCTGGACTCTTACAAATGTTTCTGAAGTGGCCCTGGATGTATTTGAATGCAACGTACTCAAGACGATATATGGTCCAGTAAAGCATGCAACTGAGTAGAGCTTTATTTTAATAATGAGTTGCATAATTTTTATGCAGACTTACCTATATTCACATGCGTTAAACTATGCAAACTGCAATGTGCTGGAAATGTGGAGAGACAGAAGAGTGCACGCTGCCTAGACGAACTTTGAAGGGTAGAACGCAAATGAAACGTCCAGTCTGGAAACTGAGGGAATGAAAGGAAGATTTAATTGATGCTGACAAAAAACCCTTGCTTGGGATTTGTAATTGATGAACGAGTTCACAGAACCACGACTATAGGAGGCGAAGGCCTAAATTGGACCTTTGCCATAAATGATGATGATGATTAGAAATACGAAACGTCATTTAGTTATTTGATTCATTGGTGTCATGCTGTAGAATGATAGAATTGACCTTTTTTTTACTAACGTTGAAGTCATTAAGTTGCCATGGTACGAATTGGAACTTGCTTTTCTCTTATTTCTACTGCTGGCAAACCATTGAGTCTCAACATTTTCAAATAACTAATGCCTTATAGCAATTTAGACCAAGTACGTATGCTAGCAAAATTATTATAGATTGGCTCAGGAATAAATCATTTAAATAAATCATTGCACATCCAAGTTTAGCTAAACTATGTCCTCCTTGATATCAATCATTGAATGCAAACTACCATTATAGGATACAAGATGTAAACTAAACTTTCCATCTCGAAAATCACATTGTAAGCTTTTTGCCGGCGCAAATAAAGTTTGTAGCATACTCGTCAACATTTTCTACTCCGACCACCAGGCGGCATCATAGGCAGTTAGGTTGGCAAAATCTACAATCCTTCTCTATTCGGACATCTTGACGTGTGGACGCATTTTGTCATAGCTCTGTTCAGCTCGAAGTAAAATGAAGATTATTATATTTCGATTCGCCCGAGCCCGGCAAATACAAATACCTAATGGCGTTATGAATGAGGAAAGGATGCACCAGTGCTTTTTGAACTGAAGGTGGATGATCTACCCTCGGCCAATTTTTACGCTGCCTGTAGTGCTACGCTGGGAAGTCCATACCGGATAACTTGATCAAGTCCTTATGGCTTCAGCGCATCTCCCTAGCATCGGTGCCTTCCTCTCCGTCAACGAACGCGGCAGACACAGTATCACACGTGCAAAATGAATCAGCCATACATCCGGCGAATGACAGTGAGTTGATCCTAAGAAACATCGACGAACTAGGAACGGCGGTTAACTGCAGCCAAGCGTCGTCTCAGCAAGGCAGGTATTACTATCATCGCCGTTTTGGTGCCACTGCAGGACAGTGTTGGCCACCATGCTCTTTTATCGCCTCGAAATTTTTGACCTACTATTGAAATTTGAATTTCTCATCGCCATAGAAGCAAATATCCTGATATTCTACTTTCTCACCTGCATCTAGTCCAAGGTATTTTCTCATACAAGTTGTTTGCGGTGAATGGAACTATAATTAATACATTCAGTGACAAAGTTCTTGCGGTTTCACTTGATCTACAGCATGTATTCCGCTGGCGTTTTTGTGTGGCTTAAGTATCGCACCCGATCCTAGGTGCTGATTTCTTGGATGTTTTGGCCTACTTGTCGACGTGAAGAACTGAAGGCTATATCAGGGAAGATCAGTCAGTATTAGTGGGTGTCCGTTTCAACCGTCGTTGGAAGTTCACCGTACTCATTGTTACTCGAGGAGTTTCTGGGCCTTACTAACCCTGCAGCCTCAGCATGGCCCCCAATACATTATACTAATCATTTTATAACAACTATGAGCATCCAGGTGGTAGATCATCCACGTCGATTGAACTAGCACGGGAAGAGTTTCAGGTTCTCCCTGTATCTCATCCTAAAGAAAGACAATAGCGTCGCTTTACTGCCAATACACTTCGGGATAAATATCCGATGCGACGTAACGAGGACGTAACCGTAAACATAAGTGGCACGCTTGTATTCTCGAAAATCGATTTATTGCGTGCATTCCATCAGATCCCAATAGCAAAGGAGGACGTCCCAAAAATGGCGGTCACAACTCCGTTAAACCTGTTTTAATTTACTGTGATAACGCTTAGTCTCCGTAACATGGCGCGGACTTTTCAGCACTCCATGGACGAGGTGCTCCGGGGGCTCGATTTTTGCGCATACTACCTCGACGATGCACTGATTGCGTTGAAATTAGAGAAGGAGAATTTACAGTATCTGCGCTTGGTTTTTCAGCATCTATCGAAATTCAGAGTTATGATTAATGCATTTAAGTGCCTCTTTTATGTGAGCGCGACAGAACACCTCGGGTTCGTAATTAATGAGAAGGGTATACGCACCCCGGTGTCTCGAATAGATGCGATCCGGAATTTTTAAAGGGCTGTCACAGTAAAGATCCTCTAGTGGTTCATGGGAGCACTGAACATTTTCCGGAGGTTTATCCGCAACACCGCTATGCTTCAAGTCACTCTCAACAGATTATGCAAAGAAAACAGGAAAGGAGATAGGACGATAATTGAGTGGACCCCGGAAATGGAGGAGGAATTTGTGAGGTGGAAAAGATTATCGGGATCTGTATCACTCGTACATTTTCAGGCCAATAAATCCCTCAAGCTGACTACTGACCCATTAAATGTAGGCGTAAGTGCCGTGTTGGAGCAAGAATAAAATAGTCAGTGGTTTCCGTTGGTGTTTTTTATTTTTCAAAGAGAGCTTTCATCGCCCGAGTCTAACTATAGCGTACATGACCACAAATTGCTCGCTATAAATGCCAACGTCCAGAAAGCTCTGAGCTTTTCGTCTTGATGGATCACAAACTGCTCACGTACACGTTCGCTCAATCAACAAGGTAAGACCCGATAGTCCCACGTCCAGCCCGCATAATTTTCTCGTCATTCTGCAAGATCATATGTCCAAAGTCCAGCTAGTGCTGATGGCCCAACGGAATTATAGAACGATACTCCATAACAAGAACTTCAGTAGTGGCACACATGTTTTCCTGCATGTAGATGCAGTTCGTAAAACCCCGTCGCCGCCTTACTCAGGACCACATCGCATTCCTGAACGGCTGTAAGTGCTGTAAAAAATTGATGTAAATGGGTGCCCGGTAAATTTGTCACCGGATCGACTTAAGCTGGCTTCTAAAGAGCTTGAGTGAGACTTGTATCAGGCCACTGAGCCGCTGGACATCACTGGTACACCGAGAATCGTTCATCCACCGAATGTTTCTGCAGCATCTGGACCACCTAGTGTAACTCCTGCTGAAATGGATCATGTGCGCCCACCGGCGTTACAGCATTATTTACCTAGCGCACTCCTTCCGTCTTTCAGAACGCAGTTGCCACCTGTGAACCCCCACCTACGGGGACGAGGACCTACCAGCCGAGTAAGAAGCGAGTGCATTGCGATATACGAATAATCACTGTCATCTGATTGACACTTTGAAGGGAGTACTGTGTCAACGCAGCATACTCGTCATTATTTTCTACTTTGGTCGCCAGGCGGACAGAATCTACGATATCTCTCCCTTCGGACATCTTAACGTGCAGACGTATTTTGCCGTAGCTCTGTTTAGCTTGAAGTAAAATAAAGATTATTGTGTTAACAAAGGTTTTTGTCATTTCAGTTACCTGCACGCCAAAAGCTTCATATGATTTGTAAGGGCAATCCATCTTCAGCCACGTTGTTTCCGATGTGTATAAATAATTTTGAATGGAAATGGGTAGCGTTGGAAAGTATATATAAAATCTTTTCAACCCTCTATGATGGTTGATTTCATGTATTAAAATAGCCTATTTGCTATTTTCCTTACACTTTTATATCATGAAATACCAATATACTAAAGACATTTAACCTATTGTTAACATATTCTCGCCAACATAGCATGAAAATAATTTTGTGCAACCTCATTCCGTGCTTATTCACAAAAAAACATACGTGTTGAGAAATTTTCGTTCTTCCTCTTACCCATCCGGAAAATGTTAACGTTATTAGCGAAAATGAATGAACCAAGTACTCACTTAGCAGACCCATTCATATCCAATGAAAACATACGCGCTCAGCATAACCGATTTCATGCTTCCTGCAACAACTGAAGCAAAAAAATAGAGCCAAGTGATTCCGGCAGAGATTTCCCCATTTAATCCCACTGTTAGTCAGCTTTTATCCACAATAAACAACTGCTTATGAGCACTGCCACACTGTCCTTATCATAATAAATTTCCATTAGGCAGCATAGCATTCATCCTTTTTACATCCAGCCTCAACAGGGCATTGCCACAATGAAAACATTCATACCAAAACCTCATATTCACGAATAAGGACTACCACAAGTCATATTTCCGGCTCCGTTCTTGGTTCCTACCTTGTACGGTTGCAATCCTTGCCACAACGTCCGTACATATATTTCATACAGACAATCTGAAAGGATTCAAATGAATACATGATGTGACCTAATTCTGATTTACACAAAAATAATTTCATTAGGATAAGTTTAGCCACTGAATATAAATGGCTGCTTATATCCTTCCGTCTCGGGTTGGGCCGGCTGTCGTAGTTGGCAGTGCGTTGGTTATAGGAGTTGTAATAATCACGTTGGCCTTGGAACAAACGGCTGCAATTGTGCCGACCCCCAACAAGGACGATCATGTGAAGTTAGCATATGGTGGTAACATGGTGAAAGTTTTCCGGCAACGGACGCCGTGATATTACTGCCGCGTGTACAACATCCAACTTAGCTGGTCGCATGCGAAGGGAGGACATGTGATGTTTGACCTTCGTTGCACATTTACGCTGGGAATGTAATTTCCTCTAATGAAATGGACGGCATGTGGAAAGTTGTGTAGAACTCGGGATAAATATTATGTTTGAGATAAGAGAAATATTGAAAACACACAATATGTGCTGATTTGGGCCCCAGAATTATTCTATTATTTATGTTAGCTATTCTGAGTAAGCCTTGAATTGTGCAAGGGTAGGATTTAGAGCTCCATGTCACTTGATCTCCCTACAATAGTATAAATACACTGATTGGAGATTTGTCACATACTCTCCACATACACTTCCTCCATCTACTGATATTGAGGGGAATAAAAACAAAAGAGTATTGATTTCATTTTTATTGCGAAGTTAACGATTCTCGCTGCAAAGATCCCTGAATTGGAAAAGTAATCAGTCATCGGATTTTCCCAAAGGGCTTAGTCAGTTTGATTCCAATTCCAATATCTGCTTCCATCCAATTGTTCGGTTCACATAAAAAGCCCCCGTCTACTACCTTTTTGGGATGGCATTGACATTAGTGCCTGAATGTGTGCGAAGAAGAAAGTGCGGAATGTGATAAGGCAAAGTCGATTGTTAATGTGTGAAATAGACACTCGTGCTGAGATTGACTCGTCGGCATCCTCTGCCAGCGAATAAATCCACATGTGAAAGATCGAGGTTAAATTGAATTTCATTCTACCTTGGATATCATTCTGCGAATTACAAATGATAGGATTACTATGGCTTCGAGGATATTTAATTTGATATTGCGATGGAGGCTGAATTTTGCGAGATGCAGCTGATAGGCAAACTGCTCAGATATTCTCCAGCGTAGGTTACTTTCTTTGAGGAATACTTTCAAGTATTTTGTGATAAACAGTTGACTCAATTGCATTTTTAACTGACTTTCGGCTCGGTATCGTCCCTCCTAATTATGCTGCAATTTTGGAGACCTACATTTCCGCCGTTGTGGGCTATATAGCCACACCAAGTCATCTTCCTGGAAGCCAGTAGAATTTGCCTTTAGATCATACCTGGTCTTCATGCGGTCAGTAGCCGATTCGAGATGTTTTCGCACTGTCCGATGTATCTCGTTCAACCGTTGCCTTAGTGCACTTGAGTACTCCGAGATTGTTCGAGATTTCTCAGGGGGTGTTCCGAGCTTTATATCAGCTGGCAGACGAATAGTCTTTCCAAAAAATAAGTTTGGCTGGGCTTAGCCCGTCGATGCATGTTCGGCAGCTCTGTATGTCATCAAAAATAGTGGGATATGTCGGTCTCTGTCCCTTTGGTTCTCGTCAACCATCTTGGCCAGATGTTTATTGAGCGTGCCGTTGAAACGTTCGACCATTCCATCGGATTGGGGATGCAGTGGTGTTGCCTTCGTTTTCCGTATTCCCAGTAGCTTGCACATTTCGCCAAAAACTAGTGACTCAAAGTTTCGGCCTTCATCTGAATGTAGTTCACAAGGTACGCCGTACCTGCTGACCCAATTTAACATTAGCTGTTCGGCTACGGTAGTTGCTTTTTGGTTGGGAATGAGATAGAACTCGGGCCACTTGCTGAAATAATTGGCCACACCCAGCGTGTATTGATTTCCCCATTCGGATTCAGGAAAGCATCCTGCGATGTCAACAGCAATCCTTTCAAATGATACCCCACGTTATAAGTTTGCATTTGTCCTCTCAGTCGTCGCTTTGGACCTTTGACGGAAGCGCAAATCGTGCATCGACGGTACCAGTCCTCCACGTCTTCTCGAGCGTGGAGCCAGTAGAAATATTCCCGCGATTTTGCTAAGGTCTTGTTAACACCAAGGTGGCCTCCCGAAGATCCTTCGTGCATCTCCTTAACCACATCGTGGATTCGGCTTTTGGGAAGAAAAGTTTGCATCCTATAGGAACTGCCATCCGCCGTTTCCTATTTCCGCTTGAGTACGCCACCCTCCACCTGAAGGGAGTTCGATTCTGTCCAATAACTTTTCAGGGTTGTGCCATGCATCAAAACGTCCTTCCACTCAGGTCGCCCAGTTGTCTCTTTCCATACGAGCAATGGTCCGATGTCTTCAACGGCTAACTGGGCATTTCAAATCTCCTCCGATAACCAACGCTCATCGAATTCGGCCGTTATCAACCGCAGATCAACGGGCGGTTCCTTTTCCTCAACCCGTCGGCAATGCTTGCAGTTAGCTGGACATGGACGACGAGATAGGGCGTCAGCGTTTCCATGAACTCCGCCCTTCCAATGAACAATTTCGTAGTCGTATGACTGCAATCTTTCGATCTATCTCGAAACCTGTCCCTCGGGGTCCTTGAAGTTAAGCAGCCATCGCAGCGATGCATGTTCCGTTCAAAGAACAAATTTCTGGCCACATAGGAACTTGTGGAACTGCTTGATGACCTATATTATAGCAAATAGCTCCTTCCTGGTCACCCCGTAGCTCCTCTCAATTTTTGAGAGAACTCCACTGTAATACGAGAGGACTCTTTCTTCGCCATCAATCTGCTGGGAGAGTACAGCTCCAATGCCGCCGTTGCTCGCATCGGTGTCAACTACAAACATTTTTCCGGGTTTCGGATATGCCAGCACGGGTGATTCACACAGCTTCTCCTTCAGGGTCCCAAAGGCTACTTGGCATTGTTCATTCCAGACATACGGATGATTTTTCTCGGTTAGCTGATGGAGATGCTTAGCTTTTTTGGCAAAGTCTTTGACGAATCTTCGATTATAGGTCGCCAGACCCAGAAAACTTCGTAGTTGGCGCTTGTTGTTTGGTGTTGGCCAGCTTTTCACGGCTTCAATTTTCTCACGGTCTGTATTGACCCCTTCTGCTGATACGACGTGTCCCAGGTATTTTACTTCAGCTGCGAAAAGGGTCCACTTTTCGGGACTAAGTTTCAAATTCGCCAGTAGCTATCGGGAGAAAACCTCTTCTAAGTTCCACACATGCTCTTCGAACGTTCTCCTGATAACAATGATGTCATCTAGCTACACCTAGCAGGTTTTCCAGGTTAGGCCACGTAGCACGTATTCCATCAGGCGTTCAAAGGTGGCTGCAGCGTTGCAAGGCCCAACTGGCATCACCACAAATTGCCACAATCCGGTCCCAACTGAAAACGCGGTCCTTTCTCTGTCCTTTTTGTTGATTTCTACCTGCCAGTAGCCACTCTTGAGATCGAATGTAGAAAACGATTTTGCGTCGGCCAAAGTGTACTTGATGTCTTCGATGCGTGGAAGCGGGTAACTATCTTTCTTAGTGACGTCATTAAGCTGCCTATAGTTGACACAAAAACGAGTGCTAACGTCCTGTTTCTTCACTAGAACTACTGACGCGACCCATGGACTGACAAAAAGTTCGATAACACCTTGTTTTTCCATGTGCGAGATCAGTGCGCTCACTTCTTCTTGTTTGGCTATAGGAAGACGTTTTGGTGCTTATCGAATCGGCTTGGCTCCCTGTGTGTCTATGGCGTGAGTTACCATACTCGTTCGGCCTTGGTCATCTGGGCTTGTTCAGAAGATGTCACTGTACTTGGTGACCAGATCAGAGGCTCGCTTGTATAGCTGCACTGGCAATTTGGTCTGCTTCAATATTGCAGACGTGGGTTCCCGGGCTTTGTCTGTGTCTTGCCTCCTCTTCCAATGATGGTTGTGAGTTGCTTCCAAAGAGGTGATGGTGGAAACAGGCTGGCAGCTACCGATGACTTCTCCCGCTTTGGTGCTCATGGTTGAGTCTGCGGTGTTAAGGACTCTAACCGGCACGCATCCACTCCTTAATGATCATACAAGGCTTCCTCCTACCATCAATGCAATGCCGATGTCTCCGGTGGCTCTATCAGATAAGATCGATGGTCTCCAGAATCACCATCAAGCTTAACCCATACAATGCTTTCGGAAGAACTCGGTACATCAGTGTTGGTGCATAATACAACTTTCATCTTGGGAATTTGGACAGTGGGATTATCCATCAATACCTCGACATTCTGCCATTTCAATACCCGTTTGCCCAAATCCAACGTGATTCCATGTGGTCGCAGAAAATCCATTCCGAGAATGCATTCATCCATAATGTTCACGACCAGAAAATTATGTCGAAACGCAAGGTCTCCCAACTGTATCTGCAGGTTGAGCTTTCCATGGACAGGTGCAGTTTCTCCCGTAACTGTTCGTAGTGAAAAAACTCTTCCCTTGTGAAGTAGTTGTTGTCTCACTAGGTCTGGTCGGATAATCGATCGGGTTGCACCAGTGTCAATTGTTATGGTGCAGTGTTCTCCGCCAACTTGGCCCGGAAGGCATAAGTTTGCTTCTCCACGATGTAGTCTTGTCACGGTGATGGTGGTGCTGGGGATGTCGCTCCTCCTAGCCAACCTCTTCCCCACGAAGTTGACCCTGTCAGTTTGAAGGGCTCCCATTCTGGGCTCCTGACGCGGTCTGGATCTCCTCCACCCTGGATGATAGCTCGATTTTCTTCGCTTCTTGCAATCTCCTTGCAAGTGCCCCTTCTCAACGCAATTCCAGCATCTAGGCGCACCATTTTCCTGCGGCTTTCGTTTAATTTCCACGCGCTCACACCAGCACTTGCCTGTCACTACCTCGCGAACTCGGACAGTGGTACGAGTCACATTTTTCGCTGCCTCAAAGTTGAGACTATACGCCAATGCATCCTTAACCGTTTGCTTTTGGTCCTTTAATGCGCTGGTAAATGCTTTTGTTGCTGCGTCATCTCGATGTTCTGGGTCGTAGGCTGGGTAAGCCAAAAGTGCCAGTCGCTCAATGTCTTGAGCTAGCTGCTGTAGGTTTCCGCCAGACTTCTGCATCCTATGCCGTAGCTGTGACCGATAAATCTGCTTTACGTGATTGTCTCTGTAACACCTGTCAAGCGCATTCATTAAAGCAGCTAGGTTTGAGTGTAACTCAAGGGGGTAGTCTGTAAAAGCTCGGCAGCTGGGTCTAAGAGGCCCAGCTGAATTAATGCAGTTGCTCGTTCCTGCTCATTCCAGTTATTTGTCCTAGCGGCGGCTTCCAACTGTGTTTTGTAAACACTCCAGACCATTTGCCCGTCGAATACTGGTGCTTTCACATTTCTGAATGTGCTATGCACTGTGATTAAAAATGGGGGTTGATGACTTGGTTACTAGTGCCTTCGCTGCTTCCAATTACTTTTTCACTTTTTCCATCTCATGGCTCATTCTCTCGTCAGCCTGGCTGATCTCATAGTTGATTCTCTCCTTGACCTGGCTGACCTTCTCCCCTGCCTGGTAAACTTTTTCCGTTACGTATTTAATTTGGTTGATCAGACTACCGAGCTCCGCTTTTATTTTGGTTGACTGTTTTTGCACTCCCTTGATTTCATTTGCTTGTTGGTCTAGATTCACTGATTGTTTATCTAAACTGGATGACTGTTCACTTAGCTTCGCAGTCAAATTGGATGTCTGTTGTCGCTGCTCTTGCTGCATCAGCATTTGCATCAGCGCATTCTCGGGTTCCTTTGATTTTGGTGTTTCTACTTCTCCACCCTCTGCGCCTTTTTCCGCATCTGAGGGCTCACCCACCATGGTAAATTCATTAATGTTAGCTTTGTGATATTTTTATTATTTCGGCTTTTATTTATTTATTTTTTTTTCACCAGTTTCCACGTTACATTTCACTATTGCGCACTTTAAAAATGTTTAAAAGTTTTTCACTTTCAAAACTTTCTTTCTCACTTCTTGACACCACTCTCGCGTGTTATAGTTCGCGGCCAATAATTTTAATGTTCCGGGAAAGTGAAAACGCACTGTCTTTTAAATTAAGTTAAAAGAGTTTATTTACTGAAAAAATGCACAATCATTAACTTTAACAATTTCACCAATATCTTTTTTTTTCACTTTGTCTATCAATTTTTACTTCAACTGTCTGTCACTTCACAATCAATATCGCTTTTAATTTGCACTCCTCACTATCGCAGTTTTTACTGTCGCGGTTGTAATGAATCCCCCATTCATTCAGCTCGCCTTTATATAGGATCTCTAGTCATTCAATCAATTTCTCGTACATTGGCGAACTACCTGAAATATTCGAGCAGCTTAGTGAATGGAGCAGTGACGTCACTTTCAGATGTTGATCATGCTTTGTGGGTTTTCGAGTACATTCATTTTATTGATCATGAGGTCCTTAATGGTTGTGAAAACAATTGCGACAGTAGCTCGCAGAATTATTTGTACATGTAACAATATTCATGATACCTGTCATTCCTGAAACGTTCATGCAAACCCTAGCAAAGCTGGACTATCTGACTCCATAGTAATACAGCGCATATTGTTCTATAGTAATACAGGAAAGTTCAAACCGCTATAACTTTGTTAAACACCATTCGATTCTTATGAAACCTGCAGGACGGGTCAATCTTGTAAATAGTCATTTGTATACCGATTTCTCTAGTTAACACGTTCACCAAACTTGCCTTTCAGTAAATCGATTGTGAGGCGCGCTGTATGGCTAGTGGCACCATCTTATTGAAACCACATATCGTTGGTGTCAAGTTCATTCAATTCTGGCCACAAATAATCTTCTAACATAATACAATAGCGCGCTCCATTGACAGTAACATGACATTCGTTTTCATCCAAGAAAAAATACGGCCCAACCACACCTCCGGCATGAAAACCGCACCAAATAGTAATTTTTTGCGGATGCAGCGGTGTCTCATGTAGGTTTATTGCTGACCAATAACACATATTTTGCTTATTAATAAAGGCTTTGGGTTCTGGCCCAATGGCTTTGTTAATAAGCATTTCTTGAGCTTCATCGCTGAACATGATTTTTTGATGAAGTTATTCATTTTCTTTACGCTTTGCCAGAGCCCCATTGGAGATGTTTTGGCGTTTCGAATGATCAACGTCGTGGAATCAACTGATTTGGCTCATTTTGAATCGATGCACTTACGGCTGCGTTATTTCCTTCGCTTCGAGGGGTACGACGTCTTTTTGGCACCAGAACGTCCAATGGTGAAAATTTGGACTCGAACTTATCCACTATAGAAAGCACAGCCTGCCGGGTGGGACGATTATTACGGCCGGAAATCGAAGTAAGCGCTCTTAAAGTTGTGACTACCGACTCAGAATTTCGGTAGTAATTTTTACTATTTTCCAAACTTTGCTGGCTCGTAAACTTTACCATGATAAAAATGTTGACTTTGCGTAACATTTTAACATTGACAGTTCATTAAAAATATATAAGGGTTCATTGATATAAAGATGCGAAATTGCTATTATCCTTAATGGAAAACCCTTCATATGCATAGGTGAATGAACTTAGTTGTGCGTGATAAAATATTGAAGGAATTTCTATGGATTGATTTAACATTAGAGGAATTTATGATGATCTGGTTAGTTTGTAGTTTTAACATTGCCGCCCGCCAAGAACCTTTCGAGGTTTTCAGTTAATATCATACCAAATTGTTCAATGGGATTTTGTTGTGATTGTTGCTGTTTCAAAACGGCACTGAATCAAAAGGAAGCATCCAGAGACGATACTTAAACAGATAATGACATAGAGAATGATACTGGAATCATGCTGTCGAACGTTGGACCAAGATGTTGACTGATAAGTTTCGTCGATCATGTTCGCTTCTTGCATTTAAGATCTTTTCAGATTTTATAAGGTTAGGCATCACAAGATCAGGTATAACTTGTGGACCGGTTGTTTATTGAGAATGGGTGGACGTGGGAGTATGTACGTTGACAAGTTTCTTGTAAAAGCTGACCATGTATTGGTAAAAAGTGAATTTTTAACTTTTAGTTTGCATTCCTGGGAGAGCTGAATGATGTCAGTACCATTCAGAATGACATTCATACATTGGCCTTGACATAATGTCTGTCCAGGTATTACTGCTGGGACTGTAAACGTCTAAGTGTTGGCATCGTGGAGCTGTTTCCATACTATTTTGGTTAATTTGTTCTCAATCGTAGACCTTGTGAATCATATTGATGAGCAGAGTGGTTTTGTGTTGACGTAATAAAGAACGTTTACATCTGCAAGATACTGATCATTGGACAACTTAAATAGGTTGTTAATAGAAGTTTCAAAGTATTATTGTAGATTGCAATTAACTCCTAGGATTTGTGGCGGTATATTGAATGCATGGAACGT